>CM077132.1:21200000-22400000 GCA_039645545.1 Dendrolimus houi
TAGACTATTTTTAAGAATAGCATCTGTATCTAACTACATTTATGCCAGAATAAAAATTTAACTTCTTTTTATTTCATTTTTTATTTATAATATGTTTTTATTAATCGAGAATATACACTCGTGAGTTTTAATATTAGCAAATAAACATACCACTGCTGGGCTCAAGCCTCCCTATTTTTTTTTAAGGAAATGGATGGATTTTCCATTATTTATAACATATTAAATTTTACACATCGATGTGCAGGTTTCATTACAATGTTTTCCTTCACCGTCAGAATGCGGCAGTTGTTACAATATACACTCGCGGGTTAAAAAGTATTATTTACAATCCCGCTATAATTACGGATTATGATGGATAACACTTTTTTTAACGAGGCCATAAATCTCGTATAATTATTCCCGTCTACGACTTCCCATCACTAAAGTGACAGCGACATTTTCAAAATTCGAACAATACTCTTGCGAATAACCGGTTTTTAACAATAAAGCCTTATAATAGACGGTAAATTTTTGTCTTTTAATTTGAATGAAATATTAAAACTCACTAAATATATAATGCAATTTTTTTATGAGTAATGTGCCATTTAGTGTTATTTTAAAAACTCCGTCGACTGGCATCAGTCGCCGACCTGCAATTTGGTTGATCTATATACAAGGCAGCGTGGACTAAGTTCCTTTGCTTGCTATAGTGGCGAATAAAACGACAACAATCGAACAAAGCTCCAAACTAGTGTTGTGAATAAACCGGTTTTTAACGATAACGTCTTTAATAACACGTTGCAATCAGTTCGTTAGAATGGCAACAGTGACACATGCCTATATTGCTTCATTATCATGGTGATAAAGCTTTTCTCTGCCAAGTGCAGATATTTCCCCCCAGATAAGATACGATAAAGGAGGTCGATGCTCTGTTTGTCTTGCCTGTTGTTTTCGGGATTTGTTATTGTTGCATATATTAATTATATTGCAATGCGAGATAACTACTCCGTTCGCGAGGCCAATGGTTGGGCATGCGTTCTTTATCGTCAACTGATAGTTGTGCTGGGACAAATCATTTGCTTATTTATAAAAAAAAAATAGTTTTTTCTCTTTCCACACTTTATTCATAGCTGGTTTAGAGCAGACAGATTAACGCTCCACCTATGGTCGGTTCCCATATCTCACCGATCGTCCATTTGCCTTACTATATAAGCCAAAATTTGATATAAGCTGCATACAAATGTCGAAATTCAACCGATGGCAAGGCAAGCGAATGAATATTCAGATATAGAAATTGGCCATTAATGAAAAGGGGCCATCCATAAATTACGTCAACGTTTTTGGAGGCAACGAAGTGTGATATTGTGTGACAAGGGGTGGGAGGCGTCCTAAATTTAGTGACGTCACCTTTCAAAATCTAATATATATAAGCTAATTACGGTTGCTGTTATTTTATTACCATAAACCCTTCTGAGTTGTGGCAAGTATTACAGTACACACACATTGTATTTGTAAGCTAAGAAAGTTACACTTGTGTTATGTCATGGGTAATATACAACGCACCACTCTGGGACCGAGTCCAGACACCCAGACCCATAGTATTGATACATACCGTCAAAGATAAGCCGCACAGCCTATTGTCCTTTCTCGGATTAGAGAATCCTTTGTCTTTTCTATTTGTAGTTAAGAAAAACATGCTATTGTCTTTTTACTTGTTTTATAACCATCATTAGCGTCGAACTATAATCCCTATTGTTATTGTATTCGACTTTGTGGACGTTCGCAGGTGTGCAAATTAAAATTCTTAGAAACCTTGTGTGTGCCTTCAATTTCTTTATACTGTGTAGTTAGTATAAGACAAGGCTCGAATGGAGAGGAGGGCAGTGAAGCGACGACCACGAAGCGAGTAAGACGTTTTCTAGTACTCTCGATAAGCGATACAAACGACGGACTTTGTGCGTTCGAATTGTATAGCGCAGTGTGAACAGGTTGCATCCAGTTTTATTTGTATTTGTTTTATACGTGTTTGTACAGTTCTAATAAATTCTAAAGTAGTTCCAACGGCATTTTTAATTCGAGTCCTGTAGCTCGTAACAGTATATAACACAAAATGCGTTTACGAAATTTCTGCGGTTTCGAAAAACATATCTTTAAATATCTAAACCACATGCCCATGTTATGTAACTTTTTGGTGTATCTAAAAAACAATAAAAAAAATCAAGCTTTATATATAGATTATATAGCCATGGGATACCATTTCTGCAAAAAATTAAAAACCCAAAAATGTCGATTGTTGCAAGTAAAATTAGTAGGGCAGATTTACCATGTCGGGAATTGACACCTGCGTTGCAGTGAGGTATGCCGACAAAGACTCGTTCACGCAATCATAGATGGCATCGAATCTTTTTCGAAAAGCGTTTGATTAGGCGAATTTTTCGAAAAAGATGACCGTCATGAATATTACATAGATAAACATATGGAAGGATGGAAGTGTTATGGTAATAAGATTCTGTTTAACAACTTCGCTACTGACCTCTATAAAGCCACAAATACAGTGAAACCAGTATAACTGGGATCTGAAGTAGGCCTGACACCTTTTTTTGAAGAAAATATAGTATTTTTGTTTTTTAGCTGTGAAGAATACTACTTTTGAGAAAAGGCGAAAAAAAGAGTACAAATTTATTTCTCATTATTCATTATACTCGCTGTGAAATTAACGTAAAACAACAAAAAAAAATTGTAATTTCAATACTTAACCTAAAAATTGGTGATTACGTGCACGTGCGCCGAGCACTATAAATACGCCTGCACTGTCGACACTCAATCATTCCCCGCCCTATAGGAACAGCCGCACTGTTCCTAGACGTAGTTAAGGCCTTCGACAAGGTCTGGCATAACGGTTTGATTTACAAGCTGTACCAGTTCGGTGTGCCAGACAGACTCGTGCTCATCTTGCGAGACTTCCTCCTAGGCCGTAGCTTCCGTTTTCGAGTGGAGGGAACACGCTCGTCCCCTCACCCACTCACAGCCGGTGTACCACAGGGCTCGGCCCTGTCTCCACTACTCTTCACGCTGTACACCAGCGACATCCCAAAAACTCCAGATGTAGAGTTGGCGCTCTTCGCGGATGACACCGCACTCTATACATCAGATCACAACCGACATATGGCTTGCGTCCGGCTACAGGCAGCTGTAACAGAGCTAGGCGAATGGTTTCGCAAATGGAGGATAGACGTAAACCCGGAGAAAAGCGCAGCAATGTTCTTTTCCCCGGGCACGCTTCGCTCTCCCAAACGCGCTTGCCTTCGCTTAAAAGCCATCTCGCTCTACGACCAAGAGATCCCCTGGGCAAAGTACACCAAATACCTGGGTGTCACCCTAGATCAGAACTTGCGCTTCAACGAGCATATCACTATAGTCCGGAATAGAGCGCGATTTGTGATGGGTCGTCTAGCACCCATGATAGACAAACGAAGCAAAATGTCCCTCAGACACAAGCTTACTCTATATAAAACATGCATCCGCCCGATCATGACGTACGCGAGTGTGGTATTCGGCCATGCCAAGCCTTCCCTTTTAAAGAAACTGCAAATCGTTTAGAATAAATTCATGCGCAGAGCCATCGGTGCTCCTCTCTATATGTGTAACGTCGACATCCACCGCGATCTGGAGCTTCCCTCCATCAAAAACTACATTACGTCGCTCTCGCGTAAGTATTTCGATCTAGCGCCGCACCATCGAAATCCCCTCGTCGTGTCCGCGTCCGATTATAAGCCTCGACGAAAGGCTCTCGTGCGACGACCGCGTAACATCCTCACGGACAAGGTCGACGATATCACAAAACGGCTGGCTCGGATCAGCCCGCCCGCGGTTAGGACGGCAGGCTGGCAGGCACCGATAGACAGACACAGACGGCGGCGTCGACGCCGCCAATCACGATCTATCCACGTCCCCGCGAGGGACGCCAGGAGACACAGCCCCCCCCATAGGATAGACTAGGCATGTTGCTGGGAAGTTTCTTTCGCCGTTTCTTTTCTCCCAGCCATAACACGTTGCGAAACGGCAGTAAGATAACATAGGCCACCGCGAACCGCCGATCCCGGTCCGCCGGGATCCTTCCTCTCGGGCTTTATATTACCCGTCGCCCGCTCTCAATTAGTGCATTGTGTCGCCCTATGGTGGGCATCATTAGATTCATCCCCCTTTCATAGCAACAGTCCAGCCGAGGTGAAACTCCCTAGGGAGCCCCCTCGAGCAAGTTGCCCCCCGGGCTCGAGCGCTTTCGCTTCGCAAAGGCACTCGGCCCGAAAACCCCGGTAAAGTTGTGAGGTCTTCGGACCAACAACATAAAAGTCAAGTCCAATAATATAAAATACTCAATCATTATTGCTCGAGCCGCCGAACGGGACGGACCTCTCTGGGACGTCGTAACGCTCTTGAAATATACGAAACCGAGTACTCTTGAAATTCTATTTAGAGGATTCAAATATGGGTCGTCACCAAGAAACCAACGAATGCCGACGTCACACTCTTTAGTAACACCACGGAGGTCCCTCCCGCCACATATATATATATATTGTCTTTTCCTTCCATACTCGTCATGCATATATATATGAATGAAAAAATCAAAAACATAAAAATTAGGTTCACGCCGAGCCGATACAACAAGCAATGGTTTAAAAAAGATAACGTCCAAGGAATTCGTGTTAATTACGTGCTTGCTATAATGTTGTTTGTATTTAGCGGTAAACGAGGAATGGATAGATAATTGTTCTTTTTCAATTGTAATTAATTAATTATTTCAAAAACGGTCGAGTTGCGACGGTCGAGCTGAGACAAAGTAAAGAGAATTAAAGTGTTACCTAAATGAATTTCACATCTCGCTCGCGCAGTGTAACATTTTTGAAGATATAAATTAACAGTTTTAACTTACAGCAAAATCTGTATTATATATAGGGTTGCCACCTTTTTTTTTTTACAGAAAATACAGTATTTTTGTTTTTGTAATCGTAAAAGTATACTTTTGGGAATGTTAGGGGAAAATTGTACATAATTATTTTTAATTAATCTTATACTAATATATAAAGCTGAAGAGTTTGTTTGATTGAACGCGCTAATCTCAGGAACTACTGGGCCGATTTGAAAAATTCTTTCAGTGTTAGATCGCCCATTTATCGAGGAAGGCTATACGCTATATATCATCACGCTAAGATCAATAGGAGCGGAGCACCAATGAAGAATGTTTCAAAATCGGGGGGGTTTTGAAAACAAATTCCACGCGGACGACGTCGCGGGCACAGCTAGTTATTTTATATTTTTATTTATTTCACAATTAAATTTCCATGTGTATTTATGATTACTTTTTGCCAGCAAAGTTCTATTTTTCAAATAATTATAAGAATCTGAACAAAAAGCGCAACAATTGAATTAGCGATGAAATTGAAATTGTAAATAGTACAATTGGCTAAAATATAGTAAGTATGTTACTATATATTATAGTACGGTTGGTAACCCTAATTACATATCGTAACAGTATAATTACAAATCCGTCGCGTTTTTTGGTGCTGCCGTTCCATATTTTTTTTATTGCAGGTGTTCAGCAGACAGGCAGACGGCCCACTTGATGGAAAGCGGTTACCATCGCCTGTGGACATTTGCAACCCCAAAGGCGCTACAAATGCGCTGCTGCTCTCTTAAGCAAGGCTGGAACTTGGTCACTAATGCCGGAACACAACTCAAGGTTGTTATGGCGACACACTTTAGACCAGAGGTGGTAGCTAACCAGTCGGGCAAATGCCCTACCACCTGGCTGTGGGTTGTTTTGTCGCCTCTTACGACAGGCCGCCCGGCCGCAGAAAATTGTATTCTTTCTCCGTTCCTGCACGGATAATGTGATATGACTAAAAATCTTACCTCTCTTGATGATTAAGACCTAACGATATATGAAGTATATATCGATGGCTCCTATGAACAGTGAGTCAAATGCAAAATCCTAATTTTACAGGAGAGTGTGTCAAAGATAAACGGTTTTTTTTTTCATTTCATTACTAGAACTATGATTTTTACACTGTGTTTTTATAACTATCTGCCTATGTGATTAAGTGAGTATTAGAATGGTAAACCTAATTTATTAGGTTTCCGATATCTTGTAGTCGACTCAATATACGCCATTGGAACCATACATAGTCGTATTAAACTAACTATAAGTTTGACACTAGTATGCACGATATATGGCTAGGGTTCTATTTCAAAGTTTATTAGAAAACCGGATTTTTTATTAAGGTTCTAAATTCGGCATGTTATATATAAAAGCATGAAGACGTTTCAAATAATAAAAGATTACACGCGGTTTTGAAAATTTTCGTGAGCTGTACTTTCGTTTATTTTGTGCTTGCTTGCTACCTCACCATATTCGCCTAACGTATACAGGAATACTGTAGATACCTCAGTATACGTCGTACGAGAGGGAGAGAGGTGCACATGCGTCCCGTGGGTACCGACGTTACTCGGGGCCCCGGAGAGGTAGATATGCGCAAAGTCTCCTCCCGTAATTCCGCTACAGGGGTCCTCCAGCATCTGGGGAGCGGAGGAGATCAAAACCCTGATGACGAAGTGAGTTTGCCTCTCCCGGGGAATTCTCAAGCACTGATGCGCAGGATTGGTGTGGGCATAACTACGTTCAAGATTCACGCTATTCCTACCATCAGCGCGGGGCATATGGAAGGAAGGGGGTTTTAGTGGAGTATTAGTCTATGGGTTACCTCTTTAATAGGGGTGCCTTGTTGAGTGTCCGCACAAGCCGGCAATTGACTCTGTTATATGCGCCATCTTCAGTGGATAACTCTCATTGCTTTGGTCTAATCCCAGTAAAGGACCCGGTAGTGTAGGAGAAGTTAAATTCCGCCCGCCTCAAAAAAAAAAAAAAGTATACGTCTTACGGAATACGTAGGTCGCAACTTGCACCAGTATACGCCCAATCTTCGACTCTATTTGTGATTTTCAAAATTTTGCGATCTAGGCTAATAATATAAATAAGGTTTTCTGATGACCGAAACCATTAAAAAGTGGAAATACGTAAAATTGTTAGTTGACTCACTATACGTAGGAGCCATCGATACTTTGTTTTAAAATGTTTAAATATAAATTAAATAAGTGTGTTATTAACACTGTGAAAAGTTTAACAAATAATATAAATGTTTTAACTAATGTGTAATATGTCATTTCAACATAACACACAAAAATTATCGAGACTTCATCAAACATACACAGGCAATATAATTAATTAACACAACACATTGTACAAGATATAATGTATATAAACACTAGACAAAGTAGATCAAGCCTCGAATATTTTGTATGCAAATAGAATGCTTATTCGACACGCGAGTGTCGTTTACAACGGGTACCTACGAATGTTTTATTCATTAAAATTCCCTATCGAATGTGAGACAATAAAAATATTAAACACTGTTGTTACAATGTAAGCATCTTTGGTAAAAGCGACAAAAGCTTTTATATTCTTGTATCCTCTTGCATTAAGGCTCTTTAAACGATAGGATCTTGTATCATTTAAATCCAATATTCGAGTCCGGTTTGTTTTAGAGTCAATTATTAGGGTTTTATATTACCAGATAAACATGTTCCGAAAAGCGACAAAAGGTTTTATGTCCTTGTATCATCTTGCATAAAACCTTTTGAGATGTAGGACCTTCCATCTTTAATTTAAATTCGAAAATCGAATCCGGTTTGTTTTATGGTCAAATTATTTGGGATTTGTGTGTAATGTATAAATGCATAAAATATATTTAATAACCAATGTTTTAGGTTTTGAAAATGGACAGTTAATTTGTCCTCAAAACCGCAACAGCAAGGGTCTCGTTCCATTTAGTTGAGGAGCCACCATCGGCCCCGTCCCGTGGCGTCCGACCTTGACCCGGCGAAGTGTGCCGAGGCTGTCCGACGGGCAACGACCTGCGAAAGTGAAAACGGCGCGGGATATGCGCGCGCGCACCGAAGCTTTCGACTTTTTCAAGTGAGAGGCGTCGGAATTTGGGTTATGTCATGTGAATCGCGGATGCTTTCAGATCATCTGGTATGCGGGGCATTTGTCGTCTGCTCGTGTGCGCCGCTCTGATGAAGTAAATTGTTGAACGCATTTGAATTTATCATTAGATTGACGAGATAATCTCAAGTTAATGTGTGACATGTCGGATAAAAGAATTAAGACAGACACTTTATGGAACGATTGACTTAAGCTAAGGTGTCAGCCTTGAGCTTCCCTGGGGAAGGGCTGTTGATGAGCGCTCAACGCTCCTTCCGTGGAACGCGTTACATACCGCCCCACGCTAAAGAGAGCTGAAAGATGCGCCGGAATGGTTCCCCAGGCAGTAGAAGAGGCCGTTGGGCGACCGTCTGCCAGGGCCCGCGGAATGGCAAGACTAAATACTAGGGATGTGCCGAATGTGGTTTGAACCGAATACGAACTTCGGTTTGGTTTCGCCACGCTTTCTCAAGAGCAACACGTCGTGACTTGATACCGCCGTAAATTTTAAGTATGAGTAGGTGGATAAAAGTATAGATTTCCTAACTAAAATAAATGACCATGAGTATATAGATGCCAATTTTTATATTACGGTTATGTTATGTATGTTATACGATTTCTATTAACTTCAGACAAAATAGTGCAAGTAGGTATTTTACTTTTTTCTTGCACCGAATGTTCGGCATTTAATCCGAAGTTCGGCTCAAGCTGCCGAAATTCGGTCAAACCGAATGTAAAAGACTTTCGGCCCCTTCCTACTAAATACCGGTGGCCCTGGCATAAAGGCGAAGGACGGGAAGGACGGAACACCGAGGGGCTTTGGTGGGTATCCCCAATCCGGGTGATGACGTCGCCACCGCGATTCCCCCGTGACAACTTGTCCTCAATCGAATTTCCCCCCGTAGAAAAAGGTACCAGACCCGGTGGTCTATTATTATCTTTAGTGTTTATCTTCAACGATTCCCTTGGTCACTTCACGTGCGTGTCTGTAGCAGCAATTATGTCAGTGATGCGTGACAGTTCAATATCGATAAACGAGAAATTATTATCTTTGCAATACCATACAACATTATCTTATTGAACAACAACGCAAACCTAATAATGTATTTTTAGATCGATATAATTAACTATATAAACTAATTATAACGTTTCCTCTCAACGGAAACTTGTTTTGTTATGAAATCTATTCGACTGGCATTGTTTGAATATTTATTTAAGTTTTCATAATATGTTTTATGTCTCTGCTCTATCTGTGTTAGTGTTAGTAGCTGTGTCCCAATGTATAATACAAATTATACCATTGTTGGCAACCCAGTTCACCCCACCCAATGATTGACACTCGGTCAATTTATAAACGACATGTTTATGACAACGTAGGTATTTGTTAGTGAATTGAAAAACGCGATTGCAGTGCCATCTATTTTACTAATCCGTCTATCTGAAGGAAACAACGTCATTGTCTTTGTTTAATTTAAATCGGTTCAGTAGTTTTGACGTGATGCTCTAACAGACAGACTAACAGACAAATAAAAATTCTAAAAAATGTATTTTCGCAATCTACTGGTCCGAATTAGCCTCCCTGATTTTTTTCACATTTTTAAAAGCATTGTACAAACTTGAACGTGATTCCAGCGCTACCTACCGGATGCAATTGTGATTCAAAACCATTCTCGTGTCCACTTGAACACACACAAAAAAAAAAATCATCAAAATCGGTCGAGCCCTTTAGGAGTTTAATCACATACACAACGTACAGAAGAATTATTAATTTTTGTGTATGTTCACGTGGACGCGAGAATGGTTTTAAATCACAATTGGTGGCGTTGGTTGGTGGCTGGTGCTATATACGATATATATATATAACTAGTATATGCCCACGACTACGTCCACGCTTGACTTTAAGTTCCCGGGACACAAAGTACCGCAGCTGTTAAAAAAGTATGTAAGCTATCGTTCTAGTAAAACCTGTGTTGGAATAAACTAATTTTTATGCACCCTAACAACTACAAATCGCTTCCGGGAAAATTCCCGCGGAATTAGCGCGATAAAAAATATCACGCATGTTATTACATAAAATTTGCTATCGACCAGTGTAAAAATCACATGGGAATTCGTTTTTTTTATATCTGGCCAATTTAAATCATCTCCAAAAAAATTCCCGTGGGATTGCCAAGATAAAAAGCAGCGCAGATTTTAAGTCCAAAAATTAGCTGTTGATCAGTGAAAATCGCATCCAAATTGGCCCAGTAGTTTTTACGTGAATCCCGAACAAACAGACAAGAAATCTAAAAAGCATGCATCGTGTTCTCCATTGTTTATATAGTCTATTCCAGTTGTTTTCTTTTAAATAGCTTATATGTACAGACACGACATGTTTAGAATTTTATAATAATATAGATAGAATTAGATTTAAAACAAACATTTTGAATTTAAATCAGTCGTGATTTGAAATTCTTAATTAGAAACTCTTTATCATTGGATTAAATTTGTGAAATTTACGAAATTGAAAAGGAGATAATTAACACTTTCTTTTCGACTGATTTAAGTTTAAAAATAATTTTTAAATAATAAGACGTCGCTTTATGGCCGCTTCCCATATCTTACAATTCATTCAATTTCCCTACCATCGGTTGAATTTTGACATTAGATGTATGGAGCTTATATCAAATTTTAACCGATAATAAAGCAAATGAATGGTCGGTAATGGTGAATTTTTAATATTGTTACGAGTTGCGAGACTCGAATTAAAATGCCGTTGGAATTATTATAGAGTATATTAGAACTATACAAACACGTATAACACAGGTAAAAATATAACCAAACAAATCAAATCCAAACATAATGCAGAGGGTCATAATTCAATAAAACGCGCAAAGTCCGTCACTACTAGATCTCCGATTGTACACACGTCACGCTTAGATCGTTGTTATCACTCGACTGCCTTCTTCCCTCCATCAGGCCATCGTTTTATCCTGCACAAGTGGTCCGATTTTCCTAGAATCAGCTTGTACTTTAAAATCCGTAACCCTGGCTAATGATTACAATACAACAATAGGCTGTTCTCTAGAAACGTATGCCAATAAATAAGTAAACAAAAGAAGACAATCATAAAAGAATTACAATAGTTTCAATGTTATTAGTTCAAATGCCGACGGGTAAAAAATGTGCTTCTACAAATATGTACATGGAATTTGTCTTTGTCGGCGCTTAGGTTGTAACAATATATTAGCACTTAGGGCTGGTGGCGCCAACTATGATTACAGTATGTGTTACGAGTTACGTTTCTACTTGGCGATTCTCATTCTTTAGTATTTTTCGACCGTGGCGAAAGCTTATGGTGTGACATACCTGCCTAACAATTATATAAAGTTCAGAAAATTTATTTTTATTCTAATAGTAATTACCAGTGGCGTAGCTTGCCTTAGCTGGGCCCTGTATCAAAATGTGTTGGGGGCCCAAAGGAAGGGTAAAGTTCTTTTATAAAGGACACAAAAAATACTAGAATTGAATTAAAATAATTACAAGTTAGTTTAGTAAGTTGATTATAAGTTATCACTTATACTTAGTGCTCCTAGGACCTAAGTTACACAAGTAATTCAAATCAAAGATACACTTTATTCGCCTTTTTTCGGCAAACTTATTTATCAAATCACTTATAGCTGAAGACGATTTCAGTTTTTCTAGATTTTCTCTATAGACAATAATTTTGCTTACACACTTTCGGGGCCCCAGTAGCCTGCGGGACCCGTATCATTGATACGACTGATACCGCGGTAGCTACGCCCCTGAGTAAGAATACACTAGGTTTAAAGAACTTTATTGCCCATAAGAACATGTATATAGTTCGCTTACAAGGCGATTAAAAATAATTATTAACTAATACAATATAAATCTTAACACTAATATGGTGCTATGCAGTCTTCGTTAAATGTTGCGGTTTATTATTTTATATTTATTTTAATAAAAGGTGATTAAGTTTAATTTAAAAAAAAGTTTATATTTTTACATTTTTGTTCGTCGTAGACTTAATTGAAATTTTATTGTTCCGGATATTATATTTATATGTTTTAGCAGTAAAGGATAGCTTGGCGTGTATATTTATATTATTAAAATATAAACTTGTACAGTCGACTCTCGATAATTTGAAACTCAAGGGACCAGAGATAAATTTTTTAAATTGTCAAGAGTTCAAAATAACAAGCGTTTACTTATGGAACTTATGGAAAGACATTTGTTCTTTTTTGGATTCATTTTAATAGCAAAAATCAAACATTAACATGACTCATTAACGTTTAAAAGAAGACTGGAATGCGAACTTAATCATATCTCATTTATGTAAACAATTGACACGTCTCTACATGGATGTAAACAAACGACAGGTATGTGCATGGTAAACGCTTCAAATTATAGTGAGTAGGAAAGCCCGGACTTCAAATTATCGCATATTTGCGAGCAAGATAATATTCCTTCAACTTCAAATATCCGAAGGGACCAATTAACATTGATTTTATTCAATTTATCGAGTATTTTTCAAGGGACCGGAAAAAATTCAAATTATCGAGAGATTCAAATTAACGAGTGTCAAATTATCGAGAGTAGACTGTACAATGATGGAAACTTAACTTATATTGTATTCTTCCTATAATCCCTTAAGTCGTCGTAGTCAACGAATAAGTTTCCCAGAAGCTACGTTACTTCGTGTATAGCCAGCCAGTCATACTGATCCGTTGTCCAAGGTTGGAACCAGCCCTCTGATCACCCGAAGAGTGAAAATAAGATCAGGACAAAGCGAAATTTGCAAAAGCAACGTCTAGTTGGTCGAAAGGCAATTCAAAAATCGCACGTCTTGTGCATTCGTTGATTTCACTTGGCGTCCCGCTGCGTCTTATATGTAATACCCTGAATTTAAAGCATTGCATAATGTATAGATGTGCAGCTAAAATTAAAAACTCATATACGAACTGATATTAAACAGACTAATGAAGAGATTCATGCAAAATGGTGATCATCAACCACTGATAGGTATCTTTTTATAAGTTTTTTTTTACGGCCCAACTGTGGTGGAAAGTGATTACCGTCGCCTATGGAAATTAGCAATACCAGAGGTGCTGCCAATGTGCTGCCGGTCTTGAAGGAGAAACTGGAACCTGGCCACTGATGCCGGAACACAACTTAAAGCTGTTATGGCGGCATACTGTAGACCAGGGGTGGTAGCCATCCAGTCGGACAAATGCCCTACCACCTGGCCGTGGGTTGTTCTGTCGCCTCTTACGACAGGCCGTCCGACCGCAGGAATTTGTATTCTTTCTCTGTTACTGCACGGAGGTTCCGAAGTTTTAATCAATGTATAGGGGCCATTCATAAATAGCGCCACATGTTAGGGGGAGGCGACGAAGTGTGACGCTGTGTGACAAGGGGTGGAAGGGGTACACAAATTTTGTGACGTCAAACACGAAATTAGAACTATTAACGAAAACTCAAAATACTTTCCAACTCTATCTGTATGAGTGTAAATTATGTAAAAAATATTTAAATGGAAACAAAACTAATTACGGAGTTGCTGTTTTAATTTAATAATTTCTTGATGTATAATTGCAAAATATGTGATGACACACTAGGGACCGACGAGTCACATGAATGTGACCAGCTATGACAAGGTCGGGGAGGGATAAAAAATCATGAAATTCGTGTGTCGTAATTTGTGGAGGGCCCATAATAGTTATCAGAATTAAAACAAAGCTGTTTCCATGCTAGATTAAGTAGGTAATAAATAAATTTTTAGATATTAGTACTATCTGAAATCGAATCTAAGGCGATGGGCAGTTCCAAAAGTCGGTAGGTTGCGTCCGGCGTGACGCAATAAGCGACCGACGAATGCTCATTATTAAATTGTAATATAGTGGTATCACTCAGACGCTTGACGTATGGACGACGCGTCACTACAGTACTGAGATAGCCGTTCTTAGCTTTATTCTATGTTGACAGACCTTGCAGAATTAGTCAAGCAGAAAATCATTGACAGTTAAGTAAACTGAGACACTTTGTTATCTTATAAAAACAGAAGTCACCTAGATTTTGTAAAAGAATCGCAAGTTATGACGTCATTACTTAAACGAATCGAATAGCGTATTAATTGTAATTATTTATTGTTTAAAATTATCTTTATCAAATTATAGACTTTGTACAAATTCGTCATAAAAAAATTAAAAATAATATATAAGTCCCAAATCGCTGCCGATTGTGGAACGTGCCCGAAACGCTGGCCGCATTTCCGCACTGGATGGCAACGCCGAAGCGTTGCCCCAAGTACCGACCAGCGTTTGGTCACGTGAGATCTCTATCAAACGAGATGATAGATCTCGATAAACCGATAGGCTTCGGGACCCTATATTTTTATCTTACTTTAAGAAAATAAGATGGAATGAAAGAATGTATAGGAATTGTTACGAGCTATAGGACTCGAATTAAAAATGCCGTTGGAACTACTATAGAATTTATTACAACTGTACAAACACGTATAAAACAAATATAAATAAAACTGGATGCAACCAGTTCACACTGCACGATTCAATACAATTCGACACTCGTAAAGTCAGTCGTCTATATCGCTAATCGAGAGTACTCGAAAAACGTCTACTCGCTTCGTAGTCGTTGCTTGACTGCCCGCCCCTCCATACGGGCATCGTCTTATACTAACTACACAGTACAAATAAATTGGCCACGCACCACTGAGTTTCTAAGAAATATTAATTTGCATATCTGCAAACGTCCACAAAGTCGAAAACAATAACAATAAGGATTAGTTCGACGCTAATGATGGTTATAAAACAAGTAAAAAGACAATAGCATGTTTTTCTTAATTGCAAATTCAAAACACAAAGGATTCCTTAATCCCCCGGAGGACAATAGACTGCGCTTACAATAGGTAGCTGTGCGCTTATCTTTGACGGCGTGTAACAGTATTATAGCGCTCGTTCTTTTTTATGCATAAAAATAATTTCAGAGTTTATAGTAAAACGTGTCATGTACCCAATTCCAGCATAGGCCGTTTACCGGCTAGGGAAGAACGAGTAAATCGACGGCCTACAGATTGTGAAACCTTTAACTTAGCACCTCATGCAAGATTTTGTAAGAGATACGAATGTAGAAGTATATTGCATCTAGCATTCAACAGAAACTGAGCAATTTGATATAGGTATTAATGTTAAGTAACCATAAATTGTTTATAATGATGATGCAATAGAAGAGATGACTGTAACGAAATTTTTAGGTATACAAATTGATAACACTCTTAAATGGAAAAACCACATAGACGAGGTTTGCAAAAAAGTTGTTAGATTTATATTTCCTCTTAGATCAAACGTACCGTCTGTGAAAGCTGCGTAACAAGCATATCGTGGATGTTTTGCCTGTGTGCTTCAACATGGTCTAATTAATTTGGTGAAACTCTGTTAGACGCACAGAGTGTTTAAAGCTCAAAAATGCTTAAGGATGATTACATGGGACATCTTCTCCGTGAAGGAATGGAAAAGAATACTAATTTCTGCGATCGGGTGGACTGTCGTAAGAGGCGACAATACAACCCACAGCCAGGTGGTAGGGCATTTGCCCGACTGGATGCTACCACTCCTGGTTTAGATTTTTTATTTTATTGCAGGAGTTCAGCAGACAGGCAGACGGCCCACTTGATGGAAAGTGGTTACCGTCGCCTATGGACATTTGCAACACCGAAGGTGCTACAAGTGCGCTGCTGCTCTCTTAAAGGAGACTGGAACCTGGTCACACAACACAAGGTTGTTATGGCGGCATACTCTAAACCAGGGGTGGTCGCCATCCAGTCGAGCAAATGCCCTCCCACCTGGCTGTGGGTTGTTTAGTCGCCTCTTACGACAGGCCGCCCGGCCGCAGGAAATTGTATTCTTTCTCCGTTCCTGCACGGATGAATATGCCGCCATAGCAACTTGACCTGTGTTTCGGCATCAGTGGCCAGGTTAGTTTCTCCTTCGGGGCCGGCAGCACATTGGTAGCATCTCTGGTATTGCTAATGTCCATAGGCGACGGTAACCACTTTTCATCACAGTTGGGTCGTCAGAATATAATATATATCATAAGAAATTACTAGTCATCTAAGCTAATGAGATACCAAAAAATATTAATATTATCATGACAAGCCAATTACTGTAAGGTGCCCGTTTTTTTTGCAAAGGAGTTTATAATAACCTTCCTAAGGCATTAAAAGATTTTTCAATAAAATTATTTAAAACTAAATCACACAATTGGTTAATTAACAAAATTAAACAAGTGACATCAAAACTATAATTTATTATTATTAAATGGTCTGTGATATAATGTTAATTTTACTATCCTCGAGTTTGTACGCCTAATAGGCAAATAACATGTGAAACTGTATATAATGTTCTAACATATATAATCTGTATCATGTTGGTAAGCAAATAAATAGATTGATTTGTAGTGGAACACTTACAAGCCAATAGATGGCGCTGTACAATAATTGAGGTCGCAAACGACTTCCGAAACGTACAAAGAATATACACACTAAAAATAATAGATGGGCCTGGGCTGCGAGGAACAACAATAGCCTCGCTGGAGGATCATCCTTTGAAACGGAGGAGCATTCAATGTCCATTTCGCTCATCCACCCTATACGGGGCACTCTTTTCAGATTGATAAAAATGGGGATAAAATGTTTGTTCGTTGTTTATTTCTTATACCTATATACATATGTTCCACGTAAGTTGCCAGTTTATGTAAAACATAATACGAATATAGGTCCTTTGGTACTTGGTAGTACGCCTACTATATCTAGCAGGTTTTGACGGGAGTTTCACTGGCAGATAGCTGATGTTATAAGGAGTGTCTTGGCTATTTTTTTAGAGTTCCGGGGAAAAAATTCCACGTGGACAAGTTAAATATATAAGAACAGACCGATTATCCAAAAGCGGTCATTTAAGGCGCCATGATTTCGATTCCATTTCGTAAAACATATAAATAACCGAACTTAATCAATTAAATATTGTAATTTAGATTATTTCGCATACTAAAATATAAATATTGTACACGGTGTGATAAAAATCAGTACCATTAACTTACTAACAAACATGACGGAAATATAAAGCAAACAGAATCGCGATAATTAACATCCGTAAAATCAAGGCAAATTGTCTGTCATTTTGCGAAATAATATTTCACACGGCAACTTGCTAGGCAGTGTTTCAAGGTCAACAGTGTTAAAATGTACGACGCTCTCCGCAAGGTCAAGGTCGGGTGGCATCTTTGTTAAGCTGCCGGGGTCACGTTGTCATATTTTAATAAAATCTATTATACTATTTTGTATTGCACTCATGCTAAATATGACTACTTCATGTATACAGTTCGAGCAATGGAACGTTTCGTTTGTAAAAAAGGTAACAAGTTGGAGTATAGTCTGTGCTCTGAGCGTTATTGGCGGGAACTGAAGGGCGTTTTGTGTTGTTCAATTTAATGTTTTCAAATAATATTAATTTAAAATAGTATATTTAAGTGTTTTCTTTCAATGTTGGAGCACAGAAGACAGGCAAGAGCTCCCCTGGTGGAAACTAGTTATCGTTGCCGACGACTATTTCCAACATCAGGAGTATTTACCGGTAGTACCAACGCGCTGACGGCCTCGAACAAATTTCACAGCAATTTTTTAAAACAAAACTAGATATACTTTTAAGTGATAGTTGTGTTTTTGTGAAAAATGTGAACTGTTTAGTTAAATGTGGCATTTATACGTTGTGAAGCTGTGATGCTGATATTAGAGGTATCAATCGAATTGAATGAATTTTGTTGAAAGGCACAAATTGAAAGGACACGTAACATTGAATGATTCGAGTTTATTTTTCAGTCACTGGTTGATTCATTCAAATTGAAAGATAGAAATGTACATATCGGCTTAAGAATCTTTTTCGATAAATTAGCGATTCCTATATCTTAACGACCGTTCATTTGCCTTACTATCGATTAAAAATTTACATGTCCTCCATACAAGTAATGTCGAAATTCAATCGATGGTAAGGCAATTGAAGGAATAGTAAGATATGGGAACCGGCCAAAAATTGCACAATGTCACTTGCCTAGTAATGTATTGGCATGTCATTGAGTATTTGGCTGGAACTGAGTATTTGGCAGGGACGTTGTACTGTGTAGTTTTATTCTCTAAATATGTGGAAAATTACTCAAAAATGAACAATAGTTGTAGGATATTGAAATGTAAACTGTAAATGAGACCTTTCGAGATTTCACAATAACTCCGTTGAATGGCGTCAGTTGAAGAGCTACAATTCAGCTGAGCAATACGAAGACTTATTATAACATCAGAATTGGCTGTATGGACTAAGATTCCCGTGCCTGCCATTGTTTTTCGGAGTTGGCAGAAGGCAAACAAACGAAAGCATGGTGGTCCACACTTACGCTACAATATCGTGTTAAAGCGGCATCTAAACGCGTGCGACCTCAATTGACAAAATGGGGGGAGCTTGCTATGGAAAGGTCTTGGATGTGAAGCGTCAAATTCGAAAAGAGAGGCCCAAACCCTCCTATGGTGACCTATAGTTTAAACACAAATTCGGTCTGGCCAGCAACATAAGAATGACCCACAGACGGCGCAATGACTAAATTTGAGGGGTTGCCGTTACCGAAAGCAGTAAGGAGCACTCACAACTTGTGGCGTATTCTATTACTACTTGACATGTCATCCGCACCATGCTACAGCGCAAATAGTATATCTATTAGGATATGTATAGACAGTCCGGCGAGATTCTACACTAATTTGGTCCAAATAGTGCCGTGTGTATGTATGAGTCATTAAATCTTTGATGAGACATGCAAACAAACAAATTTTGTACACATGCAACACCTAAGATGTGCTATCGTGCAATATTTATTTTGTTTACGTCTGTTACAAGTTATAAAACATGTTTATTGAATTGCTAGAAATAAAATTAAAATCCTGGTCGTTTGTTAATTTTACATGTACAGTCGCGGTATGCAAAGGTTGGCTAGTTTTCAAATTGATTCATTTAACGTTCCGCGAGCACATGGTGCCTTTTCAAACTAAGTCACAGAACTGACTATTCCACAGAAAATTAAGATTAACTGTTTGAGAATAAATTTTAAAATAACTTACGACTTAAAGTTGTTTGATTGTCTATCTTGTCTGAGAAGATTGTTTAGAGATATAAAAGCTTTTTATTGGTTTTAATATTTATGATAAGCGTAGTAACTGCATCCTCTTTGTTTCTGATGATTAAAACTGTTATTATTCTCAGTGTTTGTCATTGTCAACATTTAAATTTTTCTTTTCCACGTTTCTATATTTTATAAACTTAAAACGTAACATTTATTAAAATGTTGGTGGTACTGTATCTTGTACTCGTGCAAGCAAAAGTCGACTTTAAGGTGACGAACCTTTTCATATCGCGACTGTACCTATTTACTTCAAAACTAATTTGCTGTGAAGCCACAACTTTAAGAATAATATATGGTCTTTTAACGTTATGTCTCAAATCAAAATTTTCGAATAATTTACATTTACATACTCGTTGCATAAATGGAATAGGGGAGAATAGCACCCTGAAAACGAAGGGTTAGATACTACACGAATCATCTATGTTTGCTGAACTTTGACTAAATAAATACGAATTCTGAGAGAAGCAATATCTTCTTCTCAAGATAAATGATGCCCACTGTTGTATCTAGGGTTTCCCCAAATTAGCTCCACATATCCCGGTCCGCAACTTACTTCATCAAGCGTTTGCTGGCATCCTTAAACTGGTCAGTTCACCGGGCTGAAGGGCGTGCCACCTTACGTTTACCGAGACCCCAATTCCACGCCAGGAATTTTTAAAAACGCTCAACGGACTGTGGCCTGTTATGTTAGCTTTTGCTCTTGTAGATAGAATCAGAAATCAGAACATCCTTAAGGGAATCAAGATAAAGATATAGCTATCCGTGCAGGAACGCAAAAAGAATAGTTGGGGCCGGGTTTTCTGTCATTAGAGGAGAAAAAACAGCCCAAAGCCAGGTACGGCATTCTTCTGCATGGATCGTTACCATCCCCGGTCTAGAGCATGCCGATATAACAAATTTGAACTGTGTTCCGGTATAGTGGCTAGGTTTCCATTTTACCTAAGAGGCCGGCAGCACATTGGTAGCACCGTTGGCGTTGCAGATGTCCATAGGCGACGGTAAGCATTTGTCATATGGTGGAAAATCAGCCTATCTGCTGTACTCCATCAATAAAAAAAGCACTGAACTGGGTGTGGGCAGGTCATACCTGTCGCAGGACCGACTAGAGATGGAGTGAATTAATAACTAAAAAATATTTTTAGAGGAAACATTTATCCGTGCAACGGAGAAAGAATACAATATCCTGCGGCCGGGTGGCCTGTCGGGAGAGGCCACAAAACAACTCACAGCCAGGTGGTCTGTATTTGCGCGTCTGGATGTCTACCACCCCTGGTCTAGACTATTCCGCCATAACCTTGAGTTGTGTTCTCGCACTAGTAGGCAGGTTCCAGTCTCCCTTGTGAGAGCGGCAGCACATTGGAAGCATCTTTGGTGTTACAAATGTACATAGGCGATGGTAGCCGCTTTCCACTAATCAGGTGGGCCGGCCTGCCTGTCTGTTAAACTCATACAATAAAAAAAATACGTCAATGCTAAATAGCATCGTATTAACCAATTAACAGTAACGCGATAGGGGTCTGCAATCACCATAACCACACGATCGGTTTCCTGCGATAACACTAAAACAGAAACGGAAGGAAAGCGGCCACAATATTATGTTGTACAAAATATATTTTTAAAACAAAATCGGCGTTGGTAACAGAGCTTAATAAACTGGTTGATTACGTTAATTTTCGACGGATAAAATTGATAATAAAAATATTTCACCTAAACTCTTATGCCGCGGCCACACATTGGTCATATTTGCACCAATGTAGCGTATTGCGGCTAGTACCACAGAGCTAATACTCCAATGTGTGACTCAGTCTAGACTGCAATACACTACATTGGTGCAAATATGACCAATGTGTGGCCGCGGCATTAAGAGATTCGGCAGTAAGAGAAGTCAGATAAGTAGTTGGCAAGCCACGCACACCGGAGGGTTCCGTAGAAGCACATTCCGTGAACAAAAGTAACAAACCTGCGCTGTTTTCGTTATTTGGCTGCGGAACCATGAAAAAACATTTAGATCACAATAATGACAATAACGGATATTGTTCTAATGTTATCTTGGTATTGATATTGGTTCACTACTGCAGAGTATTTGTGATATAGAGAAGGATGAAGGGAGAAGAGTAAATGTAGCATGGCTAAAGTGGAGACAGGTAACCGGTGTGATATGCGATAAACTAATACCACTGATACTAAAAGTTCAGATATATAAATCTGTCATATGACCAGTCATGCTATACGGGTCCGAATGCTGGGCCACTACAGTGAAAAACCACAAACGTCTTCACTCAGCTGAGATGAGAATGATGAGATTGATGTATGGTGTTACAAGACTGGATAAGGTGAGAAATGAGTACATAAGGGGATCTTTGAAAGTTGCAACCGTGACTGAAAAATTTAGAGAAAGAAGATTAAGGTGGTATGGGCATATAATAAGGAGAGATGAAATTCATGTGACAAAAAAATGTTAAACTACAAGATGGATGGGTACAAATGTAAAGGTGGACCAAAAAAGAGATGGATGGATTGTGTGATGATATGATGCTTTGTTTGACAGAAGATGTATGTCAGAATATAGATGCGTGGAAGAAAAAGACATTGTACCGATCCCCAAATAATTGGGATAAGGTGAAATAAAAGACAGTTAAAAAAATATTTTGGCGCTCTACAACCATGATTTATACAGAATTTTCTATCAGATAGTGTAAAAGATAGAGGGGGTTACCCATTGGTTTAAAAAAAATGCGTCATACAGTTTGCATCCAAGTTTCATCCATTTAGACCCCGTAGTTTTCGAGACATATGTATGACTGCGACATACATAAATAGACGCATATACGGACGTACGAACATTCCTATTTAATAAGGGTTACCAAAATGTCCGACTTGCCGGTTGTCGATTACAAAACCATTTGCCGTTTTATATCGTTATTACAGTACGAAATAATATTAAAATTTGCATTTAGGTATTTAAATGGCGTTTTCAATTAATAACTTCTTATCAATTTTCCTTATTAAATAAGGAATTTTGTTGACATAAAAATGGGTCAAATGCGTCGCACGAAGCTGAGCCTAGCTAGCGTTTACTTTGTATATGACAGGTCTATTAGAATTTGTCTTTTCTAAAGTTGATTATATGCTCCGAAGCTATCTAACGGCTGCTATGTTAACGCTTTCACAGCAAGATTTTTACAAAATAAAATCCAGTGCCAAGCACTGCGTGTTTTTTATACTACACTTTATCAATTTCAGTAACTCGAGTTTGAGAACGAAATTCATTGCCCTTGTTGGTTATATCATTGTCAATTGATTCTATAAAACTGCATAGAGGAGTTTTTGGCGGGAACTGAAAGATGTTGCGCTGTGCAGTTTTATCTTCTAAAAATGTGTAAAATTACTCTAAAATGAACAATAGTTGTAGGATATCGATTGTTTTTGAGTAGTAATTACGTGTCTTTGTGAGAAATGTGAATTGTATACTCAAATGTGGCCTGTCGAGTTGTCACAAGAACTGCATTGAATTGCGTCAGTTGATAACCTACAGTTCAGCGGAGCTATACATAGGCTTAATAAAATGAAGAAACTATATTGTAATCTAAAATCTGGCTTAAATCCCTAGCTGCCAAGCAATAAACCCAAATATAGTAATAATACTGCATATTTTTTGCAATCTACGAAGGCGAGGGGATATACTTGTGGTGGAACGTCTTTATGCACATTGCGATAGTGTGCGTGTCTGACAGAATACCCGCTTTTGGTCTTACGCACCCACAGCTGTAAGTATGTGTTCACCACAAGTAAAGCTCGCTCGCCGTCGTGAATAGCATGAACTACCTATGCCTATACTAAGTAATAAATTATTCTGCAGCCTTTTAAAATTTGGCGTCTGTCGCTTTTGATGGTCTAGCTCTCCAGCGCTATATTATCGTCTTGCTCTCTACCGCTATTGTATTCTCTAGCTCTCTAGCGCTATTGATGTATCGTCTCGTTCACTACCGCTTTCTTACAGCTCACATAGAGCTCAACGCTCGTTGAAAAAAGATGGCAGCCCTATTTTGAATAAGCCCATATTTTAGTCTCCAATTAGTTTAAGTTTTCTCGAAGCAAGTAAATTAAATTACATCTCTCGACACGGTAGCAAGTTGCGACCGGGATCGAAAGTGCAAATAAGCAATTTAAAAGTGCTATTGTTTTGTTTTGTGAAATAAAGAGGAAATCCGTGCCAAACAGGGCTGTGGCACAATCGATAGTCCACGGACTATCAATACTTCTAATCTCAAATTTTATCAGGAAAAACACAATATTCTATTGTTTTCTGTTTCTGTTTATTAACCTTACCGTGCTAATACATTTTTGAAATAGCAGTCTATGTCAGCAGACACCCTGAGCACTACGAACATATTCGAAGCACACGCCGATGCGACGCTTTAAAATTTAATAAAAATGTTAACAAGACATTATTTTCACGGAGCATATTTGCGATGTGAATAAAAATTTAAAATAAGTTACTCCTTGGCATTAGCAAATGTAATGCATTTAAAATTTATAGGATTAAGTTAAGTTGACTACTTTTGGCAAACATCACATTCTACTCAATTGAAGAATTTTTTACAATAACATTTAGGATACATGTAAATTAAAGGCAGTAATGTAGATGGCAACATGGCAACAGTCCAGCCGAGGTGAAACTCCCTAGGAAGCCCCCTCGAGCAAGTTGCCTCCCGGGCTCGAGCGCCTTCGCTTCGCAAAGGCACTCGCCCCGAAAACCCCGGTAAAGTTGTGAGGTCTTCGGACCAACAACATAAAGTCAAGTCCAATAAAAAAAAAAAGTAATGTAGAATATGTGACATATATAAAATATAAATAAATTATTGTTGTAATAATAATAAATAAATGACAATGATAATAATGTTACGAGTTGCAGGACTCGAATTAAAATGCCGTTGGAATTATTTATAGAATTTATTAGAACTATACAAACACGTATAACACAGGTACAAATATAACTGTACATAACCAGTCCAAACGTAATGCACGATTCAATCACACGCGCAAAGTCCGTCACTTATGTCTTGCTTCGCTTGTGGCTATCGCTGGACTGCCGATCTCTCCATTGGGCCATTGCCTTATACTGCACTGGTACAATATGGCTGCCCAACCGCGTAGACCGAATTTCTTAGAATCAGTTCGACACACCTGGTTAATGACTGCCATAAAAGTTTACGGGCTGTTTTCTAATTACAAATTTTAAACACAAAGTAAACAAAAGAAGTGCAAATGCGGAAAGGTAATAAAGTGTGCTTTTATGGTATGCAGGTGTGAATCTACTTTTGTCGGCGTGTAGGTCGTAACAATAATGATAACTTTAATAATATACTTATGACGAATGCTAATAAATGAACACTGTAATCTTCCATTTAATAATTATGAAGTCATTAAATAATGTAGTCGGTGTCGATACTAATTGAATAGGGTAGTCTGGAGGAGATCGCCTTTGGCGACAAGACCGCCCATTGTACTTTAATGTATGTGCCATAAAGTTATTCATTCATTCATTCATTTCTTATTATAATCGTTATTAAGTTTTTTTTATTTGTAACCGAAATTTAAAGTTGTTAATGTCATTGGCAACACACATAAAAATAAAAATTATCCTATGAATATTATAATCAAAAAAGTTTGTGAGGATATGCCTGTTATTTTTTCACGCAAAAAATATTGAACAGAGTTTGATAAATCAACAGTAATGTAATTTATATATTACAATAACATATAAGCTATATTTTTTTAAAGATATTGTTAGAATTGGCCAAAACATTAAAGGTAGTGTCAAGTGGAAACGCCGCCGATATAAGTCAAGACGGGGCGAAGGGCGAGGCAGCAGCAGACGTCGTTGACGGTTATGTCCGAGGGCTTACTTTCAAACATCTTTCGTCCTTCGTTTTCGCTTTAGAAATAGTTTTGCTTATTTTTTATATTTGAGTTCATTTCCCATTATATGTTCCATTTATCTATGTGTTACAGTAGAACCTCTTTAAGTCGAACCTTGATAAATCGAAAACCTCCCAAACTCGAAAAAAATTGTGTTCCTTTCCTTCAAGCCCCAAAACCTCCGTTGCTCGAAATCTGAACCCTCTATAGGTCGAAATAATTAGTGACTCCTTATAAGCAAATTCAGCACTCATTTTCCCTCCACAAAATTGGATCTTGAACATAGTAATATTTGATTTTATAACCTTTACACGATTATTTGAAACCCGACTAAGAATATGCCGATAATGTATATCATTGTTTTTTAGAAATAAATGTAAAGTATATACAATAAACCGATTCTAAGAAAATTATCACAAGTAGTTTGGGCCTACAGCAATAAACACCAATTAATCTAAAAAAATAGTCTAAAACTCTATAACTCGATTTTTTTGGTGTCTCCCTTCAAGTTCGATTTACAGAGGTTTTACTGTATATAGACTATACTATTCTGGTTTTAAAGAAATGTTTATTCTTTCTTTTTTCTGTCTAAAATTCCAATTACTCTTTCAGGCTGATCGGATGAAAACGAACGACAAAGGGTTTGAGAGTAAGGCCTCTGTATTGTTAATTTTCAGGATAAATGCATACATATTTCATTAGAGTTAATTTGATAGATATTAATGAGGGTAGTCTTGTATCCGTGCAGGAACGGAGAAAGAAAAAATAATCCTTCGTTGGGGCGTCCTGACGTAAGAGGCGACAAAACAACCCACAGCCAGGTGGTATGGTGCAGGTAGTGGTAAGGTATTTGTCCGAGAGGATAGTTACCACCCTTGGTCTAAAGTATGCCGCCACAACAACCTTGTGTTGTGTTTCGGCATTAGAAGCCAGGTTTCAGTCTCCCTTTAGAGAGCGGCAGCACATTGGTAGCACTTTTGGTGTTCCAAATGTCTATAGGCGACGGTAAACACTTTCCATCAGGTGGGCTGCCTATGTACCTTTATGTATGTGCAAGAAAATTATTCATTCAAAGTTGTGGGCAACTGCTAGATATTTATATCGTTGCAAATGATCCGGGTAGTTTTATCATCTAAACAGCATCTAAAGTCGGTGCAGTATCTGCGATCGAAAATTGTACTGGGGGCCTAAACTGGCCACTTTCTCAGATTCGTATTACCAATGTGACAGGTATAAAAGCTTTGTGCTATGTCTTACACCTATCAGTTGTCTGGGTACGTGTCAATTTCTCTTCCACAAGCGGCATCTTTCTTTAGGCCCTCTGCTGCTGACGCGTATTATGATATTATTGTAAAACTCTTAATTATAAAATATTATGTAAACTAAATGATTCACGAAATGATGCACGTCATGTAAACTACATCGTCGCAATTTGCGTGGGCTGTGGTATGACAATCTTAACTATAAGTACGTATAGAATAATTGAGTTAAAACTATAAATATATAGTCAAGGAGGGGAAGTCCATCAGTGGGGGAATTCCGTACATGTCTCGTTATTTCCGTGTTTGAATAGCTACGACGACAACAAATCGGTCAGCAAAGTTAAGACATCGTTTAACTATATGTTCGAATTGTAGTTGGCGTTAAATTCAGTTTAAAAAAGGAAAAAACGAGAGATGTACGAATTTACCCCACTGCCGGACTTCCCCACCTTGACTATACATATATAATTGATAATTAAAGTAGCTGTGCCCGCGACTTCGTCCGCATGGAATTTTTTCGCGAAACTCTAATTATAAAAGTAGCCTAAGTTATAACATCAGCTATGTGTCAGTGAAAATCCCGTCAAAATCGGTCCAGCCGTTTGAGAGATTAGTCGGAACACCAGATAGATACCAGATAAACAAAAATTATAGAAATTGATTTTTTGATATAAGTACCATGTACTTATATTATAGTAAGTATAAGTTTGACATATTTTCTTATGCATTTAGTAAAAAGCTGTTATTTTGACATTACAAACAGACACCCTTCAATTTTGTTTATTTGTATAGATATGGTGACATATATGAACTTTTTATCCCGCGAAATCTATCAGATATCTTGGGATAAAAAGTATCCTATGTTTATGAATCCTTATATAGACACTATCAATATTATGATAAATCTGTTTTGGGTGTAGACTTTGCACAATTTTAAAAAAGAGAAAAAAAGAATCATTACTAGTATTCATATTTTTTCAGACGAACAAAATAGGTAGACCGAGCGACGAGCTCGCAGAGTGAAGCCGGCTAAAGGAAGCCGATCGCGCCGCATTGCGTTACGAGAAAAAGTGTAATAGTTAGCAGAGTATACATTACTATTACTTAAACAGACGCAAACCACGTGTATAGTACATAAGTTTACACTAGAGTCCAACCGTCCTGTTTTCCCCGGACATGTCCTAGTTTTTATAGTGTCTTGGGATGTCCTGGATAGTTTTTAAGCAGCGTCCTGTGTTTTTGAAGCGCCCTGATAAGGTCATATATAGGTATATTAAAATTCCGCGCCACTTTTACAATTCTCACTTACAGGCGGCCTCACTGCTTGTGAGTGTCGAACTTTCAACTTGTATAATTTTTCGCTTAAAGCCGTTCAAACGTAGTTTTATTATGTATACAAGTCGCGAAAACTTAAGAAAATATTAACTATGATTATTATCATTATTTCAATTTCATTTAACCTATTTTCATTACATATTAATAATTAATTTAACTATTGCAACTCTATTACTGTCCTTTTTTTAAAACTGAATTGGCCTGGTTTTTTCAACTCCAATTTCAAATTCTAGTTTTTTTTAAATTTGGGGTTGCAAACCCTAGCTTACATGGTAATATTAATGTAGTATTTTAAATAAATCTACTCTGCCTCTCAATGAAATCTATTCAATTTGGTTGACCGTGTAAATATTATCTTAATACACAAATATTTCGGCATAAAGTTATCATTAATTAAAGTTAATGAGTACCACATCACCAAATTATCGATAGAACAGAAAAAAGCAACCACAATTTCCATTAGTATATATCTGATGTCCAATCTGTTACAGGCGACAGTCACGTGCACTCGACGTCGGTCAGTCTGTGCGCGACCTAATTGGATTGCTCGTTGAATTATGTCGATACTGTGGCTTGGAACATGATTCCAATTCATAAGGTGGCGCTTTTAATATTTCTTCGCTTTGGAAACGCCCTTATATGATTTAAAATTTCCTATAAATGCGCAGAAACATATTAATTTAAATAGGTAATGTAATGTTGACATTAGACTGATATACTAAAATGAATAAATTCTGCTGAAAGGCAGAGAGCTGAAAGTATACGACGGTATTCGATGACATTGAATCATTATGTTTAGATGGTTCACTTTCGTTGATTCACTCAAATTGTAGATAGAAATGAACATGAATAACATTTTAGAATGCTGTCGTTTAATATTGGCTTTAGAGCCAATATTAATCGGTCGCATTCTAAAATGCGACCATTTGCCTCTACAATTCATCGCTCTAAAACAACAAATAGTATCTTTGAGCATATCTCCGAGCATCACGTGTTTTGACGTCACTCGCTCAGTATGTATTCAGCCTAATTGACTGATTTGACGTTACTCGTAATAAGGGGGTATGTTTACGCAACTCAAACGCTACTCACTACGAATGTTTTTTTGCCTTGCTTTGCCTGAATTTATTATGATGTTTATTTTTATGTACAAAACAAACATGAACAAATGCAAGCTTCTTATAATTTATGTTTAAAATTAACAAGACCCACTTATCGTGGTAGTCTCCGAGAATTAGCGTACTCAATACCTTAGTAATGACATAATACACAATTCTCACCTATGACTGGACATAAGCTTGGCATTTCTGATTTTCGTAGCCATTATTTCCATTTAAAGTAATATGTTTAAAGAATCAGGGTTTCCAGATTAGAAACTTTTCCCCCAAAAAAATTGTTTGGGGTTAAAAACATTGGATTAAGTGCAAAATTTTGTTCCTGGGATGAAAACAATGGAGCCAAGAGTGAAAATCCTAGCGACATCTTTGAGCGCTCCACGTTTTTTTTAAATTTTGGTTACTATATTACTGATTAATGTTCATCGTTGTTACTGTTGGTAACGCACTTTGAAACGGATTTTTTTTCAAGATATAAGTTAAAAAAAATCGTCAAGCACTAACATGTAACCATTAACAATGATTGTCTGGATGTAATGTTACTTCTGGGGTCTTAAAAGTCTGCGGGCATATCTAGCGAGGGTACCAAACGGGTGCAGTTCAACAAATGCCGGACACAGGAGTCTGCTTATTTTCAACTACAGCCTGGGACGGACGGATGTCGCACTGTTATTATTTAACACACGCATATACAAATACATATTCACATATTTATAATGGCATAGTTTTATAATTGAATTTTCATTTAGCAAAATTAGAAACGGGGATTACTCTGTTGTCTGCCATAACATAATGAATACGTTGGTTATTTATTACATTTCATGTTCACATTGTCTATGATGTATGATGTTCCCAATTAAGAAAATACAAAATCCCCCAATTGTAATTTATAATAACAAGGATTCGGGACAACCTTTTTGATATGTACCACGCAATTTAAATGATATTTTAGAAATTTAAAACTACTAACTTATAGCTCTTCATTGTGCTATAAGAAAGCAAGCCCATAACACCCCATTGCTGGGCTCAGCCTTCCAATTTTTGCGGGAATGGACAGTTCACCTGCCACCCCTGTCTAAAGCGGCTTGGCAGATTTGATAGATCAGTTATTTTGATGTGCAGCATGTTTTCCTTTACAATCAATAAGTGGTAATCGTAACAATAGTTGAAAAACTGCTTAAGAGTTTCGTGCTTTTTCGGCCAGAATTCGAACCCACGTCATTTGAAATTAGAACGCCAGTGCGCTAACCACTTGGTTATCACGGATTTTTTGTTCTTTTGTATCATATCCCTATAATATACACTTTTCGCAACCAATCCGGAGAGTCACTATAACAAAGGTATTGCAAAGTTAAAACTATTCAAGTAAATAAAGGGACGACCTGTGTGCTTCAGTGTGTAGTGGTGTAAACCTTTATCCCGCCCAGCTCACTGGAACGCAGAGATCCCAGGTTCGATCCTGGTGTGGTACATTCGTAAACGAAATTTTACATTAAATGTATGGTATAGGTACCTATGAGTTGTCTGTCATATATTATTATTACCCATAACACAATATACAATATGTTTTTATCTGTCTATTATCATTATTATTACCTTTGCACAATTTTAAGTGTTAAATAACATAAAACAACAAAACCTAGACAAATTTGAATTTAAAACGGATTTCAGATTTGCTCCTGACGATTGCCAAGAACTCCCAAAATTGGGACTAATGTTGTAAATTGGCACACTATTAACTAGTCAGAGCGCTTGTCCAAAAATAAACATTTATTTGTCATCAAAACCCGGCACCAGATGGCGTATTAACTAATTGGCATTGCGATAACGAAACAATGTTCACAATTTTTGTTATGAATTCTTATATCGAGGCAAATTTTAAATAATAAGACAGGAAAATTATCAACAACTTTGTATGTAGGAAGGTCCATAAGAAATGTTTTGACCAATCCATATTCCATATTGTACTTAGAATTCGTACAGTATGTTGGCATTAAACGCCCACTACCACAGCACATACTTAACAAATGGATAATAGGTATGTAGGTATCCGAGTACTTATAAACATGTCTATGTCTACCCACATAAATATAAGCTAAAAATAAATCGAACGATCACAATTTAACAAATGCTAATAATCGTGATATATAGAAAAAAAACTATTCATAATAACACTCTTCACACAGCTATACATAACGTATGTTTGACGATTGCAAGATGGATTGAAACATCGAAAGTGTGAAAAAATTGCGTATACATATATATTGTGTTGTTATGTACGTACAGCAGCCATTTTCATAAGCACGTACATACACAAAACACGACAACATTCGTTCGATTCGTATGTTTATATGTGAACAATACTTTCTATGAGTCGAGAGCGTTCCATTTTTAGTAAGTGCGCGTACATTTGTTGCTATGCGAATTGCGGGGCCGCTCCGACGGCCTCAGGAGCCGACCTCATGAATGGAACAGAAAGTTACCTTGCTGTTATAAATCGACACACACCATCGGCCACACGACCAAAACCATTTTTGCTGTATAATTTTCAAGGGCATTCGAAAACTAACAAGGAAGGAACGCGTATGGCGTGCGGCGTCTCGACATCAATGCATTCTAAATCAAATTATGAATGAAACCGAACACCAATAATTACCAAAAACCACTCATTAAAAGCGTTAATAATGTAAAATTAACACAGAAATAAAGAAAATACTTACAAACTCGTCAGCCGCGATACGTGTATAATCATGTACATGACGTCATTTGACGCAACACAAACCCGAAATATTGAGCAAAAATGTATAGTAACCGCTCCGAAAACAACACCAAAATGTAATTTACACTATACTTTACTAAATACAATTAGATAGTTATGTCATTACAAGCGATTTAGGACATTTTACAATATTTATTTGTTGTCACCGACTCAGAGTTTTGACAAGATGGTCGCGCACCGACTGTTTTGCTTTGGTTGTCAGCTGATACGAAATACTGCTGTAATTCAAGCGCAACCGAATTATTTTCTGTTTCACTCTTATTCGTGTCACACTCATTATAATGTGAGAGAGATAGAAAGTATGACTACTATGTTTAACAGTACTTGAAACATAACAAATGTCATTTTCTTGTTGCATTATTATTGCAATGGAAAACTCGCAAATATAACTATTTATTTGTGATGATGAATTGAAAAGAGATAGGTGAGATACGGGAAGGTACTTCTATTTCACAATAATATGTAAACATTCATTAATTTGCTATATTTGGATGTGACACAGATCTTATTTTATAGACAACTATTGCCATCTATGAGCAAATAGCAAATCTACATCAACTACAGCTTGCTTCAAGTAGCTACATTAATGATGTTAATGTTTTCACACTAATAAATGCTTCAATAATTCTATACTTAATTATAACATTGTGCACATGAAATTCGACAAGATACCCAAAATATAACCATAAATTTATAATTAAGCTTTTTCTTTTTTACTCTTACAAAAAACAGATGGCGTAACCATATAAAAAAATATTCGAATTTGTTGTGGTCTCTTGAAGTATAATTTTTAAAAAGTGTAAAGTAATATAGACCACTATTGTTGTGTGTGTTGCAATTCAAGATAAATGATTATTTATGTGTTTTTCTTTATTGGAGTTAAACCTTCCTTACTGTTGAAATAAACCTCTCATTTCAACAATAACCCTTTGGTAAGGCGTTTTCTATATTTGAATGCTATTAGAATACAGTACGTATTAGCTTCTCGTTCTCTTGTAATTAGGTTTCCAAGTAAACTGTAATCCGCTACACGTACCTATGTAAAATGTAGGAAAAAAAACTGCTAATATCCATGTTGTAACTGGCAAGAAATCGCACAGGACAGAAACAGGTGGCGTGTTCTCGTCTCGGAGGCCAAGACACATTTTGGGTCACTGAGTCAACGGAGTTAGTTAATATTCATGTTATATGCTGTATTATTTACCAGTCCACAACCAAGACCCTACTTCTTGTATTAGTTTCTCTATTCTACAGGGCAAATAAAGGACATACGAAAAGGGGAGACAGATAAATATTATCCACCATAAAAGAACAAAAATAAAATGGCGCATGTGCTGTTCTTGTCTCCCTTTTCGAGATTTTACTATTTAAAACAATATATTTCCAGCTAACACATACAATGAAAAGATGAAAGATATGATTTTTCTGATTTGGTCTAAAAGTTAACATAATAATAATATACACATATATATATACATACATATATATATGTCGCAGATCGCGATATAATTGTATAAATTTCGTAAAGTAACGACTTTAAATTGAGGGTACTTATGTTTTTCTTAAAGTACCTGCACTTGATTTTATTAAGTGGTGTTTTAGTTTAATAAAAACTGGGTTGTATTTATATGATGAGATTTATATTGTTGAGCACTTTATAAATGTTTTTAGGATTTTTAATAACCTTTGTAATAAGTTTCAGTTTACCAGATTACTAAAGGGTAAACGCTGTGTTGTTGGTTTGACAATATAAAAGGAGGTGAAATCGCCTAAACGGGACATTCGACATTCTACATTCGTCGGTTGAAGAGCGTGAAAGCTCTGTTGGACAAGGAGCACATATGTTGTGGTCAATAATTACTGTCCGATAATAGCAGTATTCTTTGAGGGCAAATTGCTGCTCGACACCTGACAAGCGTGGATGCAACTCTTGGAGTTGTCTTAATATTTCTGTGTATTATTTTGCTGTATTTAATATTGTAATTGTAATAATTCAGCGTAATAAACTTTGATTTAAAATATTTCAGATTATTATTGTGTTATTCGTCGCGCGCTTGAGCCGACATATATATTTAAAAAATCATAAAAATAATAAATAAATATAGATGTGAAATAATAATAATAATCGAGAGACATGTGCAGGAACGGAGAAAGAATAGAATTTCCTGCGGCCTGGTGGCATGTCGTAAGAGGCGTCAAAACAACCAACAGTCAGGTGTTAGGGTATTTGCCCGTCTGTATGGCTACCACCCTTATCTGGAGTATGCCACCGTAACAGTTCCAGTCTCCTTTAAGAGAGCAGAAGTGCATTTGTAGCAAATTTGGTGTTGCAAATGTCCATAGACGATGATAACCACTTTCCATCAGGTGGGCCGTCTGCCTGTCTGCCAAACTCGTGTAATAAAAACAAATGTGTCGCCATCTAGTCGTATAGGATTTCGGAGAAAGTTCGGTATTTACTGGATTGTAAAATCCAGTACGTGTTTTACTTTTATGTTACTGGCATAAAATTGTTATTATCTAGGCTTTTTCCTCGACTTTGGAATTAGAAATATAGTCTAATACTTGAATATTCATAAAGGTAGCCATTTACGGTCCTACATTGCATTACTTCCAGCAGTGCGCCGCGTAATGCAGGACCGTGAATATTGTTGCAGCCTGCATTACGTCCGGCAACACTGAACAGAATGCCTCTTGAATCCTCCAGGTTTCTTTTTTATCTTTACTTTGATATCAGATTCGGAAACGGACGAAGAATTACAAACATTTTGAAAAAGGTCCATAAGTCCAATCAGCTACAACACTGGCAATCAAAGCGTAAAACTGAAATCACATGCGTTGAAAATCGCTGTAGTAGTAAATTGGCCCAAGCACTAAAATACTGGGTAACATAGAGAGAGTATTGAATAGAGGTCGCATATATATATAAGAAATAATAGGGATACGGATATGTTACAACAAATTCTAATATTTATACATATAAAAAATAACAGGCTAGGCCTGTTCTTTTTGTAGACTACATCTTATTATCATCAGATAATAACATGATATTTTAACGCCTGTTCATTTTTTTATATGTAAAAACATTACAATTTATTGTAAACATATGTCCTCATCCCTATTATTGTTTTCATACAGAATATGCGACCTCCATTCAATACTCTCTCTCTGTCTCTATGTCACATTATTAAAAATTATTTTTAAATGTCATCATAGAAATAATTTAAATTACTTATCAAACAATTTGACTCCCTTAAAAAAATCAAATTCATTTATTTGCGGGAAACATGAATACAAGATGTACATAAAGATTTAGCGTTGTAACGATAAATTAGCTTCGAGACGTTTTTGCGTTTGTAGTAGTGTACTGTCAGCACACAAATAAAAAAAAATAATACTTTTTATATATTTTGTTATAGAATTCTTAACAAGAAACTAATAAAATTAAACGATATTAAAATAATAAACATTGATATGTTTAATCAAAATTTCCTTGAAACTTAGTATTAAAAATTACGTTTAACGTAATTTTTAATACTAAGTTTCAAGGAAATTTAAATTTAAGTTTAGTAATCCTGTAAATATAAAAATACTACTACAAACGCAAAAACGTCTCGAAGCTAATTTACCTGTACATGTTTCACCCCTTTCTTCTCCTCTCCCTCTTCCTCTCTTTTCTTTTCAAATTTCTTCTTTTTTATACTTAAATAATTTACTTTTTATAAAAATACTACTAGAAACGCAAAAACGTCTCGAAGCTAATTTACCTGTACATGTTTCACCTCTTTCTTCTCCTCTCCCTCTTCCTCTCTCTTCTTTTCAAATTTCTTCTTTTTTATACTTAAATAATTTACTTTTATTTACTTGTACCTTATGACGTCATAAGTAGGTAAAAAAATTGTGAGTGCGATATTTTGTAAGTTTATAAAAAGTGTCTCAGGTGATTTGACGGTCCGATCCCCTATTGTGAAAATAGGATAGATTTATATGCGTTGTCATTAGTTTGAAAGATGATTTATGTATTTTGTGTATTGCTATGTTTATGAGGTTCTAGCGTAGATTTAAAGTTGAAATAAACGTTACAGAAATTGAACACTACCTTTTTTATATTATAACCATTTCCACGGCAGCAAGCAGGAGAGTGACGAGGAAAGTGGGCAGCATGATTATGATATGTATGACATGTGATAGATGGATAACTTTTTATTATACACCAATCCAAAAATTGTGTATAGCCTAATTATATGTTGTAATTACAACATATTATGTCGTACATATGTACTTAGCCGGTCCGTTTCTCACGGAGAAGTGGCCGTAATGTAAAGCGAATTGCATCTCTATGTAATTTGCTCTCTACGTTCCGACTGGCGCAGCTAAAATAAAACCAAAGCCAATTTGTGATCTCCACTTTTGAGTTGATTGATTGAGTTTTAACTTTGAAAATGATAAAAGTGGAATTACGTAATCGATTATTATAAGTCGACTTAAAATTTATCAGCTGTTCAAGATTTAACGAAACTCTCTCTCGTTCATTTGACTAACTATCGATTAGACATAAGCTACATACATGTAGCGTCAAAATTCAACTGGTGCTATGGTAAGTGAATGAATAGTAAGATATAATAACCATTAAAGAATGAGAAAATGTGTATTACCTGCCGAAAGCCTTCCATCTAATACAAAACAAGATTAATGTGTAAGACAAATAATAGAACATGACTAATGATTAACCAAGAAGCGACATGTCGGTTATTGCGAATTCCTTTCTCGCCCCTACTCAGTGTTGCCAGTGGCAAACAAAGCCTGATATTCCAGTAATTGTTTTTTTAGTATTAATAGAAGGTCAGAGATTCTGAGTTTTTTTTTAAATTTATTAAGCTTGCCAACAACTGATACATTGATATGCTTAAATTAAATATACATATTAATGGTCTTATATTAAATGTACAGAATCTTACAGGCAAACAACTAAAAAAAATCAGGGTAAAACGCTAAAACTTAAGTTTTATTAATTAATAGTGAGTGAATGTAATTTTAAATTTTGTATAAGGAGTCATAATGTATGTCTATACTGTTCATATTATTATATAACCTGCATATACGAGGAATAGGCGAGTTAAAACCAAGAGCTGTTTCGCCAATGGCGGTACAAAGGGATTAATATGATTACGCGAAATCCTAGTGGGGGCAGCAAAATTTAAATGTTCTAAGCGTTGTGGGCAATCTACTTTATTTCTGACAATTTTGAATAGAAACATCAAATCCAGTAAATCTCTACGTGATGACAGGGATAGCATTTTGAAATGTCTAAGCCTTTCGGAATATGGAGTAAAACGATTTGTTACTAAAATGTTAGGCATACGTTTGTTTAGTTATTTATAGCGTCGTGAAGTAACGTTGAGAGTGCAAATTATTAGTTCTTTTTAGTTCCAATAATCACTTGCATTGCAGATCTAGTCGTCACCGTGACACGTCGTGGTACTGTTATTTTATCGTCACTTCTAAAATAACGAGTAATCATTTTTCACAAAATGAAATAACTTCACGTCAGTAATCGATATATTAAAGTAGCTGTAATTTCCCCATCACTAGTAGTTATGTATCCATAATTTATTTTTGTGTTGCTCTGGCAACACAGACCCGGCGTCGAAGTATGTACACTACTATGTTCAGTTGAATTAATGCCAAACATACCCTTATTCAGATGGAAATGTGTGTTTACAACTTCATTCGACATCTATTTAAGCCTAAGGCAAGTAAAGGAAAGGCCGAGGAACCATTTCTGTTACAATTGGGTATATGCTTGTAATAATAACACAGGTAACAATAATATGTCTATATGTACCCTTTATTACTTTCAACTTTCAACAAACGAATAGCAAACTTACAAACAATAACACGTCTCGCACACTCTCCCGATCTGATATCGGTTGCGTGTGGAGCGTTCCTGCAGTTGTTAGTTTGTTAACTTACTGAATTAAATTGTTTCATTTAAAGCCCCCAAATAGTGGACATAAATATACTCATAGACAATTTTTTTCTAACTTTTATTAATATAAGTTTAATTCTTTTATCCTAAATCCGTCAACATATTACAATTCAAAATAAACTTCTTAACTATTACTTTCAATTTTTACTGTTTTAGTTTAAAAAATATTATCATCAGTTTTATTTCGGTCCAAATTGGACCTATGTTTAATCATCGGTCTTATTGACTCTCTAATCTGTGCTGCACAATGTAAAACTTGTATCTCATTCTCTCGCATTCCTATAGATTTATGTGTTTCTCTCTTTTTAGTGTCGCTCTTTCGTTTCATCGAGTTTTAAATCGCAACGATTCTAAAGAAGTTTCACATCAAAAATACGTAATTGACGGTATCAAGGAGTGGGTGCTGTAATCTATCTCTTATTTTTTCCCTCTCTTTGTTATTTGCATCTTTTTCCAATGCAATATATATATATATATATATATATATATATATATATATATTATATCTTCTTTTGTATCTGTCCTATATTAGCTGTAATTTATAGCATACTACCTTCTTTTACAATTTAGATAATGTTGGATATGCATTGACTGCACTGGTTTTTGGACTATATACTAGTTTTAAATTTTAGTTTAGTGTGTATCTTTTTTATTGCCAATGATGACAAGCAGGAAGACGGCCCACCTGGTGGAAAGTGACCACTGCCGCCTGTGGAACTCTAAACACCAGGGGCGTTGACAGCGTTACCGGGCGAATGTCCTGTCACCTGACTGTGGGTTATTTTGTCGCCTTTTATGACTGGCCGCCCTAACACAGGAATTAGTAATCTTTTTTCGTTTCTGCACGAGCATATTCTTCTTTTAATCCTTTAAGACTATACGTAGACTACTAAGTTTAGTTCACCATCTTCTGCGGGTTGGTGCTAGATGAATGGATTCACTAAAATGAAACTTAAAGAAGTTAAACTAATATCTTGTCTCGTAGTGTACCTACGAGTTATGCTAAAACCAGGAAATCCCCAACGGCTAAAGCAGTCAATATTTGAAACACGCGTTTCGCTACTTTAGCATCTGCTTATATTCGTCTTAGCATGAGACAAAGTATAAACAAAGAATACAGATTTTCTCAAACTTTATATTTATTTAATTAATACTAATGTCTGATGCTTACTGATTTCTCATTTATTTGTTATATATCAAAAGGAAAACAATATATAAATAAATAAAACGCAACACAAGGCGAAACTTAACAAAAACAACAAAAGTAACAAGAAATAAACGAAATTGTCTTGGAAACCGCACTGTCACATCAACAAGCAAAGATGGCCCATGTACCCCGACCAATGACAAAACAGTGTCAGGTTAACATCACGAGAGGACTACCAAAACCACTTGTCGCAGTTTTTTGATCAAACGCCCAAAATTTTTTATAGCAATGGGATCACGTCCCTACGTACAAGATGGCAAAAAGTTATCCAACAAAATGGCACCTACATACTTTAGTCAAATATAAATAAACTTTATAAAAAAACCTTTTGAATTTTTATATAAAATGCGAAGAAACTTTTTCCCCAACCTAATAGAAAAGTATTTTTATTGCATTTTTATAAAATTGTTTAAGAAGAGAAAAAGACCATTTTATCTTTGATATAAAAATAAAAAATTCTACTAGATCAAGTGAAGGTTAGGATTCGAACCCACACAGTCTATGATTTAGACCAATCCTCTACCGTATACGCCAAATAAGTATAGCTCGACCGGTTCAAAATTGTGGTTATTATTGCTCCTTCATTTATTTAAAATTTAATTTCGAATAGCACGCTCGAGCAGAGCAACGCGTGTAAACAGCACCGAGCCGTCCGGCGTATTGATAAATTCCATACATTGGGACCGGCAAGCGTGATTTTTGAAGTCATTTATAATAAAATAATTAATTACTTGCAAATTCTCTAAGTAACTGAATAAAAAAACTATAATGTTTATATTTCTTATAATATGATATGTTACTGTTATTTATTTTAGCGATGTACGATTAACAGTAATAACATGACACAAGATTGAAGAACACGTTTAGAGGTTACTTTGCAATTATTTTCTATCGAGAAAATTTATCGAAAATGCGTTTTGAGTACATAGTTCACCTCAGAAATATGATCAAGATTGACATATATTTTTTTCACCACAATATAGTATGTATAATTACTGTAACAAGGGCTGAGAAATCGATCAAAAAACGCTTTTTGTCTGTTGACTCGCTGTTAATTTACCCTTCCCGGAATACGGTATAGATGTTTAGTCTAAGGCCGCGACCAGGGGTCCAATTCTGCTATTACTGTCTCTTCAAAATCGCCGGATACTATTGTCTCAATCGTAAGTTTGCCTAATTTCGGTATTCTGTTAATTCCTATCTTTATAAATATTTTTAAGAGAATTTTTTAATATTCATTGCGGCTAACGCCGTGTATGCTACTGGTAATGCCAATGTTTTTGTACTATTATTCCGCCGCGAAAATATCAAGAAGATATTGTGGATTTAGTAGGATACGAATTGTTGACACCATCACAATGAAATCCTACGTTGAATATCTTTGGTACGCCAAGATGTTGGAATAGCAGAATTGGGCCCCAGCTATAAATAGTAAGTAAGTCGCATTAAGTCACAATCCCAAAAAGATGATTTCAACCAAATGGCTCACATCGCATCGTATCGGAAAGGATACAAACTGTTATAACCGTCTCCTGCAAGAACCAAATAAATAAAATAGAAACGTCATACTACCCATCTCCTCTTCCTGTTTTTGTCCGGCAGCCCTCTCCAATTCGGGCTGCAAGTCTCAGTTGCATCTCAACAATCTCCGGGTACAGACATCTATTTCTATTTCTAAATCTTTCTCAATTCCATTTACAGTTCTTGGTATTTTAATATTTTATTCTACATCCAATAAATTAATTTTAGCTTAGAAAAAGTTTCTTTTTGAAAAGACTTCTTTGAGGGCTCCCATAACAAAAAGGATGCGGGGACAGCCGACCGCGTCTGGGACGATGTCGACGCATACGATCGACTCTGTACCGTCACTTGCGAACGTATCTGTTTCTGCGCCTAGTCAAATAGTTTCATCCCTATCGCGTTGACGTGTTCTAATTATTGAAAATAATTGAAGTTGACGTAGTATTATGTTGGCTATTGCAGAAGAAGAAAAAAACAATCATAAAACACAGAAGAGGAAATGAAAATGTTGGATTTATGATTTAGGGCAATAACGGTGTGAAGTTGGCGAATTCTATAATGCTATGAAAAGATTCCATGATCCGATCGGATACGACGACAGGCGAACGTAGCCGAATGCCCATTGCTACATACGGTGATGCTGCTGTATGGCTTGGTAATATATTTGTAAGTGCTGTGAACACGATTTAATATCCTTTAAAGATTGTAAAATCCGTTCCATCCGATGCGATGCGAGTCGTTTGGTGGAAATCATCCTTTACAGTACACTAACACTAACGCAGGTGGAGCAGAGGCATAATACATACTATCCGCAAGAGTTAACTTGAGACCTGAGCGGAATGCGCTCTCCCCTCCCGACACCCGCCTTCTTACCGCTTTCGCCATCTACGCGTCAGTACCTCGCTCTACGTCATCAGAGTGAAGTCTCAAGTTAACTTTTGCGGGTTGTACTTAAGTGTAATTTCATTAATTGTTTTACCATTTGCTTCACTCTAAAGTCGCTGTATTCTAGAAATCATTACAAACTATTTTTAAATCTAGGTAGCACCAACGTTTTGAAGGGAGCTGCTGATGGTGTGGCTCCATCCACGTGCTTCAAGGATGGTAAAGGTTCACCAGGAGCAGGTAAGAAAGAGAACTGTTGCAGCATTGTGGTTGTGAAGACAAACATATTGCACTTAGCCAACCCATCGCCTAGGCATCGACGTTTGCCCAGACCAAAGGGGAAATAGTGATCTGGTAGTACGAGTCTTCCGTCCACAAGAAACCTTTCAGGCTTAAAGGCATGCGGATCAGGGAAGTACTTTTCATCCATCATTATGTTGGAGAAGTTGTTAATGACCGTAGTATCCTGAAAAACACGAAGAAGACATAATGAGCAATCAATGAAATTAATTGTGTATGCACATACATATAGGGCTCATCGACAAATTACGTCATACGTATTTCGTGATTTTTCGACTTATCCCCCGTTCTTGTCACAGCTGGTCAATGGTGCAATTTGTGCTACAGTTCTCTCTTTCCAAATCATTTTATTACATACATATGCTGTATTTAACACAGTCTTTTGCTTAATTACATTTAAATTACATTGAACTATTAAAGGAAAGTGGTCAGACCAATATGTATGTGTGTGTGTGTTTGTTTGTGCGCGTGTGTGTGTGAGTGTGTGTGTGTGTGTGTGCGTGTGTGTGTGTGCGTGTCTGTGAGTGTGAGTGTGTCGGTGCGCGTGAGTTTTTGTATATGTCCCGTTTTTTTTTTAAGTATTGTACACTACCATCTTTTAGTTCGTTGATAATGTAGTTAGATAACACTTAGCACTATGATGGGATTATCGTTGGTAGAAATACGAATACCCGATATTCGCGGACAGGAACATGGTATTACCGACACATGAAAAGAGCGATTTAGGCCAAAGTAACGCAACTCCGCCGAAGGGTCTTCCTTTCAGTATACCAGAGTCAATCTTTACTTCACTAAAAGTGGCGTTATGATTTATAATGATTAACAATACTCCACATCACTATGGTTCGTTCGCGTTAAGAATGCAGTGAGTCATCAGTGCAACTGCAGGGTAAAGGTGTATTCATAGTGGTGTTAAAATTCAAACAAATTATATTTTTAAAGATTAAGTTTAATGAATTTAAAAAATACACTTAAAAGTTAAAAATCAAAATTAAGACATTAATATTTTAATCATTATCACTAGTATCCTCGTTAGTATTTATAATAAAAGAATTTTCTGCAGCGAGTTCCATGACGTCATCTAAATCCCACATGGTATTTTCTTCTTGTAAGACGTGGTCGCAGCATTTCTTCCATCGATCAGCGTCTAGTGACCGAATTGCGCCATAAAATATTTTTTTCACGTCAGTCATCTTAAAAGTTGTATTGTTGGCAGCAATATAATTTTTTTATTTGGGCCCACACCAACTCAATGGGGTTCAGTTTGCAGTGGTACGGAAGTAAACGGAAAATTTCAATGCCGTTACTCCTAGCCATTTCATCGATTAGATATTTATTATATTGTGGGGCGATTTCGGCGGTCACACACAGTCACATTTAAATCAGTCTGTTTAAAATACTTAAAAACATTGTAAATTACTTTTCTCTCTCCACTATGAATTACCGAACCACTTTTATTTTTACGAATTGGTGAGGTATTCATTTTTTTAAATATAAATCAGTTAACACAATTAGAGGACACAAACGTCGCGGTCGAGGCTATGCCATCAACTGGTAACTGTGAACTTGACCTTGTAATTTGAAAAGATTTGATTGGATAAAGGGGTGGGGCTACGCCGGTGAACAATGATGACTCACTATATTCTTAACGCGAACGAACTATATGTACATGGAAGAAAATTCAACTTTTAGTTACATGTGTGGTAACCATCCCTTATTTTTAATTCTTCGAAAGTAATTATGTAACATACTTCTGTATAAAACTCATAAAAAAAGAACCTGAGATATAAATAGAATAAGAAATATAAAGAAAAATAATTTTTAGCTAGACGTGTTACTGGGGAGTTTCTTGCCGCTTCTTCTCCTTAATAGCAATAATACGTTGCGAAGCGGTGTACAGAAAGGAAGTAAAATTAAATTTTAAATTGTATGTATGACCTTTAGAAATTGTTCTCCAGTGAAACTTATTTTGAATAAAAACATTCAAATTTGAATAATTGTTCTGCGATTCTACTACATTACTATATAAAAAATCCCTGTGACATACAAAGAGAGACAAGAGGGTGTTGCTGGCACATCTTTGTGTGTTGTATTCAACAGATATCTAAGAGCAATGACAACTTAGGCTTATATCTTCTTCTAATCTTTATCCAGGTTATAAACTAACCTTAGGAATCTTATATCCAACAAGAGCAGTGTCTGCAAGGGCGCGGTGTGGTAAAGACAAGCTTCTGCCCAGGAAATGGCGAATACTTTCGTGGACTATTGCTTCGTTGTATGGCATACTGAAATGGACAACTGCTCAATAAGCACCTAACTATATATGTAGGTTTTATTAGAAAGTGATGTTGAACAAGAAGCACTCAGATTTTCTCGGGAACAATCGAAACATTCAGCTGTTTCTGCTTTGGTATTTGAATAATCAAGGTGTTCCTTGGTCCTTGATTAAACTGGGCATATATAATATGGTATTAAAAATATAAATATAAAATTACTAGATTGTTAATTGTTACTAATACATTGAATGTATGCGTGCAGGAACGGAGAAAGATTACAATTTCCTGCGGCCGGGCGGCCTGTCGTAAGGCAACCAAAAAACCCACAGCCAGGTGGTAGGATATTTGTCCCTCTGGATGGCTACCATTTGTTGTTGTGTCCCAGCATTAGTGGTCAGATTCCAGTCTCCCTTAAGAGAGTAGCAGCGGATTTGTAGTACCTTTGGTATTGCAAATGTCCATAGGCGATGATAACCGCTTTCCGCCAGGTGGGCCGTCTGCCTGTCTGCTAAACTCATGCAATAAAAAATTTGTAATTTTTATGAAGATATGAGAGCTTTGGATGCTGCCAAGCAAACAATGTGCTAGATATTATAGTAGAAAAGAAAAACTCACTTAATCCGATCAATCAAATTTGGCGGTCTATCTCTTCCAATCACTCGGTCAATCTCTTCTTGGGCCTTCTTTTGGACTCCTTGCTCTCTCACCAAATAACTAAAGCAGAAGCTCATAGACTTCGCCGTCGTCTCCGTTCCAGCCATAAACATGTCCCTGCACAAAGCTACTAATTGTCCTTCTGAATATGTCCCAACTTCTCCATTTTCCCTCAAGACTCTCAAATAAGCATCCATAAAGTCTTTATTTTCTTTCTCAGGGTCAAAAGTTTCCTTATGCCTTGCTATTTCTTTGTAAAGAAATTTCCAAATCCTCCTATGAATTTCGACGAAATCTTTATATCCCGAAAGAGTCGGCGTAATGACGCTCAGGATTGGGAAATGACTGAAGATTGCACCAACCATATCGATAGTTGCAAACAGGTCGAAGAGTAAATCCTTGAGTACTTTCATGTTAGGATCATTTGCGTCATATCTTATTCCTGCCATCATGCTCCAAAGAGTGTTGAGTGTGTAAACGCTAAAGAAGTTGTGCATTTCTAAAACTACTGACTTTTGTCCGCTATCGTTAATCATTTTAAGCACATCTTTAACCATGTGTTTTCCTTCACGGGTTGCTGTTTCATTCATCCCACTTCTACCAAATCCAAAATCTTTTAGATGTCTGACAAGGAAACGCCTTTGTTCCTTCCAAAGTTCTCCATCAGTTAGCGAGACGCCTTGCCTTTCCCCCCAGGTTCTCGTTTGGTAAAAAATTCCTTTTGGCCTTCCATCAATGAACTCATTTAACAACATCTCTTTAGTTGCTATTAAGCTGTTTACGAAGACTATTTTATCTTTGCCAATTTTTAAACCAAGCAGATGTCCATCTGGGCTGTATTCTTTAGTCATTTCATAAATAGCTTTATACAAGTATCCAGTTCTTTTACGAACATTTTTGACTTTTATAGCGCATCCTAAAACTGGGATCCAGCTGGGACCAGGTGGAAATTTTTTGGGCTTTTTAGCGCTAAGATATAAGCAAAGACAGGCAGCTATAATAACAGCTAGACCCACGACCAACATCTAGAAAAAATATATAATTAAAAGAGTTCGCATTTGTTAATAAGTCGGTCTGTTTCTAGCTTTTGGAGCAATTTTTGCCGATTGGCACTAGTATAGTTCTTGCAATTCACGAAGGCAAGTGGGTTTTACAAGTGGTTGATGTTGTACATGCACATTGCGATAGTGTGCGCGTTTGATGGAACGATCTGCTGCGAGCATACTGTCGCATCGAACTAGCATTTTGTCTGATGCACACACAGATATGTGTTCACCACATGCCCGTTCGCTTTCGCGAATTGCAAGAATTATACATGTATATTATATTGCAAAAGCTAGACAAAATTAAATATTTTATTAATGGTCAGTTCCTACATCTTACTATTCATTCACTTGCCTTACAATCGGTTGAATTTGACATTTCTTGTATAGAGCGTATTTCAAATTTAAACGAGAATAAGGCGAATGAACGGTCGCTAAAATATTAGAACCGGCTATGAAACCTTTATCTACATATTATTATCGTCATCATCCTAACCTTAGCATTAAGTCTTGGCTACGTTTGGAGCGTTAACATCGGGGATAGCTGTGAGTTTATTACTTTACCAACCAACAACGCTTATACGTTTACTTATTGTTTAATTTTCAAATAAATTTAATTTATATAACTTTTAATTAATATTATACAAAGAAGAAAATTTAATTCCAATTTTGCATTCAAGTAAGTAATTAGCATTAAGGCTGCATATAAATGAATAAAAAACTTTATTGCACATTACATAATGGAACAATGGGTGGTCTTGTGGTCAGAGGCGGTCTCCTCCAGACTACCCCATAATTACTAATTTCACAATATTTAGCAATTACTCATTACAAGTCGGGTAACAATATTTTTGTTGTATTTATATTCTACCCGTTGTACCCCAAGGCTATAATTAGCTAGAGCAGTGATCCTAAATCACCTTTTCTATGGGTAAATTGCTCTGAAGGCCACTGATCGTATGAGCGAAGTAGTGACTAGCCCAGTCATTCAGTCAATTTATAAGTTCTCCCTAAGAGCTCTAGCACCTCAACAGTAGACGGTAATAGAAGTTAATGGTCACCACAACCGCACAGTTGCGTAAGTGTAAGAACGGAGAAAGAATACAATTTCATGTGGCCGGGCGGCCTGTCGTAAGAGGCGACAAAACAACCCACAGCCAATTGGTGGGGTATTTGCTTGTCTGGATGGCTACCATCCCTGGTCTAGAGTATGCCGCCATAACAACCTTAAGTTGTATTCCGGCATTAGTGGCCCGGCTGTCTCTCTTTAGAGAGCAGCAGCGTATTTGTAGCACCTTTGATATTGCAAATGTCTATAGGTGCTGATAACCGCATTCCATCAGGTAGGCCTTCTGCTTGTCTGCTGAACTTATGCAATAAAAAAATAAAATTACAAAATACAAAAAAATTATTGAAGCTGTTGAGACACTTGAACCGCGGGGTCCTGATGCTATGCTAGCTTTGTAAAAGCTCATAGGAGCTTTTACAATGTATTTATGATGTATGAAAACCAGTCACTGACGCCATAGGGTGTTCAGAGATGGTTTCTACCGGACAACGGATCAGTATGGTGATCCAGCGAGGTAACGTAGCCAGCCTTCTGGGAACCTTACCCATTGACTTCGATGATGAGCTCTACTTATAGTCTTAAAGGATTATAGGTAGAATACAATATAATAGTTTGGGGAAAAAGTCTTTTCGCATATAGTATGTATGAACTTGTAATAAGATCTCTTTGGGTATACCATTTGTATCTGGCTAGTTTTGGTATCATTAAAAAGTTTTAATTTTAAAGAAGACAATTCCAAGTTCAAATTAGGAAAATGAGTGATTTTCATTTGTTTTTCTTATTGTTAAAATGAGTGAATCTAATGAAGAAATTCGATACATTTTAAAATTTTACTACAAAAAAGGTAAAAATGCAACACAAACCGCGAAAAAAAAATTGTGATGTTGATGGACCTAATGCAGTATCTGTGAGAGTAGTGCAAATTTGGTTTAAGCGTTTTCAATCCGGAAATTTTGATATCAAAGATGCAAGTCGCTCTGGTCGCCCTGTTACGAACAAAATAAATGCTATTTTTGAAAAAGTGAAGCAAGATCGGCATATTCTTAGTTACGATGTAGCTGGAGAACTGGGAATTGATCACAAAACGGTTTTGCTGCATTTGAAAAAAGCTGGGTACACAAAAAAAGCTCGATATTTGGGTGCCTCATGAGCTCACTGAAAGAAACCCAATGAACCGTCTACTCATTTGTGATTCTTTATTACGACGTAATGAAACCGAACCATTTTTGAAGAAGCTGATAACTGGTGATGAAAAGTGAATCACGTACGACAAGAACGTGCGAAAAAGGTCGTGGTCAAAGACCGGTCAGGCTTCACAAACTTTGACGAAACCCGGGTTAACTCGCAACAAGGTGATGCTGTGTGTATGGTGGGATTGGAAGGGCATTATTCATTATGAGCTGTTACCACCAGGCAGGACCACCGATTCTGAACTGTACTGCGAACAACTGATGAGATTAGAACAAAAAGTTGAGAGAAAGCGGCCGGAATTAATCAACAGAAGGGGTGTGGTTTTTCACCATGATAACGCTAGACCTCACACATCTTTAGCCACTCAGCAAAAATTTCGAGAGTTTGGCTGGGCGGTGTTAATGCATCCGCCGTATAGTCCTGACCTTGCACCTTCAGATTTTCACCTGTTTCGGTCTCTGCAAAATTCCTTAGGCAGTGTCAGGTTAACATCACGAGAGGACTGCCAAAACCACTTGTCGTAGTTTTTTGATCAGAAGCCCCACAATTTTTATAGTAATGGAATCACGTTCCTACCTACAAGACGGTAAAAAGTTATCCAACAAAATGGCACCTACATACTTTAGTCAAATGTAAATAAACTTTAAAAAAAAACCTTTTGAATTTTTATATGAAATGTGAAGAAACTTTTTCCCCAATATAATTTATCAACGAAATAATATTTTTACAAGAAATGCAAAGATACCTTAGTGACGAATTATAACTATCTTCACAAAGTATGTACTTGTCTAATGATTGTGGAAATGACTTATGCACAACCTATATATATATATATACATTATTATCTTATAATCATAAATAGTATAAGTAAAGTAACAATAAACATGACCGAACAATAGAATTTTGAATGTTTAGTAAAATGTAAAAACCTTTATTGTTTTGAATTAATTGAAAACTGTCAAATAAATCTAAATGATTGTCTAACAAGATAAACAATATTAAATAAGTTTTCTTGTGTTATTTTAAAATTCTGCAAGATTATTACTTATTTAAATAATACCATGGAAGAAGATATCTTGCTTTTCAATTTCATGAAATAAATGAAATTTACTGAATTGAACAGGAGCTACATCTTTCCTCAGTTATCTCCATCAGAACAGCAGGTAGGGATAAAGAATACTAATTCTTGCAGTTGTAAGAGGCGATAAACAACACACAGCCAGGTGGCAAGGCATTTGCCCGTCTGGATGGCTACCACCCCCGGTCTAGAGTATACCGCCATAACAACTTCCAGTTGTGTTCCGGCAACGGCCAGGTTCCAGCTTCTTCTCCAAGGCCGGCAGAACCTCTGGTATTGCTAATGGCCATAGGCGACGGTAACCACTTTCCATCACCGTTGGGCCGTCAGCCTGTCTGCTGTGTTTCAGCAATAAAGAAAAACATAATTAGACCTTCCAATTTATAACTGATTTAAGTTTAAACGTTGTTTTATTCTCTTAAGTTGTCGCGACTAGTACACATAATAAAACTACGTTTTAATGGTTTTAAGAGGGGTATTTCATTTTATTTTTATTCCGACGCTTCGGCCACTTTTCAGTAGCCGTGATCACGGAAGATAGATGTCAAGTATCAATGAGTAATGTTTAAAGTTTTTATTTTGCCTACCACCAACACGTTCATTTTAATTGTTTATTTTTTGTTTATGGTTGTTATTTATTCTATGGGAGTCTGATATATATATATATATATATATATATATATATATATATATATATATATATATATATATATATATATATATAATGTAATTGATTAGGTTGCATTCTGATTTGTCGGTGCAGGAATGATGCGGTCTCGCTATGCTCGGTAGGTATGCCCGGAATCGAAAGTTTATTAAGTACCTATATTTCTATTAGCATTTCCTGATTCGCTTGACGTGTGCAGGAGTGGCAGCATCTTTGGTGTAGGTAATGTTCATACGCGATAGTAACTATTTACAGTAACTACCACCATCAGGTCAGTCAACCTGCACTTTAGTAATGAAGAAGAAATGACACAAAGTGGTTACCTATCAATTTTCGCCGGTATACTCATGTTCTCATTCTTCTTTATAGTATACTGTTTATACCAACAACTCCTCGTTACCCCAAGGAACGCTTCGAATTTCTATACGTGTCTAGCTCCCATATTTTGCACCCCTCGACTAGATATAGAATAAACACACACGTCTTGTTTTTATAATCACTCTTTTACTGTCCAGGCTGTGCGTCTCTGGAATGAGCGACCCATTGCTATAAGACAGGCCAAATCCTTACACTGCTTCAAAAATTAGGTTCAGTTTTGCATCACTTTTCTATTGCGTATAGTAAGTAATTCCTAGTCTGTTATTTAATTATATCTATAGATTTATGTGTATGTCATAGATATATATAATATAATATACGTGTTTGTATGCGTATGTTTATATATAGTTATATTGTTTTTGTACTTATATGCACTGTGTATACTTATCATCATCATTATTTAAAGACTGCACCACCGACAGTTCTAAAAACCTATTAATCCCTGCCAAGGGTTGCCTGGAAGAGATCGCTTTTTAGCAATAAGGCCGCCCGTTGTACTATCTTTTGTATTTTTTCACTCCTATTTGTCTATGCTTTGGTGTACAATAAAGAGTTACGTTACCTTACCTTATAAATTGCTAATAGCAATAAGATCGCCTATTGTAATGTATTTTTTTATTTCTGTTAACTGTGTCTTGTAACACACAATAAAGCATAGCACAGCAGCAAAGCTAATGTTCTGTATCTTCTTTATAAAGTACCGCTTGATCCTAAAACCCCGTCCTATCTTAAAAAACGTTTTCAGTTCTTTCACAGTGATTAGAGATCTTTGAGACCGTCAGAGAGGTTGCGAGTCAGGACACCGTTGCATACAACGGCGATTTACGCGTGATCGGTCTTGCAGGCTGTGTATCTCTGAAATGCTCTGCCGGCAGATGTCTGATCTGCTAAAAATATCCATTTCTTATAAAGACTTGTGAAGGAGTACTACCTATCTGTATAACGTGTTTTTATTGGTTTGTTATGTAGGTATATGTCCGCATATATTTTTGAAGTGAAACTTGTTTAGAATCGTTGTGATTTGAAAATCGATAAAACGAAAAAGTGACACAAAAAAGAGATAAACACATAAAATTCAACCATATTTAATTAGAAACAAAACACATTTCTCTTTACCCGTTTGTATTAATTTTAAAAAATAGAACTTAAAAGATTTCAAATGAATTTTAGCTGTATCAGTATATACTTGTGGCATATATATATACTCTTGTACCGACTTGCCAAAGAAAGAGATCATCAAAGCAAGGACATGACTCACATCAGGTGTATAAAAGACGAAGATGGATAGGTTTTGACGGATGACTGCAGTATAAAAGCGAGATGGATGAAATATTTTGATAAGTTGCTGAATGAAGAAAATGTGTGGCAATATGAACTAGAAAACTTGAAAGGAAATATGGGGCTAGTGAATGCAATAAGTGTGGATGAAGTGCAAGATGTATTGCGAAAGATGAAGAATGATAAAGCAGTGGGACCAGATGGTATCCCTATCGAAGTATGGAAGATGTTAGGTGAGGATGGAAGGATGTGGCTGGCTTTATTCTTTAATAAGTTGATGATCGAAGAGACTGTACCCCAGGAGTGGCACCAATCATATCTGGTGCCCATATTCAAGCAAAAAGGTGACATCCAAGACTACAATAACTATAGAGGAATAAAGCTGCTGTCACATACTATGAAAGCATGGGAGAAAGTGATTGAGGACCGACTACGAAAGGAAACGGAGGTGATGCTATCCCAGTTCGGGTTTATGCCGGGTCGTAGCACAACAGACGCCGTATTTTTAATACGCCAACTAATGGAAAAATACAGACAGGTACATAAAAATCTCCATATGGTGTTCATAGATCCAGAGAAAGCAAACGATCGCGTTCCCCGAGAAGTTTTGTGGTGGGTCCTCAGAGCGAAAGGAGTGCCAGAGAAGTACGCAAGACTGATAGAAAGCACGTATGAGAATGTTAGTACACAAGTTCGCACTGCAGTAGGAATCACGAACAAGTTCCATGTGAGGGTAGGTTTGCACCAGGGATCCGCCATAAGTCCTTACCTGTTTCTGCTGGTCATGGATGCACTGACCGTAGAGCTACAGGATGAGGCCCCCTGGTGCATGCTCTTCGGAGATGATATTTACTTGGTGGATGAAGATGGGGTGGCACTTCAACACAAACTAGACAGGTGGCGGCAAGCGCTAGAGGGCGTTGGATTAAAAATCAGCAGAACCAAAACCGAATGCCTGTTTTGTGATTTTGGCGGGACCTCTAGTGCTGTGCCTCTTAAACTACAACCAGCCACACTACCACGTACCCCCGAATTCAGATACCTTGGTTCACTACTGCAGAGTAATTGTGATATAGAGAAGGATGCAAGGAGAAGAATAAATGTAGCATGGCTAAAGTGGAGACAGGTAACCGGTGTGATGTGCGACAAACTAATGCCACTGAAATTAAAAGGACAAATATATAAATCTGTCATACCACCAGTCATGCTATATAGGTCGGAATGTTGGGCCACTAAAGCGATAAACCACAAACGTCTCCACTCAGCTGAGATGAGAATGTTGAGATGGATGTGTGGTGTCGCAAGAATGGATAAGGTGAGAAATGAGTACATAAGGGGATCTCTGAAAGTTGCATCCGTAAATGAAAAATTGAGAGGAAGAAGATTAAGTTGGTGCGGGCATATAATGAGGAGGGATGAAAGTCACGTGACAAAAAGAATGTTAAACTTCAAGATAGAAGGGTACAAATGTATAGGTAGAACAAAAAAAAGAGATGGATGGATTTTGTGAAGGATGATATGATGATATGTGGTGTGACAGAAGATGTATGTCAGAGTAGAGGAGTGTGGAAGGAAAAGACATTGTGCCGACCCCAAATAATTGGGATATGATGAAAGAAAAGAGAGAGTATATATTTGTGGCGGCAAGATGTGCACAGCACTAGTTGCGCGTCACACCACTAACCAAAAAGAAAAAACAAATCTGTCATATTATGACTCTTATATATAAAAGTACTTCCTTCTCGGCAAAACCACTGTAAACCATCAGTACCAATTATTGTAGTCGTAATGTGTTCTTTTGAGACGCTCTGCCAGTGGGAATAAAGTATCAACTATCCATGTGCCCTGGATTATGATTTATCCACTGTCGAACCGGAGGTGTGTAGAACCTCCACAGACATACGAAAAGGGGAGACAGATAAATATTATCCACCATAAAAGAAACAAAAATAAAATGGCGCCACGTGCTGTTCTTGTCTCCCTTCTCGACATTGATGATGATCTAAAAGTTAAAATAATACAATATATATATGTGTGTAATGTGTATACACACACATACATATTATTATTTTAACTTTTAGACCACCTCATATGTATCTTTTCATTGTATGTTTTAGTTTAAAATATATTGTTTTAAAACTACTGGACCGATTTGGCTGAAACTCAGTATTTTCGTTGACGAGAATCAACATAGGATACTTTTTATCCCGAAAAATGCGATAGTTTCCGGAATAAAAATATATTTGTCTCTGTTTGTTATGCTTTTACGGAAAAACTACTTGACCGATTTGGCTAAAAATCTGTGTATATGTAATTTTTAATATATATAATTAATAGCAGCCCGTAAATGTCCCACTGCTGGGCTCGGACCTCCCACTATAGAGGAACGGACAGTATACCCGCCACGCTTGTCCAAGGCGGCTTGGCAGGTTTGACACATCGGTTATCTCGATGTGCAGGTTGCATCACGATGTTTTCCTTCACCGTTATTAGCACGTGGTAATTGTAACAATATGCACATTAGGCCAGAGAACTGCCTAAGTGGTGCATGCGTTCCGGCCAGGATCGAACCCCGCGCCCTTTGAGTTTGGGACGCGTGTGCTAGCCATTGCGCTACCACGACTACTAATTAATAATAATTTAATTTTAAGTATTAAAACGTAATTTTTAATAATTAAAATTAAAGATACTTTTTATCCCGGGCAATGGGATAGATTTATGTAAAAGTTATCCCAAAAAGTAGGATAGGTTTTTTGTGCTTTGCCATTTTTGTCATTTTGGTTATTTGGGTCATCTTTGTTCTTTTAGTTCTAATTGTCCTTTTTGTGCTTTTTGTCCTTTTTGGCCTTTTTGTCCTTTTGTCATTTTAGTCCTATTTGTCCTTTTTTCCCTTTTTTTCCTATTTGTCCAATTTGTCCTTTTTGTCCCTTTAGTCCCCTTTGTCCCTTTAGTCCCCTTTGTCCTTTTTGTACTTTTTGTCCTTTATTTTATTTAAATTAATAAAAAAATAGATAATAATTGTAAGAGTTATTTGTGGTGTTTAAATTCAAAAGAATTAAATAAGCACGGCATATATAGTACTAAATTGTTACTTAAAGTTTTACTAGTATAGTATATTCCTTTCTTAGTTTTTCAAATGAATATTTTTACAAAATTAAAAATGACCTATGCTAAACGTATTTTATTTTTTGTTTGCAACTTATCTTACCCTTCCCGGAATCGGTATAGATGTTTAGTCTAAGAGCGCGACCAGGGCTCCAATTTTGCTATTACTATCTCGTCAAAATCGCCGGATACTATTATCTCAATCATAGGTTTGCCTAATTTCGGTGTTCTGTTAATTCCTATCTCTATAAATATTTTTAAGCGAATTTTTTAATATTCTTTGCGGCTAACGCAGTGTCTGCTAATGGTAATGCCAATGTTTTTCTACTATTATTCCGCCGCGAAGATATCGAGAAGATATTGTGAATTTAGTAGGATACGAATTTTTGACACTATTGCAATGAAATCTTACTTTGAATATCTTGGCTACGCCAAGATGTTGAATTGGCAGAATTGGGCCCCAGCTATATATATAATAAGTAAGTCGCATTAGGTCACAATCCCAAAAGGATGATTTCCACCAAATGGCTCACATCGCATCGTATCGGAAAGGATACAAACTGTTATAACCGTCTCCTGCAAGAACCAAATAAATAAAATAGAAACGTCATACTACCCATCTCCTCTTCCTGTTTTTGTCCGGCAGCCCTCTCCAATTCGGGCTGCAAGTCTCAGTTGCATCTCAACAATCTCCGGGTACAGACATCTATTTCTATTTCTAAATCTTTCTCAATTCCATTTACAGTTCTTTGTATTTTAATATTTTATTCTACATCCAATAAATTAATTTTAGCTTATAAAAAGTTTCTTTTTGAAAAGACTTCTTTGAGGGCTCCCGTAACAAAAAGGATGCGGGGACAGCCGACCGCGTCCGGCACGATGTCGACGCATACGATGGACTCCGTATCGTCACTTGCGAACTGTTACAACCCTATTCAGTAAGCACTTATTGCTGAGTCCACCAATTCATTGACATAGATTTCCAAAATGTCGATCAGCAGTAATTGCCTATAAATACCAAATATTTTTCAAAATTCATAGAGTTCTCTTGGTTATTAGCCATAGCTGTACAGCTACGGACCAGGTTTATGCCTGCCGGCTGGATTGCTTAAACTAATACCATATCGGTCCGATAGACCTTTGAGGTCCCGTTTATTGAGACTCCAAGTCACTTATTATAGTGAAATAAAAGGGTCCCAATAGCCAAAAGTGATTTTTTTTTAAACATATAAGTGCTCGGGACTAACAGAACGTATCTGTTTCTGCGCCTAGTCAAATAGTTTCATTCCTATCGCATTGACGTGTTCTAATTATTGAAAATAATTGAAGTTGACGTAGTATTATGTTGGCTATTGCAGAAGAAGAAAAAAACAATCATAAAACACAGAAGAGGAAATGAAAATGTTGGATTTATGATTTAGGGCAAAAACGGTGTGAAGTTGGCGAATTCTATAATGCTATGAAAAGATTCCATGATCCGATCGGATACGACGACAGGCGAACGTAGCCGAATGCCCATTGCTACATACGGTGATGCTGCTATATGGCTTGGTAATATATTTTTAAGTGCTGTGAACACGATTTAATATCCTTTAAAGATTGTAAAATCCGTTCCAATCCGATGCGATGCGAGTCGTTTGGTGGAAATCATCCTTTACAGTACACTAACACTAACGCAGGTGGAGCAGAGGCATAATACATACTATCCGCAAGAGTTAACTTGAGACCTGAGCGGAATGCGCGCTCCCCTCCCGACCCCCGCCTTCTTACCGCTTTCGCCATCTACGCGTCAGTACCTCGCTCTTACGTCATCAGAATGAAGTCTCAAGTTAACTCTTGCGGGTTGTACTTAAGTGCAATTTCATTAATTGTTTTACCATTTGCTTGACTCTAAAGTCGCTGTATTCTAGAAATCATTACAAACTATTTTTAAATCTAGGTAGCACCAACGTTTTGAAGGGAGCTGCTGATGGTGTGGCTCCATCCACGTGCTCCAAGGATGGTAAAGGTTCACCAGGAGCAGGTAAGAAAGAGAACTGTTGCAGCATTGTGGTTGTGAAGACAAACATATTGCACTTAGCCAACCTATCGCCTAGGCATCGACGTTTGCCCAGACCAAAGGGGAAATAGTGATCTGGTAGTACGAGTCTTCCGTCCACAAGAAACCTTTCAGGCTTAAAGGCATGCGGATCAGGGAAGTACTTTTCATCCATCATTATGTTGGAGAAGTTGTTAATGACCGTAGTATCCTGAAAAACACGAAGAAGACATAATGAGCAATCAATAAAATTAATTGTGTATGCACATACACATAGGGCTCATCGACAAATTACGTCATACGTATTTCGTGATTTTTCGACTTATCCCCCGTTCTTGTCACAGCTGGTCAATGGTGCAATTTGTGCTACAGTTCTCTCTTTCCAAATAATTTTATTACATACATATGCTGTATTTAACACAGTCTTTTGCTTAATTACATTGAACTATTAAAGGAAAGTGGTCAGACCAATATGTATGTGTGTGTGTGTTTGTTTGTGTGTGCGCGTGTGTGTGAGTGTGTGTGTGTGTGCGTGGGTGTGTGTGCGTGTCTGTGAGTGTGAGTGTGTCGGTGCGCGTGAGTTTTTGTATATGTCCCGTTTTTTTTTTAAGTATTGTACACTACCATCTTTTAGTTCGTTGATAATGTAGTTAGATAACACTTAGCACTATGATGGGATTATCGTTGGTAGAAATACGAATACCCGATATTCGCGGACAGGAACATGGTATTACCGACACATGAAAAGAGCGATTTAGGCCAAAGTAACGCAACTCCGCCGAAGGGTCTTCCTTTCAGTATACCAGAGTCAATCTTTACTTCACTAAAAGTGGCGTTATGATTTATAATGATTAACAATACTCCACATCACTATGGTTCGTTCGCGTTAAGAATGCAGTGAGTCATCAGTGCAACTGCAGGGTAAAGGTGTATTCATAGTGGTGTTAAAATTCAAACAAATTATATTTTTAAAGATTAAGTTTAATGAATTTAAAAAATACACTTAAAAGTTAAAAATCAAAATTAAGACATTAATATTTTAATCATTATCACTAGTATCCTCGTTAGTATTTATAATAAAAGAATTTTCTGCAGCGAGTTCCATGACGTCATCTAAATCCCACATGGTATTTTCTTCTTGTAAGACGTGGTCGCAGCATTTCTTCCATCGATCAGCGTCTAGTGACCGAATTGCGCCATAAAATATTTTTTTCACGTCAGTCATCTTAAAAGTTGTATTGTTGGCAGCAATATAATTTTTTATTTGGGCCCACACCAACTCAATGGGGTTCAGTTTGCAGTGGTACGGAAGTAAACGGAAAATTTCAATGCCGTTACTCCTAGCCATTTCATCGATTAGATATTTATTATATTGTGGGGCGATTTCGGCGGTCACACACAGTCACATTTAAATCAGTCTGTTTAAAATACTTAAAAACATTGTAAATTACTTTTCTCTCTCCACTATGAATTACCGAACCACTTTTATTTTTACGAATTGGTGAGGTATTCATTTTTTTAAATATAAATCAGTTAACACAATTAGAGGACACAAACGTCGCGGTCGAGGCTATGCCATCAACTGGTAACTGTGAACTTGACCTTGTAATTTGAAAAGATTTGATTGGATAAAGGGGTGGGGCTACGCCGGTGAACAATGATGACTCACTATATTCTTAACGCGAACGAACTATATGTACATGGAAGAAAATTCAACTTTTAGTTACATGTGTGTAACCATCCCTTATTTTTAATTCTTCGAAAGTAATTATGTAACATACTTCTGTATAAAACTCATAAAAAAAGAACCTGAGATATAAATAGAATAAGAAATATAAAGAAAAATAATTTTTAGCTAGACGTGTTACTGGGGAGTTTCTTGCCGCTTCTTCTCCTTAATAGCAATAATACGTTGCGAAGCGGTGTACAGAAAGGAAGTAAAATTAAATTTTAAATTGTATGTATGACCTTTAGAAATTGTTCTCCAGTGAAACTTATTTTGAATAAAAACATTCAAATTTGAATAATTGTTCTGCGATTCTACTACATTACTATATAAAAAATCCCTGTGACATACAAAGAGAGACAAGAGGGTGTTGCTGGCACATCTTTGTGTGTTGTATTCAACAGATATCTAAGAGCAATGACAACTTAGGCTTATATCTTCTTCTAATCTTTATCCAGGTTATAAAAACTACCTGGTTTTGCACTCACTTGTCTACTTCCACAATCAACTTGCTAAAACATTGCCAATAAACTAACCTTAGGAATCTTATATCCAACAAGAGCAGTGTCTGCAAGGGCGCGGTGTGGTAAAGAGAAGCTTCTGCCCAGGAAATGGCGAATACTTTCGTGGACTATTGCTTCGTTGTATGGCATACTGAAATGGACAACTGCTCAATAAGCACCTAACTATATATGTAGGTTTTATTAGAAAGTGATGTTGAACAAGAAGCACTCAGATTTTCTCGGGAACAATCGAAACATTCAGCTGTTTCTGCTTTGGTATTTGAATAATCAAAGTGTTCCTTGGTCCTTGATTAAACTGGGCATATATAATATGGTATTAAAAATATAAATATAAAATTACTAGATTGTTAATTGTTACTAATACATTGAATGTATGCGTGCAGGAACGGAGAAAGATTACAATTTCCTGCGGCCGGGCGGCCTGTCGTAAGGCGACCAAAAAACCCACAGCCAGGTGGTAGGATATTTGTCCATCTGGATGGCTACCACCTGGTCTAGAGTATGCTGTCATAACAACCTTGAGTTGTGTTCCAGCATTAGTGGCCTGGTTCCAGTCTCCCATAAGAGAGTAGCAGCGCAATTGTAGTACATTTGGTGTTGCAAATGTCCATAGATGGTAACCACTTTCCACTAGGTGGACCGTCTGCCTTTCAGCTGAACTCATGCAATAAAAAAATATATATATATGAAGATACGAGAGCCTTGGATGTTGCCAGGCAAACACCGTGCTATATATTATAGTAGAAAAAAAAAACGCACTTAGTCCGATCATTCAAATTTGGCGGTCTATCTCTTCCAATCACACGGTCAATCTCTTCTTGGGCCTTCTTTTGGACTCCTTGCTCTCTCACCAAATAACTAAAGCAGAAGCTCATAGACTTCGCCGTCGTCTCACTTCCAGCCATAAACATATCCATCAACAAAGCTACTAATTGTCCTTCTGAATATGTCCCAACTTCTCCATTTTCCCTCAAGACTCTCAAATAAGCATCCATAAAGTCTTTATTTTCTTTCTCAGGGTCAAAAGTTTCCTTATGCCTTGCTATTTCTTTGTAAAGAAATTTCCAAATCCTCCTATGAATTTCGACGAAATCTTTATATCCCGAAAGAGTCGGCGTAATGACGCTCAGGATTGGGAAATGACTGAAGATTGCACCAACCATATCGATAGTTGCAAACAGGTCGAAGAGTAAATCCTTGAGTACTTTCATGTTAGGATCATTTGCGTCATATCTTATTCCTGCCATCATGCTCCAAAGAGTGTTGAGTGTGTAAACGCTAAAGAAGTTGTGCATTTCTAAAACTACTGACTTTTGTCCGCTATCGTTAATCATTTTAAGCACATCTTTAACCATGTGTTTTCCTTCACGGGTTGCTGTTTCATTCATCCCACTTCTACCAAATCCAAAATCTTTTAGATGTCTGACAAGGAAACGCCTTTGTTCCTTCCAAAGTTCTCCATCAGTTAGCGAGACGCCTTGCCTTTCCCCCCAGGTTCTCGTTTGGTAAAAATTCCTTTTGGCCTTCCATCAATGAACTCATTTAACAACATCTCTTTAGTTGCTATTAAGCTGTTTACGAAGACTATTTTATCTTTGCCAATTTTTAAACCAAGCAGATGTCCATCTGGGCTGTATTCTTTAGTCATTTCATAAATAGCTTTATACAAGTATCCAGTTCTTTTACGAACATTTTTGACTTTTATAGCGCATCCTAAAACTGGGATCCAGCTGGGACCAGGTGGAAAATTTTTGGGCTTTTTAGCGCTAAGATATAAGCAGAGACAAGCAGCTATAATGACGACTATACCCGCGAACAACATCTAGAAAAAATATATAATTAAAAGAGTTCGTATTTGGTAATAAGTCGGTCTGTTACCAGTTTTTTGAGCACTTTTTGCTGACTGGCACTGGTATAATTCTTGCAATTCACGAAGGCAGGGGGTTTTACAAGAGGTTGATGATGAACGTGCCCTTTTTTTTAGTTTGGTTCGAAAACTGGCCAACTCAGCTTACGTATTTTTAAACAAAACTAGAACACAGAGAATATGGTTGCTGAATGGCCTTCTTAATGCCTACACAGCATGCATTATATAAATGGAGTACACAATAATTTAGAAAAAAAGAAAAGAAAGAAATAAATAAATTTGGGCAAATTGCGATAGTGTGCGTGTTTGACGGAACGATCTACTGCGAGTATACTGTCTCATCGAACCCGCTTTTTGTCTCATGTATACACAGATTAGTGTTCACCAGAAGCCCGTTCGCCTTCGCGAATTACAAGAATTATACATGTTTATTATATTGCAAAAGATAGATAAAATTCATTATTTTATTAATGGTCTGTTTCTATATCTTACTATTCATTCACTTGCCTTACCATCACCAGTGAAATATAGGAACCGGTCACGAAACCTTTATCTACATATTATTATCCTCATCATCGTAACCTTGGCATTAAATCTTGGCTACGTTTGGAGCGTTAGTATTGGCCATAGTTTACTGTAGGTGAATTTTTTATTTCTTTACCAACCAACAAATCAATTATTATACGTTTACTTATTATGTTTAATTTTCAAATAAATTTAATTTATATAATTTTTAATTAATATTATACAAAGAAGAAAATTTAATTCCCTTATGCATTCAATTGAGTACTTAATCAACATTAAGGCTGAATATGAATGAATAAATAACTTTACTGCACATTTACATAATGGAACAATGGGTGGTCTTGTGGTCAGAGGCGGTCTCCTCCAGAGTACTTCATAATAACTAATTTTACAATATTTAGCAATTACTCATTACAAGTCGGGTAACAATATTTTTGTTGTATTTATATTCTACCCTTTGTACCCCAAGGCTATAATTAGCTAGAGCAGTGATCCTAAATCACCTTTTCTATGGGCAAATTGCTCTGAAGGCCACTGATCGTATGAGCGAAGTAGTGACCAGCCCAGTCATTCAGTCAATTTATAAGTTCTCCCTAAGAGCCCTAGCACCTCAACAGTAGAAGGTAATAGAAGTTAATGGTCACCACAACCGCACAGTTGCGTAATTTTCGTCCGTGTAAGAACGGAGAAAAAATATAATTTCATGTGGCCGGGCGGCCTGTCGTAAGAGGCGACAAAACAACCCACAGCCAATTGTTGGGGTATTTGCTTGTCTGGATGGCTACCATCCCTGGTCTAGAGTATGCCACCATAACAACCTTAAGTTGTATTCCGGCATTAGTGGCCCGGCTGTCTCTCTTTAGAGAGCAGCAGCGCATTTGTAGCACCTTTGATATTGCAAATGTCTATAGGCGATGGTAACCGTATTCCATCAGGTGGGTCATCTGCTTGTCTGCTGAACTCATACAATAAAAAAATAATATTACAAAATACAAAAAAATGATTGAAGCTGTTGAGACACTTGGACCGCGGGGTCCCGATGCTATGCTAGCTTTGTAGAAGCTCATAGGAGCTTTTACAATGTATCTATGATGTATGAAAACGAGTTACTGACGCCATAGGGTGTTCAGAGATGGTTTCTACCGGACAACGGATCAGTATGGTGATCCAGCGAGGTAACGTAGCCAGCCTTCTGGGAACCTTACCCATTGACTGCGATGATGAGCTCTACTTATAGTCTTAAAGGATTATAGGTAAAATACAATATATAATTTATCAATGAAATAATAATTTTAAAATAAATCCAAAGATACCTGCGTGACGAATTTAAACTATGTTCACAAAGTATGTACTAGTCTAATGATTGTGGAAATTACTTATGCACAACCTATATATACATTATTATCTTATAATCATAAATAGTCCAAGTAAAATAACAATAAACATGACAGAACAATAGAATTTTGAATGTTTAGTAAAATAGTAAAAACCTTTAATTGCTCTGAATTAATTGAAAACAGTCAAATAAATCTAAATGATTGATTATGGGCAAAAATGATGATAAATAAGTTTTCCTGTGTTGTTTTAAAATTTTGTAAGATTAGTACTTATTTATATTGTTACGAGTTGCAGGACTTGAATTAAAATGCCGTTGGAATTATTATAGAGTTTATTAGAACCATACAAACACGTATAACACAGGTACAAATAAAAATAATAAATAAACGGACGCAATAAGTCCAAACGTAATGCAGGCCTGATCGTAATTCAAATACACGCGCAAAGTCCGTCACTAAATAGATTACCGAATGTACAGAAGTCTTGCTTCGCTTGTGGTTATCGCTCGACTCCCCATCTCTCCATTGGGGCCTTGCTTTATACTCCACAGATGCAATATCTCTGCCCGGCCGCGTGGACCGAATTTCTGAGAATCAGTTTGTACTTTTAAATCCGAGACACCTGGCAGTGATCACAATACAATAATAGGCCGTAAAAGATTACAACACATAATGGGCTGTTTTTTTAATCACAAATTTTAAACACAAACTAAACAAAAGAAGTCCAAATGCCGAAAAGGCAATAAAATGTGTTTCTACAGGTAGCCAGGTGTGAATTTGTCTTTGTCGGCACTTAGGTCGTAACAATATAATACTGTTACGTGCGAACGGGAGTACGCACTTAGGATTGGAAGAAAACACCAGTTTGTAACAACACGCTTTTATTAACTTACACAGCCGTACGTGATTTCTCTCCGCAGGGTTACCAGTACACGCGCAATTACCAACAAAGAAAGGAAGACAAAGATGTGAAGTATTAATGAGTAATGTTAAAATTTTTTTTAGCCTACCGCCAACACGTTCATTTTAATTATTTAATTTTTGTTTGTGGTTATTATTTACTCTACAGGAGCCCAATCGATTTGTTTTTGTTTTTTATAACTATTTCAACCGTACGCCAATGCTATATTTGCAATTAGATCTTGTCCACCCAAAGGTCGCCTGGAAGAGATTGCTTTAAGCAATAAGGCCGCCCACTGTCTTACCTTTTAGTATTTAAGCTTATTGTGTATTTTTTCTCTGTAATGTTGGTGTACAATAATAAGGTGACCAATTATACTCATTTACTGAGTTTTGCACTCTTTTTTCGCAAACCGTACTCTTTTCAAATCCTGTACCCTGAAAGTACTCATTTGTATATTAATTAAATATTTAAAATTATTTTGACAGTGATTTGAATTTCGCGCGCACATATGGCTGCCGTTTCCGGCACAATTGAGAGGCCTTTTATCGTCTTTTCTTCTTTTTTTTTCGCCTATGAAATACTTGAAGTGTACTCTTTTTTAACAAAAAATAGTTGGTCACCTGAACAATAAAGACTATTGTATTGTAATAGAGCTACGTACTTAGAGTTTGAAATCTCTATGAATAAATCTATAAGTAAAGTTTTGTTTTAGTGAAAACATGACTTCAAATTGCATAAGGTATGAGCCGGCTTTTTGGTTATGCGAGACCTTAATCAAACGCGTTCAGAGACCTCAATCAAACGCGTTCAGAGACCTCAATCAAACGCGTTCAGAGACTTCAATCAAACGCGCTCAGAGACCTTAATCAGGGTTATCATCTGTATCGTGACTTGTCAACTGAAGTCCTGATAGAAGTCACGATCTCTGGGCCCCTACGGCTCCAGGGGTCTAAATCCCAAAAACAGCAAATCTGTATTCACTACCTATAGACAAATACACATAGGTAATAACTGTGTGTAAACAATGTGTGTATGTTATATCAGGTATGGATATATTTATAAGATACTGATTCGGTAGTGAGAATAATGCAACATACCTCTTTTCTTATCAAACTTCTTGTTCACCCAAAGGTTGTCTGGAGAAAATCGCTGATAACGATTTTATGGATTTATGGTTATTTATTTTAGTATTCAAACAGAAAGCGCGATGGGAGCACGTCGCGTTCGACGTGACGCTAGTGTTGCATTTTTTTTAAAAAAAACTTTGGACATGGTCGAGAAATCGCGCCGAGTGCGACGGATCGGCCGACGCAATGCTAGCGGGGTCATCACGCCCGCAGTGTGACTTCCACGCCGCGACGCCGTTCCGTTAGCGTCACGTCGCCGTCCCGCCCTGTCCGCTATTTGACCTTCAAATTCATTGTAGACTTGACATCCGCAACAGATTATTATGTAATAGATTGTAAGAACAAACCTACAGACGGCATCCTAACTTGAATATAATAACTCTGTAACTAATTTGAATATGAATCGTGGATAGTTCTGTTGGTAAGTTATTCTACACTATCTATTGCTAGTTAGTTTAACAAAATGGATTGCAAACGTGATGTGATTGTTTGAGTGGTTTCAGAAATTAGCTTTAGCATAGTGTGTTCTTCCATAACTTGCCATTGGATAGGAAGTTAGAAATCATTTTGATAGCAACAGTTTGCAGGGTCCATTACGTAATAAAACTGCCTTTTAAGGGTTTGGAGCGCGGTATTTTGTTTGATTGTTATTCTGACGTTTCGGCTATTTATCAGTAGCCGTCATCAAGGAAGACGAAGATGTCAAGTGTCAATGAGTAGTTTTTATTTATTCTACCGCCAACTTGTTTAGTTTCTTGTGCCGCTTCTTCTCATTAAGCTCCAGCAGTGTTTTAACAGGGTTAATTGTGATTTTAATAATCTTTCATTTTAAACTTCCGTTACGATTAAATTTTAAAATGTTAGAATTAATTTAAAAAATCCTGTTACGCGCGAAATGCACACATCTTACGCCGAGCATTCGGCGTTTCTGCCAAACCACAATTCGTGGTTTTTATAGCAAGAACTTTAGCAATGCAAGTTCTACCAAGAAGATGGTCATCGATATATAAAATTAAGAGAGATCAAAAATGACAGAAACGACTAGAATCACATAAATACTCCATTTATTTCAACATCAAATTGTACAACTTTGAACTCTACTAACATTTATACAATTTTTACATTCACTTATTTGTAACTAAAAATATTTATTTACAAATTGAAAAATTCTTTGGCATTATTCATTAGGCTTACGTACAATTAGAAGCATAAAAAATTACCTCCTATTCTTACACAACGAATAGGCGACATAGAAGGGATGTTTACACGGAATGATTTTGTTCCAACAATTGCGTCCAGTGTAACCAAATAAGAACTAAGAAGTACAAATTAGCCATAGAATATAAGACAAAAATGTAATTAGTTACAAGTTTTTGTAAATGAAAAAAAGAGAAAGTGAATTAAATCGTATCATCCCAAAAAAAAAAAATAAGTTTCTGACACAATTATAGTCTGAAGGAGTTTTTTCTCAATAAAAAATGTGAACAAATTACATTGTGAAAATTTTTACAACTTCTTTATTGATATTAGTGTAGAAGATTGTGTAAAATACAAATTTTGTGTGAAAAACTGTGTATGCAGCAATGTATCTCTGATTAAGAACTTGTGAAAAAGATAACTGGGAATGAAAATCCCTCTGTAAAATTAAAACTATCATAACGCTCCTAAATTACATGTTTTTAAAAAGTTCCACAATTATTTCTTCTTGGTTTTGATATAGAAAACTTCATTAAATTCTAAATAAATATAATTTAAAACATATTTATAAAACAACACTGTCAAAAATTTAAAGTCTTAATAAGTTTTTAATTCAAATACCAAAAGGGGACCTATATTTTGGGCAACGCATAAGTGTTGCCATCTAACGTAATGAGGCCAGCGTTTCGAGAACGTTCCCAACTGACGGTGATTTAAAACCTATTTATTGTTTTAAATTAAGCTGTAGGGTTGTTAGTTGTATATTTTAATTTTATGTGAATGTAAATTTTAGTTGTGAAAAATAAAGTAGTAGCTCTTTTATTACAAATTTATAAGTAAAATAAAAAAACCTCTATCAAATGTAATATTTTGATTCATTGATTTAGTATAAAATATGGTGAAAATAACAAAATGTTAGTCGAAATTTACGCTCTTTGGAAATTTACGATTTAATCGCTTTTACAAAATTATACATCTAAAGATTATATTATATTATACATTACGAGATACGTCCGTCGGACGCGTCTGAACAATGTGCACACCAGAACCGTAACACACTCTCTAAGCTGCTTAATTAGGACGTCATTTAATGTGCACGCTTCAATAGACTTTGCTTATCCACATACGTTGTAAGCCACGCTCGTCAGCCGCGTCCAACAGTCGCGACTTATAATATGCAGACACCTTTACTGGGTGATTGTTTGTGATACATCTGATTCTGATACAATTTTCTTCCATATTATTTAAAAGATAATTTCAGTTTGATCACATTGTACGTGATGATAGTTGAAAATACGCTGTCAATCAGGCCGTCTAAACAGCCCCTTCTTTTAATCACTGAACTCTATTATTACCATTGGACAGGCGGATGTTATTTTATCTTTGTGCAAGTTTGATTGGCGTCATTTTGGCGCAGAAACTTAAAGCTAAGACGGTGATTGTGCCACTCTTAATTTATTTATATATTTGTTTCAGGAAAAATTATGATGCATAAAAATTGCATTAAAACAATTAAAATTTTAAATACATAATCAAATGCACCTCGACAGTTATTAGATCCGTGATTTACACAAGTCCTGTCATTTTTTAACCATCATTACAACTGACAGTGAGAAACGTGACTGAGATGTTATGCGAGTTTGGATAGTGGACGAGCGAGAGCGTAACACTCTCCTTCTACATACTTTTGCGTCAACCTTACAATTGTGTTCGGTACAATGACTTGTACAGACTTCACAGACGCATTTAAGTTTTGCGCGTAATATATATACACAAGTTTTCATTTAGGAGGGTTATTATTATACACTGCGTAACAGCATTTAACTAAAAAGTTTTTTGTGTTTACTAATATTACTTACCGAGACTACCGCAAATGGCGCTTTTTTACACAAAATATATTATTTAATTATAATATATGTGTTGTAAAGCCAGATATAGTGACAAAAGATTTTTAAATTTAAATACAGTATACAGGTATTGTTGCGGACAGAGAGTACCCACTGACCCGCCCGCCGGAGCACACCTAATCTCTGCGCCCCGCATACCGCCGACGCCCATAGCTGGCGCAATTAGCAACTAGGCGTCGGACGGGATGCGGGATATAGGGCCGGCCTTGGAGGCAAAATCGAACACTCTTGCTCATTCATTCATAATTCTTCACAATTTACAATTTTCAAGGACGACTCTCTTGCGTAATTTGTACTTATTCTATGTATATTTCGATTCATGTAAAAAGTTCAATAATAATAATCATACAGTCCATTACATCGAGTTTAATTTCCAAACAAGAAGCAACTGCCACCAATAGGTACGATATATAAATTGATAATATTATTACCCTAAAACACAAAATAGGACTGCACTTGTGTGGGCTAGTCGTAGGTTCTCAATTTCTTATGAGTGTTTAGTACAAATGTGAAAAATATTTTTTGGTTAAATTTATGAGCAGATATACATTAAGTTATTAAGTCATTATAAGTTAATTATATACTTGTTAACCATATGCTTGTCGTTTACATCTAGTAGCCAGTTCAGTGGTAATATATTAGAGGTTATTATACACATTAAGACAATTATTAACCATACTCTAGATAGCCATGGCTTAGGAAGATTAATATTAACATAACAAGGCTCGTATTTTAGAAATATATTCACGTGGAAACTGATGTTGAGATGATAGTCGATCATATAGAAATGTCACGCAATCTTATCACACCTTGTGTACTCAAAAATGCTTATTAATTCGGACGGGTTCTCATCTTAGAGTCGATTTGTGCCTGAATATTGTTCTAATGTACGGCCTTAGACTAGAAAATGAGCTTAGAGATCAGTCGGAACATTTTTATTAGTATAATTAATACAATTATTGCTATAGATAGAGAGACTTTTCACAACCACGAAAAGGATGAGGATATTTTGTCCCCGCCAGAGCAAAATTAAATAACTAACAAATTCGAAGTCATGGGAAAAACACGATTTTGTACTACAGCAAAATGCTGAGTGCCAACCTCATTTCTAAACTTGCGGCACTCAATTTCTGTATGTAATATATTTTATTATCTGTTTTATTGTGTATGTCGCAATTGGACATAAACATTTTCTTTCTTTCTTTTCCTTTGATTTTATCTAAATGGCAATAATTTTTGAACCGTAAACGAATTTACTGCAGATCTTTTTATATATTATCAAATGAAAGCTATAATTATTTATTACATTTATTTTCCAAATATCTTTCCGTACATTATAATCTCTCACTTCGTCCTACTGAACTTTTATAATAAAATTCTTTATTAATTTCATTTCTGTTATTATCCAAGATTTAGAAAGTTTAAATAGACTAATATACTATATATACTTGTAGTTGTTAGATATCTCTTAGCTAACAATTATAACTATAAGATAATATAATAAAGTTGATTTCGCAATAAGTGTAATTACCTAATTTTGCGATGACGGAGTCGATTTATAAATTTAAAGGTGAACATACAATTATATGCACTGCACAGTTTTAGCGTTTGGTTTTACAAACACGGAACTCTTATACATCATCGTGTCTGTATATATTACGGCTATTGGAATAAGTAGAGACGATGGATCTCACTACGTTTGTGGAAAACACTTTTCGCTTCACCTACTTTCATCAATCTTTTCATACATAGACGTTTATTTGAGATGCCTTTTACCTGATCTTTCTTCAAAATATCTTCAATTTGATCATAGTGAATAAATACATCGCATATTGGGTGTTTTTCTTAGGGATAGAATTAGAAATGAGGATATCCGTAAGATGACCGAGATAACCGACATAGTTCGCAAAATTAGCAATTTGAAGTGGCAGTGGGCTGGTCACGACTTCCGCAGGACCGATGGCCGATGGAGCAGAGGAGTTCTGGAGTGGAGACCGCGTCTCGGTGAACGTAATGTCCGACGCCCTTCAGCCCGATGGACTGACGACCTGCGCAAGGTCGCCAGTAGGCGCTGGATGGGGAAGGCGTAGGATCGGGATAAGTGGAGCCGACTTGGGGAGGCCTACGTCCAGCAGTGGACTGTGATTGGCTGGTGAAAGTGCATCGCAGTCTACTAGCACAGACTCTACTTGTTGTACCTCTACCATTTACATTGTTGTCATATACTTGTTTTCATTTAATTTGTGTTATTCCACAACGTTTCCTTATCACAACACTATTCCTTAGGTCACGGCTAATTTGTCCTAAATACTCGGTCTATATCAATGTTATTTGGTACGAAGTATTACATGCCAGTATACAACTGTGAAGTGAAATCGCAAAAAAATTAAAAACGTGATAAGTGAATTTTTCGCGATTTCACTAAAGTAACGCTATATGAACTACACTTGGTCAAATTTCATCTACATAAATCCAGTAGCTTCGGATAAAAATAAATGAATCGCAAAGACAAATAAACAAATGTACAAATGGATATAACAAAAACACAAGGCTTCCTCTTTTAACAGCATAGTCACTCCAACTAAATCTAAAAAAGATTTTTGAACAACGATTGAAAGAATGGTGGGTCAGTACCTAAAACATTGTCCATATTTGAGAAAGGCCAAATTATTCCTTAATTCACGCCTATTTCCTACAGGAGTAGATAGAGACGAAGGGTCTATATAGGGTACGATCTGGACATACACATTATTTGCTTCATATACTTTAATTAATTTATTCATACAAACACGTTTATTATCGATTATTTTTACCTGACCATTCTCCAAAACATTTGCTGCGATTTGATCTACCGGCGCTACCATCCACACTGATATTTTGTCAGTCTCCTTTCATCCATTCTCTCTACATGCCCATGCCACTTTGAGATTCCTTTCTCAACTCTTGTTGTTACATCTTTAATTCTTAAGTTAAAAATTAAGTTCCTACTTAATAAACATATCAATAATGTAAAAAAATCTTGCTTAAAGTAACATATTTCATCCGATTAAAACATTAATGGATTTTATGGCATGATTCAGAGCTTTTGCTCCCCAAGTATTTAATAACATTTTATCAATATTACAGGAAAGAGGAAAATTTATAAAAGGGGCGTCTTTTTATCACTCAGGAATATTACATAATGTTAATACTGCGTGGGTTCTGATATGAAATATTTTGTGCAATATTACTGCTGTGTTTTCTATTTATTATTAATAATAATTATTTATTATTAATAATAAATAAAATGTTCGTCATCAAAACTGGCTTTGATTAAAATCTTTTGGATTTGAATTGATAATGAAATCGGCCACGTGGCTAATTTACGTAATTTCTCTTTATATTTCAATATGTGATGGATTCATTGGAGGTTATCACACATATTTCATTCAAAATATAAAAGATAAATAATTGGAACATTGGAACAACACAGAAATGACGAAGAGCAAACATACAATATTTCTTTGTATATTTTAACGTGTGATGAATTTATTGGAAATCAAAAATCATATATAATATTCCAAATTATAATAACATATTTTCCATTTTAACTAGATACAAATGATGAGCTACTACACTATTACATGAATTGGTTTTTCAGAAAGCAAGATTTTCAAAAACGTGGGGTTCATAATTAGTTCGAGCCACATGGCACCCGACAAGTACCTCCTCTTATGCGTGTCAACCAGTAAACTTCGCTAGGTCAACGGTGAACATAGGTGATCTATGAATTGCCGAGTAGTCTGTTAGAGACTGGTACAGTTTTACACAGCTTATAATTTCGATCGGCAGTTTTCGTTTGCGCAGAAAATGCAGACTGGTTCCCGAGACGTAAATAATCTATCTTGAATTTTATTCTTAAGCGGAAATGGCAGTGTTACTTGCTATGCTATACATTCTCAACTCTGTCTACTTCATATGTACATCGGGAGCAATTATTGGTTGCGTAACATTGTACTGGTTTATAAGTGAATCAATCCTAACAGCAGGTTGTATCACAATGGTTTACTCGACGTCCGAATGTGGATAGCTTGCGATTGGGGCGATCCGATATTGGAGGTTAATCCTAATTAACTGATACCTAAGTGATGGTTTGGAGTGATCTTATGACTAAACATCAGTCCATATTATTCGTACACCATATAATAATCCAGGGGCTAGGTACCACAATGGAGCAGCTTCCGAAACGCCTTTCTGAACTCAGGGTTGAATATGGTGTAGATGACAGGGTTGAGGAATGAGTTGATGTATCCGAGCCATGTGGTCAGGATGAAAACAGTTACCCCTGGAGCGTAAGGGAGGCCTAACTTTGTGCAAATCGCGTCCAGGACCGAACACGTGAAGAATGGCGCCCAGCAGAACAGGAATACGCCTGTACAACAACAATATTTAATGTCTATTACTAAAGTTATATTATTTTCTACTTATAATACCTTAAGACTATAAGTAGAATACAGAGGTTAGGACATAGAAGTCATTGGCTAATGTTCCCAGAAGGCGGCTACATTATCTTGTTGGATCGCCATACTGATCCGTTGTCCGAGGTAGGAACCATCCCTCTGATAACCCGAAGATTTAATGAGCCGTTTTGATAGATTTTTGTAGAGGCTTAAGGCCTCAGGAACCCACGGTCCAACCTTTTCAACAACAAACGGTGCAAAGATATAACTCTCACTGTGGGTTGCATATTTGCGCCGCTTGAGTGATTCAGTTGTTTCCGCTGCCGATTCGGCTGGTTTAGACGTGTTTGGCGAATGGGATGCCGCCAACGTGTCCACGTAGGTCGCATCCATACTCGAAGCTTGCCACGTCACCAGGGATTTAAATTTATTCCGTCAGGGTGCCTACCATTGTTACATCCAATACCGCTCGGCTCTCAGAGAGTCGGAATGTTAGCGGTCGCTTTATTATTTAGAAATTTGCAAGATTTTTAGAAGCTTTAATTTAAATACAGATATTTGTTAGTGGAACCAAGAACTCACCTAAAACAATTGCAAGAGTTTGGGTCGCTTTCTTCTCTTTCTTGGCGAAAGATTTTGCTCTCAACTTTCCTGCTCTGTTCGCTCTGAATATGGTGAATCTTGCTGCCGATGCTGCACTCCTGAACCGTCTTCGTGGTGTGCTGATGATGGTACTGCTACTGAGACGACTGAGCTTCTTTCTACAATAAGAAGTGTGAGAAGCGAAATGTAAAAGCTGCTGCTACTCTGACGAGGCGTATGCCAGTTAAGGCCGTCACACTTTTTTGTGTTTATATCTGCGATCATTTAGGCGATTATGTATAAACATATTTATTGGGTGTGTACGGTGAGGTGCAGAGCGTGCCTTCTAGTGAAAATGTCTACCCAGGTCTAAATCAAAAATTATTTGAGGATATCCTTCCTTTTCAGACGCCTCGTGTATCATTTCTTTTACAATGCTTAAATCTCCTAATGACGTCAAAGTAGGCGAAGCCTGTGTTTTTGAGGCCAATAAAAGTTTCAAAGTTTTTCATTGCAGGAAGCGGGTAAACGGACAATAGGTCCATCTTACGAAAAGTGGTTACGAGTGGTGGTGCTCGTCTATAGCCTGCAATACCAGAGGCGAAGCAAACGCGTTACTCAGCCTTTAGGATGGGTTAGAAGGGATGGCGTAAGAAGGATGGGATAGAAGGAACAGACAGGGTGTAATGGGATGGATGGGATGGGATAGAGATGATTATATGGGGGAGCGGGAAGTGGGCCTCGGGGCTCTTTGAACACTGTGCTAGAGTTCCGTTTTTGTCAAAACTGCTGCGGAACCCTAACACGGAACCATTACAGTCTTGGGGGTGTCTTTCCACCAGAGATGTGCTATGCATCGTTGCTGTGGATGCATTTGATATCTATCAATCGTATTCATTGGTTCACATAGCATAGCACTGGTGGAAACTGATTCAACTAAGTTACGTTTTTTATATGGAAAGATGCGTGCTATGGATACGTGCTCTGGATGCGTGTTATAGATGCGCTTCCCTGCTTATTGTCGATACCTCGCATAGCTCGAGCTGCTCATCTTTCTCGCACAGCTACCTTGCAGCAGCGCATTTTCATAGCACATCTTACTTGCTCCGCTACATAGCTTAGCATCAGTGGAAATAGTCACATAATTTCATAGCTTAGCTTTTACATTTTCGCAGCATAGCTGTATAGCGCATATCTGGTGGAAAGGTACCCGTACTCTGGTATCTATCAAATATGTGATAATTTATACTGCACCTGTAATGCAGTATAAATAATAGAAGATTAGAAGTCATGGGAGCTGCATACGTCTAATCATCGCAGCGGACAACGAACTAATGAGACTGACTAGCGCAGCGTGGGAGCCGTACATATTAATAGTTGCTCTATCTCGCTCGCACATCATCCGCCCCCCCTCACACACTGTGCTATAACATTGTACTAGCAGCACGACTCGTTAATATTTGTACTTAAGGTTACCGTTTCCAAAATAAATGAGTTCACATCAGCACTCGACAGTGAATACTACTCTCTGCCATCTGAAGTAACATTTAACCTCAACCTCTCGCTGCTACAAGGTCATTTAGAGTATGCATCTCATATATGGAACCCTCGCTATCATAAATATATTGACCGCATTGAAAGTGTGCAAAAGCGTTTTATTCGACATTTATGCAATAGGAAAAACATCCAGTTCTCTAACGATTCACATCTTGACCTTGCACACAGGAGAGATATTTCTCATAATTCACTTCTTTTAAAATATCTCCTCCGATATTTACTGTCCAGATCTTATAAGCAAGGTCCACTTTAATATTCCAGCGAAGTCTATACGATTCGATCCATTAATGTACCTTTAAGATTTACCAATTACCTACAAAACTAATTTCTAGTGCGAGCATGTAATTATTTAAATAATGTAAGTAAATACGATGACATCAACCGTCAGTGATCAGTATTTCAGGAGCCAAGTGGTGTATAAGCCTTGAATTTTTCAACAGTGACTAAGCATCTCGGTGCCCTTTTATTTCTGCAAGTGCCTTTTAACCAATAGCTTATTCGTGAAAACCATTGGGTTTCTTTTGTTAATTATAGTTATGTATTCAAATGTATTTAGCTGTAGGTTTTCCATAAATAAATAAATTATATTGATAAAGGTTGAAAATCGCTGTTTCCGAATTTCCAAGTCGACAGTAGCAAGTTTTAATATGGAAATGCAAAGGTGGGCGTGCCGAAGTATTACACTTCTACGAGTCGTTGTTATGGTAATATTATTTAAAAGGGTATATAAATGCAAATTGTGGGTCGCAAAATTAGCCTTTGACTCACCTATCGCGAGCTGGGACTTGCCACGGTTTCCAATTAATTTATTACGCGGAAACCAAACTCTGAATGGGGTTCTGTACAATTATGCAACCATCAAAATTGGATTTTTCAGTTAAGAACTACTGAGCAATTTTCAACATACAAAATGTAACATATTTTACAGTACTTCAAATGATATTTGCTTACGTAACCGAAAATAGTTCTTAATATAAAGTTGCTCGCAACTTCGCCCGCGTATATTAAAAACAGTCATAGTAAACTATAACTAGTTAAAACTAGTCAAAATATTTGGTTGAATTTCCAAAAACGCCGTACATTTATTTCTACTCAAAAGTGGATATATGAAATTTCGGAGACGTCATGGCTAGACATTTGTACCCCACATAGTTAGCCGGTCTCCATAAAACGTGGCTGTACCAGCGTAAGCGACACTCTTGCAGTTGGTCTGCTATGTCACGGACATGAAGACTGCCGCGGATGCGGGTGTTCCTGACACAGTTTTTCCGCGTCATTCCGCACATCTATCGCAGCATATAATATTTATCTCCGTGACACGCAGTTCTTGCTTGTGTCGCTCAAATACAAGCCACACTTCACTCCCATACAAAAGGACAGGTCTAATGATGGATTTATAGACCTGTCCTTTCAATTTAACCGGCATTTTGGGGTCACAAATGACATCTGTCACCTCACGCCATTTGGCCCAAGCTGCTGTGATACGGGCCTTGACGTCGTGGTCGATATCGAAATTTATAATATTGTGATATATATAATTAAACACGTAACATGTAACAATTTTGACGAAATTTATTGTCACCAAAAAAATTTGTTGCACGGTTCTGCACTGACCTCGGCAAAATCTTTTACCCTTAACAATGTCATACGGCAATTTTAACTATATAATTATGGTCTTAATTAAAGCAAGTCATAAACTCTTCATGACCATAAAAGGTGTGCTCGAGTAACCACTACTTGAGCCGTATTTTAAACGAGTTTACGGCTGGTGAGTCATTCTTTTGGGTAGTTGATATATCAACGGTCTCATGACATACGTCAATCTGCCCGATTTCCCAAGATTGTGTTAGATATTACGTCCTTTTCGCCACATATAGAAACCCACTTTAACTCCGGTTTTTTGAAGCCTTCAGTTTTCTCTTCTTGGTTCTTCTTTTCTTCTTTATGCGTTGGAGAAGCTGGTGGAGTATGCTCCTTTGTTTCACCATCAATGTTGGACGGCGCGTACCCAGAGTCGTTGTTTGTGTTTGGGTCCATCATCGGGATTGGTGACGCGAGATTCGCCATTATTCTGTAAAAAAGTAATAAATTACTTATGTTAATATTCCGTTTAAAGCTGCATATTTTTAATTTCGAAAAGTTTAATTAGGACTTTTAATGTATGACAAATTTGAGTTTAAAAATGAATGAATGAATATTATGATATTCTAAAAGATACAGATTAACAGAAATAATATTTTACAATACAATAGGCGGTCTTATCGCTATTAGCGATGTCTTCCAGACAACCTTTCGATGGACGAGGAGTTGGACAAGAACAGTGATATGTTGCATTATTCTCACTTTACCAATTCAGTTTCTTATAATAATTAAATACATAAATACATGATACAAAATACATATATTAGAAAATTATAAAATTATATTAAAAGACATAAATAAAATACAATTCACATAGATTATTATAAAAAGAGAGAAAAAAGAAGGTAATAAAACAATAAGTGCTAGTGCATTGTAAGTTGCGCTATTTAATGACAGACAATGTTCCTTCACAATTCCAAAAACATATTTTAAATTATAAAAAGACGAATGATGGTTTTTTAAACGAGATTTTATATAAAATTAACAATAGACCGGTGGCACTAACTTAACTAAGTAACAAATTACAATGTACTCTGTGGAATTGCATTGTTATGTACGAGTTATATTTTTAACAAGGATATTGTCATTTCTTAATCATTCTTTCTTTTTCAAACAAATCTTTATGGACAGTACATTTAAATCTGGACTATATAGTTTTTTTTTTCAAAAATTTTCATCTTACATTTCACTAGTTACACGGGAGAGAAAAAAGCACTACAAATGGAAGCAAATATCTCTACATGTTTTGACTTAAATAAAGAACAATTAAGTGTATTATATATTCTTTATAACGCAGCTTTAATCATACTTTTCTTTAAAGGGTTCATCAAGTATCGTTTTACTAACAATATGTAGATCGAAAGCCTTTGTAAAGAGAGTAATTCTTTCATCTTTCCCAAAATATCCATTTATAATCTAGTCTATGCTACATTAAACATTGAAGGAGCAAGCTCGCAACCCGATAATTGTTAACCGTCATGTCTCACTCACTTTGTCTTTCGAAGCGATCAAAGGTGAAGTCTGAACTAGGGACAAACTCTTAAAGAAACTTCACAACGATCTTTAGACGTCTATCGTTTGATGTGGCGCATTATTGTGCTTCATCAAGGGTGATATTGGAATTTATTAGAATGGGTAAAATAGGCTTGAGCGGAGTTTTGTTTGAGTTCTTCTAATTAGATGTTTTAGAGTTTGTTTTAAAAGATAAGTTTGTTTCAGTGTGAGCAAAAGAAGTCCTTTCAACTTGACTCCTACTTTCCGGGATGCATCCATACCGATAGCCGACAGTCTTCAGCGTCTTGGCATCTCCTTAACACAATCTCTAAATTTTGGCTCCTATATAGAGTCTGTTGCTCAGCTGGCTGGCAAAAAGCTTGGGGTTCTATCAAAGGTGAGGCAGTACTTCATACCACTTCAGTTGCTGAATCTTTACTAAGCACAAGTACGGTTTTGCATGGAATACTGCTCTCATCTTTGGAATGGCGCAGCTAAATACCAGCTGGAGAAACTCGAGTGAATTGAAAAAAGAGCTAGGAAACGGATAGGCAATAACCGACTATTCGATGAGAGGCTTCAGAGCCTAAATCATAGTCGTAAAGTCGCTAGTTTGTCGGTATTGTATAGGATACACTTGGGGGAGTGTGCCACGGAATTACATGAATTGGTTCCTCCCTCACCATTTTACCACCGGACAAGCAGACGTACGCACTCAGCCACGGATATATGGTGGAAATATCAACAAAGCAGACGAAACGCTATGCTTCCAATTTTATCATACGCAGCGCTGAAGAGTGAAACTCTTGACCGTCGTCTATTTTTCCTCAAGAATACAATCTAGGTGTCTTCAAGTCTCGCGTGATCAGGTATCTGCTAGGTAACCATGCTCCACCTTAGACTGCATTTCCACCTGACATCAGGTGCAATGTCAGTCAAACGCGAACCTATTCATTATAAAATCTGCACCTAAATAAGATTTTGTTAAACTTTATAAAATTTGACTAAAAAATATTAAACTGGAAGACTGTTGGATATAAGACTAAAGGCCGGCCAAAAAAGATGGATGGATTGTTTGAATTAGAACAAGATGATAGATAAACAGAAAAAGCTGTATTTAATTTACAGTCATTTCGTGTAAAGGCAGCAACAAGGGACGACTTTATCTTTTTAGACTGACATCTTCTAGACAAACCGGTAATTAAAAAGATGATTTGTGATGTGAGAGAGGACGTATGCCAAAACAGAGAAATCTCTTTTCTTTCACCTTCTCCCAATTATTTGGGGTCGGCACAATATGTCTTTTTCTTCCATACTTTTCTATTCTGACAGATGTCCTCTGTCACAACACAAATCATCATACCATCCTTCACACAATCCATCCATCTCTTTTTTGGTGTACCTTTACATTTATATTTAAATAGAGCAATATGGAAGGACAATACATTATTGTCCTGACCCCCAAGTGATGAGAAGGTGAAAGAAAAATGAGAAAGTTTACTTAATCATTTTTAAGTATGTACCAACTTTAGAGAACATCACTATTGTCTAAATTTGTTGTATGTAATAAAGAATATTGTTACGAGTTTGCGGGACTCGAATTAAAATACCATTAGAATTATTATGGAGTTTATTAGAACTATACAAGCACGTATAACACAGGTACAAATATAACTGAACGCAACAAACCCAAACGTAATGCAGAAGGTCGTAATTCAATAAAACGCGCAAAGTCCGTCAATATTAGATTCCCGAATGTACACACGTCACGCCTAGATCGTAGTTGTAGTTCAATTGACCCCCTCTCTCAATCAGGCCATCGTTCTATACTTCACAAATGCAAATGTGCCCGCTTGGCAACGTCGAAATAATTTTCTAGAATTAGGCTGCCTGTCCATTGAAGCGGAGCGAGGTTGCGGAGCGGAGAAACGGGGAAATATTAACCAACAGAATTGCATAAAAATAAAGTCAAAGGATAGGCAGCCATTCCTATTGGTTAATATTTCTCCGTTTCTCCGCTCCGCAGCCTCGCTCCGCTTCAATGGACAGGCAGCCTTAGCTTGTACTTATAATCCGAAACACGCGGCTAATGATGCTCCTGAGCGGCCGTAAACGAGTACAATAGGACAATAGGCTATTCTCCACAATAACTAGAAACTTATGCCAATAAATGAGTGAACAAACGAAGACGATCATAAAAGGATTACAATTAGTTCAAATGCCGACATGTAATAAAGTGTGCTATCTGTACGTGGAATTTGTCTTTGTCGGAGCCTAAGTTGTAACAGTATTCTATTCCGCTCAATTACATTTCTAATGTTTATTAAGAGAAACCACCGTTGGTAAGTCAAAATTATCCACACTCTCCGGGTTTCTATTTCTACGGAGACAATAAGAATCAATCTTAATTAAATCAATCAACTATTTTTTATAGAAAAATAAATAATAACATAATCTTGATCATTACAATATTTAAAAGCTGTAGTTTTCGTTGGAACCTTCTTGTCACTCGTTGTTAATGGAACTCTCTTAATTCTGCGCCAGCTATCTCACTTATTTGTATCGTTCGTAACATAATCTGTATAATATGTATTTTTAATTCTATACTACTCACAGTCCAGTCTCTTCAACCACTGCAGCCAGCATAAACCTCGCTGATCGAGTGTTCACCAGTTCTTCAGCGTAGTCTCCCATTTCTGTCCTAACAAAAGTTTAAGCTAAATAGTTATTTATGCACAGTAAAATTGAATTGATTAGTATTTTTTACTTATCCGCCAACCTCTGTCACAATGGGCATAGTATTTTATGCATGCTTATATAATTATGTACTTACTACTATTTCTAGATCTATCTTGCTTATATTAGCCACTACATAATGTAACCACTTATGTCTAGTTTATTTTACTACTAGCACCTCTGTAACTTTAATAATAATATAAAATAATAACAGCCCATAAATGTCCCACTGCTGGGGCTCGGGCCTCCCATTATAGGGGGAACGGACAGTATACCCGCCACACTTATCCAAAGCGGCTTAGCAGGATTGACACATCGGTTATCTCGATGTGCAGGTTGCATCACGATGTTTTCCTTCACCGTTGTTAGCACGAGGTAATTGTAACAATATTCATATTAGTGCATGGTCAGAAAACTGCCTAAGTGGTGCATGCGTTCCGGCCAGGATGGAACCCGCGCCCTTTGAGATTGGGACGCGTGCGCTAGCCATTACGCTACCACGACTTTTGCTTCTCTTAGTACCTATTAAATATCCATATTGTTACGAGTCGTGAGACTCGAATTAAAATGCCGTTGGAATTACTATAGAGTTTATTAGAAATATACAAACACGTAAAACAAAGGTACAAATATAACCGAACACAATAAGTCCAAACGTAATGCAGAAGGTCGTAACCCAATAAAACGCGCAAAGTCCGTCACTAATTAGATTCTAGATTGTAGTACACACGTCTCGCTTCGCTCGTGGTTCTCGCTCGACTGACTCTTCCTCAGTCGGGCCATTGCTATATACTGTACAAATGCAAATATGTCTGCCCGGCAAGCGTCAACGCAATTTCCTAGAAATAAAGAAGCAAACAAAAGAAGACAATCATAAAAGATTTACAATTCGTTCAAATGCCGACAGGTAATAAGGTACGTTTTTATCGATATGCAGGTGGATTTTGTTTTTGTCAGAACTTAAGTTGTAACAATATATTAAATAAGCGTGTGTATACAAAACTACAAGATGCTGTAGAAAAATTTTTTTTTTTGTTTTTAGGTACTCTTGAAGTGGGTTTCTTTTTAAATTTATGTTTTTTACATATACGTTACATGTATGTTATCTAATAACAATGAAATTTATATGAAAGTTTCCTGAAGCTGTACACTGAATCCAACCTAAAAAACGACCAAAATCTGTCCAGAAACAAAAAAAATATGTCCAGAAAAACCTCAAAAACTACACTTGTTCTGTCTCATTTTAATGAATTTACTATATTTTCGGAACCCAAATTCCAATAGCAATTAAAATTTATCTGGGTCCATTTTCAAACTTTTCTGAATCCAACGCAAAAATAATCAAAACCAGTTCCGAAAACAAGTGATGGCTGGCTGAACATATAATACATAAAATATATATAGGTCGTCGATTATACGAACTTATGGGGACATGGGTGGAGGTTAGGAAAACCAGTTTTTACGCATAATCCAACTGTATTCATTCAGCCATACATATTTGTGTGCAGAAGAATGAAAACCTTATTTACATATTTATATCTTTAATGACAAATAGAATTGAAGCCAAAAAGTGCAGATAGTTTTGTAATAACACATGTAGTATAATATAGTTATATGTTCAATATTCGTCTGTCGAAGCAAGCCTATCCGCTTACAAGTGGCTAGTTCGCGTATTTTTTTAAGAACAGACATTTGATACTGTTCGCTTTCAGTTTGTGCTTAAAACCAACGCAAGGCCATATCTAAGCAAGTAAATGCTTCAGAAGCACCAATTATACTTTCATCTTCATTGTCTGAACTTGTACGTGTCGAAGGTCGTATAAGCGGTCGTTCGGTTGATCGACGTTCGGATAATTGACAGTTTACTGTAATTAAACGACGAATTAGGAATATCAGCCTTTTTAAATTCGGTTAAAAATATTCGTTGATCTTGCTCGTGAATTAAAAAAAAACTATTTAACACTTACATAAAAAGTAAAAACTCTTACTTATCATCCTCGTCGTCACCTTCCTCGTTGCTTCCCGACGCAGTGTTTGTGGGTTTATCTTCCTGCATGTCAGTAAATTGGTGTGTTTGAGCAATATTTTCAATGACCACAGCGGCTGTACCGCTTGATACCGCCGAACCCAGCGCTGATGTATTCTTCTTAGCTGTACGCTGCTTTTTCGCACGTTGACGGATTGCCTATGAAAATTACAAGGGCTTTTAGATCAGTTTGTTAAAGCTTGTTAACCTTTTCTTTTACCTTCTGCCAATTACATTAAATTAGAAGAAAGATAATTTTTAGCTAGACGTGTTGCTGGGGAGTTTCTTGCCGCTTCTTCTCCTTAACAGCAATAACACGTTGCGAAGCGGTGTACATACACTAGGAAGTAAAATAAAATTTTAACTTATATGTATGACCTTCAATAAGTATTCTCCAGTGGAACGTATTTTAAATTATTTGGGGTTGGCACAATATGTATTTTCCTTCCACACTCCTCAATTCTGACATACATCCCTGTCACATTACAAATCATCATGTCATCCTCCACACTATCTATCCATCTCTTTTTTGGTCTACCTTCACATCTGTACCTATTAGTTTTCCAATTTAACATCTTTTTTGTCACGTGACTTCCATTCCTCTTCATTACATGTCCTACTTTGTTAAAGCTTATATTACATTCAAAATTCATTTAAAAAAGGCCTATTGAATGTATCAAATCAAATTTATTTGTTTAAAATATGGTTATAAAATTAGTATCATATACACATATAACATATATTGGGGAGCTTGTTGAGCCGCTTCTTCTCCTTTAATAGTAACAGCAATTGGTTTTGGAAATGACTTAAGACTATCAATAAGTAATCTGTGATTCCATTGTCAAAAGAAGAAAATTGGGAGCTTCTATCCTTCGATGTACGTGGTCCGACTCGCTCTTGTCCGATTTTTTTATATTCAACATTTATATGATATAGGATATGCCCGCGACCTCGTTCACGCTTGACTTGAAATTCACCCTGGATTTCCGGGACACTAAGTACCACAGCATATAAAAAAGAATATAAGCTAGTGAAAACTGTGCCGGAATAAGCTATTTTTATACACCCGAACAAATACAAACCACTCCCGGAAAAATCCCCGCGGGGTTCGTAAGATAGAAATATCATACGTTTTATTATATTAGATTTCCTATTGATCATTAAAAAAGTCATATTGGAATTAGATTTTTTAATTGGCAATTTTAAATCATTGCCAGTAAAAATCCAGCGGGATTCCCAGGATAAAAAATAGAGCTGATTTTAAGTCTAAGAATTAGCTGTCGATCAGCGAAAACCGCATCGAAATCGGCTTATTAGTTTTTACTTGAATCCCGAACAAACAGACAAATAGACAAGATATCTCACAAAATTGAATCGTTTATGTAGTCTATTCCAGTTGTTTTTTTATAGCTTTAATGTACAGATACGGCATGTTTAGAATTTTGTAATATTATAGATAGATTTGATTTCACAAAATTATTATACTACAGAATAATATTAACCCCCATGTCAAAACAAATAAATAGCGTGTTTGGGAGTGTTTTTTTATAACACTTTCAAAATATATCTTATAGTTAAGACACATTTTAGTATACTTCTTGATAAATAACAGTAGAGTAATAAAACCTAGAAGTTTTACCATAAAATAAAACCAAAGGAAGACGCAAAATGTAGTACTTAACTTGAAAGAGTTCAGATATTTAGTATCTTAGTGATTGATATTGTCATTCAACAACTTTTTATTACAGGAAAATAGAAAAGTCATTGACACTGAAAGCTCTAGCGCTTATTAAGAGTTCACATAGCATGTTTTCTCTATTGACAACACAACAGCCGCGTCCGATTCTGGGCAAGTACGTTGTCTCCGGACGCGTCCTGAATGTATGCGCATCTTATTACAGGAAAATTAGAAATAAATCCTTGTCATTGACACTGAAAGATGATAGTAATGAAATAAAGTTATATTTTTTTTTAGTTAGTTTCTCAAAGTCGTTACTAGATGATAATGTCCCTTTGGTTGTTGCATACGCATAAACTGCATCGCGCTAACTAGATTGTCGATCGATTGGATAGGTCGATCCAAATATTTTATTATTGTTTCTCTTAGCTGTATATAAGCAGCGTAAGGCGCGCCTACCGGGCAGTTTAGAGTTGAGTTCAGTTCAAGACAGCGAAGCGACAAGTGTGATACGGAAGAGTTGGAAGACAAGTTTAATAGAAGACAGTGAAGAGTTAAGTGGTGGATTCAGTGACAAGTTTAGTGGACAGTTAAGTGAAAGAGGAGTGTAGCGTAGTTCGAGAGACGAACCAGAAGCGAGCTACACGCGGTAATATCGGAGGTGAGCATTTAAAAACTGGTGTTTCCTTCCAAACCTAAGCGCGAACCCCGCTCGCACGTAACAATATATATATATTTTTTTATTCTAGTTATATTTCAAAACCCACATGTTACACATTTTTTTCTAATCCATCCTAAGGTTGTCTGGAAGAAATTGCTTTTAGTAATAAGACCGCCTATTGTCTTCTGTACTTAAACTTCTTGAATTGTGTCTTAATGTTATGCAATAAATAATAAATAATTCTATTCTATTCTGTCACGTGGTTGTTAACGACTGCAAAGTTGATTATGAAAATGAAATAAATAACATTAAAATGGACTATATCGAAGATAATATCATTAAACTTACCAATGACCATATAAAATATTTCAAATGTGTATATTTTGTTAAATTTATTTCCAATATGCGTTCATTCATATACACAATACATATTCGACTGTGGCACAAATATTTATATCAATTAATCAATTTTAATCTATATATAATCAATACCAGATGCAGATACATAGAAATTCGTGCTTCTCACTTTGCAAATGACGAATTTTCATACAAACTCTTACGCACTTTTTCATGCAGGGGTTGAGTTTTAAAAAAAAAAAATTAGTCAAGTAATTATATGTATATTATTATTATGCGTAGATTACGTAAATTTCATACAGTTGTAACAAATTTGTAAATGTAATAAATACCTATACTTACTGTATACGTCTATGGGACGATCCAGAAATTACGTCACGCGTTAAGGGAGAGAGTCGACGAAGTGTGACATTGTGTGACAAGGGGTGGGAGGGGTCCTAAATTTCATAACGTCACATTTCAATATCAAATATATTTAAGCTTTAAAACACGAAATTTGAACTATTAACGAAAAACTTCAAAATATTTCTAACTCTATCTGTATGAGAAGAGTTTAATAATTTAAATGGAAATGAAACTAATTATGGAACTGCTGTATTAATTTAATAATTTCTTGATGTAAAATTCTCAAAAATGTGACCAGATATGATAAGGACGGGGGAGGGTTCAAAAATCATGAAATTCGAGTGACGTAATTTGCGGATGGCCCCTATTATCTTCTTATAAATAAAAATCTATGTTTGTCCTCGATGCACTCCTAAACCATTGGCCAGATTACGATGAAACTTTGGTAGGATGTCCTGAGTACGCCTTTATATATAAAATTCTTCTGTTTGTGTGTATATCACTGAACTCTTCCTAAATGATTGAACCGACTTTGATGGAATTTTTGTGTGTTCAAGTGGGTCCCGGCATGGGTTAGAATCTCAATTGGATCTGATAGATGGCGCCGCTGAACTCTATGGGCAGAACTCCTATTAAGGGCAGGACAGTGTCTGCCGGTTACAGCTAGTTTTGCATAATAATAATTATAATTTTAATACATGATTAATTAATTATGTATGTATTCATGTCAGATTATATATTGACCTGGCTTGCTTGATACGCGTCGTATTAAGCTACACATAAATCTACCCTTTATACACAATACAGAACAGGCTAACTAAGAAAAAACTAGATCTGAATAAAGATTTTAATTTGGCTCCCATCCAAATATGAGGCCAAACAATTTGGATGGTAGCCTATTTATCTTACGCTTAAAATATTAGTTCTTTACTCTAAGTAATAGCTTTTTGAGGCTTTATCTACTGGATGAATAGAAGTCGGATTTCCGTATTATACCTAAAATATTAATATAGCTTTTATGTGGCCATTTGGCTTCAAGTCTTTGGGATCTTAGGAAATTTGCAGAACTAAATAACTTCAATATATTGTTACATGCCGTCAAAGATAGGCGCACAGCTGCCTATTGTAAGCGCAGTTTATATTGTCTTCCCGGATTAAGGAACCCTTTTGTCTTTTGAATTTGTAATTTAGAAAAACATGCTATTGTTTTTCTACTTGTTTTATAACTATAATTAGCGTTGAACTACTCCCTATTGTTATTGTTTTCGACTTTGTGGACGTTCGCAGGTGTGCAAATTAATATTTCTTAGAAACTCAGTGTGCGCCTCCAATTTCTTTGTACTGTGTAGTTAGTATAAGACGATGCCCGGAGGGGCGGACGTTTTCTAGTACTCTCGATTAGCGATATTGACGACGGACTTTGCGCGTATCGAACTGTATCGAATCGTGCAGTGTGAACTGGTTGCATCCAGTTTTATTTATATTTGTTTTATACGTGTTTGTACAATTCTAATAAATTCTATAGTAGTTCCAACGGCATTTTTAATTCGAGTCCTGTAGCTCGTAATAATATTTTGATGGTAAAGATTGGGTTATAGATATCCCACAGCAAGATTGGGACTGCTTAATGCTTGTTTTATTTTTTATTTGGTTTACCAAAAATTACTTGCACCGATACAAAGCATGTATGTAGATTGTTTTTTAAAGAAAGAAACATGACAAATGCAGTAATTACTTGTACTTTTATATGCAATGCTATGTTTTGTAGTATAAATTCAAATTCAAAAGTTTTTATTCAAAATAAGTTCCAGTGGAGAACACTTTTTGAAGGTCATACCTGTAAGTCAAAATTTAAATCTACTTCCTATTCTATGTACAGCGCTTTGAAATGTGTTATCGCTGTTGAAAGAAGGAGAAGCGGCAAGAAACTCCGCAGCAAGACGTCTAGCTTTTCTTCTATACATATAATAGTGTATCAACTTTGGTATGGTATACTCGTTACACTTGTCTAGTGTAGGTTGGCGGGTTTCAGACATATCTATAGATACAAATAAATAATAGGTACTGAAGTATCTGTTTGTTATGTCAAAATAACTGCTTTTTACTAAATTTATATGAAAGTCTATACAGTACTTATATTAAAAAAAACATTTTTACATTTTTGTTTGTCTGGATGACCCGGCGAATCTCTGAAACGGCTGGATCGATTTTGTTGGGACTTTCACTGGCAGATAGCTGATGTTATAAGGAGTAACTTAGGCTACTTTTAAAGTTAGGGTTTAGTAAAACATTCCATACGGACGAAGTCGTGGGTAACATCTTTTACCTCCTCCTAACTTATTGGGTTGTCTTTTCTCTACAAAATAATAGTCGGCAGACAAAAACATATTGTATATCCCCAAATTCAGCAAGTTACCCTTGTGTTATGGGTAATATACAACGGACATTTTTGGGGCCGATCCCCACAACAGCGAACAGCTAGTGTAATTTTTTGGTGCCACAGTTGGTAATCCACTAACAAGTACCTCGCCATGGCAACGACAACGATAGCAACTATTTTAATATGCTGCTCTTATGGTTAGTTCTGTCTTCGCTAGATGGCGTTACTGGTATTTATCATTAGGTACTTTGAATTAAATATTAAGTTAGACATTTACAAGAATTATATCATGACATACTATCTATTTAACGCGAGCAAACAAAAGCTTGTTTTTTAAATTAAAATTGTGTTTTCTCTGTGCAGGAACGTAGAAAGAATACAATTTCCTACGGACGGGCGACCTGTCGTAAAAGGCGACAAATAGACGGCCCACAGCCAGATGGAAGGGTACTTGCCCGCCTGGATGGCTACCACCCCTGGTCTTGGGTACGCCGCCATAACAACCTTGAGTTGTACTTCAGCATTAATCTCACTTTAGAGAGCGGCAGTACATTGATAGCACATTTGGTGTTACAAATGCCCATAGGCGATGGTAACCTTTTCATCGGGTGTGCCGTCTGTCTGTCTGCTGAACTGAATGAAAAACGTAATAATATGATAAAGCTTACCTTAAATATATTATAATATAAAAACATCATAATAATACAAGGTATGTAGAATGATCCAAGTGATGAGTATATCACGTAATCTGTATTGTTAAAGAGGCATTGGTCTGCACTTCTATCTGGGGTGTTGTTCAGACCGAGGACTATGGGAGACCCTATAGCTCCGGAGACCAGCCAGGCCACGGCGATCATCAGCCACACTCGTCCATTGCTTTTATGTTTCGCATACTTTATGGGCTGGGTAACTGCTATGTATCTGTGGACAAAAACAATTTTAGAGACTTTTATTTTCTAGCAGCCTTAAGAGGGTAGATAAAATAGGGTAGGCGGTGCAGTCAACTCAACTGACACAATATTTTTTAACATATTAAGCCACATACACATCTGCGGACTATAGCTGTAACCGAGCAGATACAGTAACCTGCTTTAATGGGTACGCAGGAAATGATCTTCGCTCGCGTCGTCCAGCGAGCCGCCTTTGGCCGCATACTTATTAGTGAACTGTAACTAGATAGACACAGTAACGAGGTTTCAGTGTGTTCTGAGCGCAAGGCGTGCTACTCGTTTCGAGCTCACGAGCCATGTACAATGGACCAAATTGACGGTGAACCACCCATAAGGCTAAATTCGCCTGGCAAAAACTTTCGCTACCAGCGCAAGGACTTGCATACAAGTAAAACATCAGTTTTAAAAGGCGGGGTTTTATGGTAACCTATTTTGGGTTTAACAAGGGGGCAATAAAATCGAAATCCGTAAACAAATCGAGAGCAGAATACGAAAGGAAACGGGTGTCGTCAATCGACAAAGTGCATATTGCAACCAACCAGGAGTACTTGTTTCGTTTAGTTTAAACATTTCAGAAACGTCTTGATTGGTGTATATGAAATTTGAGAGTGAGTGCGCGGATATCACAAGTTTATGAGCCGTTCATAGCAAAGTGTTAGAGAACGGATCACGGAGGAATTTGGTCGATCGTACATGATTTTTAAATGCAGTAACGTGCAATGTTTACGTTTAAAAAATGAACACAGGGTTCGTCTCGGCTCACTGGGAGCGGTGCGTACTGCTCGCCGCAGGCTCATGAGCTACGTAAACATTACAAATTTTGGTTACACCTAACGTGCTACGGTTATGTTTACGGCTCGCAAGTGAGTACCTGGCTTTACAATACGTCGCAGCCTCATCGATTTTGTACGAACATTTTAATGTATGTTATTGATCTTTTTGTCAGCCATATATCACACAAAGAGGTTTCTAACATACTATTTTTTTTTGCCGTCTACAAAACTGAACACATTCAGAGACATGTTTAAATACATTAATAATATAATATTTTGTACTCTGTAGAATGTGATCTTTTATATGAAGACACAGCTTGCGTTATTACGTATCTATAGCACTAAATCATTAAAAACTAATACAAATCCTATAGTAAGCCGGTGCGGATGCTTACATACATGTGCTCACACCTGCACTTCGCCATAAACTCATATATTTATGCCGAGCATATTAATCTTAATATCTGCTTCCAGATCGCTGCTGATGCTACGTATATTTTGTAGTCAAGGAAGAGGTGCTAGATCGTTTCTTTCGCTCTTGACCCACGTATGCACGCTACCTAGGCTTAAACCTATGCAAATGTACAGCGGAACCACCAAGCCTTGTATTCACTTTGGTGTAAATTACATCATTCTCAATGTGCTATTAGCAGCGTTTGTCGTCGGGAGAAAGACCTTGGTTACCCCTGCGGTGGCTCCTTCGATTAGTTTCTGTTTTACCGCTAGACCTTTTTTTTCCTAATCTCTCTTACAGAAAGAGATACAGAATCAACATATTGTTACGAGTTTGCGGGAGTCGAATTAAAATGCCGTTAGAATTATTATAGAGTTTATTAGAACTATACAAACACATATAACACAGGTACAAATACAACCGAACGCAACAAATCCAGACGTAATGCAGAAGGTCCTAATTCAATAAAACGCGCAAAGTCCGTCGATATTAGGTTCCTGAATGTACACACGTCACGCCTGTATCGTAGTTCTAGCTCAACTGACTCCCTCTCTCAATCAGGCCATCGTTTTATACTTCACAAATGCAAATGTGCCCGCCCGGCAACGTCGACCTAACTTCCTAGAACTAGCTTGTACTTATAATCCGCAATACGTGGCTAATGATGCTGCTGACGTCCTGAACGTATGACCATCATAAAAGGATTACAACTAGTTCAAATACCAACAGGTAATAAAATGTGCTTTTACAGATCTGTACGTGGAATTTGTCTTTGTCGGAGCCTAAGTTGTAATAATATGTAATATTGGGATAGCCGATACGTTGCTTGACATTTATACACATTAACGATTTATTGGTTAGTCGCACACTTATTTATTTTATTGCCAAAAGGTGGCAAATATGCAGACAGCCCACCTGATGGAAAGTGGTTACTGCCACCTATGGGCGTTTGCAACACTAGTGGGCAGCCAACGTGTTGCCGGCCTCGAAGAAATATAACAACGCCCTTCTTAAAAGACTCCAGATCGTAGTGAAAAAGGAAAATCTCGCCAGGAAATACCATCCAGGTCGTGATTGTACGCGGAATTGAAGTGATAGAAAATTTCTATAAATCCTAATTATTATAATACAAGGTGTTGTTCTTATTATACTATACTTCGAACAAACTTTGTACAACTTTTTCAACCCCCTAGGGGTTGAATTTTCAAAAGTGCTGACACATGGTACATTTATTTTAAATCAGAAGTGCTTCTCACTTTGAAAATTGTTATTGTATTCAGTATTCCAGATGAATGAAAATTACATACTTATTTTAATATTACTGTATTTCAAAGATCTTGCAAACTTCGTACAAAGATTCATAACTCAAGTAGTTTACATTTTGACAAAAACTAAGAGTACAGCTAGATAATCGACAAAATCACCACAGACAAGTAATATAGCTAAAGAGGCGAAATCCGTCAATTAAATTCCTTTTAAAAAACTTAAAAAACGAGCGGTGAACGAACTTACCCCATTGACGGATTTCTCCACCTTCACTATATAATAGTTTTAACAATTAAAATTTACAACAAAAATAACGGATTTTCATATAATCTTTCACCTCCTTTTTCACCACCTTGGGGGTTGAATTTTTAAAAATACTATCCTAGTGCGTAGCTTTAGTGTAGAAAGAACTGGCATGCAATTCTCATGGTTCTAGCTCCAGTAGTTTAGGCTGTGCGTTGATATGTCAGTCAGTCAGTGAGCTTGAGTAATTATATAACAAGAAAGGAAGAAAGAAAGAAAAACATTTATTAGGATAAATGTTTTTCTTATACAATAGCAAGACAGAAAGGAAGAAAGAAGAAAGAAAAACATTTATTAGGATAAATGTTTTTCTTATACAATAGCAAGACAGAAAGGAAGAAAGAAGAAAGAAAAACATTTATCCTAATATACCCGGATGGGGAGGGCATCGTGATGTATTTTTGGAGAAATGAGATTTTTGTGCGCAGCTGTCCGTTCTCCGTGACCCAGTACGTAATAAGACACATTAGGAAAAAAAAAACAACGTGACACACTAAACACGTAGCAAACAATATGTGTCGCGATAGTTACAAATGGGTGCAGCTCTCGCAAATGCCAGGCAAGTGTTCGACGTGTATCGATTGATTGAAATTAGTCTTATTTCAATTAACAATATTAGCTAACAATACTGGTAGCTATCGCGAATATCGCCAAACATTCCGGATCCCTAATTACGAAAACATTGTAGTTATCTGGCTACCCGTTCAACAATGATTGATGGGCGGACGCAAAAAAATTAGAGTGGTGAATGATGATAAATCAAGCCAGGCCTTCATCCGGGTGGGGTCACGTGACAGTACGTGCGCATCCAGTTTATCACAACCGGATGCGAGTTTAGCGTAGATACCCGGATGGGGAGTACATCATGATGTACTTTTTGAGAAATGAGATTTTTATGTGCAGCTGTCCGTTGTCCGTGACCTAGTACGTACCCACATTTTTAAGCCGTATCTGATCTAATGTGCATATGTGCTAACAACGGTGAAGGAAAACATCGTGATGCAACTTGTACATCGAGATAACCGATGTGTTAAATCTGTCAAGCCACCTTGGACAAGCGTGGCGGGTGTACTGTCCGTCCCCCCTATAATGGGAGGCCCGAGCCCAGCAGTAGTACATTTATGGGCTGACATTATTATATATAGTAACCAGATTTTATAATTGAGCATGAATTGATCGCATATTGGAACAGACGGGACGAGTCAGTGGGTTGTAACGATATCGGATGAGGCCGCTTCATTTACCCTTTACATATACACAATCAGCTTCTATTATGCATTAGACTGCCTACATCGTACGCCTCGTTAGGGGACGTGTAAGAACTCTCGTGTGTAATGTTTTGTCTGTTGGTAAAGGAGCTATAGGGAACATACACCATAAAAAATCGCCGGACTGAGTGGACTCTTTTTTATTTATTGGCTGAAGATGGTTAACAAGGAGACGCTCATCATCATGGAAAGTATTATAGTTACCATCAGCTATAAACTTTTACAATACAAGGGATCTCGGTAGGATGAGATAGGAGGGGTGGCCAAACTGGCCTCATATATTGTCGGAAACACCCTGCGGCGACAATATATGAGGCCATTTTGACCGGCGCTTGCCAGGGCTTATGCGGAGCAAGCGATAGCCACTCTCCGCGTTCCTGTCTATAGGCTACTGGAAGGAACACGAGAAGTTTGAGTGTTCCGGCAACAGGCCGGCGAATCTTCACATGTCCTCACCATGATTCTCGTGGGTGAGATAGGAGGGACGGGACAGTAAGTTAGATGAGATATGGATCAATCATTGGAAATTGGGGAATGGGATATGAGGTAGCCGAAAGTGGGCCATTGGGGCTTAGCTCATTAGAGCCGCTCGGGACCCTACCAGCACAGCTTTCCAAGGACGGACACTGCGTTATTAACCAGAGAACCTCGCAACATCACGTAATCCACTTTGCCGAGTAGTCTGTTGGCAATTGGCACTGGATCCACATGGGTATCACTTCGAATAGGGAATGGTCACCGAGTGTTTCGCTCACTGTGGACCAGTTGTAAGCGAAGCTATCGAGTCTCTACATTATACATAACCTTTTTTCATTACTAAAGTATACAGCACTGACAGACGACTTATCTGATGGAAATTTGTTACATTTATAAGGTTCATTTCACTTACTTTCATGTTTCACTACATAAGCAAGCCACAACCAGGTGGTACGGTATTTGTCCGTCTAGATGGCTACCACCCCTGGTCTAATATATGCCGCCATAACAACTTTGAGTTGTGTTCCGGCATTAGTAGGTTCTAGTGAATCTTTAGAGAGCGGCAGCACATTGGTAGCGCTTTTGAAGTTACAAATATTCATAGGCGATTGTAACCGCTTCCGGTGGGCCGTCTGCCTGTCTGTGGAACTCATGCAATAACTGCCATACCCATTTTTTAATATCATACATTAATGTAGTCAACAGGGTGAATCTCCCGAGTTCGAAACCAAGATTTTTAAAAGACCTATCTTCATAAGCATTCCAGCGATTTAAGAATCCGTGATATTGTAGTCAAAAATGAATAATCTAACAAGAGATTAAAAATAGGGGTTTCAGAAATGATGCTCTCAGGAGATTCATCGACCAGTCATCACTTTTGGATGATAATTGATGGAAAAAGTTACATCAAACACCAGTCTTAACGTACCTGTCAACAGATATGGCGACTAGGTTGAATATGCTGGAAGTGGAACAAGTGACATCCATCGCGATGTAACAGTCGCATACCACCGCTGGTAGACCCCACACACCATTGAACTGAAAACAAGGAAGTTAAATATTATTTTAGTTCGGGACGACCAATAGAACTTGCTGACAACATTGAAACTAGAGCTTAATAAAAGAATAGCATGTAGTCTTGAATATTTCATGAAGGATTTATTCTGTTCTGCTTCTATTAGGAACCTATATTGTACTAAAAGAAACATTTCACATTACCAAACGTTAATCGGTCTATAACTTCACTCGGTCAGAGCTTAGCAAGTCAGTCAGTGATCTGACAGAAATTTTAACTGAAATGTAACAGCTAATACATACTAATATTATAAATGCGAAAGTATCTCGGTCTGTTACGCTTTCACAGAATAAGTACAGGACAGTTATTGCTAAAATTTTACATATATGCAGTCTCAATGTCGAAAATGGATATAAGATACTTTTTAAAACGATATAGCTAAATTATTAGCATAGTTGGATTATTTTGATAACGCCTAGATAAAAATTTAAAGCAATGTAACCCGTCTGAATGCTTGCTCTTTATTTAAACTAGGGATATTTACTAGAGCTAGGGTATAGGTAAGGATTAGCTACATAGCTCGAAAGAACCGAGACAATATGGAGATACTTGTGATCACTGAGAAAGTTGAAAAACCTCGCGGTAGATCTACAAGTAGGTGCATTGAACAACTTGCTGATTACCTAGACATGTCGATAAGTTCGTCCGTCCACTGTGCTTACAACCGATCTTGATGGAAGAGAGCAATTATTGACTTTCATCTAAATCACGGCCCTCAGCAGTGAGGGAATAATTTATAGGAAGAATTTACTAGAGTTTGGTGTAAGATTAGAGAACACCTTAGTATTTATTACATTTACATATATGTAATATAAATAGGCAAGTGACGAGTACTAGCAGGTGGTTGTCTTAATGAACTGAACCGTCCAGCTGCATACTAACGCAGAATTACCCATTCACAAAGCAAGCCTGCGCACCGATATTCCTTTGTGTCCACACGAATTGTTAAGCGTTGCAAATAGACTCAGTTATTAGGTTAACCAAGTCAGGCCTAGAATGGTTTGTTGCTACGCTTCTCAAAGTGTGAAACTTGAAAACATAGAAGTTTGAAACATGGAATTTTTGCAGATGTTATAAATGCTAAAGACTAAATGTTCCGTCTTTAACAGGTATTCAAAAAATGATAAAATAAAGAAAAGACAAAAAAAGAAATAAAAAAGTTAAAAGCCTGGACAATCAAGTTCAACCGGAGAGAGGAGTAAAAAAAGCATTCAAAATGTTGTAGTTGGGGATACAAGCTATCTCTAGATATAAGTACTTATAATTACATATTATATTTTTATTGTATAGGTTCACGTTTGACCGACATTGCACCTGATGTCAGGGCACGCTTACCTAGAAGATACTTCACGCGAGACTTAAAGACACCTAAATTGTACGTTTCAGGAAAAACAGATGACGGTAAAGAATTCCACTCGTCAGCGGTACGTATTGTAAAAGTGGAAGCATAGCGCTGCATCCTCTTGGATAGTATTCTTTTTTTAATTGAGTTCAGCAAACAGGCAGATAGCCCTCTAATCGAAAGCGGTTACCATCGCCTAGGGACATTTGTAATACCAAAGGTACTTCAAATGCGCTGCAGGTCTCTTAAGGGAGACTGGAACCTGGCCACTAATGCCGAAACACAACTCAAGGCTGATATGGCGATATACTCTAGCAGGCGTGGCCACCTCTTACGACAGGCCGCAGGAAATTATCATTCGTTCTCTGCTCCTGCACGGATAATTTTCATTTGAAAGAAAGAAATAGCTTATTTCTTTTGAAAGCTAAATTGATAATAAGCATAGCTTAAGTATCCACTAAGGCTGGGTTATACCATAAATGCTGACACCGCTTTCGGCGTCGAATTGACATTATACCGATGGTCAAACGTCTAATTGCACGTACATCGTCACACTGCACGCAGCCTACGGCGTTTGTAACTGACGACCATCTAAAATAGTTATTGTTAATTTGAGGCGTACTCTGTGGTTTGAGTGTAAAATCTGACTAACAAAAGTATGCACTGAAAAAACGCGGCATATTAAAAATTATCCGTATGGCAACTCCAAATTACCATCCAGTACGTAAACAATTTTGTTTTGTTTTGAATTCAGCGCCTTTTTATGTTGCTTTTTCTCGAATTTCAAAACAGTAACCTTCGCACTTCATTTCTAATTATTCATATACATTAGAGACACATTTGACAGTGGCACAGAAAGCTCATGGGTTTATTCGTGCCGCAGAGAGTTGTGTACAGAATATTGTTATATCAAAAATAGGAGCAGAGGCGAGTAATTGCTATTGTTACAAGTTGGGCCACCTGCATACCTATTGTCACATACCGACAAAAAATGCTGCGCATATTGTTTATTGCCCCTCTCGCATTCGGAGTTCTTTTTATTACTTCGTATTTGCAATTGGACAATAGCCTATTGCTATTGTTTTCGATTTTATTGACCGTTCGTAGGAATAGATAACCAGGTGTGCAAATTACTATTTCTCGGAAACTCAGTGCGCGGCCGATTTTTTTGTACTGTATAGTTAGTATAAGACAATGCCCGAATGGCGGGGTGGGGGAGTCAAACGACGCCTACGAGACGAGTAAGACGTTTGTAGTACTCGCTAATCGAGAGTACTACAAACGTCTTACTCGTCTCGTATATAGACGACGGACTTTGCGCGTGTCGAATTGGATTGAATCGTGCAATGTGAACTGGTTGCATCCAGTTTTGTTTGTATTTGTTTTGTACGTGTTTGTACAGTTCTAATAAATTCTATAGTAGTTCCAAGGGCATTTTTAATTCGAGTCCTGTAGCTCGTAACAGTATCATCATTCTAGTGTTTAGTTCTGATTTAATAATAAAAGAGGGGTTATCATCATTCTAGTATATGGTTCTCTTTTAGTCCCAGGTCTGCACATGTGAGCTTGATGGTCCGCTTTGGGAATCAATATAGAATCTTTTCAGATTATATTTGATCGATTTATGGTTATTTTTGTATTTTGATTGCAGGTCCTTTGGGGGACCTAATTATGCAGAAATGGCGGTTTTATCACTAAAAAGCGATCTCTCCCAGACAACCGCAGAAATGAATTGAGATGATAATGACGACGGTGGTATACACAAAATATAGCACGACTACTTAAATTTTAGCAATACATATACAAATATTATACATACAGGTATTAAGTACATAAAGAGATATTACATATATTAAATATACATACTTCATATACATACCATACAAATACATATCTAGGGGCAAATTTAGTTTGACGGCGTCTGAATTGAGGCTAGAATTTTTTTTTATAACTTCAGCATGGCTAGAATTTCACACCGCGAAGATCAATAGTTTTCATAAAATAAAATATTTAAAATCAGGAAAACACTACCAAAACGACACAACTTTTTGACATTTCGCGTTTTATTTCTCGTTAACAGTTACTTCATTTTATTGTCTATGCAAAAATTAACGCAGAACCTATATTTTTTTACGTTCTTTTAATATTTATGTGATCATAATAACTAATGTTATATAAATGTTTTTACAGGGTTGATTTTGGAATTCTGCACCGTGAATCAGGTGGTGGAGGTGTTAAGGAGGTAACAGGAGGTGTACGGGAGTCACCTTTTACCATTTCTTTATTGTTTTGTTTAAAAAATAGAGATGTCTTGGCTGCTTATGGGGTAGACAGATCCAAACTCTGCCCTTATAGGTCAGAAGGCTAAGGCAGCGCGGAGCGAAACAAAGCTTCGTGGTTTTTTTTGACCACCCAGAAAGCACTGCTCTTCCCTCCATTTAATTAAAATAATGGAGGATAATAAGGAAATGGCGGCGGGTACTTTCCACCCTCTTAATTCTGCCTTATTTAATTAAATTATTTAGTGCAATTTAAGATTAATTTATAGTTTAGTCGGAAAGTTCATTTTAATTTTTTTCCGAAATTATGAGTTTTCGCGCATTTTCCTTCCAAAAAACATTGAAATTCAGAGTCCGTTAAATTAAACTTACCCCCGCATCTATATAGAATACATAAATGTTTATAGATGAATAATTAATATATACAGGGTGGCAAAATAAAATAGAAAATTAATAGGGGCGCCACTTTCGCAATTTTTTCTAAACTCTAGCAACTTCAATATTAGGTCAAGAGTAATTTCGATACTTACTAGTAATTTTTAGTATGACATCAAACATCGTGCAAGTATCATGTTGCTTTAGTTACGACGTACTTACGTATTTTGTCAACATAGCCTATGATGTTTACTTTAATAATAAAGACTATAATTTTGTAAGCGAGAGCTTTAACACCTTCTGATAGTTAACAGAACAATTATTTGTTTAAAAGAAAGTAACCTAACCATTACAAACCTATCATGTCGGCAGTTTTTTTGGTAAATATCGTCGAATTATAACGAAAAGATTTTTGCTTCAAATTCCGCTAGATGTTGGTAAACTTTAAAAATCACTGCTCATGCGAAACTTGGTATTGTTACATGCGTATTTAGATACTTTTTAGCGGATTGTAGACTCGAATCAAAGTTAAAATTAATATAACATTGATAAATTCGCTATGTTTATGATTCACTAACCTACAAATAAAATAGAGTGTTACCAGAAGGCAAAAATTTAGTTCTCATTCTAGACGTTATGGTCAGGTTATACTTACATACGTTTAAGTATCATCATATTCCAACGACAGGTAATATTGTCTGGTCATTGTTTTAAACATCGGTAGCGATTTTGCTTGTTTGATAGCAACTGGCATCGCGTTCCAAAGCTGAATAGCCTTGAAGATGAAATATTTGTTGTAGAAAGTTGAATGAAAAAGTAAACAAATGGAAAAGCTGATATTAATTATTGGATGATCTGATATATTATGATTCTGTTGATATTAGATGATACATGTATAACAGACGGGTATTAGTGTTGTTACAAGTAGTACAGCATGCATGCATGCTTTGAAGTTGACTTTAGAACTTCAAAGCATGGTAATAATATTCCATGAACAGCTTTTTACAGGCAAGCCTATACGGTTATTTTAGTAATTAAAAAATCTTTCTTATGATAGCAATTTTTATTAGTTAACAGAACGGTGTAGTTTCCTATATTTATTTACTTATTCATACCTCATTGCCAGGTAGCCAAGAACAGAAATTATAAGTAGGCAAGCCTATCAAGGCATATTCTCCATGTTAAAAACTATCACTTGAAACCACATTGTTTCAGTTATTAAAAGAGGTTACGAAAAAACCTATTAAAATCAATTTAATTAAAAATAGCCATGACCACTTTTCGATTAGCAAGCTATCATAGGCGTGTTTACAAATCAATATAATAGGTCGGGGAAAAAGTTTTTTCGCATATAGTATGTATGAACTTGTAATAAGATCTCTTTGGCTATACCATTTATATCTGGCTGGTTTTGGTATCATTAAAAAGTTTTAATTTTAAAGAAGACAATTCGAAATTCGAATTAGGAAAATATGTGATTTTCATTTGTTTTTCTTATTGTTAAAATGAGTGAATTTAATGACGAAATTCGATACATTTTAAAATTTTACCACATAAAAGGTAAAAACGCAACACAAGCCGCGAAAAAAATTTGTGATGTTTATGGACCTAATGCAGTATCTGTGAGAGTAATGCAAATTTGGTTTAAGCGTCGGAAATCCGGAAATTTTGATATCAAAGATGCAAGTCGCTCTGGTCACCCTGTTACGGACAAAATTGATGCCATTTTTGAAAAAGTGGAGCAAGATCGGCATATTAGTAGTTACGATGTAGCTGGGGAACTGGGAATTGACCACAAAACGGTTTTGGTGCATTTGAAAAAAGCTGGGTACACAAAAGGCTCAATATTTGGGTGCCTCATGAGCTCACTGAAAGAAACCTAATGAACCGTGTACTCATTTGTGATTCTTTATTACTACGTAATGAAACCGAACCATTTTTGAAGAAGCTGATAACTGGTGATGAAAAGTGAATCACGTACGACCAGAACGTGTGTAAAAGATGGTGATCAAAGACCGGTTAGGCTTCACAGACTGTGGCGAAACCCGAGTTAACTCGCAACATGGTGATGCTGTGTGTATGGTGGGATTGGAAGGGCATTATTCATTATGAGCTGTTACCGCGAGGCAGGACCATCGATTCTGAACTGTACTGCGAACAACTGATGAGATTAAATCAAAAAGTTGAGTGAAAGCGGCCGGAATTAATCAACAGAAGGGGTGTGGTTTTTCACCACGATAACGCTAGAGCTCACACATCTTTACCCACTCAGCAAAAATTACGAGAGCTTGGCTGGGAGGTGTTAATGCATCCGCCGTATAGTCCTGTTCTTGCACCTTCAGATTTTCACCTGTTTCGGTCTCTGTAGAATTCCTTAGGCAGTGTCAGGTTAACATCACGAGAGGACTGCCAAAACCACTTGTCGCAGTTTTTTGATCAGAAGCCCCAAAATATTTATAGCAATGGGATCACGTCTCTACCTATAAGATGGCAAAAAGTTATCCAACGAAATGGCACCTACATACTTTAGTCAAATGTAAATAAACTTTATAAAAAAACATTTTGAATTTTTATATAAAATGCGAAGAAACTTTTTCCCAAACTAATAATTTGATAAAAAATATGTCTTATCTAGTAGTCAGATGGGTGAAGGTATTATTATTTTCAGCGTCTCTTAGACTAATGTATTTCGATCACTATTCCGTTGTAAGTTTCCAAAATTGTCTTTGTTGTTCATTGGATTAAGTTCGGTTGTCGTACGGATAATAGAGTGTGACCATTCGTCTCATTATATAGGGATAACGAGCTTGTAATGTTAGATAGAGCTGTATTTAGATACACATTTCTATGTCTTATCATATAATAAAATTAGCTGCGCCCGCTACTTCGTCCGAGTGGATTTCTCTTCGCAGAACTCTAAACAAAAGTAGCCTAAGTTACTCCTTGTAAGATCAGCTATCTGCCAGGGAAAATACCTTCAAAACCGGTCCAGCCGTTTCCAGAAAGACAAACCCACGAAAATTCTAAAAATTGCATTTTCATAATCTCCTGGTCGAGTTATCCGGCTTGATTTTTTCCACATTTTTATTTTGACATTACAAACAGACACTTCACTTTTATTTATTTGTATAGATTATGACTAAGTTTCATAGTTATTATATTCCCGACTAGCATATTATGGTCACAGTTTAGTTTGATTAAATTATAAGTATTTATATATTAGTTGTTTAGTCGAAATAAACTAAGTTCTAAATAAATTAATGTAAGCTAAAATTAAACTGTACTATATTCAAATTCAAAAGTTTTTATTCAAAATAAGTTCCACTGGAGAACACTTTTGAAGGTCATACATATAAGTTAAAATTTAATTTTTTTTCCTATTTTATGTATACCGCTTCACAACGTGTTATTGCTGTTAAAGAGAAGAAGCGGCAAGAAACTCCCCAGCAACACGTCTAGCTAAATATTAGTTTTCTTTATATTTCTTATTCTATTGATAACTTAAGTTCTCTTTTTTTTAATAAGTTTTATACAGAAGTATGTTACAGATTTACTTTTTGAAGAATTAATGGAGTTGTAGCAAACAGTGCATACTCAATAAGACCAAGACACAATAAAATAACTATATATAATATATATATATATAAATTTATAATTAGTATTTTAAATATGAATGTAGCCGATATTATTTATTTTAACAGAATACAATATACTTTTTATTATTAATAATCGAATACAGTAAAAGAAAACTTAGCTTATTTGTATTCTATTCTACCCTTAGTCCCTCAAGATGGTGGTATGGTGCCCAGAAGGGCACTTATAGTCTTGAGAGACTATGGGTAGAATACAATACAAATAAGTTAGGTTTTCTTTTATTGTATTCGATTATTAATAATAAAATGTATATGGTATTCTGTTAAAATAAATAAAATGAAATATTAAAGAGGTAAAGTTTGTGAGTATGGACGTTCGGGGCAATCTCCGATTTTGAAAATTCATTCACCAGTAGAAAGCTATATTATTTCCGAATGACATAGGCTATATTTGATTGTGATTAACAAATCAAAAAAATAAAAATGTTTTACGCCCAGCGAAGTGGTCACGGGAGCGCCTGTCAAATATGTTACAGCAATAACGTCCCACGCAAGAATTGCGCATATCCTCATACAAGGCACTGCGTGTGTATCTTCCTTTATGAATTAATTTAAAATTACAAAGCTTGATTAAACCTTGATATGCGTGGGTGCGTACGTGTGTGCGTGTGTATTTTGTAATAACGCCTAGCAATGTGGGCATGAGTCAGTTAGTTTAGAAATATATTTTTTAAATGGTTATAAGATTGTTAATTTAAAACATTTTCTACTCTTACTAACTCATTTTTTTTAAGTTGATTAGCCTTTTAAAAATCATTGATTCCAAAAAATGCAGGTGTGAACTTTAAAGGAAAAAAATGTGTACATTGTGTGCAAAAACTTATGCGTGACAACAAATAAATAATAATAACCACTCGATATTATTATCAACCCTCTTTCTCCTATTTATATTTCAATTCAGACCCACTTCGCATAAAGACCCCGCGTCCCATATCCCATTCAGCCAGATACAAACCGTCTTAGAATGACAGAACCCATTATTTTACATACAACCCCGTCGTTCATATGAATAGTAAAAATTTTTTTCATTTCTCATATTCTGAAAATACGCTTGGATTTGCCTGATCACAGGGATGAAAACAGCACTTTTCGTCCCCGTGAAACGATTTTCCCTGCTGTGAAAAAAAAACTTTGCGAAGCATAGACAATAAATCGCGGCATAAATTATAATAAAAAATATCAACAATTTTTATAACATAATTTTATAACTTATAAATTACTTTTCACTAAATTATTATTTAATTTACATTTTGATCTAGATATTTACTTTCATCATATTCGAAATAAAAAGCAGATTGTTAATAACCTAGGATGAAAGGCCTATTTAGGCACTCTGACTATTAGCGCCCTCACTACGTTCGTGCGCCAAACGATTAAACATAATATGGGAAAATTTAAAAAAAATGTGTATGCAGTTTACATGTAGTAGAATTGAAACTTCCGAGAATATACTCACAGATAATTCTTCTCTAACTTTTATTAATGTAAATATAATTCCTTTAGCCTACATCCGTCAACATATTATAATTCAAAATAAACTTCTTAAGTATCACTTTAAAATTTTCACTGTTTTAGTCTAAAAATATTATCACTTTTATTTCGGTCCAAATTGGACCTATGTTTAATCATCGGTCTAATTGACTCTCTAATCTGTGCTGCACAATGTAAAACTCGTATTCTCTCGCAGTCCTATAGATTTATGTGGTCATCTCTTTTAGTGTCGCTTTTTCGTTTCATCGAGTTTCAAATCACAACGATTCTAAAGAAGTTTCACTTCAAAATGACAGTTGCACGAACAAAACAGTTGAATCATTTCACTTTTGAATTTAGTCAGGTTATAATTTATTCGACTGATAACTATTATTTGATAATTGTTAAATCGGCCCTAGGAAATACATCGTCATGGCAACGACAATGACAACGCAGTTATAATGACTGTGTTACTCTCATAGTTCCGCTTTCGCTAGATAGCGTTATGGTTATTATAATTCATTCAATATATATTTATTTATAATCAATATGAATTCTTATTATGTCATTATTGCGACGGTAACAATTTTTTTTTGTTTGTTACAACTCCAATCATTCTTTGAAGTGTAATTGTAATACAAACACTATATGTATTAAAAAAAATAACCTGAGATAATAAATATACAAATAATTATGATAATTTTTTTAGCTAGACGTTTCTGGGGAGTTTCTTGGCGCTCCTTCTCCTTTTAACAGCGATAACATATTGCGAAGCGGTGTACATGTTGAATAGGAAGTAGATTTAAATATTGACTTTGTTGCGGCGGCGCTGGATTTGTGATAAGCGAACTGTGTCAATTTTACAGGAAAAGAAGTGGGACAATTTTGAAGGGTATTGGAAAGAAGGGCACGCACTTACCTGGTCTTTTTCTCCACAGTGCACTTCACTGGTCACTATTGTACTTGTTTATTTTTATAATGTATTTAATTGTTATTAAATGCGGCGAAATGTTTAATAATTTAAAGTATTTATAATAATATTTATATAACTTAAAGTATTTATGTTAATTTAATTAATATATTTAGATTGTATTTGTTATTTAAATGGAGCGGGCGCGGAACAATATTAATTATTTTATTATATAATATGTTTTAATTATGTCGGGCGGTTTAATTTAATTTATGATATGACAATGAATGAATCAACGTGACGTGCGAAAGGGGAACGCGCCGTCAAATTTACAGGAAGAATTTAGATTAATAAAGAAAAAGTTTGTATATGCCGAAAGAAGGTTACTTGGCGATACCAGACTTACATGTATGACCTTCAAAAAGTGGTCTTCTATGGAACTTATTTTGAATAAAAACTTTTGAATTTTATTTTTGATGCTGGGTAATGCTTTTGGGAGCGAGCTTGGGAGGTGGAGGTGGTTACCGGAGGGAGGTGGAGGTGGTTACCAGCATGTAACAGATACACTCTACATTAGTATAAGTTTAGTATTAAAATTAGAATAAATTAATATAATAAGTTATTCGTAAAGTACACGTAGTCCGTAGAATTGTTAAAAAAAGTAGCACTAGAGAGTTTAAGCGATTGATCAAAATAACAAATTTCCCTGGCATATATTAATTTCTTTTTATCAACAAACATATGTAGATTAGATAGATTCTATATCTAAACACATTCTTACATACATTCATACACACAAATATAGGTATACAACACATAAAAAAAGAAAAATAAAAAAAAATATTTGTATAAGGTTTATTATAATAAAAGTTATCTTTTAATGTTTAAGTTAATTGAGAGCGGGTCCTTCTGACACAAGTATATATTAATACTTAATAGAAGGTCCCAACCCCAAAAATTATTGTATGTACTTTTGGAACAAATAAACATTTATTATTATTATTATTATTATTAAAAACTACTCTATGGTATATTATTTAAATAACGCTATATTTGTATTTTAAATTTCCTGTGTTCACATGTTTAGGAATACGACTTAGATTCTAAAATTATTGTTACGAGCTACAGGACTCGAATTAAAAATGCCGTTGGAACTACTATAGAATTTATTAGAACTGTACAAACACGTATAAAACAAATACAAATAAAATTGGATGCAACCAGTTCACACTGCACGATTCAATGCAATTCGACAAGCGTAAAGTCCATCGTCTATATCGCTAATCGAGAGTACTACAAACGTCTTACTCGTCTCGTAGGCGTCGCTTGAGTGCCCGCCCTTCATTCGGGCATCGTCTTATACTAACTATACAGTACAAGAAAAAATTGATCGCGCGCCCTGAGTTTCCGAGAAATAGTAATTTGCACACAACTTTGGCTAACAAAGTCGAAAACAATAACAATAAGGATTAGTTCGATGCTAATGATGGTTATAAAACCAGTAGAAAAACAATAGCATGTTTTTCTTAATTACAAATTCAAAAGATAAAAGAATTCCTTAATCCGGGAAGACAATGTACTGCGCATACAACAGGCAGCTGTGCGCTTATCTTTGAAGGCATGTAACATTATGTTGAAAATATTTAAATGTATTAATGGTTATATTCTGTTGTGCGAAATAAATAAATTTATTCAGAAATTTAAAAAAATGCCGAGATGGCGTCACAGGTATAATATGTTAGTGTTTATTTTGTAAATATAACACTAACATTATCTCTATAGATATCATGAAATATCCGCTACAAAACGCCAAAAAAGCAAACACGCGTCTCGATATCTTATATTGCAAGGGGAATGAGAAATATATTTTCCTTGGAAAACGTTAGAATGGAATCATGGGTTGGAAATGATTGAGGGTAAATAGGTCAATGTGTCGAAAACATCGGCGAACGGGTGCCACATTGCATTCTAAAGGATAACGGAGGTTTAGACAATAAAGGAAGGGATTGCCTAATGGAATAATTTAAGTATACACTGATAAATCTAACCAATTCCGGTTCGGTAGCCATTTTGGCAAAAAGGAAACCCTTTTGAAATTGACGTGGTTGTGCATACACACACAAATGTGTATGTGTGTGCGCGCACAAACAAGTCAATTAAGGTGCATTATGTGACGCGTCCGTGGGATGCATCCGAACAATGTGCACAACGAATCGTAACACACTTCAGATTGCTTTAGGACGTCTGAACGCTCAAGGTCACATCGTCGACTTACGACTTATAATGTGCACACTGCAATGGACTTTCATTATTCTGATACGTTGTAAGCCACGCCTTTCAGCCACGTCCGTCAGTCGCGACTTATAATATGCACACACCTTTATGTGTCATAAATTCAATTTTGTAACAAAATTGAATTTATGACACATATTACAATAAATTCTAAAATTATTTTTATGTACCTAAAAACCAGATGCTATAAAAATTTTCTAGAAAAACAGAAATCGATATCAAGAGTCTCTAAAAAGCAAAATATATATGTGTATACTCTAAATTTTATCCGTGCAGCAATGGAGAAAGAATGCAATTTCCTGCGGCCGGGCGGCCTGTTGTAAGAGGCGACAAGAACACCACACAGGTAGATTGTTCGCCCGCGTGGATGGCTATCACACCTGGTCTAGAGTATTCCGCCATAACAACCTTGAGTTGCATTCCGGCATTAGTGGCGTGGCCAGGTTCTAGACTAGTCTCCAATTAGAGCACACTGGTACCACCTGTGACGTGTGCATGTCTGTCGAACTCATGCAATAAAAAAAATAAAAAAATTGTGTGTATGCAGTTCACGCGCAGTAGGAGTGAAACTTCAGAGAATATACTCACAGATAACTCTTCACTAACTACATCTAACAACATATTATAATTAAAAATAAACTTCTTAAGTATCACTTTTATTTCGGTCCAAATTGGACCTATGTTTAATCATCGGTCTTATTGACTCTCTAATCTGTGCGGCACGATGTAAAACTCGTATCTCATTCTCTCGCAGGCTTAGTCCTCTAGATTTATGTGTTTATCTCTTTTTAGTGTAGTTTTTTCGCGTTTCATTGAGTATCAAATCACAACGATTCTAAAGAAGTTTCACGTCAAATAGCCCATCTTGAAGTCGATGCCAAATAAAACATAAAAGTAAGTAAATAGTCTAAATGCTAATCCAACCTATAATCTATCGCTGTGCTGAATTTCACCCACTTCCGTCCAGCCGTTCAGGTGTGATTGAGTAACCAACATCCATCCAACCTTTCGCATTTATAATATTAGTACAGATTATCACCATTATAAATGCGGCTATTACAGCAAATTCAGTTACGATAATAAAGATTCTCACTTAGGCTGGTGGCGACACTTAATCGCCTGTTAAAATAAATAATCACTGTTTAGGCATATATATATCTTCTATCGGATTTCGGGGAGTGTTCCTTAGAATTGCACGAGCTGATTCCTCCATTCCTATTTTACCATCGGTCACCAGACGCACCGGTTTGCGCCGCCGTAAGATGGTGGTAACACCACCAGTCAGAACCAAGTGTTTTGCTTCATTTTTCTGATGCGCACTGCCGTAGAGTGGAATAATTTGCTGGGGTCTATATTTCCTGACAAATACAATCTTGAAGTCTTCAAGTCAAGAGTGAAAAGGCATCTTATAGGTAAGCGTGCTCCATCCTGGATTGGGTCATCACTCAACATCAGGTGAGACAGTGGTCAAACGCAAACCTATACATCCATAAAATAATAATATATATTTTTAGCGATTATATTTTAAACATCTTTTATATGTCTATGCACAACAGCCTTAGAAGGAGCTGGTAATACCAGAGTGCACGGCTGATTGCCAGACTGACGAATGGGGTTGCCGCACATTAAATATGGGTTTCACACTTCAGTGGTTTCCAACCCTTTTGGGAAGGCCTTGTCTGAGCGATTGTGTCGTTTACTCCTGATGTAATTGGGGGTGAGTTCCTGTGACGGATCCTATGGACCGAACTCAATTAAAGTTCAAATATAAATCTTCTTATGGCCACATTGTTTTTTGTAAAATTTACCAGGTATATCAGCTATAGCACTTGATAACTTACGAACACTGAAAATAAACGTATTTTTTAAACGCGAATCTGGCAAACTAGCAGACGGTCCAAATCGTGGAAAGGGGCTAACGCCTTTAGACGTTTCAACACAAAGGGCGAAACCAACGCGTTGCCAACGTTTAAGACAAATCTATAATATTATAAAATTTCAAAAATGCCGTGTCTGTACATTGAAGCTATTTTAAAAAAAACTGGTACAGACTATATAAACGATGTAATTTTTTTTAGATATCTTGTCTGTTAGTCGTTTTGTCTGTTTTTTCAGGATTCATGTAAAACTACTGGGTCGCTGATCGACAGCGAATTCTTGGACTTAAAATCTGCGCTACTTTCTATCCCGCGGTTCCCGCGGAAATTTTTCTGGGAATGATTTAAAATGGTCAGATTAAAAAAAATCGAAGCGGTTTGAACTTGTTCAAGTGCATAAATATCAGCTTATTCCGACACAGTTTTCACTAAAACGATAGCTGCGGTACTTTGTGTCCCGGGAATCACGCGGGAATTTCAAGTCAAACGTGGACGAAGTCTCGGGCATATCCTAGTGTAGTTATAAAAAGAAATAGGAGAGATAGATAGTATACATATTATATAGATATTTAAGTTTATATAAAACAAGCGCAGAAGTGTATAGCATATAATAAATAAATGAAGAGTAAGTACTGTTAGCAATTAAGCATACTTAATAAAAGCACAAAAGATGTTATTATATAGAGTGTAAGTACTACTGTACTCTAAGATATAATAACCTACCTATAAATATATAGAAGAATATTCAATAAAAATAAGTACAATAGAATAGAAATATCGAAAGTAAATGTATTAGAATAGGTAATAGTTTTATATAAAATAAAATAAAATAAAAAAGAAGAGAAGGCTCAAAATTTTATATTCAAAATTCTAGGAATAAATAAGTTTGGCAATAAAAAAGAAAGAAAAGCGAAATAAAGCATAAAAAAACAAAACAGATACCCCTGACAAGCGTGTGCGTCTAGACAAGGTGGTGGCCAGGTGGTAGCGCATTTGCCTGGGTAGTTACCACCTCTGGTCTAGAGTATGCCGCCATAATAACTTTGAGTTGTGTTTCGGCATTAGTGGCCAGGTTCTAGTTTCTCCTTCAAGGCCGGTAGCGCATTGACAGCACCTCTGGTATTACTATGCCCATGGGCGATGGTAACTACTAGCCATCATAGTTGGGTGAGCCCGCCTGTGGTGCTTCAGCAATAAAAAAAAACAAGGAAAAAAATAGGATAGGATAAAATGGATACAATAGATAGAATAGATAGGGGGAGGCACATCGGAACTCTCACTCATCACACAAAACACTATTATCCCAAGGTTAACCGTTTTATGCCGATATTCTGTGAGAGCGTGGTACTACACCAATCGAGCCTGCCTTAAGAGCTCTGTAGTCAAGATAATAAACACGGCTCTTACGGCCTCTCTACATTATCCATTAAGGCTCCTGTTGCCGGAAAAGGTCGAAAGTGGGGTGCAAACAAAACAACTTTTCGTTGGTTATTTTGGTTTGCTCATCAATATTTTACAAATTTTAAATATATATATAATTAATCTTCACGATATGAGACGTAACGTGCTTTTTTCGTAATTTTTCCATATTTATTTTAAGTTAAAAAAAATACTCACGAAATCACCTACAAATTATTTACATGAAACCATTTTACTCCTTCAAATTTTACTAAAACAGGATAAAAAAGAAATATTTACAACTTTATAAAAGAGAGATAAGCAATTTGGTTTCGTTATCTATATATTAATACGTGAAGCACAAACTTTGTACCCCTACGCACACTTATAGTTTATATAGAAAAGAAGCGACGAATGCTAATATTTTTTTTAAAAATTATGTATAAAAAATACATTAAATCAATTAAAAAAAAAATACACACGCTAGTATGTATGTGACACACGCACGCATTATACTCTTTTGTTTATTGTTGTCTTTGACATTAATTATTATTGTTGAATTTCGAGCACGGGCGATCACTAGTATTTTTAAATACTAATTTATTTTATTCACAATAAAATAATAATGCATCTGGAAAACGACCGCGTCTATGTATTCCTCGCTATCGCCCGAGAAATTAGTAGCGAAAATTCTCAAGGACGTTGGCGTTGCTACAGGCCTTTAAACACCACTATAATATGAAAAGAATAATCAAAGTAAATAAAGTAATAGACGTTTATCAGGACCGTAGATGGAGATCCAACGTCTCTGTTCCTGAGTAAGAACAACCTTTTTTGGAAGTCGGTCAAAAATTACTTAAAATTAATCCAGTAAACAGTGCACAATAAGGGCCGCTTGCATAAGGTTGTTTAAATTTATTTAAGAAACACAAAACGTATTTAACACCCTTAAATACAATTAGCGTCTTGCACAACGTAAAATTTGCCACTAAATATGTTTAAGAACTGTCAGTACGTTTTGTGTAAAACGTATTTAGGTAGTTTAATATGATTAACTAATTTTCATTTAAAGGCGAACGTTATGCAAGCAACCCTAAGAGAAAAAAATGCATTTTGAACTAAATATTATATTATGAACTACTTTTGTACACTAATACAAAAGTAGTCCGTAATAATAAAGCACGTTATGAATGGCGCTCAATCATTCTTACTTAGCTATTATTTGCTAATTAATAATTAATTAGTCGCGTTCAAGTAGAGCTTATGCAGTGCAGGGTAGTTCTACAAAATACAATGCTGATATAAAATTCTGTCTAATCCATCTTTTTAAGTGATTTTTCAAAGAATACAACTTAAGAAGCTCTTACTAAGAACACAAAACTAGTTTGTAAACAATTGTTAAAAAACAATTTAAATTTAATACAAATAATAATCACAAAACACTTACCAAATAATAAACACCAAACGGCATAACGACGACAGCAACAAGCAGATCGGCAACAGCTAAACTAACAATAAAATAGTTTGTAGCAGTCTGTAAACTTCTTTCTCTGGCAACACTTAATATAACTAACACGTTACCAAATAATGTTAATAGCGGAAACACTAGCAGCGATAATGCCCACCAGTTATATTCGGTCACAACACTACACGTTCCATTTATGAGTGTACAATTTGAGATTGCGTAGAACTCTTCAAAAGTCTCGTTGTATTGGAATATGTTTGAGTTTGATTTGAAATTGGAATCGTTAATTGATTTATCGAATCGGTAAATAGTGTTGGGCTTGAAAACGGTTTTTACCGTTGTGTTACATTGGTTACAGATTATTTCCTTTTGTGCAGTCATCGTTGACGGTTTAAGCATAATTTATGCTTCCTTCGTTTCCATATTGGATGAGAGAGCAATATCCGTGCCCCAAAAGGTTTCTCATGTTTGCTTCATTGACCTGGAACAAATTTGTTTTATTAATAACTTGCTATCATACAGATAAATTTACATGCTTTTAAAACATTAATTTACTTATTCAGTTGTTATCTTGAAAAGGATAAGGTAATATAATCTTACTCTAATAAAAATATCTATAAGATTTTTAATAATGATTAGTTGCTGATCTTCTGCTAACAATACCTAAACATACTTCGTTCTTCGTAGGAAATTCTTTTGCCGTACAGGCTGTTCGCCTGTGGAACTCCCTTCCCTTGAAAATCAGACAAGCTACATCCATTTCATACATTTAAACACTTCGTCACTGACCATTATTTGTCAATGAAATAAAATTTGTTGCAATAAATAGAATTATATTATTGTTCGCATTTTGTCGAAATTACCATATATTTATAATTAAAACAAGAAAGTCTGATGTCATTTATTTAAATCACATTTCTGATTGCTATGTACGTCACTAGATGGCGTTGTTCATTTTAAATGCACACAATGATTTAAAGATCGCCACCTCCAGATATTTTTAACAAAATTCGTTCGCTTTTTGTACAGCATTCGCCCGTTGTCGTTCGTCGCGCGCGCACGTCTCTCGCTCCGCCTCGGCTGTCCGTTATTCGTGTTCGTTGTGTTCGTTCGTTCACCCGGTCGATCTGTTTTTTTTTCTGTGACAGTGCAGTGAAAAGTGCGTCATCAGGTGGTTTTTCCACCAAATCGTTCGTCCCCCTCAGGGACAATGGACGGCGTGGAGCTCTCTCCATTGCAGTTGGAGGGTTTCCTGTCGTTTTTACGACAGCAATTCCCTCAAGCGCTCGACCAATATTTGAGGACTCCGGAGTCCCAATCAATGGCGTCCGTTATCTCGGAACTTAATTCCGAGAAACCCGTGTCCTGCAAGTTACACGTGCAAGGGGCCCCGCACCCGCATCTGCCGCGACCACCGCACCCCCCGCGACCCCCGCCACCGCGCTTATCGCTGACCACCTGCGCTCTGCCTTAGCGCCCGCGCCCCCCGCGCCCCCCGCATCCGTACCCGCCGTGTTACCGGTGCGCCCGCCGCCCGCACCCCCGCTCAACGATGCCCACCGTGTGGCACCAAAATCACGCGCCTCGTTTTCTCGCGGTTCCGCGTCGGGACAACCGCGATCGAGCTCCGCGAGCTCGACGACATCGCGTTCGCGATCGCCCATACACCGCGTAATCGATTCTCGTCGAGAAATCGAATTATCTCCTGACGGTCCGCAATACCTCAGGGATGCCCCTCTTCCACTGGCTGATAAAATCACCCCCATGGATGTCGCGCCTCCCACGAACATCCCCTTAAACCGCGAGGACGATGACGGTTTCATAACCGTCAATCGTACCAAAAAACGAAAGACCCAGAGGGAGGTCCCCCCCAACCCCGCTCCCACTGCGGCCACAAAACCAACAGCGGCACCTTCCAGCCGCCCTGGGCCACCTTCACAGCGCCCGCCGCCACCCCTGATCATCCGCGAGAAAGCCCATTGGCTTCAACTCGCTAAGGAGCTGCCAGGTAAGGCAATCTCTATAAAAGAAGCCCGTGATACCCAACACGGCATCAAAGTTATGGTCACGTCTTCAAGTGACCACCGCTCCCTAACATCCTTGTTATGTGACCGTAAAATCGGTTACTACACTTATGCCCTGCCGGAAGAAAAACGCCTTCGGGCTGTAATCCGCGGACTCCCACAGGAAATCGAGTGTTCCTACATTCTCGAGGACCTTAAGTCCCAAGCTGTACCGGTGCACGAAGTGCACCGTATGCACAGAGGCGACGCAACAAAGTCTCCTCTAAACCTAGTTTTGGTTGTCCTCGACCTCTCCCCAGAGGGGAAAAAGATCTTCGAACTTGAGAAGGTCTGTGGCCTCTCTGGCCTTCGTGTGGAACGCCCACACGAAAAACATACACTGCGGCAGTGTCATCGTTGCCAACTTTATGGGCACTCTGCCCTACATTGTCAATCCCGTCCCAGGTGCGTCAAGTGCCTGGGCGACCACGGGACCTCGGAGTGCACACGCACCCGGGACTCCCGGAGCCACCGAGCTGCATTCTCTGCGGCCAAGCGGGTCACCCCGCTAACTACAGAGGCTGTCCTGCCGCCCCCCGACCCAAACGTAAGTTCGGAAAGGGCAACGCCCAAAAAGACACTAGAAAAGTGCCGAACAAACCCGCATTCGTGGCGGCCCCTCTCCAGTGGTAAATCACTGGACGGGTCTTCCCACGACGGAAGCGTTCCTCCACTAAGGACGCGCGCCCCAATTTTGGCCGGCCTACCCCAAGCAACCCCTGCCCCCACCCCCATCTTAAAAGCACCTTCTGGGCCGTCACCCCACCACTCTTTAGCGGAGGACTTAGCCTTGGCGACTAAATTCGCCAAGAACTTGCCTTTCGACCTAGCAGAGGTCCAACTCTTGGCTCGAAAACTAAGACAAGTTGCAGAGTCTGATCAACCCTCCCTCCGGGATCAACTCGTGATCGAAATGGATCACGCGTACCTCCTCCAGGTACTTAGGTCGTTATAACTAAACAACCTAGTTAAATTATTGTTACCGGTAACAAATGGCGCATGTAGGTAGAAATAAACGGCCTTCGAAACCAGCGCGACTTGGTCCATGACTTCCTGGTTACCAATCAAGTAGATATACTACTAGTGCAGGAGACCTTCCTGAAACCGAGTGAAAGAGATCCAAAGATCTCTAACTATCGGGTCACTAGACATGACAGGATAGGCCGTGGTGGCGGCACCCTGATCTATTTCAGAAGATCTCTACACTGCATGCCTCTAGTCACCCCACCACTAGTAGGTATGGAGGTATCCGCCTGCAGACTAGCAATGACTGGCCACCAACCTCTAGTCATAGTCTCAGCATACCTCGCGTGCCAGAAAACCCTTATTAAGAAAGACCTAGAAGCCCTATTCAACTTAGGCCCAGCTGTTATAATAGCCGGAGATCTGAATTGTAAACACGAACAGTGGAATTGCAATACCACTAACCCCAATGGCAGAGCCTAATAAATATATCAGACAATCTTTTGTTTGATATAATAACTCCCATGACCCCCACACGATACCCCCCAACCGCGACTGGGGACCCCAAACACTCTCGACCTAGCATTACTGAGGGGCGTAACTCTTCAGTTCCATTCGATCGAAACGATGGACGATATAGACTCGGACCATCGCCCGGTTATCCTCAAATTAGGACAACAGACGGACCAGACATCTGAAACTAGGACCTCTGTGGACTGGTTGAGACTTGGGGACCTCCTCAAGGCAACCGAATCACAAGACCTGGACCGCATCCCGGACCACATCGAATCCCACCAAGACACGGAGACGGCGATCGAGGCCCTCACCAGCCACCTTCAATCCGCATTGCGGAACTCGTCCAGACAGGTGCCAGTGGAGAATGACCGCCACTTATGCCTGCCGGACGAAGTGAGGGTACTGCTGAGGGAAAAGAGAGCCACCTCCAGAGCTCACGACAGATATCCCACCGAAGACAACAGAGTCCGACTCCGCCAACTAGAGCGCGAGGTCAAACTACGTATCCGGGAAGTCAGGGAACAACGTTGGGACAGAACGTTGAGAGATATCGAACCAACTCACCAGGCGTACTGGAAGCTGGCTAGAGCTCTCAAATCAGATACCCTCACTGTCATACCCGCGCTAGAAAGAGCCGACAACACCGAGGCGTTCGATGATGAGGAGAAAGCCGAATGCCTTGCTCAGAGTCTAGAGCTTCAATGCTCCCCACTACACAAAACGTCGACCAGTCACACCTGACGGAGGTGGACTCCGAGGTTGAACGTAGATCCTCCTTACCAGCGGAAACCACACTCGACCCAGTCACGGTGGAAGAAGTGCAAGATCTGATCAAGTCCTCAAACCACGAAAGGCCCCAGGGATCGATGGCATTAACAATCGCGTGTTAAAACTCCTCCCCGGCCACTTGATTATAATCTTAGTGAGCATCTTCAATGCCGCCATAACAAACTGCTCTTTCCCCGCGATCTGGAAGGAAGCAGACGTCATCGGTATTCACAAGCCTGGAAAACCGGCTAATAAACCGTCCAGCTACCGCCCAATCAGCTTACTGAGCACACTCAGCAAGCTTTACGAGAGGGTCATCCTCTCTAGACTAAGAGATTTTGCCATCAGCAAACATCTACTACCCGATGAGCAGTTTGGATTCCGTGCCAGACACTCATGCGTCCAACAGGTGCACCGCATCACGGAGCACATACTATCCCACTTTGCCCATCGCCCTCGTCGCCCTATAGGAACAGCCGCACTGTTCCTTGACGTAGCTAAGGCCTTCGACAAGGTCTGGCATAACGGTTTGATTTACAAGCTGTACCAGTTCGGTGTACCAGACAGACTCGTGCTCATCTTGCGAGACTTCCTCCTAGGCCGTAGCTTCCGTTTTCGAGTGGAGGGAACACGCTCGTCCCCTCACCCACTCACAGCCGGTGTACCACAGGGCTCGGCACTATCTCCACTACTCTTCACGCTGTACACCAGCGACATCCCAAAAACTCCAGATGTAGAGTTGGCCCTCTTCGCGGATGACACCGCACTCTATACATCAGATCACAACCGACAAATGGCTTGCGTCCGGCTACAGGTAGCTGTAACAGAGCTAGGCGAATGGTTTCGCAAATGGAGGATAGAGGTAAACCCGGAGAAAAGCGCAGCAATGTTCTTTTCCCCGGGCACGCTTCGCTCTCCCAAACGCGCTTGCCTTCGCTTAAAAGCCATCTCGCTCTACGAACAAGAGATCCCCTGGGCAAAGTACACCAAATACCTGGGTGTCACCCTAGATCAGAACTTGCGCTTCAACGAGCATATCACTATAGTCCGGAATAGAGCGCGATTTGTGATGGGTCGTCTAGCACCCATGATAGATAAACGAAGCAAAATGTCCCTCAGACACAAGCTTACTCTATATAAAACATGCTACCGCCCGATCATGACGTACGCGAGTGTGGTATTCGGCCATGCCAAGTCTTCCCTTTTAAAGAAACTGCAAATCGTTCAGAATAAATTCATGCGCAGAGCCGTCGGTGCTCCCCTCTATATGCGTAACGTCGACATCCACCGCGATCTGGAGCTTCCCTCCATCAAAAACTACATTACGTCGCTCTCGCGTAAGTATTTCGATCTAGCGCCGCACCATCGAAATCCCCTCGTCGTGTCCGCGTCCGATTATAAGCCTCGACGAAAGGCTCTCGTGCGACGACCGCGTAACATCCTCATGGACAAGGTCGACGATATCACAAAACGGCTGGCTCGGATCAGCCCACCCACGGTTAGGACGGCAGGCTGGCAGGCACCGACAGACAGACACAGACGGCGGCGTCGACGCCGCCAATTACGATCTCTCACGTCCCCGCGAGGGACGCCAGGAGACACAGCCCCCCCATAGGATAGACTAGGCGTGTTGCTGGGAAGTTTCTTTCGCCGTTTCTTCTCTCCCAGCCATAACACGTTGCGAAACGGCAGTAAGATAGTATAGGCCACCGCGAACCGCCGATCCCGGTCCGCCGGGATCCTTCCTCTCGGGCTTTATATTACCCGTCGCCCGCTCTCAATTAGTGCATAGTGTCGCCCTATGGTGGGCATCATTAGATTCATCCCCCTCTCATGGCAACAGTCCAGCCGAGGTGAAACTCCCTAGGGAGCCCCCTCGAGCAAGTTGCCTCCCGGGCTCGAGCGCCTTCGCTTCGCAAAGGCACTCGCCCCGAAAACCCCGGTAAAGTTGTGAGGTCTTCGGACCAACAACATAAAGTCAAGTCCAATAAAAAAAAAAATCGCTTTTTGTAGCCACGGCGGTGGCAGTATAGATCTCATAACGAGTGTGTGTGTGCGTTTTTTTTGTGTTGTACGTAAGTGAAATCCACACTTGTCACTCCGATCATCGGAAAACATACCTCTGGAAACGTAAAGCAATCGCGATTTTACAACAAATCTTTCACAGTTCATGCAGTGTGCCTGTGGAATGCCCTCCCTGTGAAAATCAGGCGTGTCCAGTCTCTTCAGGCGTTCAACGGACTCGTGAAGGATTATTACTTCGGGCTCTAAAGTCAATCATAACATCTTCATCAGTCCCATAATTACGTAATTATTAATATGATTATTATTTATTTATATATATCACTATATTGCTACGAGTGCACTCGAATTAAAAGGCCGTTGGAATTATTATAGAATTTATTAGAACCATGCAAACGCGTATAACACAGGTACAAATATAACCGAACACGATAAGTCCAAACGTATTGCAGAAGGTCGTAATTCAATAAAACGCGCAAAGTCCGTCACTATTAGATTCCCGATTGTAGTACACACGTCTCGCTTCGATCGTAGTTCTCGCTCGACTAACTCTTCCTCAATCGGGCCATTGCTTTATACTGCACAAATGCAATGTGCCCCGCTCGGCTACGTGGACGTAATTTCCTAGAATCAGCTTGTACTTTAAAATTCGTAACACCTGGCAAATGATTACAATACAACAATAGCCTGTTCTCTAGAAACGAATGCCAATAAATAAGTAAATAAAAGAAGACAATCATAAAAGAATTACAATAGTTTTAATACATATTATTCGTCTCGTAATTTAAGTCTTGGCATGTACTCATAGAACAATTGAGATTACATTTGATTAATATATGTATATAATCAATATACAGTTGGCTAATTTTAGGATACCGTCAATACAGCGTAATTAACGTACGTATCATCAATATTACAAAAGCAATTATGATATTCAAACAGACGAATTAATTGATATGCAATATTAATAGTTGTACCACAAGCAACCGCGTAAAGGCTATGATAGTAATACTATAGTACAAACGCTTTGCGTTGTTGTTAATTGCTTGGAATCCAATTATTTTAATATATTTTAGGATTGGATAGATTTATTCGTCGATTCTCTTAGATAATACTTTTATCAGCTTTCATTTTTATGCTTCCGTATTCATTTTGATAAATACAGAAGCTTTATAAAACGTCTTTTGCCATCTTTGATTGTTACAACAATTTTTCTTAGAAACTCTTATGAATGAAATTTAGTAGAAATATGTAATATACTTGTTGTCTTGTCTGTTTGTTCGGGATTCACGTTAAAACTGCTGAGCCCATTTCGATTCGGTTTTCGCTTGTCGACAGTAAATTGTTAGACTTAAACTCCACGCTAATTTTTATCCCGGGAATCCCGCGGGAATTTTTCGGGGAATGATTTAAAATTGTCAAATAAAAAAAAGTGTGATTATGGGTGTATTACATAACACACACTTTCATGCACAAACTCACCCATATATCACACACATATATATATATATATAACTTATGATTAACGATATTTGATCGTAAGGTTGGGTCGTGTCAATATATACTTATATTTAATATTTATATATACATATATATATATATATATATATATATATATATATATATATATATATATATATATATATATATACATTATTCACATACACACAATTATATAATATATTACGATCAAATATCGTTAGTCATAAGGCATCATCGGTCGTGTCGTATAAAGGGGGCAACAACCTCTTCTCGCGCATGCGCAGATTCATTGCGCAGGCGCACCAGCGCCGCGAGTGGCTCACCCGCAAATTAAATATAGGAATGAAGCTTGCAGTTTCTTGCGTGTGACAGTGAGAAAAACAAAACCACCGACTATGTACTTTAAACTTTACTTGCTTGAATTTTAATGCTTATAAATATTATACTTTTATATATTTTTTATAACATAAATCGTTTAATATTGCAATTGAGTGTAATACAAAATTGGTTACGAACTGTTGTTTCCTTTTGCTTGTGCATCAAATAAGACGGTGAGGTGGGTATATAATATATTTACATCCCCCACATGATATTTTTATCCCGGGAATCCCTTGGGAATTTTCCCGGTTGCGGTTTGTAGTTATTCGGATGCGTAAAAATTAGCTTATTTCGACACAGTTTTCACTAAAACGATAGCTTACATGATTTGTGAAATACTGCAGTATTTTGTGTCCCGGGAGTCTCGCGGGAATTTCAATTTAAGTATAGACGAAGTCGCGGGCATATCTTAGAGATTAAATTGTACTATTATTATCCAACATTCTTTAAATTCTGTCTGTTCTGTGTAAAAGGGTAAAGATTAGGGTACGCCCTATTCTGATTTACTTCTACTAAAGGAGTATTAGAAATAAAGGTAGTCACTGATGAAGAACTCCAATCAGACCACATATCCGTCGGGATATTTCATTCAGGTGTAGGATCAGACAAAATTATATCCGACTTTAAGCGGATAAATGTGGTATTTACTTAACAAAACCTGCCTCTGTTATATAGATGGCGCATCAATCTGACAGGTGTCCTATTAAATTCAACGGGCGGCAAGAAAAATTGCTGGGTAACAATCTTCCGCTTTGATTTAATGGTACTTATGAGGGTTGGAGCCCAGATTTTGAGGCTGTATTATTATGATAAGCAATGTGCATAAATATTCTTAATATGTTTGTGTTACTGCTGAAATGTTTTAACTAATGTTTACATTATGTGCGTGTAATAAATCCATATATTCGAGGCAGCGAGCAGGGAAGTGACGAGGGAAGTGGTATAATATGCATATTGTAACAATTACCACGTGCTAATAATGGGGAAGGAAAACATTTGATGCAACATGCACATCGAGATAACCGATGTGTCAAACCTGCCAAGCTGCCCTGGACAAGTGTGGCGGGTATGAGCTGCTATTATTATATTATATGAAATGTATAATACATATTTATAAACAGAATAGTATTGTGGAGGCAAAAGATAAAATTATAATATTGTTACGAGCTACACAGGACTCGAATGAAAAATGCCGTTGAAAGTACTATAGAATTTATTAGAATTGTATAAACACGTATAAAACAAATACAAATAAAACTAGATGCAACCAGTCCATACTGCACGATTCGATACAATTCGACGCGCGCAAAGTCCGTCGTCTATATCGCTAATTGACAGTACTAGAAAACGTCTTACTCGTTTCGTAGTCGTCGCTTGACTGCTCATCCCTTCATTCGAGCATTGTCTTATATCAACTACACAGTCCAAAAAAATTGGCCGCGCGCACTGAGTTTCCGAGAAATAGTAACTTGCACACCTGCGAACGGCTAACGAAGTCGAAAGTGGAATACAATAACAATAAGGACTAGTTCGACGCTAATGATGGTTATAAAACCAGTAGAAAAACAATAGCATGTTTTTCTTAATTACAAATTCAAAACAAAAGAATTTTTATATCCGGGAAGACAATAAGCTGCGTTTACGACAGACAGCTGTGCGCTTATCTTTGACGGCATGTAATAATCTATAAGAAATATCGACGTTAACGTTTTCTAGCTTCCGTTGCTCATCTAAGAGGTAGTTTTTTGAGTTCTTTCGAAAAGTCATAATTTGAGTGATTTAAAGATGGTGGTATATTGTTCCATATCTTAGATGCAGCATAACTGAAACTACCTCTAAAGCATGTCAATTTATGTAACTGAACCACTAGTTGGTTAAGCCATTTCGGAGGAGTTCGACCACAAACACCTTGTCACGAGATTTTTATATATTAGATATTGATATAATATATACTATAGTAAATGTCTTGCGAGTGTCGAGTTTGTTGATTGAAATTAAAAATAACACAATGAAGGGTAATAAATAATAACAATAATAAGGGGGGCTTTGTGGCGAAGCTTTAGGTGAGTAGCGACACTTTGTACCCGACTCCAGGGGGCAAGGCAAGGCCTGGAATGGAAATCACTAGAACTAAGACTCAAGCTCCAGCAGCGAAGTGATAAATGGTGTAACGTCGGAAGTAGCTTCGGTGAACCTACAGCTCACCTCTCGACACCCTTTAGCCACTCATACCCGTGTTGCCTCTCGCCAACCTTGTACACAATTTTTTAGGGGCCCATGCAGGGAGTGGCGAATCACCGTCTGCCCATTTTATCCATGTTCCCCGAACATTGCGACGGGCAGACGCCATAGTCCCCAGAGTCCCCGAACCATAGTTCCACTAGCAGTTCATCCCAATAGCCCGGTACTTTTTGTTTTCATTTCCTACAATAGTGCCACACTGATCGGGGCTTGTCCTTGGGTGCATTTTTATTTGGTTTAGACAGGGATAATCCTCTAAAGCCTCTACGTGTTGGTCTTCCCATGGCCTCACGCCTCCAAAAGTCCAGGTCATTTTTATCGTCTTCAAGGACATACGATGAATAATAATAGTTCGGACCAGCAATTGTAACGTTTAGAATGCATCTGTCGGTCTGTCAGAGGATCACGTGAAAACTACTGAACAGATTTAAATGAAACTCAACGCATAGCTAGCTTATAGCCCGGGTCGAGACTTAAGATAATTTTTATCCCGATAAGTAGCGCTCAAGTCGCTTTTTTGGTGTCTCCGTTGCAATGCACACATTTCTTTTGTGGTTATTGCGACGCTAACGAAATTTCGCTGACACATATTATTCATAAATAAATTCGAGAATATAAAATAAAAATTAATACGGAAACTTCTTTTGTTTTTTCGAAAAAATAAACATCTGCTACATTTTCATCTTTCAAAAAGGTTTATTTATATCCCATGAAAAGGTTTCAGGCATGTTAAACAAAGAAAAAGTGGGCCAATTTGAAACATTAATAACTCAAATGTAAATACGAAATTTTAATTCTACTGACTATTGTATAAAATGAAGTAAAAAAACCATGGCCGCTGAATTATATATCTATAAAAACAGCCCAAAAACGTCCCACTGCTGGGCTTTTGGATAGAATACCCACCACGCTTATCCAAGGTAATTGGCGGGTTTGACTCATTGGTTATCTCGATGTGCAATTTTCATCACGATGTTTCCTTCATCGTCAGCACGTGGTAAGTGTCACAATATGCACACTAAGCTAGAAAATTGCCTAAGTGGTGCATGCGTTCCGGCCAGGATTCGAACTTGCGCCTTTTGTGTTTGGGACGCTTGAACTGCCCAATAAGATACCACGGCTTGACAGCTCAATTGCTAAGTAACTTTGTAAATATAAAAGTCAATCGATATTACATTTTGATATACTAATAATTATGTAAGTAGGTCGGAGGTAACTTCGGTGAGCCTGCAGCAGAATCTGTTAGCCACTGACACCCATATGGCCCTTCGCTAATCTTGGGCGGCATTTTTTTGGGGCCTATGCAGGGAATAACTAGTCACGCTCTGCCTATTTTATCCAAGTTTCCCGAACATTGCGACGGGCAGATGCCATAGTCCTCATAGCCCACGTCCCTAGTTCCACTAACAGTTCATCCCAATAGCCCGGTACCTTTAGTTTTCATTTCCCACAATACTTCTCCACTGACCGGAGCTTGTCCTTGGGTGCATTAATATGTGGTGTAGACAGGGCTAATCGTCGGCCACACTTACATTTTAAATTTGTTAATGGGCCCCTACGTGTTGGCCTCCCCATAACCTCCAAAAGTCCGGCCCATTTTTATGGCCCGTGGTCACCAGAGATATTTTAAAAAATGGTTTCTGGAAAAATCTATTATGTAAGTAATGTAAATACGTCGCTATTTCTTCAAATGAAGTCATTCTTTATTTCTGTTTTTGCTAAAATGGCTACTGACGTCTAATAGTGTTTAGAGTTCATTTTAAATAGATATGTTTTGATAATAAATTAAATTTAAAGTCTGTTGCGAATTCTGTGTGTTTATTTCGTGATTTCACACGTTTTATAAGGTTTTAGATTTTATATAGAGATATTAGGTATTTAGTATTAGACGTATGTAAGTTGAGTGACATGTGTGATTTATAATAATATTATGTAGTAATGAAATGAGGTTGTAATGAATGAAAAAGTTCTGTTAATCGCAGACAAGATAGAAACACAATTTTTGGAATTTGAATTCAATTGAATCATTCTCGAAATATTCATGTCAAGTTGAAAATGTTTACTTGCGAATTTTATTAGGGAAATAAATCAAATACAAAATATGAAACAAAGATTAATTTTCCGCTCAAAGAAAAAAAACTCTCTCCACCTAATAACAAAACCTTGTTACTCAAAACAAACAAACATTTTCTATTATACAGACGTAACAATATTTCATTTTGTAAATAACATCATTTGACTTGGTGAAATTATGTTATCAAAGTTCACGAGAAAATTAACTTGCAAATAGCATTTCTAAGTTATTTAATTTATGCCATGATAACAAAATTACATTGTTTCTCGGTGAGCGTTTTCACAAACCACTAAGATATTTAGGAGTCCTGTCGCCGCAAATGGACGAAAGTGAAGGGACAATGAAACCACTTTTCGGTAGTATTTATTAATCAATAATTTACCAAAAAAAATTATCACAAATCCTTCCGTTAAGAGACGTAATGTGGTTTTTTTCGTAATTTTTCTACAATTATTTTAAGTAAAGAAAAAAAATTTTTTGAATATAAATAAATATAAATATATACATATGTATATACACACGCGTATATACACATATTTGTTTTTTTTAATCGGCAGACAAACACACACTGTATATCCCCAAATTAAGCAAGTTACGCTTGTGTTATGGGTAATATACAACGAACCATTCAGGGGGCCGATCCCAGACACCCAGACCATAGTAAATAACGGAGAAAATACGTTTCCGAAATTTGCAGTTGCAGTGAGGTAAGCCGGCAAAGGCTTAGCCCGCTGAACCACAGAGGCCGTCATAATATAATATATAATTATATAAAAAAATAAAAATTATATTAAATTATATAATATACTAGCCGTCCCCGCCCGCTTCGCTGGGCCAATTTTCAAAGGAAATAAATTAAATTTTATACATCATTTTTTTATTTTTTTCCTTTTTTTGTTAATTTTTTTTTTCTGAAATTTAAAATATTTTTCAGAGAAGAGTCAAATTCACTTAAAATAAAATTTATTGATATAATAAATTATTATTATAATAAAAATAAATGTTGATGAACAACAAAACAAAGAATAAATGGAGAAATTAGTCAATAGAAATGGTCCGATTCATGGAGAAATGAGTATTAATCTTCCTCCATCTCACATTCGACGACTCATCGCTCGTAAGTTGAGTTTGCCGGGACGTAAAACATACTCGTTAACATAACGAAGTTCAAACTAAAAACTCGAAATTCAAACGGCGAGTAATTTTGACCGACATCAAAGCTCCGAGCATACTGGCAGACCACGCGAACCATCAGCACCTTCAAAAAGTAAAAAAAAAATATTATTATATTAAGTTCCAGATGGCATCTGTAACGCGATATGATATTTGAAAAAGAAATATCATAAAATGTTTTAATGGAAATGGTTAAACGTATAACCACTGCGGACCAATACGGTGAGCAGAGAGTACGTTTAACCACAACCTTTTTTTTTACCTGATTATCGAAATTATTATAACATGATCCCCAGAACGATCACGGATACCAAATGAAAAATTGTCGGTAAAGAGTAATTCACGGTACCCGCAAAGCTCCTGAACGTTCCCAGTGAATCTGAAAAAACAATAATCAATAATTTATAAAATAAACAAAAAAGATTTTAAATTCAATTAAAAATTATAAAAAAGACATACTCATAACGACGCCCTTGCCGGAAGAATGGTGGCCGTTGAAAATTCATGAAGTTGATGTTGATAGTAGCGTTGATGACAGATGAATGCTCTAAATGTTTATTTGCTTATTTTTTTTAATAGCAAAAAACAATGAACCTAGTAACCATTCCATTTTTTTTTGTTTATTTATTAACTTCATGTTTATCGTTGCAACGAACATTATAAACGTATAACTAAGTATTAGTAAACGTTATTTCTTCTTTATGAACATGTAATGTACATATTCACTCTATCTCATCGAATTAAACGGATTAGTTTGCCAGGCGAATGACATAGATTTATTTAACCTTTTTTTAATTATTAATATTCTTTGTTCTGAAACGGTTCCTTCCGGATGTTGTTGGGAAAAAAGTTGATGTAATTGTTGCCTATATGTGGTCATGTCGGTCTCTAATTTGGTTATGTGAAGATAAGTACGCATGATAAATGTATTCACATCTTTGCTCCATTTCATGCGTACTCGTGATTTCCCAGCCTTGGTGGACACGGGTAAGAAGGAACTTGCTTCCCGTGCAACATTCAAGACTGGTATGGGTGGATCTGGGTTAAAAGAGAGTGTTTGGGGTGACGATGATACGGAAGGTGAAGATGATCTGGAGGGTGTGTACGATACAGTACTTGGGCTATATGGTTCTATTGGAGTGTTTGTTCTGACTGTTAAACTATCACCATCGTCACGGATTTCGGCTGTAGCATCTTTGTCGGTGGGAGCCCGCCTGTTCAACTCCTCACCGCTGACAATTCGCATGCTGAAACACCCAGCGTCAGCTCCAGGTGTGTCCCGGCGATCGCCCCCGGGCAGCGGTCCTATACGTTTACGTTTAGATCGTAGCTCCATTTTTGATGGGTTTCAGAGCCACGTTAGCCACGCCACTAATTTCTCATTCGTGTGTTCCGCCTCCCACGTGATTAGGTTTTCAATCAGGACGTGTGGTTGTATTAGGGGCTTATTATTATTATTATTATCAATATCATTATTATCTTCATTATTAATATCATCGTTGTCATTGATATTATTTTCTCTAATTTCTTCATTATTTATATCGTTGTCGTTGACAATATTTTCGTCAATTGCTTCATCGACAAATTATAATAATCAGGGACTCATTTATTATTATTCATCCAAATGACGGATACTTTTATAGAAGAAATAACAGGTATAAAAATAATTAAATAGATAACGATAGACACATTACGTAAATTTACATTTATCGATTCAGTTTTCGTGGTTATGTAGAAGAAATAAATGGTTTTCAAACTTATGGAGGAAGAAATTAGTACGTTTTTATTTTAACGGGAATGCGTTCATGTAATTATCTGTTTGCAGTTGAAAATGCTCCACTTCGTCATTGTTTAAGAATAAACAAAAATCAAGTAATGTCTAAGCAAAGTTCTACCGTCATTTAAATTATTTTTTTCTTCTCAATTTAATCGCATCCCTTTTGAATTTATATAAAAAAAAATTGATCATTAATATAGATTGTGACGATCTCAAATGCTGCGGATTTTGTTTGTCACTGACCAACTATCAATGATCAATTTCTATCCGACTCAAAATTTACAATATTCTTCGATCAAATCACTTTCTCGAACGAATTCGTAGTTGAAGAGTTACCAATTCTTGCAATCCATAAGATGAAGATGAAGATTAAATATTATGTGTTAATATATTAATAAACTTTTTTTTTATAAATTAACTACCAAATTTAGAGTCTATAGAGGTTACAGTTTGGAAATAGAAATTTCACATTTTAACACCCACTACCGCAATCTTTTTCGGCGGTGGGCTGTTGTAAAATCCGCTCTTAAATCATTTCTGCATCACATATAGACGACTCTAGCTAAATTTGGAGTCTGTAGGAGCTACGGCTTAAAAATAAAAATTTTCATTGTTAAACCACCCCCGCAACCCCTGTGGGGTGAGCTACCGTAAAATTCGTTCATAGACTATTTCTACATCTCTTACAGAAGATTCCTACCAAATTTAGAATTTATAGGAGCTATAGTTTAAAAACGGGAATTGTTCATTGTTAACGCCCCCGCAATCCCCTTTTGGGGATGAATTTCTTAAAATCCGTTTTTAGTTGACTTCTACACAACGAAAGTAATATTCCTACCAAGTTTCACATTTCTAAGTCTTATAGTTCCCGAGATTTCGTGATGAGTAACTATAGAAATTGGAATACTTCGATTATCATCGAAATTTTTAACGTTTTAGCAGACTTTTTTAAAATTTTCTTACATATAAACCTTCTCCAGACAATTCTGAAGACAACAAAAAAAAAAAAATTAACCCAATCGGTCCAGCCGTTCTCAAGTGGTACTCGATCATAGATACGGCATTTTATTTTTATCAAAAAATGAGAGTGGGTGTGCAGGGGTGCGTGGGAGTTGGTGGGTGGATGCGTGGAAGTTTGTAAGTAGATTCTTAGCTGAATGTAAAAGTACATAATCCGTTTAGTAAACTCCGTTGAAATCCATGAAAACAAAAGAATCAAGAGAAAACGCTTGTCTTTATTCTTATTAGCGGGATAAATGTTCATGAAAGTAAAACAGCAATAAAAAAAATGAAGGAACGTCAGAATTCGAAAAATAAATAGCCACAAACCATCTAGGAAACATTTCGCATCGAATGGTGGTAGTTTCATGTCGATACGATCAGTGGTTTAGGCGTGATTGAGCCTCAAAGGAAGGCCATTTTCATTATATATATATAGAAGATAATTGAAGTTTTTTTAGGCTGGTAATATTTGTCTAATATAATGTTTTTAACTATGGCAACTCTGTTCTAAAATACTGCTGCAGTGGTATATATTATTCTTGTATAATAATTCATTTAATAAATATAATTCGTTTTCTAACCACGTTTTTAATTATACACCTCCAATTTTGTCAAAATAGGATAAATATATTATCTACATCTTTACACACAAGAACTCCGTTTAATGACTCTAGCTGATAACCTACAGTTCAGCTGTGCTACACATAGACTTAACAAAATGAAGAAACTACATTGTAATCTAAGATCTGGCTTAAAGGCCTAGCTGCCAAACCGTAAACCTAAATAATAATAATGAGCCAAATAATTTGTTTTCTTTTTTAAATACCTACTACTTTATTTTTTGTCACAATAAAATAACGCATTTGCAAAACGACCGCGTGTATCGAATTCCCGCTGTCGCCCGAAAAATACTTAAGGACGTTGGCGTTGGTCATTTGGTTTAAAAAAAGAGGTAAACCTACCTCTACCTGGAAAGTTTTCCGGGAGTTTCGAGAATGGGTAATTTTATACATTTTGATGTGCTCTTTCCGGATTTCAACTTTGCCACCTCGCATCTTTGCCGCTCGCGCCGCCATATTGGATAAATGGCGCCCAATAGCAGTTATTTGATAATATTTTCTTTCCGATTCATTTTACGATACAAATATTTATTATCAAATTAAACAAGAGAAAATTTCCTACTATTTTTGTAATAACAAATTTGTTTAAATTAAGTTTATAAAGCTGTGGTAACGCACTCACATCGCAAGCTTAAATGACTTGGATTCTGGTCAAAAAAAATCATGCACCTTTTGGGAATCATTTAAATAAATAAATAATAATAATAATAAATCGGCAGACAAACACACACACTGTATACCCCCAAATTAAGCAAGTTACGCTTGTGTTATGGGTAATATACAACGGACCTCTCTGGGGTCGGATCCCAGGCACCCAGACCATAGTTATTATAATTTACCTAATAAAATGTACTTAGTATTTAAAACAGTAGTTATAAGGTATAATTTAATACGATCCGCGAGAACGCGGTCGACAAATTGTGCTGCAGTTTGGCAATATAATTCGAATCAAATCAAATAATTTATTGCATAAAAACATGGTTATATAGGTCTTGTTATTTTATACAGAGCATATGTTTTATGCCGGTTGGGTGTACATTTTTTTTTAATTTATATCATAAAGGTACATACTTATTATCACTAATATTTTAATCTTATAATTATATATATCCTTAAATTTAACAAATACTAAATGACACACAATTTAAATTTAGATATGTTTCTAATGATATTTATATGGTACAAATATTATAAATATATTTAAACACTTAACATTCTAACTTATCACTTACATTTAAAATTTATCATTAAGGAACTCAGTTACCCTGTAGTAGCGTTTTCTTATTAGTACTTTTTTAAATTGTGATTTAAACAATTTAGTTTTCAGAGCTTTCAGCTCTTTTGGGATTTTATTATATATTTTTGGGGCCATGCATACTATACTCTTATACAATTGTTTGTATAATCTTGTAAATTTTTTGAGAAACACATGAAAAAATAAGCAAGGGAATTTCTAATGAGCTCTTTTTCAATTTCTTGGAACCCATGAAATTTACGGAACTGACTACCACTTTCCAGTTAGGGCTTATTTTTTGGTTACCAATTTTCTTATTTTATACTAATACAATTAAAAACGACTATAGATATAATAATATTGTTACAACTTAGGCTCCGACAAGAATATATTTCACTGCTAATCCGTAAAAGCACATTTTATTAGCTGTCGGCATTTGAACTAATTGTAATCCTTTTATGATCGTCTTCTTTTGTTCACTTAATTACTGGGATACGTTTCTAGTTATTTTGGAGAACAGCCTATTGTTTTATTGTACACGTTTACGGCTGCTTGCAGGCTGCATTAGCCAGGTGTTGCGGATTACGATTACAAGCTAATTCTAGGAAATTGTGTTGATCTTGCCGGGCGGGCACAGTTGCATTTGTGAGTTATAAAACGACGGCCTGATTGAGAGAGGGGGGCAGTTGAGCGAGAACCACGATTAAGGCGTGACGTGTGTACATTCGGGAATCTAATAGCGACGGACTTTGCGCGTTTTATTGAATTACGACCTTCTGCATTATGTTTGGATTTGTTGTGTTCGGTTATGTTTGTACCTGTGTTATACGTGTTTGTATAGTTCTAATAAACTCTATAATAATACTAACGGCATTTAAAAATTTAATTTCGAATTAAAAAATTCGAGTCTCGCTAACTCGTAACAATATTTACAGGTAAAAAATATAATCCAGATCGCTTTCCGTGCGGAGCGTTCCCAAAATGCTAACCGTATTTACTGGCTACTGAACTATTTACAAAAACAAACATGTTTTCTGTCGCCTCGCGGCCCGCTGGCCAAGTCCATACTTGAAGTGAGTTTGGTATACATGTCCATTGACGGCGTGGAGTAGAATATTGATAATAACTACAGTGACGCGGGTGTAATGCCCTAGTATTTTTCTTATTAGGTGAGCTGCCGTGACTTAATTTGAACTCTGATAACATGGAAATAGCTTTTTTATAATATAAAATTGTATAATATAATACTCAATTTTATAAAATAAATGAATTGTTATTATTATCATTTACACGTTGTGTGTCAACGCTGATGGGTTGCACTACTAAATACAGGCCAGCTTTTTGGTATATCCCCGGCCAAGGAGAGGCCGCCCCCGTAACAGGGGCGACCAGCGCCAGTCGGGGTCGCGGAGTAAGGCTCACGCTGTGTACCGCGGCCCCGGCAAGACGGCGAAAGAAGGGACACCGGGGGGTTTTAGTGGGTATTCCGGTAGCCCATCTGGCCGGCGAGTCCCACAGTACCGCGCGGTCTCCGCAAATAGGATTTCCCCTCGTCAAAAAGAAACAAAAAGGCCAGCTTTTTGGTCACGCGAGATCTCTTTCATTCGCATTGGAAGTTCTCGATAGAGTTTAAGACGTTGATTGGTGATTTTAATTCAGGTTTTTTTAATGAAAAAGAAGAACGGGCTGGTGATGCCAACTTAGATTCTCCAACAGTGATTTTAATGTGGCTAGTAAGGCATAAGACTGGCCACTGATCACAATTTTTAAATATGGAACATTGATTGATGTTCTTTTGCTTTTTATCTGTAAATTTTTCTTATTTTTATTTATTTAGGTTTATGGCTTGGCAGCTAGGGCTTTAAGCCAGATCTTACATTATAATATAGTTTCTTCATTTTCTTAAGCCTATGTGTAGCACAGCTGAAGGGCTATCAGCTGGTGCCATTCAACCGGGAGTTCTTGTGACAACTCAAAAGGCCACATTTGACTATACAGTTCACATTTCACACAAAACACATAATTAATACTCAAAAACTATCAATATCCTACAACTATTATTCATTTTAGAGTAATTTTACACATTTTTAGAAAATAAAACTGCACAGCACATTTCCTTTCAGTTCCCGCTAAAAACTCACTGTAAATTTTTATTGACCTTAAAATTATAGATACATAATACACTATATATAAGAGATCGTCATTATATATATATGTACATGCAGTTTTTTATAATTAAAATAATTACAGTCCGCAGTAAATTGATACTTGAAGAAGTGTACACCAACTATGATTGTAAAGCGTGTTACGTGTTACGTCTATTATTGTATGATTGTGATTTCTTAATATTCTTCCATGGCTATAATAGATTTTGTTAAATATAACCTTCCCACTGTAATAATGTTGGAATTTTCTTTACCTTGTTATTTTATACTTTTTTGTTATTATCTTTTTTACAATTTTTAAGGTTTATTTTTATTTTTATTCATAACTTATACTATTACTTATTGAAAGTGCGTCGTCCTCGTCCTGGCCTACAGGGCCGAGACGTGGACACTGACGGCAGGATTGGTCCACAACTGCCAAGTCACTTAACTAGCTATGGAGGTGTTTCTCTTATGGATAGAATTGGAAATGAGGATAACCGTAAGAGAACCAAGATAACAGACATAGCTCGCAAAATTAGCAAGTTGAAGTGGCAGTGGGCCAGCACGTCAGCCGCAGGACCGATGGCCGATGGAGCAGACGAGTCTTGGAGTGGAGACCGCATCCTGGTAAACGTAGCGTCGGACGCCCTCCTGCCCTATGGTCAGGCGACCTTGGCAAGGTCGTCGGTAGGCGTTGCATGAGGAAGTCGGAGGAGAGGGATGAGTGGCGCCGACTTGGGTAAGCCTACATCCAGCAGTGAATTGCGATTGGCTGACGTCGGAAGACAGTTAAAAAGTTAACATCTCAAAAGTTGACATGCTGACAGTTGAGAGGCCTATTTATCAATGGCTATATATACGTCTTGAATCAGCTTTTTCCTTAACAAAAGCCGCATTCAACGAAAATATTCGTTAATACAAACTTCAATGCTGAGGGCAGTCTGAACGAAGCCATTACTAAAATCGGTGGTCGGTATTATTTCCGACCCATAATGTGGGCAAAGGGACCGAATACTTAGGGTGTTTAACACTTAGAAAAATCCGAACATTCGGAACACTTTCGGCTCAGCGACATTTGCTTTATTGTATCCACCCTTTTATATTTCTATAGATAAAATCTCTTATTAAATAAGAAAGAAAGAAAATAATTTTATTCAAGACAAATCGCATTAGATGTTGTATAAATGCCAAAAAATTTAAGAAGTTATATAACATAATCTTGACCTAAAAAGGGGCATCAGTCTCAGCGTAATGCCGGTCTGTTGAAACCAGCGCTGATCTTCAGATTGAGCCCAGGACAGATAGTATATCATTGCAAAGCATAAATTTTATTAGTCATATATAATACACGCTCTTGGCCAGGATTCAAACCTCTTCTTCATCAGCCAATTAGTATCCATTGCTGGACGTAGGCCTTGCCAAGTTTACACCACATACCGGCGACCTTACAGGTCATCAGTCAACCGGGCTGGAGGGCGTCCTACGCTACGATTACCGAAACGCGTTCTTCCCTCTGGGACATGTTTGCTCCATCGGCCGTCGGTCCTGATACAAACGTGTCCGGCCCATTGCCACTTTGACTTGCTAATTTTGCAAGCTACGTCGGTTATCTCGGTTCTTTTACAAATACTTCCAATTCTGATTCTATCCAAATTTAATATAGCCTACTTAAATAAAAATAAACTTGCGAGACTCCAGACTTTGTCATTACGACTTTACTTCCTGCGATAAGCGGTCTTTTATCAGATATACTTCGGAAAATGTTACTTAGAACTGCACGAGATGGCTCCCCCATTCCGGTTTTATCATCGGAGAATCAGATGCACCGGTCTGCACTACGATTACGTGGTGGAAGCACCACTGATCAGTACGAAGCGTCTCGCTTGAAGTTTTCTAATAACAGCGAAAAATGGAACAACTTGCCGGAGTCTTTTTCCTAACAATTCCAATCTAGGAGTCATCGAGTCACGAATGAATAGTTATCTTCTAGGAAAGCGTGCTCCATCGTAGACCGCGTCCTCGATCAACACCAGGAGCCCAATTATAATATTTTAGTATCTGGTCATTGCAAAGATATACAAAGTAAGATTAGATTGCGAAAGTATTAAAAATTCGTATTCTACTAAATCCACAATGTCTTCTGAATATTATCGCGGCAGAATGATAGTAGAATAAGATGGTATTACCATTATCAGAAATGGCGTTAGCCGAAATGAATATTAAAAACTACCCAAAATTTTAAATATTTACTTCGCGAGTTTTCGCTTATAAATGTTTAAAAAGGAGTGGCGTGGCACTGGCAGGCGATTGGAATTGACAGAATACCGAAATCAGGCAAACCATTGAGACGATAGTATCCGGCGATTTTGACGAGATAATAATAGGTAGAATTGGGCCCTAGATGAGATAATGCTCAAATACAAACTTATTCAAACATATATTTTTTTTTCATTTTATAGTTTTTGCATTTCACGAAGGCGAGCGGGCTTTACTTTTGGTAAACCCGTATCTGTGTGTTCATGAGACAAAAAAAGTTTCATCATTCATTGAACACGCATACAACAGTACATGCACAAAACAGTATATGCACACAACAGTACATAATAAAATAAATAATAAAAGAATTTTACTGTCACCAAAAATATAATAAATTTTGTCTTAAAATTTAAGACTGGATACTAACACCTAGACTAGGCTAAGCCTGTATCCTTAGGTGTTAGTTGCTTCCAGTGACTTAATAACTAAATTTATGTAACAAATTAAAATTAAATATTCTACAAAACAAATAAAAATTACAACAAAAATTTGAGGGTAGTTGAAAAATTGTCATTGAAGCGACTGTTAAACAATATAACTTTAATTGTCTACAAAACGAGGAGTACATATTCTAGGGAATTAAGAACATTTTTTTCCCTCTAGTAAATAGTGAGTGTAAAACGAGTACAAAGTTATCTTTATTATTTATATACTACTTATATTACTTACATACTTTTTTAAATAAATATGAAATTGAATATGAATTTATAAACAATATATATTGCATTACATATTTTAGTATTTATATATAATAATTTATTATAACTATAAAACACACACACATACACACACTCACATATATATATATATATATATATATATATATATATATATATATATATATATATATATATACATGCACACAACAGTATACGCCGTACTGTACTGTTTGTGTATTTTATGTTGTACGATCACGTTATTTATGCTTGTCAGGTTAACTTGACGGGACAGGGTAAGATATTGTAATAGAATCGACCGAAGAGGCAAAGTTCGAATAGGTAATGCTGGAGCCAGCGTTTTATTGACTTTCGTTCTGATGTGGTCGCCCACTTGGAAAAATGTTTTCTTTTATTTCTGTAGTATAAAATCGGTTTATTTCGGCTCACGGTCCAAAGGGTTTTATTGGGTTTGAGGGAATAATATTTATGTAGCATAATAGAGTAATGCTAAAGAGGCTTAAGTTGGACTTTGAAGGGTAGTTTATCTGTGTTATGTACGAGTATATAAAAGCGATGCATACCCGCTCGCCGGGCCAGTGTTAAAATAAATGCGTTCACGGTACCACGTCTTTTATTTATCAGTGGCGACGAGGATGGGATTCCACAATTATTATGTTATGTTATGTACGAGTATATAAAAATCTGGTAGCAAAATAGATAAGGCAGAGGTCTTTGTATAGTAATTGATTTATCTATATAATAATAAATTTGTTAGGGGTACCGAGTTTATACAATGAATTTGAAAATGAGAAAACCGCAACACTCAGTGAGAGTTATATGTTTGTGCCGTTTGCTGTCGAGACGCTTGGCCCGTGGGGTCCTGAAGCCATGGGCCTCTATCAAAATTTATCAAAACGACTCATTGACTCTTCAGGTGATCAGAGGGCTGGTGCTTGCGTCGGGCAACGGATCAGTATGGCGATCCAGCGAGGAAACGTAGCCAGCATTCTGGGCACCTTACCCATAGAAGACGATGATCTAGGCTCAGTATTCTACTTATAGTCTTGAGAGACTATGGGTATAATACAATACAAATAAGTTTTCTTTTATTGTATTGGATTACATGTAATTTTATAATTGTAAATTATGTAAATATACTTGTATTAGATTAAGAAACCAGCAAAATCGACAATAATGTATTTTCATTTTTATTTTCAGAATTTTTGTCTGTCAGAGCATCATGTGAAAACTACTGAAAGGATTTAAATGAAACTCGAAACAGAGCTAGTTTAAATGTCGGGTAAACGCATAGGTTACTCTTATCCTGAGAAATAACGTTGTTTCCGTGGGATAGCTAAAAAGATGGCAACGCGAGCGAAGTTTCTCTGGCACTAATAGTAAATTACAAAATAAAAATACAGTTGTAATCCCTGTAAGGGCTAAATATCATAAGGGCGGCGAATGATGAAATCTGGTATAATGTTATAAGAAATGATGAAGTCTAATAATTGATACTATACTTACTTACATTTTATACAAGAAGTTAATACATTTTATTCGTTTTATTCAGCTTATTATAATTATGGAGGAACTGTTCATGGGCGAGTGTAATTTACGAAGCAACTACTTATTTTCAGTTCCGGGTTCGATTAATTACGGTTCGGTACGGTAAATTTTGTAAACGAAACTTTTCGTTATTTACTATGGTCTGAGTGTCGGGAATCGGTCCCAGAGTAGTCCGTTCTTATATTACACAAACACAAGCGTAACTTGCTTAGTTTGGGGACATATTTACAACGTGTGTGCAAATTAAAAAAAGTGAATCCGATTATAATGTGAAACTAATTGCAATATAAACTCAATCATATTACTTTTCACTAATCATTGACTCACCCCTCTGCATATAATCTTAAAGTAGGAATGGTTCATATAGAGTAACTATCGTCATATTTATTCAAAAAGCACACATTTTTCTAAAATCAGAACATATTATGAACATGTGACTTCGTAAATCATTGTCAAAAATGTTTTTTGAAGTGATAACTTCTTATGGAAGGATAAACTGCTTCGTTACGTAACGCGTTACGGTGCCAGTCTCTCTGGCTGCCCTTTCTCTCACGCATACGGCAGCGGTAGGCAGGCTCCTTCTCTCTCACTCTAACCCACACCGCTAGCCGTATTTCGGTAATTAGATTAAATAAAGACACTAATAATGTACACATTCAAGAATTGTAACTAAGAATAAAATATGTTTTATAATCAATAAAAGATTTTATTAATAAATAACCTTTCCTTACATTATCATATTAATATACATAGAATTTAGTTATTAATAACCTAAGCTTTTCTCAAGTTAAACAATTTCGATATTAAATAGTTCAACTTAGATTAGTTTAAGTTATCACTTCTGTCGGGCGTCTCGAGACGCACATCGTCTGTTTTTTATTTATAAAATAGGTAAAAAAGATTTATTAAAGATATAAAATATACTTTATTAAAGTTTATTTATTTTTACTCACCGTCTTTGAAGTACAATTGTGCACAAAATAATATAATCAAGTCCAACAACAAAGTACTATTTGCTAGTTTCTTTACACAAAACCACAAAATAGTCTGAATAAATCACGAACACTGCGAAAACAAACGTTAGAAAGACATTAGGTCGGTACAGGCGAGAACAACTACTAGTCTGAATTGAATTAGGCGACAACCGGCTACTTAATGGATGTAGGAATAAGGAATAGGTACAGGCGTGTGGAAAATGCTTGGCTTTGTTCCTGATTTTATATCCACCCTGATATTAAAAATACAGAAATCTGTGCACAGTATTTGACTGTGGAAAGTCGGCCAATGTTTTGGGAAGGTTCTCAATGAATGATGATTTAATTAGTTAAATATTATATTATTTGTGTAATATTTACGTCATGTAAAATAAAGTTGCTTTCCGCGACTGTCTGTCTGTATATCCGCTAACTCCTCTTAAATGACCCAACGGCTTTTTAAGTGGTTTTCACTATTCGTTACATAATTTTTTGCTTAAGGTTTAGGTATTTAAAAAACCTAATTAAGTTTTTATGTTGGTAGAAAAAAAACAACATTTTGCTACCGTCGTCGAGACGTACTTAGATAAAAAAATGCAATGTAACCTGTGTGTAAGAAAGCTTGCTGGCTAAATAAACAAGAGGTACTAGGAATTTGATCAAACCCTAGTTTTAGTACAATTTTGATTTAAGTTTTATTTTATGTAAAATTATAAAAAAATGTTATGTAGTACATAAGGTCCAGTTTTGTTATTAGGCACCTTTTAATAGATCTCTTAATTTTTAATCGATCGTGAAAACGTAGATCATGGAAAAAAATAGAAACGGCTATCTCCCAGTAAAAATCGTAGCTCCGATATTCTGATATAATTATAAACTATTTTTACAAATAATTTCCAAGAAAGAGGGTAGTCGTTAGTGAAATCCTTCACGTGGCGCGATCGACTATAAATGGGGACAACGGTACCGTATTTCCACACTCCTCTGGCTTCGCTTCGCATCCGCCACCCGTCATTAATTAGCCCGTTGTTGTCGTTCATGGCAAAAGTCCAGCCGAGGTAAAGCTCTCTAGGGAGCTCTCTCGAGCATGTTGCACCACAGCTCGATCGCCTTCGCTTACCGAAGCGCTCTCCCAAGAACCCCAATAAAGCTATGTGGTCTTACTTTTTATTTTAGTCTTCAGACCAACAGTATAAAGTCCATTCCATATAAAAATAAAAATATACTTTCACTACTCCCTTGATTTTCGAGCTATTTGGACGTATATGAGGCTCACTGTATGAATAACCGAATGTTGTTTTTCAATTACATCATAACGGTTTCATCGTAGATAATATTTGCGCTTTTATTGTATGCGGTATAACGAATTAATGAATGATATTTACATGCAATAAAAATCATTCATTTAGTTCTCTTATGTACTTTGTATCTGTAACAATGATTTGTTCCAATTGCAATCTGAAAATGTAAAAATTAAATTGTCATTTTTGTGTAAGTTTCCTTCATTTTAATTAATTTCTAAGTTAGTTTATAAATCTGTATTATCGTAAAGTCTCAATTTCATCCACGGATTTTGATAAAATTGAAAAACTAGAAATGTTTTTTTGGTATATTTCTTACATAGTACACAACATTTCTCGTTAATAATAATGATACGATTTTTGCCATAACTGTACACGGCAATTGTGATGCTAGGACAATTCATGAATGATTGAACAATGCCTAGTTACATGACTAAACTTTATTATGATTTATCACTATATTCGTGTTTTTTTGAATCTGGTTTATTACATGCGAAATTGATATACAATAACAACTGATTCTTAGCATATTTATATTATTATGATTATACAATACCGGTCCATCTTTAAACATTCGGTACTTGGCCGGTGAGTGATTTAGGTCATTTAGTAATGCGATGTTGTTATGTGGGGATGTAGGTTTTTATCACTGAGTTTTTGGCGGGAACTGACAGGAGATGTTTAGCTGTGCGGTTTTATTTTCTGAAAATGTGTAAAATTACTCAAAAATGAACAATAGTTGTAGGATATTGATAGTTTTTGAGTAGTAATTATGTGTTTTGTGAGAAATGTGAACTGTATAGTCGAATGTAGCCTTTTGAGTTGTCACAAGAACTCCGTTGAATGGCACTAGCTGATAACCTACAGTTCAGCTGTGCTACACATAGGATTAAGAAAATGAAGAAACTACATTATAATCTAAGATCTGGCTTAAAGGCCTAGCTGCCAATCCATAAACCTAAATAAAATAATTTGATAGCTTCGTATTTGATAACTATCTCACCTGGTGTTACTATTCATGTGTTGTGTTAAATTTTTCTGTTTATTAATTCTATTACTAGTTTTTATTTTTGCTTCCTCAAAATACTCAACACTCATTATATATATATATATATATATATATATATATATATATATAGGAGTTGAAAAATTGGGTCCGTGGAGTCCATTAGTAAAGTGATTCTTCAAAGAAATTTGCAAGAAACTCTTCGATGCCACCCGTGATCAGGGCTGGCGTATATTTCGCCCAAAGAATAAGCATCGTCATACAGTGCTGCAATGCAGCCAGCCTTCTGGGCACGCTCCCATCGTCAGTGACTTGTTGCACAGTTTGTTATACAGGTACTAACTTACTAACTTACTAAGCCATAATGGATTTTTGAAGTGAAATTTCTTTAGAATCATTGTGATTTGAAACTCGGTGAAATGAAAGAGCGACACTAAAAAGAGATAAACACACAAATCTATAGGGCTAAGCCTGCGAGAGAATGAGGTAGAATACATTATATTTAATAATTTAAACATTATGATCATAAAGGCAGTTGGAAATTTTTGAAGTATTTCAATAATACTTCAAATTTCGTGTTTTAAAGCTTAAATATATTATAACGATATAATATATGAAGTATGACGTCACGAAATTTATAATCCCTCCCACCCCTTGTCACACTTTGTTTCACTTCTACTGCGTGTGAACTGCACACACACACAATTTTTTAACTCAGATTTGTGTAGGTGTTAACTCCAACCTATTTGGTCACCGCCTCTTTGTTTCCTTTTTTCTTTCGTCACATCTGTCACTATGTAATGTGACATAGTCTACGTCCGACCTCTGAACGCACCGTTGCTTCCGCGCGAACTTCGCCGCGTTTTGTGTGTTGTGCCTCATTCACACCCGCTTATATTAACCCGCACGCTGTATTGTTCCAACTGGTCCACTAGTCGAAGAAACCGCAAGACGCAAAGGAAGGATTACGAGAAGTGCCTTGCCGCTGCGAAGGCCGCATCTTTCGTAGCGTGTTTGGTGCGGCGACCTATCCTGTAAGTCCTTTCCTTCTCTTTTATCCCCGCTCCCGCCCGTGCACTCACAGTAGGTATACCTAAGAAAAGTAGTTTGATCCATTGTTTGTTCAGTATAGTATAGGCCCAACTGAGAGGAAATACTTACTGTCGCGTACGGGCATTTGAAGCAAAATATTCATATTGTGGTGAGCGACGGTGAAACGATCTAGTTGGTTTAAAGCATATATGGGCAACAACTGGCCCGCGAGACATTTTAAAAACCCAATTTAAAAAATATTACATTAGGTACTTATACTCACGGGAGTGACAGTGAGGCGGCAAATATCAACTCCTTTGATGTTTGCCGCCTCACTCTATGATAATCTCCGCCACTCGGCTTGCTCGATCAAATTTTTTGAGGTTTGCCACTTCACGGGCGAGACATCAAAAGATTTATTGCTTCTCAATTATTCTAAACTAGTTTATTTAAAAATATTATCACTACTTTAAAATGCACTAAGTACTTTTAAACGCGGCCCGCAAACGTATTTACACGCTAAAGTTTGGCCCTCAACATGTCAAAGGTTGCCCATACCTGGTTTAAAGTTTTAGGAAAATGTAGAAGATTCCAGAAGAAAAAGATAAGGACAGATACATTTTAGAAAGGGATACAGGATGAACAAAAGTATAACGAAATGAAGATTGAAATTCTAGAATAGAATGTTCAGGAAGGAAAAGACAGAGTTAGATAGATGTTTAGAAAGGTACAGACAGTAAATATAAGGTTGGGGAAAAAGTTTCTTCGCATTTTATATAAAAATTCAAAAGGTTTTTTTATAAAGTTTATTTACATTTGATTAAAGTATGTTCGTGCCATTTTGTTGGATAACTTTTTGCCATCTTGTAGGTAGGGACGTGATCCCATTGCTATAAAAATTTTGGGGCTTCTGATCAAAAAACTGCGAAAAGTGCTTTTGGCAGTCCTCTCGTGATGTTAACCTGACACTGCCTAAGGAATTTTGCAGAGACCGAAACAGGTGAAAATCTGAAGGTGCAAGGTCAGGACTATACGGCGGATGCATTAACACCTCCCAGCCAAACTCTCGTAATTTTTGCTGAGTGGCTAAAGATGTGTGAGGTCTAGCGTTATCATGGTGAAAAATCACACCCCTTCTGTTGATTAATTCCGGCCACTTTCTCTCAACTTTTTGCTTTAATCTCATCAGTTGTTCGCAGTATAGTTCAGAATTAATGGTCCTGCCGGGCGGTAACAGCTCATAATGAATAATGACCTTCCAATCCCACCAAACACATAGCATCACCTTGTTGCGAGTTAACCCGGGCTTCGCCACAGTCTGTGAAGCCTGACCGGCCTTTGACCACGATCTTTTTCGCACGTTCTTATCGTACGCGATCCACTTTTCATCACCAGTTATCAGCTTCTTCAAAAATGGTTAGGTTTCATTACGTCGTAATAAAGAATCACAAATGAGTACACGGTTCATTAGGTTTCTTTCAGTGAGCTCATGAGCTTTTTTGTGTACTCAGATTTTTTCAAATGCGCCAAAACCGTTTTGTGGTCAATTCCCAGTTCTCCAGCTACACCGTAATTACTAATACGCCGATCTAGCTCCACTTTTTCAAAAATGGCATCAATTTTGTCCCTAACAGGACGACCAGAGCGACGTGCATCTTTGATATCAAAATTTCCGGATTGAAAACGCTTAAACCAAATTTGCGCTACTCTCACAGATACTGCATTAGGTCCATAAACATCACAAATTTTTTTCGCGGCTTGTGTTGCTTTTTTACCTTTTTTGTAGTAAACTTTTAAAATGTATCGAATTTCTTCATTAGATTCACTCATTTTAACAATAAGAAAAACAAATGAAAGTCACACATTTTCCTAATTTGAATTTGGAATTTTCTTCTTTAAAATTAAAACTTTTCAATGATACCAAAACCAGCCAGATATAAATAGTATAGCCAAAGAGATCTTATTACAAATTCATAGATACTATATGCGAAAGACTTTTTCCCCAACCTATTATGTTGACTTATCGCGAGTAGCACCCAGCGAAGTGGGCACGGGAAGGAGTGTTTTTCCCATGGGCAATTATATGTTGGCTTGTCTCGAGTAGCGTCCAGTGAAGGAGCTACGGGTCAACTAGTATATTATATACTAGCTGCACCCGCGGCTTCGCCCGCGGCTTCGCCCGCGGCTTCACCCGCGTGGTGATGGAAAATTGTTATATTTTGGATAATTCTCACTATATCTTTCTAAATTACAGCCTATGTGTTATTCTGATGTGTAAGCTATATTACTGTAGAGTTTCATCAAAATCCGTTCAGCAGTTTTTGCGTGAAAGAGTAACAAACATACATCCATACATACATTCTTACAAACTTTCGCGTTTATAATATTTATAGGATGTAAATAGGTTTTTTTGCGAGGTGGCTACTGTAGGGACTAGGGTCACAGTTTGTCATATCAGTAGAAATTGCATTTACCTACTGTGATCATGCGGCTGCTCCTGCAAGCTTGATACCAGTCGCAAATAAATGCCAGTACAATACAGTTGAGTCCGTTGCTTACTTTCTCTTACTCCTGACAACACCCTGACCTACGCATCATCACGTGTCACCACCATCATCATTGACAGGCAAATATAGATGTACAGGATGGAAACTTTCAGCAGGGCAATAAGGGCAAGTACCTTAACCCCGCAACTGCACGAAAATGGTCTTAGATTATAACATAACGTTTTTTGTAAAATTTTATCCTCATTTAAAGATTTTGGCTGTTTTACACAAAGTTTGTGATACTAATCAAAAACTTCGATGAGACCAACCTTTTACAAGGGGGAATCCTATTGAGGACCATCAGCCGTGCGAGGGGGAAAATCGCGGCCGGTGTGTGATCGATCCCCTCGTTGAAGTGGCACTAGCATCCCCGCCGGAATGTCACGCCCCACCACGGCTTAGGATACCCACTAAAACCCCTGTCCGATCCTCGAACGTTTCTTGGCCGGGCTGTCGGCTCGCTTCCGCATGCACCTCCAGCCCAGACGACTGTAGGACCAACCTAGGTTGGAGTACACAAAAATCAAAAATTGCAAATAACTTGTCCCGTACATCTTTTAAGAAGTCCAACTTACCTTTTTTTGTTTATCAAATGTTACAAGATGTCCACCACAGTAGTCATGAGAACCGTAGTGTATATTAATATGACATAGACAATCGTAATAGATAATATTTTTTAGTCTATTTAGCAGATGATTCGATTTATAATTAAATTACCATTTTCTACCGGTTAGTTAATTTTATAAGCCCACTAAATTATCATCTAGATAATTTAGTGCATCAGTAACTAATTATTATAATTGTTTTTATGATCCTGGCAACACTATGATGTAATTGCTACTTTTAGCAATGATGCAATGTTATTGTTTTGTAGGGTAGCATTTTCGTATAAAAGGCGTAGTGGCGTGTAGACGTGTTCATTGATTCGCCCGTTGTCGTTCGTCGCGCGCGCACGTCTCCCGCTCCGCCTCGGCTGTCCGTTATTCGTGTTCGTTGTGTTCGTTCGTTCACCCGGTCGATCTGTGTTTTTTTCTGTGACAGTGCAGTGAAAAGTGCGTCATCAGGTGGTTTTTCCACCAAATCGTTCGTCCCCCTCAGGGACAATGGACGGCGTGGAGCTCTCTCCATTGCTGTTGGAGGGTTTGCTGTCGTTTTTACGACAGCAATTCCCTCAAGCGCTCGACCAATTTTTGAGGACTCCGGAGTCCCAATCAATGGCGTCCGTTATCTCGGAACTTAATTCCGAGAAACCCTTACACGTGCAAGGGCCCCCGCACACCCGCATCTGCCGCGACCACCGCACCCCCGCGACCCCCGCCACCGCGCTTATCGCTGACCACCTGCGCTCTGCCTTAGCGCCCGCGCCCCCCGCATCCGTACCCGCCGTGTTACCGGTGCGCCCGCCGCCCGCACCCCCGCTCAACGATGCCCACCGTGTGGCACCAAAATCACGCGCCTCGTTTTCTCGCGGTTCCGCGTCGGGACAACCGCGATCGAGCTCCGCGAGTTCGACGACATCGCGTTCGCGATCGCCCATACACCGCGTAATCGATTCTCGTCGAGAAATCGAATTATCTCCTGACGGTCCGCAATACCTCAGGGATGCCCCTCTTCCACCGGCCGATGAAATCACCCCCATGGATGTCGTGCCTCCCGCGAACATCCCCTTAAACCGCGAGGACGATGACGGTTTCATAACCGTCAATCGTACCAAAAAACGGAAGACCCAGAGGAGGTCCCCCAACCCCGCTCCCACTGCGGGCCCAAAACCAACAGCGGCACCTTCCAGCCGCCCTGGGCCACCTTCACAGCGCCCGCCGCCACCCCTGATCATCCGCGAGAAAGCCCATTGGCTTCAACTCGCTAAGGAGCTGCCAGGTAAGGCAATCTCTATAAAGAAGCCCGTGATACCCAACACGGCATCAAAGTTATGGTCACGTCTTCAAGTGACCACCGCTCCTAACATCCTTGTTATGTGACCGTAAAATCGGTTACTATACTTATGCCCTGCCGGAAGAAAAACGCCTTCGGGCTGTAATCCGCGGACTCCCACAGGAAATCGAGTGTTCCTACATTCTCGAGGACCTTAAGTCCCAAGCTGTACCGGTGCACGAAGTGCACCGTATGCACAGAGGCGACGCAACAAAGTCTCCTCTAAACCTAGTATTGGTTGTCCTCGACCTCTCCCCAGAGGGGAAAAAGATCTTCGAACTTGAGAAGGTCTGTGGCCTCTCTGGCCTTCGTGTGGAACGCCCACACGAAAAACATACACTGCGGCAGTGTCAGCGTTGCCAACTTTATGGGCACTCTGCCCTACATTGTCAATCCCGTCCCAGGTGCGTCAAGTGCCTGGGCGACCACGGGACCTCGGAGTGCACACGCACCCGGGACTCCCCGGAGCCACCGAGCTGCATTCTCTGCGGCCAAGCGGGTCACCCGCTAACTACAGAGGCTGTCCTGCCGCCCCCGACCCAAACGTAAGTTCGGAAAGGGCAACGCCCAAAAGGCACTAGAAAAGTGCCGAACAAACCCGCATTCGTGGCAGCCGCCCTCCAGTGGTAAATCACTGGACGGGTCTTCCCACGACGGAAGCGTTCCTCCACTAAGGACGCGCGCCCCAATTTTGGCCGGCCTACCCCAAGCAACCCCTGCCCCCGCCCCCATTTTAAAAGCACCTTCTGGGCCGTCACCCCACCACTCTTTAGCGGAGGACTTAGCCTTGGCGACTAAATTCGCCAAGAACTTGCCTTTCGACCTAGCAGAGGTCCAACTCTTGGCTCGAAAACTGAGACAAGTTGCAGAGTCTGATCAACCCTCCCTCCGGGATCAACTCGTGATCGAAATGGATCACGCGTACCTCCTCCAGGTACTTAGGTCGTTATAACTAAACAACCTAGTTAAATTAATGTTACCGGTAACAAATGGCGCATGTAGGTAGATATAAACCACGCTCATTGACTCTGGCGACTTATAACGCCAACGGCCTTCGAAACCAGCGCGACTTGGTCCATGACTTCCTGGTTACCAATCAAGTAGATATACTACTAGTGCAGGAGACCTTCCTGAAACCGAGTGAAAGAGATCCAAAGATCTCTAACTATCGGGTCACTAGACATGACAGGATAGGCCGTGGTGGCGGCACCCTGATCTATTTCAGAAGATCTCTACACTGCATGCCTCTAGTCACCCCACCACTAGTAGGTATGGAGGTATCCGCCTGCAGACTAGCAATGACTGGCCACCAACCTCTAGTCATAGTCTCTGCATACCTCGCGTGCCAGAAAACCCTTATTAAGAAAGACCTAGAAGCCCTATTCAACTTAGGCCCAGCTGTTATAATAGCCGGAGATCTGAATTGTAAACACGAACAGTGGAATTGCAATACCACCAACCCCAATGGCAGAGCTCTAATAAATATATCAGACAATCTTTTGTTTGATATAATAACTCCCATGACCCCACACGATACCCCCCAACCGCGACTGGGGACCCCAAACACTCTCGACCTAGCATTACTGAGGGGCGTAACTCTTCAGTTCCATTCGATCGAAACGATGGACGATATAGACTCGGACCATCGCCCGGTTATCCTCAAATTAGGACAACAGACGGACCAGACATCTGAAACTAGGACCTCTGTGGACTGGTTGAGACTTGGGGACCTCCTCAAGGCAACCGAATCACAAGACTTGGACCGCATCCCGGACCACATCGAATCCCACCAAGACACGGAGACGGCGATCGAGGCCCTCACCAGCCACCTTCAATCCGCAGTGCGGAACTCGTCCAGACAGGTGCCAGTGGAGAATGACCGCCACTTATGCCTGCCGGACGAAGTGAGGGTACTGCTGAGGGAAAAGAGAGCCGCCTCCAGAGCTCACGACAGATATCCCACCGAAGACAACAGAGTCCGACTCCGCCAACTAGAGCGCGAGGTCAAACTACGTATCCGGGAAGTCAGGGAACAACGTTGGGACAGAACGTTGAGAGATATCGAACCAACTCACCAGGCGTACTGGAAGCTGGCTAGAGCTCTCAAATCAGATACCCTCACTGTCATACCCGCGCTAGAAAGAGCCGACAACACCGAGGCGTTCGATGATGAGGAGAAAGCCGAATGCCTTGCTCAGAGTCTAGAGCTTCAATGCTCCCCCACTACACAAAACGTCGACCAGTCACACCTGACGGAGGTGGACTCCGAGGTTGAACGTAGATCCTCTTTACCAGCGGAAACCACACTCGACCCAGTCACGGTGGAAGAAGTGCAAGATCTGATCAAGTCCTCAAACCACGAAAGGCCCCAGGGATCGATGGCATTAACAATCGCGTGTTAAAACTCCTCCCCGGCCACTTGATTATAATCTTAGTGAGCATCTTCAATGCCGCCATAACAAACTGCTCTTTCCCCGCGATCTGGAAGGAAGCAGACGTCATCGGTATTCACAAGCCTGGAAAACCGGCTAATAAACCGTCCAGCTACCGCCCAATCAGCCTACTGAGCACACTCAGCAAGCTTTACGAGAGGGTCATCCTCTCTAGACTAAGAGATTTTGCCATCAGCAAACATCTACTACCCGATGAGCAGTTTGGATTCCGTGCCAGACACTCATGCGTCCAACAGGTGCACCGCATCACGGAGCACATACTATCCCACTTTGCCCATCGCCCTCGTCGCCCTATAGGAACAGCCGCACTGTTCCTTGACGTAGCTAAGGCCTTCGACAAGGTCTGGCATAACGGTTTGATTTACAAGCTGTACCAGTTCGGTGTACCAGACAGACTCGTGCTCATCTTGCGAGACTTCCTCCTAGGCCGTAGCTTCCGTTTTCGAGTGGAGGGAACACGCTCGTCCCCTCACCCACTCACAGCCGGTGTACCACAGGGCTCGGCCCTGTCTCCACTACTCTTCACGCTGTACACCAGCGACATCCCAAAAACTCCAGATGTAGAGTTGGCCCTCTTCGCGGATGACACCGCACTCTATACATCAGATCACAACCGACAAATGGCTTGCGTCCGGCTACAGGTAGCTGTAACAGAGCTAGGCGAATGGTTTCGCAAATGGAGGATAGAGGTAAACCCGGAGAAAAGCGCAGCAATGTTCTTTTCCCCGGGCACGCTTCGCTCTCCCAAACGCGCTTGCCTTCGCTTAAAAGCCATCTCGCTCTACGAACAAGAGATCCCCTGGGCAAAGTACACCAAATACCTGGGTGTCACCTAGATCAGAACTTGCGCTTCAACGAGCATATCACTATAGTCCGGAATAGAGCGCGATTTGTGATGGGTCGTCTAGCACCCATGATAGATAAACGAAGCAAAATGTCCCTCAGACACAAGCTTACTCTATATAAAACATGCATCCGCCCGATCATGACATACGCGAGTGTGGTATTCGGCCATGCCAAGCCTGCCCTTTTAAAGAAACTGCAAATCGTTCAGAATAAATTCATGCGCAGAGCCGTCGGTGCTCCCCTCTATATGCGTAACATCGACATCCACCGCGATCTGGAGCTTCCCTCCATCAAAAACTACATTACGTCGCTCTCGCGTAAGTATTTCGATCTAGCGCCGCACCATCGAAATCCCTCGTCGTGTCCGCGTCCGATTATAAGCCTCGACGAAAGGCTCTCGTGCGACGACCGCGTAACATCCTCATGGACAAGGTCGACGATATCACAAAACGGCTGGCTCGGATCAGCCCGCCCGCGGTTAGGACGGCAGGCTGGCAGGCACCGACAGACAGACACAGACGGCGGCGTCGACGCCGCCAATCACGATCTCTCCACGTCCCCGCGAGGGACGCCAGGAGACACAGCCCCCCCATAGGATAGACTAGGCGTGTTGCTGGGAAGTTTCTTTCGCCGTTTCTTCTCTCCCAGCCATAACACGTTGCGAAACGGCAGTAAGATAGTATAGGCCACCGCGAACCGCCGATCCCGGTCCGCCGGGATCCTTCCTCTCGGGCTTTATATTACCCGTCGCCCGCTCTCAATTAGTGCATTGTGTCGCCTTATGGTGGGCATCATTAGATTCATCCCCCTCTCATGGCAACAGTCCAGCCGAGGTGAAACTCCCTAGGGAGCCCCCTCGAGCAAGTTGCCTCCCGGGCTCGAGCGCCTTCGCTTCGCAAAGGCACTCGCCCCGAAAACCCCGGTAAAGTTGTGAGGTCTTCGGACCAACAACATAAAGTCAAGTCCAATAAAAAAAAAAACGTGTTCATTGCTTACTGTGCTATGTGAATATTCACATCAAAGGCTGAACAATAAAGGGGAAACCCTGTCCAAATAGTTAATATTTGGTATATTTGGTACTTTCTTACCCAAATCTCTCCTTGCATTTTACACAAACCTTTTTGTTGACCTAAATACGAAGATAAGATTGAAAAAAAATTACGCAGAGCTTTTCTGTTACAACCTAACCTATCAATATTGTTTTTTTTTCAATAGGGCCTAATTAGCCCTGCTGTTTCCCTTGACTTAGTCAAGGGCTATATGAGCGGTTATTTATTTAGTATAACTTTATATTATTTATTTATTATATGTATGTATCTACTTCTTTAAGACTGCTTGTAAATAGTATAGTGAAGTTTATACAGTTCTGTATCTTGGTATTTGTTTGGATATAATATAAGACTAGGGAATAAAATAAGAATGTGATCAAAATTTAAAAGTTATGTGATCTACGCTACATTTTGTGTGCAAAAAAGAATAATGAATTTTAAAACATACACAACCATCACTATCTTTAAGTCCGTTATATTGATAAAGATAGCACAGACTATTTTAAGTTAGAACACGTTGGCTATATTTTCACAAAGAACTTCCATTACTACCCTACGTTGCGGAGATAAATCATTACAATCCGTTCCGCAAGTCGGTTAAACCTACTTTGAAATATTTATGGCATTAATAGCTATTTTCCAGACCTTTATTGGAGCTGTAATGGAATTTATTCAGATCCATATCTTTTACATTGCGAAGCAAATAAATAATATGTGAAAGTGTAAGGTGAGAGCATTTCTTATTTATCGATTTGAAGCAACTATTTAGGTGTAGTCAAATATGTAAATGACGTCTCAAAATTGTAACAGTTGGTAAGATTTTATGGAAAAACAGAAATTAAGAAAAATAATTATAGCTCTAAAAATAATAAACTAATTTTTAAATTACATCAGACCCATCAATTTCGTACAATCTATATGATATAAAAGCTTGTTTTTAAAAATGTTTCTTTTTACTATTGATATATTTTTTATTTATTCAAATTTTTTCAGCGAACCCTTTAATTTCATAGCTATATTATGGAAATGTATAAAATATTAACTACACCAACTCGGGAGTGCATAAAAATAACTAGTCCGCCATCTTGGGCTATCCGCCATATTAGATTTAGAGGGAAGACATTTTATTTTATTCATATTCTACTACAGCATCTTGGGCTGTCCGCCATATTAGATTTAGAGTAGTCATTTTTTCTACCTATTTTTCTCAACAAATCCTTTATGAAAAGAAATGATAATTTACTTGCATATGACATGGTACATAAAATATCTTTAATTTGATACTCGTATAATGGGAGTACACAATAAATAACTAATCCGCCATCTTCGACCGTCCGCCATATTTAATATAGAATGAACCCACTAGGCTATTCACACATTGTCAACCAAACTAAATATGTATGCAGAATTACATCTCAACCAGTTGAGGATAACTGCTTTAAAATTCAGTTGCAAGATTTGACCTGAACATATTATGTACATACAAACATTGCAAGTTAAATAAAACCTTGTAAAAAACCACCCACATTATTTTCTCATAGAAATGATAAAAAAGTAAAAATAACCTCTGCGTTACTATGACAGAGGAGGAGGCAAAAAAAGGGGGAGGTACAAGAATGTTTACACGCGATTTTGCAATCAATTACATTATTTAGTGATACTTAAATATCTTAACTTAATTAACATCTAAGGTTGCATAATAAAGTAGAAAATGTTTTAAATAACTTGATGTTAAAAAAGTGTTTCGTAAGAAAAAACAGGATATATTTTACGTTAACGAATAAGGATTCAGGATAGCCAGTGTATTTTTCAAGTTCCTGACAGCTGCGAGGCGATACTTCTGAGTAATGTCTTGTTTACACTGAGCAAGTAAACAAGGATGTTTATTGGTTCCATTTGTATTGTGCTTTACAAGTTTACGAACTGCGGGGAGTTTGTGGCGTGAATTGTCTCTGTTTGCTTTATTTTCGATGGAGATATTGCTACCTATAATAAATAAAAAACCTACTTATTTTAATCGATTTATTCGACTTTAAAAAAAGAAGGTTTTATATATATATATATATATACGTCGTGTAAAAAAATTCGGATTAAGCTTTATTTTCATAAGAGATTTTTTACAATTCACATAAAATTATGAGAAATATTAATAAATAAATTAAAAGATTTGTAATTATTATAACGTATATATAACATACTATGTTACTGATGAATATTTATACATAAACATAATAATACAATGTGTGTGTGTGTGTTGAAAGATTTGACCTTGCTAATTATGCAGGAATAAAATTTAAAAGTCTGCAATACAATACCACACTAACCAGTCTTGGCCTTTTTGCTAGAGCCTCTTAACCATGGCCTAAGTAGGTACTTTACACGCTGTCGACGAGAAATAACTAAATCATCGATATGCAATATTCCGTTATTGAGGAAAGAAATTCATTATTCACGGTTGCAATTTGAATATATAACGTTCCCGGGGTCAAAAGGAAACATATTTTATAGAGCTAAACTAATTTTATATCCGTGATTTCTTCAGATAAACATGTATATGTGTCTTATATGTGTGTATATATGTAGGTATACTGTTTAAGAGTTTTATGTTTCACAACGATGTTATGTCTGCCGTGACGATACCTTAAAGGCTCAACGGAAGATCAGCGCTGGTTTTAACAGGCCAGCATTATGCTGGGACTAATGTCCGTTTTAGAACAAAGTTATGTTACTTACTTTAGTTTTTAAATATTTTAGCATATTATATTGTATCTGCATATTATATTTAGCATATTATATCATTTGTCCTGAATAAATGATTTTCTTTCTTTCTTTCTACGAGTTTGTATTGTTAGAACCTGAACGCCGAGAAAAGACAAATTTACACCTGCATACCTGTAGACATTTTATTACCTTTTCGGCATTTGGACTTCTTTTGTTTACTTTCTGTGGGAAAAACAGCCCATTGTGTATTGTAATCTTTTATGGTAGTCATTAGCCAGATGTGATTCTAGGAAATTCAGTCCGCGCGGTCGAGCAGACATATTGTATTTGTACAGTATAAAGCAATGCCCAATAGAGAGATGAGGCAGTCGAGCAATAACCACAAGCGAAGCAAGACTTGTGTACATTCGGTAATCTATTTAGTGACGGACTTCGCGCGTGTATTTTGAATTACGATCTCCTGCATTACGTTTGGACTTATTGCGTTCGGTTATTTTTGTACCTGGATTATACGTGTTTGTATGGTTCTAATAAACTCTATAATAATTCCAACGGCATTTTAATTCGAGTCCTGCAACTCGTAACAATATGATACATGATTTTGAAATCGTAAGGTATGTTCGTTATGATTAGTTGAAAATCATAAAAATGATGGGTATAACGTAGCGAAAGGCTTAAGGGTCATAGCAGAGCCATCCGCCACAGACCAAACACCGTCGTCTCCGGGTGATCGCGGCACTGCCAGTGAGGGAATCTCGCGTGGTCAACAAGTGAACTTCGCGTAACTCACGAATTGTCTAGTAGTCTGTCAGCGACTGGTACTAGACCTAAACGCTAATAAATCAATGCAGCGGGCTGTCACTGAGTGGTTCAGTGGCCTGCCGCGCGTGGACAGTGCAAGAGAGGCCGCAAATACTAGCAACTGAATTTTTTTTAATGCGTTGCTTTTACACACCATGTGTGTGTATATTGGAATATTTTCTTTTAAATATTGTGCAACAAAATCTTGCTTGCTAGCTTTGTGCCATATTTCTCTTTCTATACCAAGGTTGCCTGGAAGTAACAGTAAGTACAGTCGGAAATATTTTATAATTTTTCGTTAATAATTCAAATTTCGTGTTTTGAACTTTAAATATATTAGATTTTGGAATGTACGTAATGTAAATACGTAAATATTCTGTTTCATTTTCCGCATCTCTTTTTGAATAATTTAAAAGCTTCGGTGATTTTTAATCTTCCTGTGAGAACGGTTTCATTTTCGTGAACCCAATACACACCGGCTACGTTCCACATGAGACTTACAATGACCACGTTCACGAACGCGATTTTTCCCGTTCCACTTGCTTGCGGGCGTTACAATCATAAACTCTAGTGGAATGGATTATGGAGCGTTGATGTCATCACCGACGAAATACAGAAATGCCATTGTGGTTGCGCCGAGGAAACACCTTCTTATAATTCTTCCTCCCCATCCTCGCCATCAAGAAAAGAATAAACTTTTAAATGAAGAATGCGCAATACAGGACGATTCAGCTAGTGTTACTGCTGTCACCGCGATAAATATACGTAACATAGGTTGGAACATAATCAAGAAAATAAACTGTTATAAGTTCCCTTAATGAACGTAACCATAATCCTAGTGAGTGTGTGAACCCCGGGGACGAGTGCAGTCTGGCGGCGGACTGGTGGCGAGGTAAGTCCTTCCTTGCTTCTTCTTCCACGTCCCTTTGCCTTCTCCCGGCCATCGCATCGCGCTCGCACATTGGTTGATTTGAAAATAGCGCCTATTTCAATGTCAATCGATAAAGAGAATTAATGTTCTGTGGTCAATGCCCACTTCGATCCACCTTTTGACATTGGTCGTTGCGAGCTTTGTGAGATCGAAAACAATGACGTCATTAGTGACGTTTTCGTCACGACCAGAACGCCCGTGGTTGCTATGTGGAACGGCTGACGGGACATTTCGGGTGTTGTGAACTACTAGAGGAACGCGTCCATTGTAGTCCTTTCAATTGTTAAGGCCAAGTCATTAAGCCTAAACCCTTTTCTCATTATTTTCCAATCCTTTGTAATATTATCTCTGAAAAAAAATTAAAAGGTAACGGTTATTTCAGAGCTTTTTATCAAAAGAAAAGTTTGTATTTTTGGGGAACTTTGAAGGTAACACGGGTAGTATATTATTTTGTTATTATGTTGTTGTATGTATTATTACATACAACGACAAATCGCTTTTCGCGTCTGTCTATCTATGTATTCGCTAACTTTTTCTAAGCCACTCAACGGTTTTGAAGCGGTTTTCCCTACCAGTTACATAAGTTTTCACTGAAGTTTTTTATATATATGAAAAGTTATATGTGTGTGCAGTTACACGCAGTAGAAGTGAAACTTTTTATTGGTCGGTCTTACGGTAGGTCGTTCTGTGTCCATAGAGGTAGAAATAAAACACAGGTGTCAGTCAAATAAACTACATGCACTTCAAAAATTGTGACATCAAGCATGTATTTTTTATTAAGTAGGCAATCAATAATACTGACATATTGGTAATGAATTTTGGTTGGTTATAAAAAGTATTAACTGAAAGACTTCTCCCTTCTGCAACTCTTATGTCTGGGAAATAATACACAGACTAAAGCTCACAAGCCGAGCGAGCGAAGCGAACGTACCACGACAGTGGTCAGCGAATGTCACAACCGATTTGTAACCATCATTTAAATAGTTATTTATTCATTAATAAATGGTGTCCAGTCTGCTCTGTCTCGGAATCAATTTCGTTAAGTCAATTATTTGGGAGTTCAGAGGCAAAAACCAACTCATTAAAAAAAAAAAAAAAAATTTACGATGATAGAACTAATAATATTAATATTAAAGATTCAAATTCTCACTATAATATTTTTTTGGCACCCCAAATAATATTTTCAATATATAAAAAAATTGGAAGATTTTTTAGCCCAGTCTAATAGTTATTTATGTCTACATAACGTCTTCATTTTTAACCCTTCTTTGTGTGTGTGCGCGTGTGTGTGTGTGTGTGTGTGTGTGTGTGTGTGTGTGTGTGTGTGTGTGTGTGTGTGTGTGTGTGTGTGCGTGTGTGTAAAGGATGATTTCCACCAAACGGCTCGCATCTCATCGGATAGGAATGGATTTTAGAACCTTTAAACAATATTAAATCGTGTACACAGTATTTAAAGTCTCTATTACCAAGCCGCGTACAGCAGCTAGACTGCGGGCATCTTTCGCGACACGCGATCGTAGCCGAAAGTATGTTGCAACGCGCGATCAGCTCCGCTCGCCTGTCGTCGTATTCGATCGGATCCTTTCGGCTGTCGTCGCGTATAGTTCTTTAAATTACAACACGGTAGGAATGAAACTATTTGACTCGGCGCAGAAACGGATACGTTCACAAGCGACGGTACGGAGCCGATCGTATGCGTCGATATCCTGCCGGACGCGATCGGCTGTCGCCGCATACGTTCGTATCGTTACTGATCCGATGCGATGCGAACCGTTTGGTGGAAATCATCCTTTAGATTTACGATTGTATAAAACTGTTAATACACACATATATTTAATATTTAATACGTACATTGGCAAAGCGTTTTATACATTTCACAACATTAAAAGATTTTCATGGACGGTACTTCAAGTTACATACTTCTTTTAAGAACCAGTAAAACCAGTAAGGTATTAATTACATTATTTATTTCGTAGAACATGAAAAACTATTTACACTATCAATATATAATAAGAATCTGGAACCCTACGAAGGGGTTACATATTTGTGCCGTTTGGAGTTAAAACTTTAGGACCGTGGGGTCCATCAGCAAAGGGTTTCTTCAAAGAAATTTGTGAGAAACTTTGATAACACCCGTGATCAGAAGGCTGGTTCGTATTTCGCGCAACGAATCAGCATTGCCATACAGCATGGCAATGCAGCCAGCCTTCTGGTCACGGTTCCCTCTGGAAGCGATTTGTTACATACTTTATATTAATTTATTTATAGTTTAGTTTATGTTTAAGTATTCTGTTATTAATTTTTGTGTTGTAGATCACACATATTTAGTTGTTCCTATTATTCACATAATATGATTGCCTATGATTTGTATAAGAATCTTATATTTTTAACTTTCGTACTGTAATGATGTTAAAAGATGTGAATTGTATGCTAAGTGTAAAAAAGCTTTTAAGTGTAAAATTATATAAACTAAGTAAATGGTAGTATAGTAAATTGTATAAATATCAGTTTTTTTTTAAAGGGGAATATGTAATAGAAACGGAACGCATCTGTCAACGTCATTTGACAGGCGCGTTAACCGTGACGTACCGGAGCTACACACTCCCTCTCGAGTTTTTACATGGAGCCTCTCGACACATATAATATTAAGATTTACAAATTAACATATCTGTATTGTGAACTAGAAAATAAAACCATCGAAGACTGAACATATTTTTTATTAACAAAACTACACGTACCATTTTCCAGTGCTAGCAGCCTTAACCATTACTGTTTGGCAACATTCAACGTAGTTTCGCTCTGTTCGACAGACGAACACTGAATGCCCCGTATTTTTTTTGTACAGAATCTAGTGGAATAACCACAGATCGCTGTTTCAGCGATACCGGACTTGGTGGGCTTACAGACTCCGTGCGAGTGGAGGTGTCGTAAAGTGATTTAGGTTGCACTTACGATTTATCCTTCATTGCCCAGATTCAATATAGATAAATATAAGAGATGATAATGAGTTTATGTAGAGTGTAAGTGTAAAGTAATTTTGTAAGGAAATGTTAATAAATACATACACAAGATATAAACTCCTATTGATGTATCCACAAATTCATTTCTTTATTAGTATCAAATGTGGAACCCGACTGCCCTAGTCATAGGTATCGTTTAGCACACAATATAAGAATGATCTTTGAATCATTCTTCTTTTACGACTTATATTAATAAGTCCTTTTGAATGTAAAATGAAAGGAGAGATTTGGGTAAGAAAGTACCAAATATACCAAATAATAACTATTCGGGCAGGGTTTCCCCTTATTGTTCAGCCTTTGATGTGAATATTCACACAGCACAGTAAGCAATGAACACAGTCTAAACGCGACTACGCCTTTTATACGAAAAATGCTACCCTACAAAACAATAATATTGCATCATTGCTAAAAATAGCAATTACATCATAGTGTTGCCAGGATCATAAAAACAATTATAATAATTAGTTACTGATGCACTAAATTATCTAGATAATAATTTAGTGGGCTTATAAAATTAACTAACAGGTAGAAAATGATAATTTAATCATAAATCGAATCGTCTGATAAATCGACTAAAAGTATTATCTATGACGATTGTCTATGTCATATTAATATACACTATGGTTCTCATGACTACTGTGATGGACATCTTGTAACATTCGGCTATCTAGTCTTTTGTTAACAACTTTTTTGAACTCAACAAGTTCCTCGTCGCGCTCCCTCACCCCTGCTGTCCTTTGCGTTCAGAAAAATATTAACCTTTTCGCATTTCGCGACAGGAGGCGTTCAGCCCGGTAGCAGCGCCCTAGAGGAGACACCTCCTATGATGTCGAGCTCATGTCGACCGCTGCATAATGCCCCGTATTAAGGCGATTTCGCCTGCTTTTATATTGTGACACCAACTACACAGTGTTCACATTTTGGCAATCTTATAACCTTATAATAATATTTATTACAAAAGTTATCAAAAGTACCTAACAATATAAATCTTACCATATAAATACGAACTTTTTATTAAGACAAAACACTACTTACTATAAATTATATATTTAGTAGGTATTGTTACAGTTATTGAGTAGCATAATTGTTCTTGTCGTGTTCCTTTTTAAAGTTAATAATTGATTTTGTTATGTACTCTCTTATTTCTAAAATTCTAAACGATACGATCGGCCATTTCCTTAATTGTACATTAATGTTATATTTTTATTTATTCTGTGATTAGCACTCTTGTTTTGTATAAAGTAGTTGTCTATAATTTACGATAATTTTATATAACAATATTTATCTTCTATATGACGTCGTAACTGTGTAGATTATAATTCAAAATCTCTCAATTGTGTATAGACGGTATTCATTACATTTTATTTTCATGTTGGCAGACGCGAAAGATTTGTACTGTGTTCGGTTTATTTTATTACATGTAAAACTTAAAGTATAATGTTTTATATGATATCTTGTATAAAATATTATCTCGAATTTCCAAATTGTAAAGTATTAAATTCTTTTCATTCATAACAATTTAATTAAAATAGTTTATCAGCGACTTCAATCCGCTATCGGTTGTGCCATGTCGAGGTGTTCTAAGAATGCTTGTCGAAGTCGAGGTTGAATAGTCAGTGCACGCAAAGTGTTAAAACCGCAAGGTTCTATAAATCTCTAATTATAAAGTATTGTGCTGTTCTTTTACTACCATAAAACCTTTTGGAGTTGTTGCAAGTATTACATCATCCTTAAAAAAAAACAAAAGTACCTACCTTCAATTTAAAGTCAAATTGTGTCTAGGCGCGGCAAATACATAACTTCATTTTATTAAATCTTATATATATAAATCAATTGCTGTTCGTTAGTCTCGCTAAAACTCTAGAACGGCTGGACTGATTTGACTAATTTTGCTTTTGCATTATTTGTGGAAGTCAAGGAGAGGTTTAAAAGGTGAGTAAATATGAAAAAATGATTCTGAGGCGGTACGAAGTTTGCCGGGTCAGCTAATATTTTCATATAATCTATCACGTGCGTACATTATTTTTTAATGTCGCTCAGCTAAGCGGGGTCACGGGTCAGACAGTACAAAATATAGGAAGCTGCGGTTTTGTCTAAGATGATAAAAACAATATCAGTGGGTTTGACTGTTAATTATAAGTTATCCCATTGAATAGCCAGATATCGATATATGGTTTCATTGAACATATTGTTACGAGTTACAGGACTCGAATTAAAATGCCGTTGGAATTAGTATAGTATTAATTTGAATTATACAAACACGTATAACACAGGTACAAATATAACCGGATGCAATAAATCCACGTAATGCACAATTAAATAACACGCACAAAGTCCGTCACTATATAGCTCATCGAATGTACACACGTCTTGCTCGCATCGTAATTGTCACTTGACTGCCTCACCTCTCCGTTCGGGCATTGTTTTTTTTTTTTTTTTTTATTGGACTTGACTTTATGTTGTTGGTCCGAAGACCTTACAACTTTACTGGGGTTTTTCGGGGCGAGTGCCTTTGCGAAGCGAAGGCGCTCGAGCCAGGGAGGCAACTTGCTCGAGGGGCTCCTAGGGAGTTTCACCTCGGCTGGACTGTTGCCATGAGAGGGGGATGAATCTAATGATGCCCACCATAAGGCGACACAATGCACTAATTGAGAGCGGGCGACGGGTAATATAAAGCCCGAGAGGAAGGATCCCGGCGGACCGGGATCGGCGGTTCGCGGTGGCCTATACTATCTTACTGCCGTTTCGCAACGTGTTATGGCTGGGAGAGAAGAAACGGCGAAAGAAACTTCCCAGCAACACGCCTAGTCTATCCTATGGGGGGGCTGTGTCTCCTGGCGTCCCTCGCGGGGACGTGGAGAGATCGTGATTGGCGGCGTCGACGCCGCCGTCTGTGTCTGTCTGTCGGTGCCTGCCAGCCTGCCGTCCTGACCGCGGGCGGGCTGATCCGAGCCAGCCGTTTCGTGATATCGTCGACCTTGTCCATGAGGATGTTACGCGGTCGTCGCACGAGAGCCTTTCGTCGAGGCTTATAATCGGACGCGGACACGACGAGGGGATTTCGATGGTGCGGCGCTAGATCGAAATACTTACGCGAGAGCGACGTAATGTAGTTTTTGATGGAGGGAAGCTCCAGATCGCGGTGGATGTCGACGTTACGCATATACAGGGGAGCACCGACGGCTCTGCGCATGAATTTATTCTGAACGATTTGCAATTTCTTTAAAAGGGCAGGCTTGGCATGGCCGAATACCACACTCGCGTATGTCATGATCGGGCGGATGCATGTTTTATATAGAGTAAGCTTGTGTCTGAGGGACATTTTGCTTCGTTTATCTATCATGGGTGCTAGACGACCCATCACAAATCGCGCTCTATTCCGGACTATAGTGATATGCTCGTTGAAGCGCAAGTTCTGATCTAGGGTGACACCCAGGTATTTGGTGTACTTTGCCCAGGGATCTCTTGTTCGTAGAGCGAGATGGCTTTTAAGCGAAGGCAAGCGCGTTTGGGAGAGCGAAGCGTGCCGGGGAAAGAACATTGCTGCGCTTTTCTCCGGGTTTACCTCTATCCTCCATTTGCGAAACCATTCGCCTAGCTCTGTTACAGCTACCTGTAGCCGGACGCAAGCCATTTGTCGGTTGTGATCTGATGTATAGAGTGCGGTGTCATCCGCGAAGAGGGCCAACTCCACATCTGGAGTTTTTGGGATGTCGCTGGTGTACAGCGTGAAGAGTAGTGGAGATAGTGCCGAGCCCTGTGGTACACCGGCTGTGAGTGGGTGAGGGGACGAGCGTGTTCCCTCCACTCGAAAACGGAAGCTACGGCCTAGAAGGAAGTCTCGCAAGATGAGCACGAGTCTGTCTGGTACACCGAACTGGTACAGCTTGTAAATCAAACCGTTATGCCAGACCTTGTCGAAGGCCTTAGCTACGTCAAGGAACAGTGCGGCTGTTCCTATAGGGCGACGAGGGCGATGGGCAAAGTGGGATAGTATGTGCTCCGTAATGCGGTGCACCTGTTGAACGCATGAGTGTCTGGCACGGAATCCAAACTGCTCATCGGGTAGCAGATGTTTGCTGATGGCAAAATCTCTTAGTCTAGAGAGGATGACCCTCTCGTAAAGCTTGCTGAGTGTGCTCAGTAGGCTGATTGGGCGGTAGCTGGACGGTTTATTAGCCGGTTTTCCAGGCTTGTGAATACCGATGACGTCTGCTTCCTTCCAGATCGCGGGGAAAGAGCAGTTTGTTATGGCGGCATTGAAGATGCTCACTAAGATTATAATCAAGTGACCGGGGAGGAGTTTTAACACGCGATTGTTAATGCCATCGATCCCTGGGGCCTTTCGTGGTTTGAGGACTTGATCAGATCTTGCATTTCTTCCACCGTGACTGGGTCGAGTGTGGTTTCCGCTGGTAAGGAGGATCTACGTTCAACCTCGGAGTCCACCTCCGTCAGGTGTGACTGGTCGACGTTTTGTGTAGTGGGGAGCATTGAAGCTCTAGACTCTGAGCAAGGCATTCGGCTTTCTCCTCATCATCGAACGCCTCGGTGTTGTCGGCTCTTTCTAGCGCGGGTATGACAGTGAGGGTATCTGATTTGAGAGCTCTAGCCAGCTTCCAGTACGCCTGGTGAGTTGGTTCGATATCTCTCAACGTTCTGTCCCAACGTTGTTCCCTGACTTCCCGGATACGTAGTTTGACCTCGCGCTCTAGTTGGCGGAGTCGGACTCTGTTGTCTTCGGTGGGATATCTGTCGTGAGCTCTGGAGGCGGCTCTCTTTTCCCTCAGCAGTACCCTCACTTCGTCCGGCAGGCATAAGTGGCGGTCATCCTCCACTGGCACCTGTCTGGACGAGTTCCGCACTGCGGATTGAAGGTGGCTGGTGAGGGCCTCGATCGCCGTCTCCGTGTCTTGGTGGGATTCGATGTGGTCCGGGATGCGGTCCAGGTCTTGTGATTCGGTTGCCTTGAGGAGGTCCCCAAGTCTCAACCAGTCCACAGAGGTCCTAGTTTCAGATGTCTGGTCCGTCTGTTGTCCTAATTTGAGAATAACCGGGCGATGGTCCGAGTCTATATCGTCCATCGTTTCGATCGAATGGAACTGAAGAGTTACGCCCCTCAGTAATGCTAGGTCGAGAGTGTTTGGGGTCCCCCAGTCGCGGTTGGGGGGTATCGTGTGGGGTCATGGGAGTTATTATATCAAACAAAAGATTGTCTGATATATTTATTAGGCTCTGCCATTGGGGTTAGTGGTATTGCAATTCCACTGTTCGTGTTTACAATTCAGATCTCCGGCTATTATAACAGCTGGGCCTAAGTTGAATAGGGCTTCTAGGTCTTTCTTAATAAGGGTTTTCTGGCACGCGAGGTATGCTGAGACTATGACTAGAGGTTGGTGGCCAGTTATTGCTAGTCTGCAGGCGGATACCTCCATACCTACTAGTGGTGGGGTGACTAGAGGCATGCAGTGTAGAGATCTTCTGAAATAGATCAGGGTGCCGCCACCACGGCCTATCCTGTCATGTCTAGTGACCCGATAGTTAGAGATCTTTGGATCTCTTTCACTCGGTTTCAGGAAGGTCTCCTGCACTAGTAGTATATCTACTTGATTGGTAACCAGGAAGTCATGGACCAAGTCGCGCTGGTTTCGAAGGCCGTTGGCGTTATAAGTCGCCAGAGTCAATGAGCGTGGTTTATTTCTACCTACATGCGCCATTTGTTACCGGTAACAATAATTTAACTAGGTTGTTTAGTTATAACGACCTAAGTACCTGGAGGAGGTACGCGTGATCCATTTCGATCACGAGTTGATCCCGGAGGGAGGGTTGATCAGACTCTGCAACTTGTCTCAGTTTTCGAGCCAAGAGTTGGACCTCTGCTAGGTCGAAAGGCAAGTTCTTGGCGAATTTAGTCGCCAAGGCTAAGTCCTCCGCTAAAGAGTGGTGCGATGACGGCCCAGAAGGTGCTTTTAAAATGGGGGCGGGGGCAGGGGTTGCTGGGGTAGGCCGGCCAAAATTGGGGCGCGCGTCCTTAGTGGAGGAACGCTTCCGTCGTGGGAAGACCCGTCCAGTGATTTACCACTGGAGGGGGGGCCGCCACGAATGCGGGTTTGTTCGGCACTTTTCTAGTGCCTTTTTGGGCGTTGCCCTTTCCGAACTTACGTTTGGGTCGGGGGGCGGCAGGACAGCCTCTGTAGTTAGCGGGGTGACCCGCTTGGCCGCAGAGAATGCAGCTCGGTGGCTCCGGGGAGTCCCGGGTGCGTGTGCACTCCGAGGTCCCGTGGTCGCCCAGGCACTTGACGCACCTGGGACGGGATTGACAATGTAGGGCAGAGTGCCCATAAAGTTGGCAACGATGACACTGCCGCAGTGTATGTTTTCGTGTGGGCGTTCCACACGAAGGCCAGAGAGGCCACAGACCTTCTCAAGTTCGAAGATCTTTTTCCCCTCTGGGGAGAGGTCGAGGACAACCAATACTAGGTTTAGAGGAGACTTTGTTGCGTCGCCTCTGTGCATACGGTGCACTTCGTGCACCGGTACAGCTTGGGACTTAAGGTCCTCGAGAATGTAGGAACACTCGATTTCCTGTGGAAGTCCGCGGATTACAGCCCGAAGGCGTTTTTCTTCCGGCAGGGCATAAGTATAGTAACCGATTTTACGGTCACATAACAAGGATGTTAGGGGCGGTGGTCACTTGAAGACGTGACCATAACTTTGATGCCGTGTTGGGTATCACGGGCTTCTTTATAGAGATTGCCTTACCTGGCAGCTCCTTAGCGAGTTGAAGCCAATGAGCTTTCTCGCGGATGATCAGGGGTGGCGGCGGGCGCTGTGAAGGTGGCCCAGGGCGGCTGGAAGGTGCCGCTGTTGGTTTTGTGCCCGCAGTGGGAGCGGGGTTGGGGGGGACCTCCCTCTGGGTCTTCCGTTTTTTGGTACGATTGACGGTTATGAAACCGTCATCGTCCTCGCGGTTTAAGGGGATGTTCGCGGGAGGCGCGACATCCATGGGGGTGATTTCATCGGCCGGTGGAAGAGGGGCATCCTGAGGTATTGCGGACCGTCAGGAGATAATTCGATTTCTCGACGAGAATCGATTACGCGGTGTATGGGCGATCGCGAACGCGATGTCGTCGAACTCGCGGAGCTCGATCGCGGTTGCCCCGACGCGGAACCGCGAGAAAACGAGGCGCGTGATTTTGGTGCCACACGGTGGGCATCGTTGAGCGGGGTGCGGGCGGCGGGCGCACCGGTAACACGGCGGGTACGGATGCGGGGGGCGCGGACGCTAAGGCAGAGCGCAGGTGGTCAGCGATAAGCGCGGTGGCGGGGGTCGCGGGGGGTGCGGTGGTCGCGGCAGATGCGGGTGCGGGGGCCCCTTGCACGTGTAAGGGTTTCTCGGAATTAAGTTCCGAGATAACGGACGCCATTGATTGGGACTCCGGAGTCCTCAAAAATTGGTCGAGCGCTTGAGGGAATTGCTGTCGTAAAAACGACAGCAAACCCTCCAACAGCAATGGAGAGAGCTCCACGCCGTCCATTGTCCCTGAGGGGGACGAACGATTTGGTGGAAAAACCACCTGATGACGCACTTTTCACTGCACTGTCACAGAAAAAACACAGATCGACCGGGTGAACGAACGAACACAACGAACACGAATAACGGACAGCCGAGGCGGAGCGGGAGACTTGCGCGCGCGACGAACGACAACGGGCGAATGCATTGTTTTATACTACAGTTCGTTTGCGTTAAGAATGCAGTGAGTCATCAGTGCTACTGCAGGGTAAAGGTGTATTCACAGCGGTGTTAAAATTCAAACAAATTGTATTTTTAAAGATCAAGTTTAATGAATTTAAAAAATACACTTAAAGTTAAAAATCAAAATTAAGTCATTAATATTTTAATCACTATCATTAGTATCTTCGTTAGTATTTATAATTAAAAAAATCTGCAGCGAGTCATCTGCAGACGTCATGACGTCATCTTAATCCCACGTGGTATTTTCTTCTTGTAAGACGTGTTCGCAGCATTTCTTTCATCGATCAGCGTCTACTAACCGAACTGCGTCATAAAATTATTTTTTCACGTCAGTCATCTTAAAAGTTGTATTGTTGGCAGTAATATATTTTTTTATTTGGGCCCACACCAAGTCAATGGGGTTCAGTTTGAAGTGGTAAGGAGGTAAACGGAGAATTTCAATGCCGTTAATCCTAACCATTTCATCGATTAAATATTTATCATATTGTGGGGCGATTTCGGCGGTCATACACAGTCATATTTAAATCAGACTGTTTAAAATACTTAAAAACATTGTAAATTACTTTTCTCTCTCCACTATGAATTACCGAACCACTTTTATTTTTACGAATTGGTGAGGTATTGATTTTTTTTTAAATATAAATCAGTTAACACAATTACAGGACACAACCGTCGCGTTCGAAGCTATGCTTTCAACTGGTCACTGTGAACTTGACCTTGTAATTTGAAAAGATTTGATTGGTTAGGGGGCGGGCCTACGTCAGCAAACAATGATGACTCACTGCATTCTTAACGCGAGCAAACTATAATTATAAGATACAACAATCGACCGCGTGGACTGGACCTTCTAAGAACTACACCTGGCTAACGACCATCATAAAGGATTACAATACACAATAGGCGGCTTTTCTAATTACAAATTTTAAACACAAAGTAAACAAAAGAACTCCATATGCGGGCAGGTAATAAACTGTAATAAACTGTGCTTTATGGTCGGCAGGTGTGCATTCACATTTATCGGCGTGCTTCGTGGAATTTTGGCTAAGTTGTAACAATATAATACACTGCCCAGAAACTTAATAACAAAATTAATTAAAACCATCAAGGTTAATAAAATAAGACCACAAACATAAGCTAGCTTAAACGTAGCTCATATCGCGATAGTGCCATTTTATAGTGCCTATTAAACCGGCAACAGCCGGTTAAAACCGGTTTAAAACCGTATAAATTGGTTTCGACCGGGCCGAAATGGGAATATTGGATTAATTTAAACCGGGCACGTAAATGACAACAATTGAAACAGTGGCGTAGTTTGCCTTAAACGGCTCCTGTATCAAAGTGTGTTGGCGGGCTCAAAGGAAGGGTAAAGGGTTTTCATGTTCCATAGGCGGTTTCGTAATCCCCCCGCGGACCTGTCCGTTACAGTCCAAGGGGTGGACATTCGCGTAGGCCCCTAGATGAAATATCTGAGGCTAATTCTTGATAGGAAATGGCTGTTCAAGGCGCACTTTGAGCAGCTAGTTCCTAAGCTCGTGAGGTCCGCAGGCGCCCTCTCTCGTCTTCTTCCCAACGTGGGGGGACCGGGGACGACGACTAGGAAACTCTACATGGGCATCCTTAGGAGTATGGCCCTGTACGGTGCACCCGTATGGTCCACTGCACTTCACCGCCACAATAGGACTTTGTTGTGCCGCGCACAACGGGTCCTGGCGGTGAGGACCATCCGAGATAACGTACAGTGTCGTGGACGGCGTCGACACTCTTGGCAGGCGATCCGCCCTGGCCTCTCCAGGCGGACGTGATAGCCAAAGTTCGGCGCTCCCGACAGGATGCCCTCGCTCCTGGCCTGGTCTATAGCCAGGCCGAACTCCAGGTGATCAGGACGCGGGAAACCGCGGCCATGATCCAAGCTTGGTCAGTAGAGTTGGAAAACCCTGTTGCTGGCATTGATACGGTGGAAGCGGTTCGACCGCAGCTGTTGCGATGGCTCTCGCGGAAACGCGGGACCCTGACCTTCAGAGTGACACAGATACTTACCGGGCACGGTTGCTTCGATAAGTATCTGTGTCAGATTGCGGGCTGCTTGCCTTCACCCCAGTGCCGCCAATGTGGCGCGTTAGACACGGCATTACACACGCTAGTCGAGTGCGCAGCATGGGCACCTCAGAGGTTTGAACTCGAGACACTTGTAGGACCGATCGAATCGCTGGGCGATCTGGTGCAAGCCATGCTGCACAGCGACGATTGGTGGGTGGGTGCGGCCAATTTCTGCGAGACGGTAGTGTCTCATACGGGGGCCGCGGAACGAGATAGGGAGAGAGATGGTAGTGCGCATGCATCTCGCGGGCGCCGACGTCAGTCGGGAGCCCGGAGGCGCAGGTATGCGCATGACCTCTCTCCCTGAAATACCGCTGCAGGGGCCCTCTAGCATCTAGGGAGCAGAGGAGTCTTCACCCCTGTTGACGAAGTGAGTTTGCCTCTCCCGGGGCATTCTCAAGCACTTGTGCGCTAGGATCGGTGTGGGCGTAACTACGTTCTGTATCTCACGCCTTTCCTGCTATAAGCGCGGGGCACATGGGAGGAGGGTGGTTTTAGTGGGGTATTGATTAGTCGAGTCTCCACACAAGCCGGTTTATTATTGTTTGGATTGCCTCAGTGGAAAGCCTCCATGATCAACAACGGTCTAATCCCTAGCAAAGGACCCGGTATGTGCCAAATGCATTTCCACCGCCTTAAAAAAAAAAAAAAGTAAAGGGTTTTTCTTTATAAAAGGAACAAAAAATGCTCGAATTGAATAAAAATAATTATGTATTGAATATAAGTTATTACTTATACTTACTTCTCCTAGGAGCTAAGTGAGCCAAACAATTCAAATCAAAGATACAGTTTTCTCGCCATTTTATCGGCAAACTTATTTATCAAATCATCTGTAGTTGAAGACGATTTTAGTTTTTCTATATTTTCTGTCTGTATAGATAATAATGAGAAGTCTGCTAGCCGTTTCTGTTGGCCCAGCAGTTGTTCTCAAAAATGTTATTAATCTATACATTCAAATTCAAAAGTTTTTATTCAAAATAATTTCCACTGGAGAACACTCTTTGAAGGTCATACATATAAGTTAAAATTTAATTTCTCTTCCTATTCTATGTACACCGCTTCGCAACGTGTTATTGCTGTTAAGGAGAAGAAGCGGCAAGAAACTCCCCAGCAACACGTCTAGCTAAAAATTGTTTTTCTTTATATTTCTTATTCTATTTTTATCTCAAATTCTTTTTTAAAAAGTTTTACATAGATTATTATAGTTATAAATATAAAGACATGACGTATTATATTTTTTTTTGCTGCATAATATCTCCGTATATTCCTTACAAGTATGGCAAGATAAAAACGTTATACTCGTGCAAAATACTGTATAAGAGGTTGGAGCGAGCTGCTATGTAAATGAAGTTTTGTCATTTAAGTATTCTTCAATAGTGTAGTATCCCTTTTTTAGCAAGATACTTATAATTTGGTTTTTAATTTAGTGAAAGGCAGATCTAACATTTCATAAAATCTAACAATCACAAAAGATTATGGATAACATTTTAAGAAATTTTGCTTACACACTTTCGGGGCCCCATATAGCCTGGGGGCCCTGTATCATTGATACGGCTGATACAGCGGTAGCTACGCCCCTGAATTGAAATATATCACTTTTATAATTGGAGAATTAGAGCCTTCGATATGATCCAAATTGGTATAGGTCTGTTTTGTTTGGGATAGTCAGAGTTATCAAACACCTTCATTGAGTATTCGGTACATCTAATATGTGTAGAGGTGTCGAGTGTATACAACTGTTGGCATCCTAAAATATACGGCAGCTAATATGTATTTGTAGCAGATGTCATAAAACTATAGCAGTACTAGCTTCTGCCCGCGACTTCGTCCGCGTAGAATTTTTTTTTACTATCCCACGGGAACTCTTTAATTTTTCGGGATCAAACGTATCCTATATGTTGACCAGGCATATAAACTTCAACCGTATAAAATTTCATTAAAATCGGTCCAGTCGTTTCAGAGATTAGCCGGTACAAACAGACAGACAAATAGATAAACAGACAAACAGAGGTACAAAAATTTGAAAAATCTTAAGTAGTTTTATTTCAGTTCTTACTTCTTTTATGAACGAATGAATTGTTTACGATGTATAACTTTGACAGTTGTAATAATAAATAGTTGTATTGTTCTGAATTATTCTCATATATTTTATTATTGGTTTTGTATAAATTTACTAGCTGTGCCCGCGACGTCATCCGCGTGGAATTTGTTTTCAAAACCCCCTGATTTTGAAACATTCTTCATTGGTGCTCCGCTTCTATTAGTCTTAACGTGATGATATATAGCTTATAGCCTTCCTCGATAAATGGGCTATCTAATACTGAAAAAAAATTTCAAAACAGTTCAGTAGTTCCTGAGCTTAGCGCGTTCAAACAAAAATACAAACTTCAGCTTTATATATTAGTATAAGACTTATTTGATTTACTAATTAAATATTTCACAAGTAGAATTAGTTTAGATTCCCAAACTAATTCTACTAATTCTGTTTATCTGTCTCCCTTTATGTCTATTCGAGCATCAGGTGAAAACTGCTGAACAGATTTAAATTAACTTCAATAAAAATATAGCGTATAACCCTGGTTAATACTTAAGACACTTTATCAGGGTAAATAGCGTCGTTCCATAGTACAGACAAATATAACCACAAAAATGGCGCTGTGGTAACATTATTTTGGTGACACTGTTCAAATTTATTTATTTACTATCAAGATAACAACTATTAATAATATAATTACTAGTCGTCGTTGTGGCTACGCTAACGAAGTTTAGCTTGTAATACTATTAGTGTATATTAAATTTTATTATTAATGTTACAAGTTGGGCCACCTGCATACCTATTGTCACATACCGACAAAGAAATGCTGCGCATCTTATTTGTTGCCCCTCCCGCATTCGGAGTTCTTTTTATTACTTCGTATTTAAATTTTGCAATTAGACAATGCCTATTGTTATTGTTTTAGACTTTGTTGGCCGTTCGCAGGATAGATAACCAGGTGTGCAAATTACTATTTCACGGAAACTCAGAGCGCGCGGCCGATATTTTTTGTCCTGTATAGTTATTATAAAACAATGCCCGAATAGAGGGGTGGGGCAGTCAAGCGACGACTACGATACGAGTAAGACGTTTGTAGTACTCGCGATTAGCGGTATAGACGACGGACTTTGCGCGTGTCAAATTGCATTGAATCGTGCAGTGTGAGCTGGTTGCACCCAGTTTTATATGTATTTGTTTTATACGTGTTTGTACAGTTCTAATAAGCTATATAGTAATTCCAACGGCATTTATTTTAGTTCGAGTCATGTAGCTCGTAACATCAAATTTAACTAGTTATTTCGCTGTAAGTGAATTGCAAATTCTTTTGAAAAATAAATGTGTAATTCTAAGCCTAAATTTTAGCCAAGTCACTATCTTAGTTTTTTCATGAAAGCGTATCGTGCAGAGTTACTTTCGCATTTATAATATTTTTATGTGGATGTAAAAATAATATTTTCAAGTAGGAGGTATTCATAACTACTAACTCTCTCTAAGTCTCTAGAATGTCACACAAAAACCGGAAAACACGACATTTTACATTTCGACCGCTTTATGAATACGGCGACCATACGTCTACCAAGTTTGTTGTCAAAGTGGACATTTTCAGGTTATCTTAAAAACTTCCACCCTCAGAGCACTTTAAGCGAAGGTTCATAAATTCCCTTGGAAACTTCTTGAGGGGTTGCTTCGTGTTTTGAAAGTTATTTAATTGCATTGAAAGGGAAGATTGTGGTTTTTCGTTGTTGAAATATAATAGTCATTTAATTCATGCAAAACATTAAATCACTAGAATATACCCGCGACTTCGGCCACGCTTGACTTGAAATTCCCGCGGGATTCCCGGGACACATAGTACCGCAGCATATAAAAAAGAATGTAAGCTATCGTTTTAGTGGAAATTGTATTGGAATAAGCTAATTTTTATGCACCCGAACCACTATGCACTCAAACCACTCCCAAGAAAATGCTCCCAGGATTCCCGAGGTAAAAATCAGCGCAGATTTTAAGTCTAAGAATTTGCTGTCGATCAGCGAAAATCGGATCGGAATCGGCCGAGTAGTTTTTTACGTGAATCACGAACAAACAGACAATAAATCTAAAAAAAATGCACCGTGTTCTTTTCCATTTATATAGTCTATTGCATTTTTTTTAATAGCTTCAATGTACAGCCACGGCATGTTTAGAATTTTATAATATTATAGATAGATATTATTATTATAAAACTAGTAATGTAATTTTATTATATGTACAGTCGACTCTCGATAATTTGAAACTCAAGGGACCAGAGATAAATTTCAAATTGTCAAGAGTTCAAAATAACAAGCGTTTACTTATGAAACTTATGGAAAGACATTTGTTTTTCCATGGATTCATTTTAATAGCATAAATCAAACATTAACATGACTCATTAACGTTTGAAAGAAGACTGGAATGCGAACTTACTCATATCTCATTTATGTAAGCAATTGACAGATCTGTACATGTATATAAACAAACGAGAGGTATGTGCATGATATTACGTTTCAAATCATAGAGAGTAGGAAAGCCCGGACCTCAAATTATCGCATGTTTGCTAGCAAAATAATAAATATTTCTTCAACTTCAAATTACCGAAAAGGACCAATTAACATTGATTTTATTCAATTTATCGAGTATTTTTCAAGGGACGAGAATAAAATTTCAAATTATAGAGAGATTCAAATTAACGAGTCTCAAATTATCGAGTGTAGACTGTATTTGCTTATTGTAAAATTATTACATTTCTTTATAATATAAGAAGAAGCGGCAAGAAACTCCCCAGCAACACGTCTAACTAAATATTGTTTTTATTTATATTTCTTATTCTATTTATATTTCAAGTTCTCTTTTTTTAATAAGTTTTATACAGAAGTATGTTACAAAATTACTTTTTGAAGAATTAATGAAGTTGTAGCAAACAGTGCATACTCATTAAGACCAAGACACAATAATCACATTATATAATCATGTCCTACTCAACACTACAACAGCCTACAGGCAGACATGCGAACAAGACGAAAACATAATAATAGTTATTTTTGCCAAAATGACTATACACATAACTTTAATAATAGCTTTACATGTAACATGCCGTATTGAAAATGTTTGTTTTAGTTTTGCATTCAAATTAGTTTGCAACTAACCGAACAGAGTATCAATCGAGTTATAAACTCAGTTGCTCGTATTAGTTCCAATGACAACACATTGTGTTGAATTGAATACGGGTTTTCATTTGAAATGTGTTATTACAAGTTGGGCCACCTGCATATCTATTGTCACATATCGACAAAGAAATGCTGCGCATCTTGTTTATTGCCCGTCCCGCATTCGGAGTTCATTTTATTACTTTGTATTTAAAATTTGCAATTAGACAATAGCCTATTGTTATTGTTTTCGACTTCGTTGGCCGTTCGCATGAATATATAACCAGGTGTGCAAATTAAAACAATGCCCGAATAGAGGGGTGGGGCAGTCAAGCGATGACTACTATACGAGTAAGACGTTTGTAGTATTCTCGATAAGCGATATAGACGACGGACTTTGCGCGTGTCGAATTGCATTGAATCGTGCAGTGTGAGCTGGTTGCATCCAATTTTTATTTTTTATTTGTTTTAAACGTGTTTATACAGTTCTAATAAATTCTATAGTAGTTCCAACGGCATTTTTAATTCGAGTCCTGTAGCTCGTAATAGTATTATTTGTACTGGCAGTATCATTTTTTCAAAAAACTGGTTTCACAAGAACAACTTATTTAAACTAGTACGTTCTTAACTTTTCGCGTCCAGTTCATATAATTAAAACTACATTTTAACTGTTTTTAACGCGTTATTTTAATTTGATATTTATTTTGACGTTTCAGCCTATGATTCGGTAAATTATTAGAGCTAGACATGTTGTTATATTGGGTGTTTCTCTTATGGATAGAATCAATAATGAGGATATCCGTCCTTACACCCTCTCAAATTGTGGGTGTATGGATGTATATATCTGGGATCAGTTCGGACCAAACTGATTCACAACGCATCGAAATGCAAAAGAATAGATGTATTTGTTTAAAAGTTGTAAGTGTCAAATATCGTCTGATTAATATTGTTTTGTACAATATAGTGTTACAAAACAGTGGTTTAGGGTCCCTAAATCTCTGTAGTGTAATAAAGATTTAAATGAAACAAAGTCGTAATGAATATGTCGGCTCTCTAACATTGTTCTGAATGTATGTGGGTGGGTTATGGAAGCCCTTTCTTTGCAAAGTGAAATTCCAAAACGTGAAGGTAGGTTATAAAGTGAGAGCAAGGCCGCACCGCAAAGACAATATTTACAGAATGGGGTCCCACGGGAAATATGTGGCAACCAATGTCGCTGCATTCACATAAATTGAAACGTACGGACCCCTACGCGGCCCGTTTAATGGAGCTCGGGTGTGGTTCCACTATTGGACCAAGTTTAGAAAACATAAATAAAATAAAAAAGTTTGTAATAACAATCGGAAAACAAACATACATTAATGTATCTTTTTTAAGCAAATAAACAATGTTGACATCCTAAAATACATATATGGCAGGTAATATATATGTATTAATAGGAGATGGCATGAAAATATAGTTAGTAATTACTTGTATAATAATGCTGTAATATAATAGATTATACGAAACTACTAGAGTTTAGCCACGGGTCAACTTCTAGTGCGTGCCTCTTGTTTAAAGAGGTTACAATACAGGTTACATTGTATTAAATTTTTATGTTACTGCTATTTACCCCGGAAGATTTACTTCATTTTATATCGCAAACTATCCCATCTCCCGGGTGAAAAGTATCTATGCCAATTTTCGGTATTAAAATTACATATGTACACCAAAATGACCAAATTAACCGAAATGGCAAATCACAAAATAAAAACATCCTACTTTCTGGGATAATCTTTTCATACACCTTTCCCTCAAACTTATCCCATTATCCGAGATGAAAAGTATTCTTTGTCCACCCTCGGTATTAAGGTTACATATATACCGAATTTCAGCTAAATCGGTCTAATAGTTTTTCTGTAAATGTATAACAAACAGTGAAACAAATATATTTTTATCTCGGAAAATATCCCATTTTTCGGGATAAAAACTATCCTATGTTCATCTCCGGCATCGAAAATATACAAATACTGAGTTTCAGCCAAATTGGTCCAGTAATTTTTCCGTGAAAACGGAACAGACAGACAGGGTTACTCTCGAATTTACAATATTAATAGGGATGTAAATAATTGTATATGATGTATAATAACTTAGATAGTTGTCATAATAAGCAGTTGTATTGTTAAGAAAACCTCGTTCCCACGAACATTCGCGGTTTAAAGATGGCACCGCCTGAGATACCGACCGTTTATGGAAGTTGGTGGGCTGTGGTGGTGTTAACGCAAAAATATAAAAACGGCTAGTGTTTGTTGGAAACGTTTATTCGAACGTGATTTGTGTACATGTATAGAGGTCAAAGTGAAGTGTAAAGTTGATTAATGAAATTGTGTTTAGATGTTGAAAGTGAAATAAAAGTGTTATATGCTTTTATTTTTTTACGATATATGAAAGCAGTGTAAGTACGTCGTTATTACTTCAATATTCTTTTTCTTTCTTTTTTTCTTTGATATCGTGCTAAGTATTTTTCTGAAGTCCCACAATAAACTATATTTTTTATTGCATGAGTTCAGCAGACAGGCAGACGACCCATTGCCATCGCTTATGGCCATTTGCAACACCATAGGTGCTACTAATGTGCAGCTGCTCTCTAAAGGGAGACTGGAACCTGGCCACTAATACCGGAACACAACTTAAGGTTGTTATGGCGATATACTAGACCAGGGGTAGTAGCCATACAGACGGGCAAATACCCAATCACCTGGCTGTGGATTGTATAGTCACCTATTACGATAGGTTACTCGGCTACAGAATATTGTATTCTTTCTTCGTTCCTGTACGGATAGAAATGTGTATATATAACTATTGTGTTATAACTCTAAAATGTAATAGATTAAAAAGATGTGTTGAAATATCGAACTTAAAAAGAAACCAGAAAGCAAGCTCTTTGGGAAAACATTTTAAATATAGAATTATTAACAAAGATGTACATAGGCAAACATACAAAAATCCACACTTACATAATATATATACATGAAATAATATTTAACAGTATAGCAATAGGTAATCTTTTCAAATTAATTTCTAAAAGCATCAATACTATAGCCTCTATCATTTACGGTTTATCTCAACGCTCAGGATTCTAATATTTAGATACCAAAATAAATGATATTTCAATAAATAACGCGTGGACTCCTTTCTACAGTGCGTGTAATTTTAATACCTGTCGCTTATGATTTTATCGCTAACCGCTGTAAATGGACCCGCGTGCACCCATACGCTCAGAATTCTAATACTTGGAGATATAAATGATACTTCATAAATAACGCGCGCACTTTATTCGCAAGTTTCGCCATTGAATGGAAAGGAAATAACAATTCCACTATCGTTCAGAAAAATGGGGTCCCAAGGATCACGGTGATATATGGAGAAGGTCACAGAAAGGCGCCAAACATGCTAGTTTTAAACCTTGAGCATATATTTGGGAATAAGTCATTCAAATTTTTAAAACCTATCTATATACATATTGTTACATGCCGCACAGCTGCCTGTCGTAAGCGCAGTTTATTGTCTTCCCGGATTTAGAAATTCTTTTATGTTTAGAATTTGTAATTAAGAAAAACATGCTATTGATTTCCTACTTGTTTTATGACCATCATTAGCGTCGAACTAATCCCTATTGTTATTGTTTTCGACTTGTTCGCCGTTCGCAGGAATAGATAACCGGGTGTGCAAATTACTCGGAAACTCAGTGCTCGCGGACAATTTTTTTGTACTGTGCAGTTGATATAAGACAATGCCTTAATGGAGGGGTGGGCAGTCAAGCGACGACTACGAAACGAGTAAGACGTTTTCTAGTACTCTCAATTAGCGATATAGATATATGATATAGCGTGTCGAATTATATTGAATCGTGCAGTGTGAACTGGTTGCATCCAGTTTTATTTGTATTTGTTTTATACGTGTTTGTACAGTTCTAATAAATTATATAGTAGTTCCAACGGCATTTTTAATTCGAGTCCTGTAGCTCGTAACAATATAATAAAACTGTAGAGGTCGAATTTCTGTACAATGAAAAAAAAATGCTAAAACCCGAGTAAGGGGGATGTAAGAAGTGAAATAGAACTAATTTAGATTTCTTTTTAATTTTATGTTTCTCTGTTTGTCTGGCTATTTGTACCGGCTAATCTCCGAAACGACTGGACCGATTTAAACGAAATTTTGTATGGTGGAAGCTTATATCCCTGGTCAACTATAGGATACTTTTGATCTCGAAAATTTGAGTTCCCGTGGAATAGTTAAAAAATCTTTCCACGCGGACGAAGTCGCGGGCAGAAGCTAGTAATAATATAATAAAATTCTAAACATGCCATGTCTGTACATAAAAGCTATTAAAAAAACCCCAACTGGAATAGACTATCTATATAAACGAAGGAGAATACGATGCATTAAAAAAAACCTTGTCTGTTTGTCCGGGATTCACGTATAAACTACTGAGCCGATTTCGATGCGGTGTTCGCTGATCAACAGCAAATGCTTAGACTTAAAATCCTTTTCATCCTTGGAATGCAGTGAGAATTTTTCTGGGAATGATTTAAAATGGCCCGATTAGTGATTTTTTCACTTATCGATAGCAAATTTTATGTAATAAAATGGATGGTATTATTTTTTATCCCGAGAATCCCGCAGAAATTTTCCCGGGAACGGTTTGCACTTGTTCGGGTGCATAAAAATTAGCTCATTCTGACACAATTTTATCCAAAACGAAGATAGTTTACATTCCTTTTTAAATGCTGCTCTCCCAACTTCTTTTAAATGCATTGCACAAATTAGATTTTTCCACAAATTTATTATATTAACTAGGATATGCCCACAACTTGGTCCATGTTCGAAAGGAATGCAGGTATCCTTGCAGGAACGGAGAACGAATGAAAATTCCTGCGGCCAAGCGGCCTGTCGTAAGAGGCGACAATACAACCCACTGCTAGGTGGTAGGGCTGTCCCTGGATCTGTCCGACTGGATGGCTACCACCCCTGGTTTAGAGCATGCGGTCATAACAACCTTAAGTTCTGTTCTGGCATTAGTGGCCAGATTCTAGCACCATCTACGAGTCCGGCAGTACATTGGTTGCACCTTTAGTGTTGCAAATGTTTATAGGCGACCGTAACCACTTTCCATCACAGTTGGGCCGTCCGCCTGTCTGCTGTACTCCAGCAATAAAAAAAAGGTATCGTATATTATAGCTATTTAAAATCGAAGAGTATTTTCAGCAGGGCAACGGATACTTTAGTATGAAAACACATGAATTCCGAAGATTCTCGTATAAACCCTGGTTAATAATGTTACTAAAGGAATACCTAACTACATCTGTACTAAAGATGTCTACTAATAAATATAGAAACTGTCATATCAAGTAAGTCCTAATATCGCGTGGTTTCGAATTTAGGAAATCGTGGGAATTATAAATAGTCTCATATTATATAATTTTAAATAAGTATGGCAAAACTTTGGATTTAGTTCTGTCGTTATAGATACTTATTTATATATTTAGATTAAACTACACTATAAAATATACTAAAGTAACTTTAAATAAAAAAAAACTTCGTTTAAAAAAACCGACTTCAAAAACTAAAAAGTATAAAATAACTTATTTCTAAAGCTATTTTTAATTATAATATCTTATTTTTAATATATATTATCTAAAACATTCTTAAATATTCTTAAGTAATTTTCAAAATATAGTAATTTTTATGTTTTACTTCGCACCGACTTCAAAATGTTTTAGATAATATATATACGCCTACATAAGGTGCGCCTTAAAAAATATAGGTCCCAAGAAACGGGAACAGAAAAAGATTCATAAAATGTAAACTACTGGGCCAAACTATGTTACATTTTTAGGGGTCCAAATCAGATCATAAATCTCAGCGTAATTGGTGTACATACATAAAAAAAATACCAATCAAATTGACAACCTCCTCCTTTTTGAAGTCGGTTAAAAACACAACTAAAATATTAAACATAAACTAAATGATAAATAAATTAAACTATCTAATATCAGACCACTGTCAGTTGGAAACGTGTCCAAAAGACTGGCCACGTTGCCTCGCTGAATGGCAACGGTAATGCGTTACCCGAGGATACCCTAGTCTTTTGGTCACGTGAGACATCTATCAGACGTTTGGCTATGTCTCGATAAAACTTGTTATTATTATTTTGGTATCAGCTAATGCTTTATGTATGCACATACTATAAAACGCTTCCGGGAAAATTCCCGGAATATATAGTATCGCATCACTTGAAAAAGGACTTAAGCTATCGTTCTAGCGAAATCGTGTTGAAATCAGCTAATATTTATGCAATTTAATTAATTCATACCTTCTCTGGGAAAAGTCCTGTGAGATTTTTCCCGGGACACTAAGTATTGCAGCATTTGAAAAAGAACGTAAACTATTGTTCTAGTATAAATCTTACCGATATCAGCAAATTTTTATGCATACTAACCACTTTAAAGCACTCCCGGTAAAATTCCCGCCGGATTCCTAGGACACAAAGTATCGCAACATTTGTAGTGGAACACTTACAAGCCAATAGATGGCGCTGTGCAATAATTGAGGTCGCAAACGATTCCCGACTTACAAAGAATATATAAGTATACAGGCTTCCAACAATAACAGATGGGCCTAGGCCTGCAAGGCGAAGCAATAACTTCGCTGGAAGATCGTTCTTTGAGACGGAGGAGCATTCCATCTCGCTCCTCCACCCTATACGGGGCTCCCCCTCACATTTAAAAAGTAATGTATGCTGTTGTTTTAGTGAAAACTGTGTCGGATTAAGCTAATTTTTATGCACCCAAAAAATTCAAACCACTACCAGGAAAAGTTCCACGGGATTCTCGGGGTATAAAGCATCACAGATTTTATTACATAAAATTTGCTATCGATCAGCGAAAACTGCATCAAAATTGGTCCAGTAGCTTTTATGTGAATCCAAAAAAAAAGACAAGATATTTAAAAAAATGCACAGTGTTCTCCATCGTTCATTAGTCTATTCCAGTTGCTTTTTTTTTAAATAGCTTCAACGTATAGACACGTCATTTTTAGAATTGTATAATATTAGACAGAGAGATCGAGAGAGAGAGAGCACTTTATTGCGCACCAAAATATACAATTACAAAAACAGACCATATTTACAAGATTTTCTAGGCAATACAATAAATAGGTGGCCTTATCGCACAAAGCGATCTCTATCAGGCAACCTAAATCAAAGAAATTAAAATCAGGCGACGTAGGTGGTGCAGGAAAAGGCAATAAATACATAAATACTCAAAGTAATTTAAGAATTAACTATACATATACATAAATATAAACATAGTCATATATATACACATATACAACAATATATTTCAAAATACATAAGTTATTATAATAAATATATTAGCATGACTATATTGTGTTAATCAGACATAGCTATTTGTGGACACAGTGCTTTCTGAGTAAATTTCTAAATGTTGGCAAGAATTTGGCCTCTCTGACAGTAAGAGGCAGCATATTCCTGACATGGATAGATTTTTTACCGTAAACCTCTTTCTTCCCTTTAAAAGACTACATAATATTATAATTCCCGACTCACCTACTGCCGTTTTTCACGCTTCATATACCTCCCTACAGTTTGTCAAATTGCTTGACGTTTATGGTTATTGCTCCTTTACTTTCTTGCCTTATAAGCCTTACTCAATAACTCGGCCTAAAACATTTTCCAAGGTCGAGTCAGAGCAAACACATTGAAGAGTTTCGTAGAGGCCCTAAACGTTCGGAACTAAGCACTGCAAGAAGAATTCAATTGAACACTTTCCATATGTACGCCCGCGTGCGGTTTTTTCGGTTATATTGTAGTGGAACACTTACAAGCCAATAGATGGCGCTGTGCAATAATTGACGTCGCATACGATTCCCAACACGTACAAATAATGTATATAAATTTATATAACAATAACAGAAATAAGTATAAAATAGGGCCTAGGCCTGTCAGGCATAAAAATAGTTTCGCTGGAAAATCTTCCTTTGAGACTGAGGAGCATTCCATTTCGCTCTTCCACCAGTCGGGACATCCGGCCTAAAATATTATTCTTTCTTGTTTTACTTGGTGGCGTAAAACAGGATTAATGGATGGGATAGGTAAATGGATTAGAGGGGGGGAGGGGGATAAGAAAGATGGGATAGATAAGAATAATTATGGACCGTAGGAACTCCCAGCATCGTGCGAAACACTACTAGCTCAAGACTAATTTTTTGACGCCGATAGTCTGTGAAGGCGTGGTATCACACCTATCGAGCCATGAAAACTTTTTGATTGGCAAACTATCATAGGCGTTGTTTCGTTTGCATATATATTTTATATTTACTATTAATCGAATAATCGATGTTCGAGTGTCGTGGCACTAGCGGTATCGAAGACACCAATTTTCTGGTTGTCTAGCACGTTCTTCTCCGGCAAAGTCGGGTGAGTGAGCTGCGGGTCACTCGGTGGATACTACGAACACTACGCTATGACTACACGCGTGTGCAACTGAACGATAATGCCCCCCAAATTACTACTATAATCTAGAGGTGTTGGCAGCAGTCTCCAGTAAGTATTTACTTATATCTTTACAGCTAAGCCTAGACTTCAAACATCGGTCGAGTACGAAAAATATTAAGAAAACCAGAATGGACGTATCTTCCCAAAATATAGCTGCATTCCTTAATATGTCTCATCGTCTCATCTGGTTTTCAGATGGGTGAAGGTCAATCTTCAGCGTCTCTTAGACTATTGTCTTCTATATATATGTATATATGTTTGTATTGTCATATGTGTGTATTTGTATACGTATGAAGTATATTATTTTTGTACTTATATGTATTGTTACGAGCTACAGGACTTGAATTAAAATAAATGCCGTTGGAATTACTGTAGAGTTTATTAGAACTGTACAAACACGTATAAAACAAATACAAATATAACTGGATGCAACCGGTTCACACTGCACGATTCAATACAATTCGACACGCGCAAAGTCCGTAGTCTATATCGCTAATCGAGAGTACTACAAAACATTTGCAACACCAAAGGTGCTACAAATGCGCTGCTGCTCTCTTAAGGGAGACTGGAACCTGACCACTAATGCCGGAACAGGAACACAACTGAAGGTTGTTATGGCGGCATACTCTTAACGAGGGTGGTGGCTTTCTAGATGGGCAAATACCCTACCACCTGGCTGTGAGTTGTTTTGTCGCCTTTTACGACAGGCCACGCGGTCGCAGGATATTGTATTATTTTTCCGTACGGGTACAAAATTAAATGACATGTTAAGAAAAATGACAGTGCGAAAACGTTTCGTGTTACCTCTCGATTAATTACGTATCTATTTTAACAAAATAGTTAGATAATGTCTTATTCGGTATAATAATCTGTTTCTCATATAAGAAAGAAAAGAAATACGTATTACCGAGATGAAATTTTGATTTCTGAGCTCATACAAAAAGTTATGGAGCGCGAGACCAAACGAATTGTGCCTTCTATCCTTTCTTGGAGATTTAGTTCCCAAATAAAATAAGGTTGACCTCCACAATTCTTTATTAAAATACGAACGCAATCTGCTTTTGAGAACCCATTGTATTTTGGTAGGTAAAATTGTTTATAAAGATATGTTGCGCGTTTATATTTTTATAGCTGGAGTACAGCATACCGACTGACATTCACATGATGAAAAGCGGTTATCGTCGCTTATGGACGTTTGCAATGCCAGAGATGTTATCAACGCGCCGGCCTTAAAGAAATTTCATGACACCCTTTTTGAAAAACTCCATATCGTAGCGCTGTGGGAAAACCTCGGCTGGGAGCTCATTTCAAATCGCCACGGTACGCAAGAGAAACGTTCTACAGAACCGTTGCGTACATAAGCGACGCGGTTGGAGGAAGTGTGGATGAACTCCCAACCCGTGACGAGCGGTGCGATGTTAGAAATAGGACCACAAGAAAGGGCACCATTCTAAACAGTTCCTCGGAACACTCCCCGTTATACAAGCCAAGCGTATCTAGAACGTCTGTGATTATGGGATCATCACCAACGCGAATGGCTTGATGTTGAATACAATCCAGGGGATTAAGCTGGTAGGTAGGTGCTCCAGCCCAAAGGTATGAGCAGTAAATACTTCATATGCGGCCTCATCTGGGCACCCTTTATAAAACACAAAGCGTTACCGCGGTGGGCTTGGACCGGTTTAGCACTCCCAGCTTCTTGGAAGCAGTTTTGCTTTGCTTTCAAGATGGCCCCTGAACTGCGCATCGTTCGCGATGTCAACACCGAGGATCCCAATACTCTTGGAGGCGGTAAGGGGAGTTACTTGGAACTGAAGATCTTGCCCGAAGAGATTTTTTTGGCAGAGAATACGCAGACCTGTGTCTTCTTGGGGTTGAAATGGACAAGGTTTTGTCTCCCCTATTCAGAGACTCTATCTAAGGAATACTCTACTTCAGACGCAAGTCTAACCCGACTTTCCTCCACAAATGATCGAGGGATGTTTGCACGACCAGAGTACTACGCATCGCCAATGCTGTCATCCGCATGGCAATGAATGTTGCAAACAGACAAAATATCATTGATATGCAAGATGAACAACGTTGGTGATAGCTCACAACCCTGGGGCACACTAGCGTTGATAGTCTTGATGCTAGAGCATCAACCGCCGACAACGACTTGAATGCTGCGCCCAATAATAAAACTAGATAGCCAGGTGCAAAGTCCCTTGGGTATCCCATACGATGGCAGCTTCAATAGAAGAGCCCTGTGCCAGACCCGGTTGAAGGCCTTAGCAATATCTAGGCTAACTGCCAGTGCTTTCCCTTTGCTCTCAATGGCTGCAGCCCAACGGTGGGTTAGGTAAACCAAGAGATCCCCAGCTGAGCGACCGTGTCGGAAGCCGAATTGCCGATCATTTAGCAGCTGGGAATCTTCAAGGTAATCCAGGAGCTGCGCGTTGATAATACCCTCCATCACCCTTGAGAGCAAAGAGGTTATTGCTATAGGCCTATAATTCGACAGGTCTGTTCGGTACCCTTTTTTGGAAACAGGGTGCACATAGGCAATCTTCCACGAAGCGGGGACACAACCCTTGTGGTAAGAGAGAGTGAAAAGTCGGGCAAGGACTGAGGACAGCTCACCTGAACACGTCTGCAGCACAATGGCAGGAATGCCATCGGGTCCAGAAGATTTTTTGACGTCGAGGGAGCGGAGAGCACAACAAAATTTAGTCTCTAGCGCGTAATCTAGTTATGTTTATAATTAATCCTAGTTTTTAATAAATTTAAGCGCGACATTTAATTTGATTTTTATTTTGACGACTCGGCCACTTTTTAGTAGCTGTGTTACACGGAAGAGAAATATCTCAAGTGTCAATGAGTATTGTTAAAGTTATTATTTAGTCTACCCCTAACCTGTTAATTTTAATTATTTAACTTTTGTTTATGTATTATATATATCTAATTGTGAACAACTGCATGGATACACTTCCTGGAGTGGAGTGGACTGTATACGGTAATGAGACTATAAGACTGGAATCTGGCCACTAATACCGGAACACAACTCAAGGTTGTTATGGCGGCATACTCTAGACCAGGGGTGGTAGCCATTCAGACGGGCAAATACGCTACCATCTGCCACTTGCTTCTGATTACAAATAAATGTACACGTAAGTCGGCATTTTCGGAAATTCTACCTTTAAGCTGATGAAAAAAGAGCTACGTTTTAACTTTTTTCGACTACTAAAACTATGACTATTATATTATATTATATTTACGCAAGCAAAGCCATCAGTTGTGGCCCTCGTACTGCATGTTGCTTATAAATAAATAAATTAAATCTCTCAGTCAGAAAGATAAAAAATAAATTACAGCATCTCGAAGCTTACGAATTTGAGTCTAAAATTACAATGCACATAAGTATCCTAAGTACATTCCTTAATTGGGTATCGTATTTACAGTTAAGTTAATTATAATAACTATCTCACCGAAGCAGGCAGAAACCAAAAAAGAGGTTTCCTTTTCGCGAAACCATTTGATTAATTAGCTTTGGGCCTGTAACATATTATGTCTAAGGATGTCTTAGAATTTCGTGGTTTCATCACAGTTAATATCTACCATGCTACCATGTTTTTATGCAATAAATTATTTGATTTGATTTGATTTGAAATATCTAGATTCGAGATAATGAAAATGAATATTTTAAATTAATGTATTGTTACGAGCAGGACTCGAATTAAAAATGTCGTTGGAATTACTGTAGAGTTTATTAGAACTGTACAAACACGTATAAAACAAATACAAATAAAACTGGATGCAACCAGTTCACACTGCACGATTCAATACAATTCGATCGCGCAAACTCCGTTGTTTATATCGCTAATCGAGAGTACTAGAAAAAATCTCACTCGCTTCGTCGTCTCTTGACTGCCCCGCCCCTCCATTTGGGTATCGTCTTATCTAACTACACAGTACAAGAAAATTGGCCGCGCACACTGAGTTTCTAAGAAATATTAATTTGCACACCTGCGAATGTCCACAAAGTCAAAAACAATAACAATAAGGATTAGTTCGATGCTAATGACGGTTATAAAACAAGTAAAAAGACAGTAGCATGTTTTTCTTAATTGCAAATTCAAAACACAAAAAATGCCTTAATCCGGGAGGACAATGGACTACGCAGCTGTACGCTTATCTTTGACGGCATGTAACAGTAATTATTTGAAAATGCAATCTTACAGATTACTTATTGAAAGTCATGAGTCTAACGCCGCTTCCAAAGCAATTTTAGTTGTTTAGTATTAACTTAGAGGTCTATAATTGTCTTTAATTAATTTACACTAATTAAAAGTAACATAATTAATTTTCTTCTGAATGAAATAGAAAGAAAGAAATTACGATTTTAAAATCATTCACTGAAAATAATGGCGAATACTTGCGATTGTATGAGCTATGATAACAATTATGTTATAACGTCAGAAGTAGCTTCAGTGAACCTGTAGCTCACGTCTTTACATCCGTTAGCCACTCACACCCATGTCGCCTCTGTCTTCTATGGCATTTTTTGGAGCCCATGCAGGGAGTGGCGAGTCACCGTCTGCCCATTTTTCCATATTCCCCGAACATTGCAACGGGCAGACGCCTTAGTCCCCATATTCCCAGGCCCCTAGTACCACTAGCAACTCAACCCAATAGCGTGGTACTTTTTGTTCTCATTTCCCACAATAGTCCTACACTGGCCGGGGCTTGTCGTTAGGGGCATTTTTATAAAGTGTAGACAGGGATAATCGCTGGCCAGTGTCACGCCACATTTACATTAAATTTGTCAAGGGGCCTCTACGTGTTGGCCTTGACATGGCTCCACGCAAGCCCTCCAAAAGTCCGGGTCTGCAAAGACACAAATTATTATGTTAAATAATCGTCGTCAGCCAATCACAGTCCACTGCTGGACGTAGGCCTCCTCAAGTCGGCGCCACTCATTACGGTCCTCCGCTTTCCTCGTCCAGCATCTACCGGTGACGTTGCGTAGATCGTCAGGCCATCGGGCTGGACAGCGTCTGACACTACGTTTACTGAGATGCTTAATATGTTAAATGACAATTGTGTTAAATTTTTCTGCAGTTCCAACCCGCTACCGTTTAATCGCAGTGGGTGCTAAGCCTTACTTGTACATTAATTACTCTATATTCGAGCCAATATAGCTTGTCGGAATAAAAAGACGAACGTAATGGAGTAGTGTCACTTCGTGCGCAGACTAATTACAACTTACGTATTATCAATATATGAACCATAAAATGATGCACGTTCCTGAAAGTTATTTCAATAATTAAGTTCTGTATTTCCAAAAAGTAATTTAAAACTTTTCATAAATACAATGTTTTTATGTTACGATACACACCTTTCTAAGAACATTGTTAGTTTTACATTATTAAGCAGGACACGTCCCTGGCTGTAGGGCTGGCACAAGTAGGATAATTTTGTAGTAATAAAATTTAAGTATGTTTGTGATTCCAAAATAAATATTAAAAATTAAGTGCAAACTGCTATTTATACTGTGACGTATTGAGGGATAAGAATTTAAATGCTGTTTCGGAAGATCTCAAATTTTATTAGCAGTACACATATATAGGCTTGCCATATGGTATCCAAATGGAGGACATCTCCTCTTTTATGGTCAAATTGTCCTCCCGTCCTCCCTCATTCACGAATGTCCTCCTTATTCAAATTGAAATTATGCGTCTAGATCTCTTGAGCTTTGGCCCACAGTCACAGATACTCAACCCAACGCATATTGCATTGCAATTTGCAATGCAATATGTGTTGTCTGTCTTTTTTATGACTTTAACCTAAAATAGGCAGTTCAGATAAGTATATAAATATATAAAACATAAAAAATATTCGTAGTTTCATTTATTTAAGTATGTGTTTTTCACAAGTCTTCTATTTTATGCAAAATATCACTCATCAGCTCTCCTCTTTCATTTTTCTATCTGGAAACCACGTAATTTACGGTTATTACAAACATAGTGATATAAGAAACAGGAAGATGAGGGAACCTTGTGGATTGAAAGAGGATGTAGTGACAAGAGTGGGAAAAGGAATGTTAAGGTGGTTTGGGCATTTAGAGAGAATAATGACAGCAGAATAATAAAACAAGTATATGACAGTAATGTGACTGGTAGAGACGGTGTCAGTAGACCAAGACGTACTCACCATAATGAAAATATTTTTAAGAAAATTCAGGTAAAAAGTACTTCAAATAAACGTGTATTTACGAAGAGATTATTGAAAGTCGATGAAGCGACTTTGTCAGGATCGTATTAGGTGGAGAGCCATCGTCTCTGACTACCTTAATGGGAAAGAGGTGTAACAATATATATATGTATGTACAATCACAACTGAATACAACAACTCCAAATCACAAGACAGATTGTAATAATATAAAACGCACAGTCTGACGATCTGAAATTTCCTTTCTGAATGTACACTTAATAACGCCTCGATTGCAGTTGAAACTCAACTTAATCTGTTTCACCGAGCCGACCTTATGTTCGCAAGATACCCATTTAACCCCCAATAAACATGCAGAGACATGTATTGAAATTCTCAAGTTTGTAAAGCTTTAATGGAATAACACATGATTGCCTGCAACTCGCAAGGAAAATTAATATAATAAACGGTTTCGTCGCTACGCCCGATCATTTTTATAACAGAGCAATGACGTAACGAACCGAATGCAAATCACAACTACCCGCAAATATTATCTAATTAGTAACCGAACTCATTACAATAGTATCATAATCTAATATGATAATTAAAAAATATTCTTCTTATTCACATAGTGACAACCCTACCATTAAATAATGAATAAACAAGTTTCAGCTGTGCACACCTGCATAACGTTTACTGAATTTTTCATGACCATTTTTCAAGAACTATGTTTTACTAAAATTGAGGATATACGGATTTTAAATTCCACTCTCATTTACATTTTTAATCCGCCAAGCCGCCTTGTTGTCCAAGGCGGCGTGGCAGTATTATTAGTCCGTTCCTCTACTAATAAATGGGAGGCTTGAGCCCAACAGTGGGACGTTTATGGGGCGTTATTAATACTCTCATAAAATGTCCATACCGGGGGCCGTATCTATATTATCCGTGCGGGAACGGTGAAAGAATACAATTTCCTGCAGCCTATACATTAGAATTCTCAAACTCTCTTTTTTTTGTCACAACTCCATTCATTCTTTGAAAAATAATTGTAATACAAATTCTATATGTATAAAGAGCCTGAGATAATATATAAATAATTATGATGAAAAACTCTTTTTTAGCAAGACCTGTGAAGAAGCGGCAAGAAAAGTTTCTTGTCGCTTCTTCTCCTTTGAACAGCGATACCACATTGCGAAGCGGTGTACATGCAATAGGAAGTAGATTTACATTTTGACTTGCACGTATGACCTTCAAAAAGTGTTCTCCTATGGAACGTATTTTGAATAAAAATTTTGAATTTCAATTTAAAACTTGTAAAGCTTCAATGCAAAACAATATGGCTTTTAAGAACTTGTAACTACAAAGAACAATTAAATGATGTTAATGTTTAGCTCGAAAGTTGCCCAGAAACACAAATGATCTTATTCATGAATGAATGAATGAATGAAAACTCTTTATTGTTCACCATAACTTAAACCTAGACATTTAATGTAAATACATTTCCATTAGAACAATGGGCGGCCTTATCGTTTATAGCGATCTCTTCCATGCTACCCGGTGTCCAAGGGAACATTACAATAAAAAATCAATAATATTTGGTGGTTTAGCTAAATTAAAACTAATTCAATCGTAATTAAAGAAAAAACAAAATAATAACAATAATAAACTAATATAGATATACATAATTAAATAGATTGTTATAATATAAATTACATATACTTACATGCGAACAATAACACAATTCCATTTATGGCAACAAATTTTATTTAATGGACAAATAATGGTCAGTGATGAAGTGTTTGAATGTAGAAATAGATGTAGCTTGTCTGATTTTCAAGGGGAGGGAGTTCCACAGGCCAACAGCCTGTATGGCAAAAGAGTTTCCTACAAATGACGAAGTGTGTTTAGGTAGTTAGCAGAAGATTTTCATTTGAGCGCAAATTACAGGAATGAGATTGAGAGAAGAGACTAAAAAGCTTCTTTAAATATGGGGGAGTACAGGGATTGAAAAGGATATTGTACATAAGTGAGAGTAAGTGAACATTACGGCGAAGGCGAATTGGCAACCATTTAAGCTTATTACGAAATTCGGAGATATGGTCATATTTACGCAACCTAAATATGAACCGGATACAAACATTTTGAAGGCGTTTCAGCTTATTTAGTTGTTCTTGGGTGATAATCAAGTAGAGAGAAAAGCAAGGATTGAGCAAGCATAATCTTAGTAGCAGTAGGTAGGAAATTATTCAGTCTTCTCAGTGAAGCAGATGACGCGAAAAGTTTCCGACTGATTTCAGTCAGGTGAGGCCGCCAAGACAATGTTTCTGTCAATGATAATTACTAAATTTTCAACAGTTTCATTGATTTTAATGTGCACACCATCAAACACATCAAACATCCGTGCAGGAACGGAGAAAGAATACAATTTCCTGCGGCCTGTCGTAAGAGGCGACTAAAGAACCCACAGCCAGGTGGTAGGGTGTTTGCTCGACTGGATGGCGACCACCCCTGGTCTAGAGTATAACGCCATAACAATCTTGTGTTGTGTTCCGGCATCAGTGACCAGGTTCCAGTCTTCCTTAAGAGAGCAGCAGCGCATTTGTAGCACCTTTGGTGTTGCAAATGTCCATAGGCGACGGTAACCACTTTCCATCAAGTGGGCCATCTGCCTGTCTGGTGAATTCCTGCAATAAAAAAAATAAAAAACACAACATAGGGAAGTAAAGACCAGTAAATTTTGGAGACAAGCCTAGAACTGCCGACAGTAATGATCTTAGTTTTTTTTTCGGTTTAATGGTCAGTAAAGTCCCTATTTGTAGTTTGAATTGCTTCTGAAATTCGGTTAAAATTATATTCAGTGTAGATTTGTAAATCATCTGCATAAAGGTGGTAAGACGAAGAAAGGTTATTGGAAATCGAGTTAATGAAGATAGCAAATAAGAGAGACGATAAAACGCCGCCCTGAGGAACACTAGCAGACAAATCACACCATGACGAATAAACATCAGCAATGCGAATGCGTTGCCGCAGTTCAAAGAGGTAACTACAAAACCAGTCAATAGCTGTTGGAGATATGTTAAGAGAACTCAAGATTCCAAGAAGGACATCAAAATCAACACTATTAAACTTGATGCCACTGAAGTCAAGCAGCGACAGTATAGTCAATGGACTATTTTCCATACCATATTTGTAGAAGCACATTTATTACCCGTCGGCATTTGAACTAATTGTAATCCTTTTATGATCGTCTTCTTTTGTTCACTTATTTATTGGCATTCGTTCTAGAGCCTATTTTTGTATTGTAATCATTAGCCAGGTGTTACGGATTTTAAAAGTACAAGCTAATGCTAAGAAATCGGCCCACGTGGATGGCCGGGCACATTGCACTTATGCAGGATAAAACGATGGCCTGATGGAGGGAGGAGGTCAGTCGAGCGAGAACCACAATCGAAACGAGACGTGCGTACTACAATCGGGAATCTAATAGTGACGAACTTTGCGCGTTTTATTGAATTACGACCTTCTACATTACGTTTGGACTTGTTGTGTTCGGTTATATATGTACCTGTGTTATACGTGTTTGAATAGTTCAAATAAACTCTATAATAATTCCAGCGGTATTTTAATTCGAGTCCCGTAACTCGTAACAATATAAAGCTGAAGAGTTTGTTTGTTTATTTGTTTGCTTGAACGTGCTAATCTCAGGAACTACTGGTCTGATTTGAAAAATTCTTTCAGTGTTAGATAGGCCATTTATCGAGGAAGGTAATAGGCTATATATCATCACGCTAAGACCAATGAAGAATGTTTCAAAATCGGAGGATTTTTTTTAACTTACTTTTTTTTTAACTATTCCACGCCGACGAAGTCGCGGGCAGAAGCTAGTAAAAAATTGACAACATTGCAGTATTTAGAAAACTAGCGTAAAAAAATGACAGTGAATAATTTAGACAACCTTTAAAAAAAATACAGATCATTTAAACATTTGCTCGGTTATGGATTATGGCTTCTCATAATACGTCAGTCGTAGCAACATTATAGGTAGATACTATAGATTAATCATAATTGCATTAATTATCATTATTCGTATCTAGAAACTGATTTCGGCGCAGTATCTTCATTATATAATTATTTAACTATTCTCTGGAAATAAGCAACGTGTAATTGTTATCTGTATTTTAATTAATCTTACTTACTTAATTAAGAATATGATAAAACTTGTTTTTGGGGTTCCGATTTTTTAAACACAAGGAGACTTTATAATCTTATTCTGGTGCCTGTTTGTTTGTTTGTCACAGTCGATTATCTCAGGAATCATAACTAACTGTAGTCAAATTTGGCACACCTATATAGAGTATTAACATTTTTTTTAAATGTCGTAAACGCGGTCTGATGTAATATTAAAAACTGTTACTTATGGCTATGGTTTGAATGGTTGCATGAAGCTGCATACGTCTAGTCATCGCAGTGGACAACGAACTACTGGCTAGTACAACGCGGGAGCGCAGATATCAATAGTTCATCTATCTCGCTCGTACATCATCGGTCCCGCTCACAAATTGTGCTACTCAGAGCACGAGATACGTTCCATCGCACGCTATTTCACAATTTGATGATTTCACGTCGATTGATTATAATCTAACGAAAAACAATGCGTTAAATTGTAAGCAGTATATTACGGTTCACAACATTTAGACAGTTTACAATCTCACGAGATAGATTATAATCTAACGGTATTTAAAATTGGACGGTGACATATAGATACTATCGTAGCTATTCGTTAACGGCGTTATTTTTAACACAATAAATAAGGCGCAATTGGCCACAGACAATAACTATAAAATTATCCTAGATGACGCCAGAGCATGAAGAGATATTTATCTTACGTAATTGTAAAACTGTGTGGCGTATATTTTGAACTGTGAAGTGAATAAATAAATTTTAAAAATTTGACCTATAATTTCGAAAATTTTAGTGAATATTTATCAGAACAATATCTAGTGGGTAGATTTTTGAGATATAGGATATTTGCTATTAACTGGTATAGGGCTAGCATTTGAACTCACCTACTTTTGGTCTCAAGCGTGCATAAATACACGTTTACCACAAGTAACAAGGATCCACCCGTTATCCTGAATTACACGAACCATAATCGACTATGATATCGATATATATATATATATATATATATATAATTGAAATCCACATATATATCCGTGCAGGAACGGAGAAAGAATACAATTTCCTGCGGCCAGGCGGCCTATCGTAAGAGGTGACAAAAGAACCCACAGCCAAGTGATAGGGTATTTGCCTGACCGGATAGCTATAGGCTACCACCCCTGGTCTAGAGTATGCTGCCATAACAGCCTTGAGTTGTGTTCCGGCATTAGTGACCAGGTTCCAGTCTCCCTTAAGAGAGCAATAGCGCATTTGTAGCACCATTGGTGTTGCAAATGTCCATAGGCGATGATAACCGCTTTCTATGAAGTGGGCCGTCTGAACAGACCTTCCTTTCGCCAAGTAGAGGTCAGCTAAGAACGGATTTTACGGCACGCGGAGCGGGCTGGTATCAGCTAGTACTGATATAAGATGAGTAAATCAATTTGTTTGAAATGCACACAAAGTGGTTGATTGAAAGGCACGACGGCTTGTGACCATCCATAAATTACATGACAGGTCAATGGGTCGACGAATTGTGACATTGTGTGACAAGGGGTCGGAGGGGTCCTAAATTTCGTGACGCCATATTTCAAAATCGAATCTATTTAAGGAATTGCTAACTACGCCGCCATCGGAAATAATTACACATTTGCGACGTTTGGGGTGGAAACTCTGAATCCGTGGGGTCCAAACGCTCTAAAACTTTATCGAGACGTCGTTGAACGCTTAGTATACCTCTCACGCGACCAAAAGGCTGGCGTCTCTTTTTCTCAAGGGTTAAGCATTGCTATTCAACGTGGTAACGCCGTCAAACTTTTAGGAACGTTCCCGGTAAGTGACAATAGGTTGGGATCAATATTTTATCTATAATTATACCCTCTTTTTTTGTAATGTAGTTTAATAGTTACATATTAAATAGATATATACTTGACATACATAACATACAAATACATATATACAATAATATACCTATATATAAATATGTTATTAAGTAATAAAATTCGATTTATAAATTACCCAAATAAAAACATGTTTCCTGAGGAACTGCTGTTTTAATTTAAGAATTTCTTGATGCAAATGCAAAATATGTGATGTCACACTAGGGAGAAGTAGCCTCACGAATGTGACCAGCTGTGAGAAGGTGCGCGGGAGGCGTCAAAAATCATGAAATTCATGTGACTTAATTTGCCGATGGATCAATTTTATGTTTATATCGATCACTTTGGTTGATTCATCCAAACTGAATGACAGAATCCGTCTAATGCTTATAATGCACGGACCACTCAAATTGAAACAATTTGGTTGAAAGGCACAGAACTGAAAGTACGTGACCGGATTCAGTGACATTGAATGATTTACCTTTGTATTTATATGGATCACTTTAGTCGGTTCATCCAAATTGAAAGCCAGAAATAAACCGTCTAATATGGCCTTAACGAAAACGGTAGATATTTAACACCCGTACGGAACTCTTGATTTTCCATAAACTTGAACTTGCCTAGTCATTTTAAATTAATGTAAAAACAGATAACTAAAATAGTAATACTTAATGCATTAAAACTAAAACCTCAGCTAAAGTATAATATATAAGGACAGGTAATAGCAGTTTTATTCGTATTAACAAAGTAACGAAGTAACAAAGGGTACAGTAAGACAATCTTGATAACATGGAATGCTTACTCAAAGATCCGATACTCCAGTTCAATCCGGATACCTTGGAGCATGTTCGAAGGATTTACGATCTGGACAATCCTGTAAGAATGAGGGAGGCAATAGAGATTTTGACGGAATGGATCACGAAGCAGAATCATTTCACACGAAAAGAATTTGGTCAGTACACTAAATATACAGATAACTAGATCCGAATATAATAGTTAGTAGAGCTTAAACATATTTTATGTGTTAGTAATTTACAGTAAATAAATTTGGTCCTTTGCATGATTGCAAACATCAGAGGACTATCGTGTTTACTGGCTTTCGCAAGATGGCGTCAAAGCCATCATCATCATCCGAGCGTTAAATCCCGGTTGCTTTCCTACTTTTTCTACTCCACTTCGCTCGGTCTTCAGCATCCCCCGTTTTGAGACCATTGATACGCGTGTCATCATTCACAACGTCAAGCCAACATTTCTTGGGTCTTCCCCTTCGACCAGGACCTGGCGGAGGCGGCATGGCTAGGCATTTGTTCCCCTTATAATTAGCCGGTCTCCGTAATACGTGGTATATTGTACACGTAGGGCATTGTAAGACCCTCGAGCAAACATGAACAACAAACTCGCCGAATACACGGATGTACAGTAAGCTTTAAATAATGTAATTTTTACTTCATCTGTGTAACCAGCGAATCTGCGGGCTATATTATCTATAGTACTTTCTTAGGTTTCCGCGACTAGTATAGATAATTAAACTACGTTTTAACGGTATTAAGCGCGGTATTTTGTTTGATTTTTATTATTCCGACGTTTCGGCCACTTTTCAGTAGCCGTGATCACGGAAGACCAAGATGTCAAGTGCCAATGAGTATTGTTAAAGTTTTTGTTTAGCCTACCGCCAACTTGTTCAATTTAATTTAGTTTTAACTTTGTTTATGGTTATTATTATTAAAGATTGCATCATCTATATAGTCTATTCTCTGAATTTTGTTACTAACTATTTGAATTACTTCCTTATCTCTAGTACATATGCCTATATTACAAGTTTTTTTCTTACACTTGTGATAATCTATTTTTACGAATTTATGGATATATGTTGCAGTATAACATTTTAGTATGTCATGTCATTATTATAACTATAATAACATTTGTCTTTCTTTTTATTGTGTCTGTCTTACTGAGAGTGCGCTGTTCGCTACAACTGTATTAATTCTTTGAAAAGTGATTGTGTAACACATTTCTGTATAAAATTTATAAAAAAAAATAAAAGCTTGAGTTAATCAATTTTTAGTTAGTGTTGCTGGGGAGTTTCTTGCCGCTTCTTCTCCTTAACAGCAATAACACGTTGCGAAGCGGTGTACATAGACTAGGAAGTAAAATTAAATTTTAACTTATATGTATTGACCTTCAAAAAGTGTTCTCCATTGGAACTTATTTAGAATAAAAACTTGTGAATTATGTTTTACATTTTTAGGCTGCTTATTATTTTATTTATGTTTATACATATCTACTCTTGGGGATAATGAGAATGGGTCAGGGAAGGTTGGATAGGGGAGGGCGCAGTGGACCATTGGACCTCTCATTGCACGAAACTCGAGTTGCTCAAAGCTAAACGTTTAATACCGATATTCTGTAAGAACGTAGTATCACATCGATCACGGCCCCAAGAGCTATAATCAAAATATTGATCACTACTACCACATAAAAACTATACTCGACTAACTTCATTGACCCACTGACAGACGAGCGGACGGAAATGCTTTTTAGTCAAAGAGTGTTTTAATGCATCTTTAGAGTTCTGCAGTCAAATCAAAAATAAAAACGAGAGATGTTGGTCACCTTTACGAATTTGTTCATTCCAGCTGGAATAGCACGCTCTTGGTCGATTTATTGCTTTGTATATTGGAACCCTAAAAAATGCTTCTTTACAGATGCTGATTACTTAGAAAGAGTGTTAATTGTCTGTAAGGGGTCTATTGAGAGGGCCAAATCTCAATTGGATGCGATGTGCACGTTTAGGACTTTGCTGCCGAAATTCTTTTTTACACCCTCTAATTTGAGAAAGGACCTCAAACCAATACTGGATAACAGGTTAATGTTCACCCTTTGTTTAACTTTAACCTTCTATTTAACCGGACAAGGCCTAACCTTCGACTAGACTCATCGCTAGCTAGTCAAATTCCCGTGTGAAACACCGATTATGTCGTCCTTAGAATAAATTAATTTCAGATGCCACCAGTTCTCTCTGTAGTGTAGATGTTCTGTAGTGTTGCCGTACCTCATAAAAGTGTGACAAAAGATATACTTAACAAAGCAATAAAATTATTCACCGCCTATATTTATTCAAAGAAAACTGTTGTTGTTTTAATGTTTGTTAAATTTGCTACCACTTTTTTCTTTTAGCATATTAAATATAGTCTTTGGTGGTGCATTGTTGATATTAAACACTTTTTTTTGTACTTTTAAGTGACTGAATGTTACTCGATCAATCGCTCAATTAAGCGCTCTGAAGGTATCGACCGTATGCGGTACAAGCTTAACACGCCTGCTTACGACGCGCCTGACTTCTGATTAACGTTTCTCCTCCTCCTTGAGTCGTGTTCTTCATTCCTGAGGGTCGTAACCTTTCCTCACTACTTTTTCTTTGACTATTCTTGCCATCGGAGACAATCAACGGCAATATGCAGTGCGTCATACAAGGAGTTGTTGAGTGTGGTACGGATTTCGTCTGACCAACGCATCAGGCTACGGCCTCAAGATCTTTTTCCTTCTATTTTGCCAGTGAAGATTAGTTTTTCTAAATTATCACCTTGTTTTCTGGCTATGTTTCGAAGTACTCAAGAACTTTACGGAGCCAGATAGATGATAGCCTCGTTCTTATTTTTAATTTCTTTATAATAGATGCGTTGGTTCGGTGTGCAGTCCAAGGTATACGCAACATTCTTCTCCAGCACTACATCTCAAATTAACTTAAACCTGCTGTTTAACCTTAACCTTTTAATTAACCTCGACCTGCGAGGTAAGTTTTTTTATTGCGAAGCTGGTGGAGTGAACAGGCAGACGGCCAAGCTCATGAAAAGTGGTTACCGTCGCCTATAGACGCTGGCAACACCAGGGGCGAAGCCAACGTGTTGCCAGCCTTTAGGATAGGATAATAAGAATGGGATAGGGAGATGAGATAGAGGGATCTATGAGGAACAGGGTAGAAGGGATGGGATATAGGATTGTAATAGAGTTGCCAGATGTGTTCGAAAAAAAAACAGACAAGTTTTTTGTATCTATACAGATAAATAAAATTGAGGTGTCTGTTTGTAATGTCAAAACAAAAATGTGAAAAAAATAAAGGAGTATATAATTCGGACCAGGAGATTCCGAAAATGCAATATTTAGAATTTTTGTCCGTCTGTTCCGGCTAATATCTGAAACGGCAGGACCGATTTTGACGGGACTTTCACTGGCAGATAGCTGATATTATAAGAAGTAACTTAGACTACTTTACTTAGGGTTCCGCGAACAAATAATCCTCGCGGGCGAAGTCGCGGGCTCAGCTAGTTAACATATAAATTTACTAAAAATTAACTTTTTAGGTACTAAATTTACATCGAACGCTAAATCAGGAGCTAATCTACTTTTTCATATATTTAGTACTCGATGCCACTCACTGCTTTTAAAAAAGATTTAATGTCTGAGATGGCATCTTTGGATTCAGGGTGCGGTGCGTCGAACGAAATATTCAAGAACGAATTTGCTTTAAAACGGACAAAAGATTGTCCGGTTTATCAAGATTTCCTTGATCGAAAACCGGACCGTTCGGTCGAAAACCGGACATCTGGCAACTCTAGGGATATGATAGGGACTATGGCAGCCGGGCGGCTGTCGTAAGAGGGGAAAAAAACACCCCACAGCTAAGTGGTAGATTATTTCCTCACTGGATGGCTACTAGGCCTGGTCTAGGGTAACAACCTTGAGTTGTGTTCCGCCAATAGTAGCCAGGTACCAGTCTCCCTTTCGAGAGCGGCAGCACATTGGTAGCACTTATACTGTTACAAATTAACTCTTCGAAAAGTAATTGTGTAACATATTTCTGTATAAAATTTCAAAAAAAGTTCGAGATACTCAATTTTTAGCTAGACGTGTTGCTGGGGAGTTTCTTACCGCTTCTTCTCCTTAACAGCAATAACACGCTTCGAAGTGGTGTGCACAGAATAGGAAGTACAATTAAATTTTAAATTATATGTATGACTTTCAAAGTGTTCTCCAGTGGAACTTATCTTGAGTAAAAACTTTGAATTTGAATGACCATAAGCGATGGTAACCGCTTTCCATCAGGTGGCCGTCTGCCTGCCTGATGAACTCATGCAATAAAAAATATGGATCGAGGCAGGGGGCAGTGGGTAAACGAAACTTATCACTTATCGCACGAAACACGCTGATATTCGTTGAAAGGGAGGTGGTATCACACCAACAGAGCCGGCCCTAAGAACTTTAATCAAGATATTCATTCCAGTATAGCTACACCACCTACAAAGATGAAGACATTTCTAAGCCTTTCGTTTTGTAAATTGTTTAAGGAACACTAAAAATGACTAAGGAATTTTTTTCATAGCTGGATCGTGCCTTTGCCGAAATTAACAAAAAATCATCATAGAGTGTTCGTCTTAAAACTTAATACTAATGATATCGACGCAGATCACAACCTTTTAGTCTCCAAATGGGTTATAATTGTAAGTAAATTTATTTAAAAACATTTTGAATAGATATTACTTAATTTGGATTTTAAATTTTTTAGTTCCAATATCTATAACAACCCATAAACGACCCACTGTTGGTTTCGGGCCTCCCACTATAGGGAAACGGGCGGTATACGCGCCACGCTAGTCCAAGGCGACTTAGCAGGTTTGACACATCAGTTACCTCGATGTCCAATTTTCATCGATGTTTTCCTTCACCGTTGCTAGTATGCGGTAATTGTGACAATATGCATATGGGTCGAAAAACTGCTTAAGAGGTGCATGCGTTCCGGGTAGATTCGAACCCGCCCTTTGAGTTTGGGACGCGAGTAGTTGGATAATGGCGAAGCTGGATCAAAAAACCATCGTTTTAAAACAACCAAACGATCATTTTTTTAAGTAATAGATCTAGAATAGTAAAAATCTTAATGAATATGTGTACGTCATGTTTAAAACAAATGTGTTTTATAATTTTTTTTTGCAGTCATTTAAACTGAAATCTTTTCAGTTTCTAAATTTATATCTAAATGAACTGAGTAAAATTTTTTCATGATTTTATTAATTTGAAAAAAGAGTTTGATAATTTTCCTTCTATAAAACTAAGCTTATTAACTAAAGAAGGCGTTTATCCATATGATTACATTGATTCATGGGCTAAATATGATAATAAAAAATTACCGTCCTAGGTAAATTTTTTATTTTTTATTTTTATTGGACTTGACTTTATGTTGTTGGTCCAAAGACCTCACAACTTTACCGGGGTTTTCGGGGTGAGTGCCTTTGCGAAGCGAAGGCGCTCGAGCCTGGGGGCAACTTGCTCGAGGGGGCTCCTAGGAGTTTCACCTCGGCTGGACTGTTGCCATGAGAGGGGATGAATCTAATGATGCCCACCATAGGGCGACACAATGCACTAATTGAGAGCGGGCGACGGGTAATATAAAGCCCGAGAGGAAGGATCCCGGCGGACCGGGATCGGCGGTTCGCGGTGGCCTATGTTATCTTACTGCCGTTTCGCAACGTGTTATGGCTGGGAGAAAAGAAACGGCGAAAGAAACTTCCCAGCAACATGCCTAGTCTATCCTATGGGGGGGGGGGGGGCTGTGTCTCCTGGCGTCCCTCGCGGGGACGTGGAGAGATCGTGATTGGCGGCGTCGACGCCGTCGTCTGTGTCTGTCTGTCGGTGCCTGCCAGCCTGCCGTCCTTACCGCGGGCGGGCTGATCCAAGCCAGCCGTTTTGTGATATCGTCGACCTTGTCCGTGAGGATGTTACGCGGTCGTCGCATGAGAGCCTTTCGTCGAGGCTTATAATCGGACGCGGACACGACGAGGGGATTTCGATGGTGCGGCGCCAGATCGAAATACTTACGCGAGAGCGACGTAATGTAGTTTTTGATGGAGGGAAGCTCCAGGTCACGGTGGATGTCGACGTTACGCATATAGAGGGGAGCACCGACGGCTCTGCGCATGAATTTATTCTGAACGATTTGCAGTTTCTTTAAAAGGGAAGGCTTGGCATGGCCGAATACCACACTCGCGTATGTCATGATCGGGCGGATGCATGTTTTATATAGAGTAAGCTTGTGTCTGAGGGACATTTTGCTTCGTTTATCTATCATGGGTGCTAGACGACCCATCACAAATCGCGTTCTATTCCGGACTATAGTGATATGCTCGTTGAAGCGCAAGTTCTGATCTAGGGTGACACCCAGGTATTTGGTGTACTTTGCCTAGGGGATCTCTTGTTCGTAGAGCGAGATGGATTTTAAGCGAAGGCAAGCGCGTTTGGGAGAGCGAAACGTGCCCGGGGAAAAGAACATTGCTGCGCTTTTCTCCGGGTTTACCTCTATCCTCCATTTGCGAAACCATTCGCCTAGCTCTGTTACAGCTACCTGTAGCCGGACGCAAGCCATTTGTCGGTTGTGATCTGATGTATAGAGTGCGGTGTCATCCGCGAAGAGGGCCAACTCTACATCTGGAGTTTTTGGGATGTCGCTGGTGTACAGCGTGAAGAGTAGTGGAGACAGGGCCGAGCCCTGTGGTACACCGGCTGTGAGTGGGTGAGGGGACGAGCGTGTTCCCTCCACTCGAAAACGGAAGCTACGGCCTGGGAGGAAGTCTCGCAAGATGAACACGAGTCTGTCTGGTACACCGAACTGGTACAGCTTGTAAATCAAACCGTTATGCCAGACCTTGTCGAAGGCCTTAGCTACGTCAAGGAACAATGCGGCTGTTCCTATAGGGCGAGGGCGATGGGCAAAGTGGGATAGTATGTGCTCCGTGATGCGGTGCACCTGTTGGACGCATGAGTGTCTGGCACGGAATCCAAACTGCTCATCGGGTAGTAGATGTTTGCTGATGGCAAAATCTGTAAGTCTAGAGAGGATGACCCTTTCGTAAAGCTTGCTGAGTGTGCTCAGTAGGCTGATTGGACGGTAGCTGGACGGTTTATTAGCCGGTTTTCCAGGCTTGTGAATACCGATGACGTCTGCTTCCTTCCAGATCGCGGGGAAAGAGCAGTTTGTTATGGCGGCATTGAAGATGCTCACTAAGATCATAATCAAATGGCCGGGGAGGAGTTTTAACACGCGATTGTTAATACCATCGATCCCTGGGGCCTTTCGCGGTTTGAGGGACTTGATCAGATCTTGCACTTCTTCGACCGTGACTGGATCGAGTGTGGTTTCCGCTGGTAAGGAGGATCTACGTTCGACCTCGGAGTCCACCTCCGTCAGGTGTGACTGGTCGACGTTTTGTGTAGTGGGGGAGCATTGAAGCTCTAAACTCTGAGCAAGGCATTCGGCTTTTTCCTCATCATCGAACGCCTCGGTGTTGTCGGCTCTTTTTAGCGCGGGTATGACAGTGAGGGTATCTGATTTGAGAGCTCTAGCCAGCTTCCAGTACGCCTGGTGAGTTGGTTCGATATCTCTCAACGTTCTGTCCCAACGTTGTTCCCTGACTTCCCGGATACGTAGTTTGACCTCGCGCTCTAGTTGGCGGAGTCGGACTCTGTTGTCTTCGGTGGGATATCTGTCGTGAGCTCTGGAGGCGGCTCTCTTTTCCCTCAGCAGCACCCTCACTTCGTCCGGCAGGCATAAGTGGCGGTCATCCTCCACTGGCACCTGTCTGGACGAGTTCCACACTGCGGATTGAAGGTGGCTGGTGAGGGCCTCGATCGCCGTCTCCGTGTCTTGGCGGGATTCGATGTGGTCCGTGATGCGGTCCAGGTCTTGTGATTCGGTTGCCTTGAGGAGGTCCCCAAGTCTCAACCAGTCCACAGAAGTCCTAGTTTCAGATGTCTGGTCCGTCTGTGGTCCTAATTTGAGGATAACCGGGCGATGGTCCGAGTCTATATCGTCCATCGTTTCGATCGAATGGAACTGAAGAGTTACGCCCCTCAGTAATGCTAGGTCGAGAGTGTTTGGGGTCCCCCAGTCGCGGTTGGGGGGGTATCGTGTGGGGGTCATGGGAGTTATTATATCAAACAAAAGATTGTCTGATATATTTATTAGGGCTCTGCCATTGGGGTTAGTGGTATTGCAATTCCACTGTTCGTGTTTACAATTCAGATCTCCGGCTATTATAACAGCTGGGCCTAAGTTGAACAGGGCTTCTAGGTCTTTCTTAATAAGGGTTTTCTGGCACGCGAGGTATGCTGAGACTATGACTAGAGGTTGGTGGCCAGTCATTGCTAGTCTGCAGGCGGATACCTCCATACCTACTAGTGGTGGGGTGACTAGAGGCATGCAGTGTAGAGATCTTCTGAAATAGATCAGGGTGCCGCCACCACGGCCTATCCTGTCATGTCTAGTGACCCGATAGTTAGAGATCTTTGGATCTCTTTCACTCGGTTTCAGGAAGGTCTCCTGCACTAGTAGTATATCTACTTGATTGGTAACCAGGAAGTCATGGACCAAGTCGCGCTGGTTTCGAAGGCCGTTGGCGTTATAAGTCGCCAGAGTCAATGAGCGTGGTTTATTTCTACCTACATGCGCCATTTGTTACCGGTAACAATAATTTAACTAGGTTGTTTAGTTATAACGACCTAAGTACCTGGAGGAGGTACGCGTGATCCATTTCGATCACGAGTTGATCCCGGAGGAGGGTTGATCAGACTCTGCAACTTGTCTCAGTTTTCGAGCCAAGAGTTGGACCTCTGCTAGGTCGAAAGGCAAGTTCTTGGCGAATTTAGTCGCCAAGGCTAAGTCCTCCGCTAAAGAGTGGTGGGGTGACGGCCCAGAAAGTGCTTTTAAAATGGGGGCGGGGGCAGGGGTTGCTGGGGGTAGGCCAGCCAAAATTGGGGCGCGCGTCCTTAGTGGAGGGAACGCTTCCGTCGTGGGAAGACCCGTCCAGTGATTTACCACTGGAGGGGGGGCCGCCACGAATGCGGGTTTGTTCGGCACTTTTCTAGTGCCTTTTGGGCGTTGCCCTTTCCGACCTTACGTTTGGGTCGGGGGCGGCAGGACAGCCTCTGTAGTTAGCGGGTGACCCGCTTGGCCGCAGAGAATGCAGCTCGGTGGCTCCGGGGAGTCCCGGGTGCGTGTGCACTCCGAGGTCCCGTGGTCGCCCAGGCACTTGACGCACCTGGGACGGGATTGACAATGTAGGGCAGAGTGCCCATAAAGTTGGCAACGATGACACTGCCGCAGTGTATGTTTTCGTGTGGGCGTTCCACACGAAGGCCAGAGAGGCCACAGACCTTCTCAAGTTCGAAGATCTTTTTCCCCTCTGGGGAGAGGTCGAGGACAACCAATACTAGGTTTAGAGGAGACTTTGTTGCGTCGCCTCTGTGCATACGGTGCACTTGGTGCACCGGTACAGCTTGGGACTTAAGGTCCTCGAGAATGTAGGAACACTCGATTTCCTGTGGGAGTCCGCGGATTACAGCCCGAAGGCGTTTTTCTTCCGGCAGGGCATAAGTGTAGTAACCGATTTTACGGTCACATAACAAGGATGTTAGGGAGCGGTGGTCACTTGAAGACGTGACCATAACTTTGATGCCGTGTTGGGTATCACGGGCTTCTTTATAGAGATTGCCTTACCTGGCAGCTCCTTGCGAGTTGAAGCCAATGGGCTTTCTCGCGGATGATCAGGGGTGGCGGCGGGCGCTGTGAAGGTGGCCCAGGGCGGCTGGAAGGTGCCGCTGTTGGTTTTGTGCCCGCAGTGGGCGCGGGGTTAGGGGGGACCTCCCTCTGGGTCTTGCGTTTTTTGGTACGATTGACGGTTATGAAACCGTCATCGTCCTCGTGGTTTAAGGGGATGTTCGCGGGAGGCGCGACATCCATGGGGGTGATTTTATCGGCCGGTGGAAGAGGGGCATCCCTGAGGTATTGCGGACCGTCAGGAGATAATTCGATTTCTCGACGAGAATCGATTACGCGGTGTATGGGCGATCGCGAACGCGATGTCGTCGAACTCGCGGAGCTCGATCGCGGTTGTCCCGACGCGGAACCGCGAGAAAACGAGGCGCGTGATTTTGGTGCCACACGGTGGGCATCGTTGAGCGGGGGTGCGGGCGGCGGGCGCACCGGTAACACGGCGGGTACGGATGCGGGGGGCGCGGGCGCTAAGGCAGAGCGCAGGTGGTCAGCGATAAGCGCGGTGGCGGGGGTCGCGGGGGGTGCGGTGGTCGCGGCAGATGCGGGTGCGGGGGCCCCTTGCACGTGTAACTTGCGGGACACGGGTTTCTCGGAATTAAGTTCCGAGATAACGGACGCCATTTGTTGGGACTCCGGAGTCCTCAGAAATTGGTCGAGCGCTTGAGGGAATTGCTGTCGTAAAAACGACAGCAAACCCTCCAACTGCAATGGAGAAATCTCTACGCCGTCCATTGTCCCTGAGGGGGACGAACGATTTGGTGGAAAACCACCTGATTACGCACTTTTCACTGCACTGTCACAGATAAAACACAGATCGACCGGGTGAACGAACGAACACAACGAACACGAATAACGGACAGCCGAGGCGGAACGGGAGACGTGCGCGCGCGACGAACGACAACGGGCGAATGTAAATTTTTATAATGCCTTAAAACTCAAACATATAAGCGACGATGACTATGCACATGTTCAAACTGTCTTGCTGGCATGCTTTTAACATTCATTCACTAGGAAAGTATATTGATTTATACTTAAAATATCATCATTATCATGACACGTGAAGCAAAAATACACCAAAAACTTTGTACCCCTTTTTACGAAGATTGCGCGGACGGAGGAGTATGAAATTTCGCACACTTATAGTTTACATAAAGAAGGAGTGTACAAAGCTGATTTTTTTTTAAATTATGCATAAAAATACATTAAATCAATAAAATAAACATTACACACACTACCATGTATTTGACACACCCACGCATATATACTCTTTTGTTTATTGTTAAAGTCAAATTAACAGTGTAGCCTTGGCGAAATGTGTGATTATAGAAGTATAGTCTTTGACAACAGAACCTTAATAATGTTCAAACTTATGATTTAAATTAATTATGGTCGAATCTCGACCACTAGGCGATCACTAGTCAAATTAAAACGGGATTGTTTTATATAAAAACATATAGATTTGAATACTCGCTTACGTCAAATGTCCAATTCAGCTTTCGAAAAAGACTTTTTTAAACTTTAGAACTACTCGTACTATCGGAGAAACAATTGAAAATATACGGACACAAGTAAGTGTACGCTTGGTAACAAAATGGAAAAATTCTGATAACAAAACTAATAAAAGAGTTGGTGGTGAGTGAAACTCCTCACGAAACCCTACTTGAAAATCATCTAAATATTTTTAGAAAATCTTGTAGGTATTCAGTTAAGTCCATAATTATATTAGACCGACCGATATACATCAGATTCACGGTGTTAGAATATACTAAACATCACTTATATCAGTTCCACAACTATGACTTTATCAAAAACTAGCTTCGGCCCGCGACTTCGTCCGCGTGGAATAGTTAAAAAAAAGGAAGTTAAAAAACCCCCCCGATTTTGAAACATTCTTCATTGGTGCTCCGCTCCTATTGGTCTTAGCGTGATGATATATAGCCTACAGCCTTCCTCGATAAATGGGCTATCTAACACTGAAATAATTTTTCAAATCAGACCAGTAGTTCTTTGTAGGTTCTTCGTCTTAAGAGACGACAAAGTCTAAGACGAGTCTTAAGAGTCGTAAGACACATTGCCCAGCCGCAAGAAATTGTATTCTTTCTCCATTTCTGCACGGATACTCTCTCTGTTGCGAATTAGGGCCATAAATATTTTTCGAGTGTGACAACGCATTGACAACGGCCCTGGTGTTGCAAATGTCTGTAAACGGCAGTAACCATCACATGGTCCATGTGCCAGATTTCAACGACTAAAACAGTATATATTGAATGACATGTATTAATTTTTTTTAGATGTGTGAATATTTAAAATCGCACGACTACTTGGAAAGTATAATCGCTATTGCCGATTACAGGAACCTAAATTTGCCGGAGCTCATATCCAAAAGTAGTTTGTCTGTTATCCAGGAAATTGTAAACATTATAATTGTAAGTATTTTTTTCACACATTTGCTCAAAAAATACGTTCGGGTAATTCGCAACCTAGTGTAAGATTCGCCAGATCGGGGGTGGCCCTAGCATGCCCAGTCAGAACTGGTGCCATGCTATCGCCACTTCCCAGTTAGGGATACCCACTAAAACCCCTGGGTGTTTCGTCCTTCGCTTTATGCCAGGGCTCCGGGTATATGACCTAGCCTCTCCGCAGCCCTGGCAGGCAGCTGCCGCCCCTCGCCAGCCGGTCCAGTTGGTGACTACAGCCGTAACAAAAGAATGAAACATAAATATCAGGCGGTTTTCCGTCTGATATTTATGTCTCATTACCTATTGTACTGTTTCCTCGTAAATGTGTTGAAAAACGTTATATGACAAAGTGCGGTTGTTGGTTCTTAGAAACTTGTAACTATAGTAAATATTACATTAGTCTGCTCGTTTGTAATAATAACCAACTTACCGCAATAGTATCATAAATAAGTATTAAAACTTGATGATCTATTCGTTATTGTTACTCATGTTAGCGATAGTTACATTAAAAGTATGTATGAAACGAATACATCGGAGCTAATCTATGTATATAGTGTTACGACCTAGTGCCGACAAAAGACAAATTCACACCTGCATATTTGTAAACAAAACATATTTATTACCCGCCGGCGTTTGAGCTAATAACATTGAAGCTCTTTTATGATTGTCTTCTTTTGTTCACTTATTTATTGGTTATTGTGGAGAGTAGCCTACTGTACTCGTTTATAGCCGTTTGAAGGCATAATTAGGCAGGTGTGCGGATTACGATTTCTGAGAAATTGCGTCGACGCTTGGCGGGCAGACATATTTGCATTTGTGCAATATAAAGCAATGGCTCGAATGAGGAAGGGGCAGTCAAGCGATAACCAACCGCGAGGCAAGACTTGTGTACATTCTATAATCTATTTAGTGACGGACTTTGCGCGTCTCATTGAATCGTGAATTACGTTTGGACTGATTGTGTTCAGTTATATTTGGACCTGTATTATACGTGTTTGTATAGTTCTAATAAAATAAATTCTATAGTAATTCAGTAACGGCATTTTAATTCCAGTCCTGTAACTCGTAACAATATATATATATATATATTAATTACTTGGCCTCACTGATTGACTGAATGGTTCACTGACATAAACGCACAGCCCAAACTACTGAGGCTTAGGACAATAAAAATTTGCATCCGGGTTCCCTCCCTCTTTACTGTAGGTGCGCACTAAGAAAGGATTTTTGAAAATTCATCCCCTAATGGGGCGAAAAGGGGAAGGAAAGTTTGTATGAAAATTCGTCATTTTTAAAGTGAGAAGCACTTTATTTACATGCTTCTGATGTTTTTGGAAATTTGACCCTTAAGAGAGAGAGAGTGAAAAAGGGCTACCTTTTAACTTTTTTGACTACTCAAACTATGACTATTTTTAATCTACGCAAGCGAAGCCGCTGTTATAATAATATCTTATTAATATTATAAATGCAAAAGTAACTCTGTCTGTCTGTCTGTTCCGTTTTCTCGGAAAACTACTGGGCCGATTTGGCTCAAACTCGCTCTATATATATATATATATATATATATATATATATATATATATCATCCCATTTTTTCGGGATAAAAATATATTTGTCTCTTTGTTTGTTATGCTTTTACGAAAAAACTACTAGACAGATTTGGCTGAAATTTGGTATGTATGTAACTTTAATATCGAGGGTGGACAAGGGATACTTCTTATCCCGGATAATGGGATATATTTATTTAAAGGTTATTCCAGAAATTAGGATAGGTTTTTCGTGATTTACCAGTTTGGTTATTTTGGTCATTTTGGTCAATTTGCTAATTTTAGTCAATTTAGTAATTTTGGTCAATTTGGTCATTTTTGTTATTTTTTTGTCATTTATGTAGTTTACAGATAGATAGACGGGGGATAGTTAAATAAAACAAGAATGGGCTGAAATGAGGATGGAAGTTTGTATGGGAGACCAATCATTTCTCAAGTTTATAGATATAAAAAAATATCATATATAAAAAAATGCGATAGTAACTTGGTCTGTCTGTTTGTTAAGCCTTCATGGTCAAACTACTAGGAGTACTGGATCGGTTTTGCTGTAATTTTGTTTAAATGTAGTTTTACCGAATTAATTAATTTCTTAATTAAAATTAAATAATTAAATGCCAAAAATGGACGTAAATATTTTTCATCCCGGGAGATGGGAAAGTTTGCGATATTATATAAAATATGTATATATAATTATAGTCCTTGAACGTCCCACTGCTGGGCTCGGGCCTCCCTTATAGAGGAACGGACAGTATAGCCGCTACGCTTGTCTAAGGCGCCTTGACAGCTTTGATATATCGGTTATCTATCGAGATATGCACATCGGTGCAGGTTTTATGACGATGTTTTCCTTCCCGTTGTTAGCATGTGGTAATTGTAATAATATGCAAATTAGGTCGGAAAACTGCATAAGTGGTGTATGTGATACGGCCGGGATCGAACCCGCGCCCTTTGAGTTTGGGACGCGTGCGTTAGCCATTACGCAACCACGGCTTTCACCACTTGAAACGACCGCGACTCGGAAGTCGCTAGTAACAGCTAATAAAAATAAATAAATCGATTTTTGGCGAGAAATAATTATCACTTTTATTACAAAGTCGCAGGTAAAACAATTATGTTACTTTACATTTTTTCGAGAGCTAACCAACTTGACTGATAATTTCTTTTATTTTTCCTTCCACCCATTTTAATATTATATAAAATTATTAGAGCTAGGCATGTTTGCTGAAGAGTTTCTTGCGCCGGTTCTTCTCTTCAAGCCATAACATGTTACGAAGCAGTGGTAAATTAGATTAGGCTCCCATAGAGTAAATAATAACCATAAACAAAATTAAAATTAAATAATTAAAATGAACAAGTTGGCGGTAGGCTAAATAAAACTTTAACAATACTCGTTGACACTTGACATCTTTGTCTTCCGTGATCACGGCCACTGAAAAGTGGCCGACACGTCGGAATAATAAAAATCAAATAAATTACCGCGCTTAAAACCGTTAAAACGTAGTTTTATTATGTATACAAGTCGCGAAAACTTAAGAAAATATTATGTATTTTTTTTTAACTTTTTGTTCAGAAAGGCTTTGGAGCAAGGGTTAAGGAAGTACACATTATAAATGAGTCTAAATTATTGGAGTTTCTTCTACAATTCGGAAAACAAATAGTAAGCCAGAAAATTCTCTCTCGGGTGAGATTTCACCATAACGTCGAGCCGCTCTACGAATACGTCGATCCTAGCATATTGCCCGTCGATTTAGGAGGAACTGAGAGATCCCTGGTCACCCTGCAAAGTGAGTTGGTTATATTGTATTTTTTGTCAAAGCGTTATTAGCGTGGTAGAGCCATGCTGTATAACCATTTTGAAGTGAAACTTCTTTTGAATCGTTGTGATATGAAATTCGATGAAACGAAAAAAACGACATCAAAATGAGATAAACACATCAATCTATAGGACTAAGTCTGCGAAAGAATGAGATACGAGTTTTACATTGTGCCGCACAGATCAGAGGGACAATGAGACCGATGATCAAACATAAGTCCAATTTGGACAGAAATAAAACTGATAATAGTATTTTTTAGACTAAAACAGTGAAAGATTGAGTTTATTTTGAATTATAATATGTTGACGGATCTAGGCTAAAGGAATCATATTTATGTTAATAAAAGTTAGAGAAGAATTATCTGGGAGTATATTTTATTGTTTATTCTCTATTTTTTTTATTTTTTTTAAGTATATGCATTTAATTTGCACACCACCGTCATTCACTTGCGAATCTCTCGTTCATAAAATCCATAGCCCGGGTTGTCTGAAAGAGGTCGCTTTAAAGCGATAAATAAGGCCGCCTATTGTTCCTTCTTTTGCTGTTTAATGTGACTACTGTAAATTGTTTATTTCCTGTGTATGTGGTGGACAAAAATAATAATGTATTCTATTCTATTGTGTTAGATGTGCAAATGTCAAAAGTAAAAAAAACGCTTGAAAACAGCATAAACGCTGTGCACCATGTTTGAATATAGCTCGAAAAAGCGCGAGATTTCCCTAGAGGATATTGCTGACCGACGGAAACCTATGCCCGCTTCTGTGACCACACCTGGCATATTGAAGACCCCCCCCCCCCGTGAACGGGTCACATAGTATGGGTACGTTCCCTTAGGGCGGTTTAATTGGCGTGACACCGCGCTCTCGCAAAATATCGACATGAAACGGTTAGTCTTAGAATAATTGTGTTTCATGCGGTGAGTGAGAGTTCCGATGCCTCTCCGTCCATCTCATTTCTCCTACTATTCCATCCCCTCCATCCTATCTCTCTTATTTCACCACCCTTATCCATAGGCGACGGTGACCACTTTCCGTTACTTCTTAGAACGACCCGTTTGCAACATGCTTGAAAAACCTCCCAGGGAACTTTACTTCAGCTGGCTGTTTTCAATGGTTATATCTAATGATACCAGTCGATAGAAGACAACAATAATAGGGGGGTAATTAGAGACACGTAACCGGTGAATTGAAGCCCGTGGGGCAGGGCCCCATCGACCTTAAACTATCTTGCTGCCGTTTCGAACAAACAGTGTCTATCTTGTTTTATTGCACGAGTGCAGCAGACAGGCAGACGGCCCACCTGATGGAAAGCGGTTACCATCGCCTATGGACGTTTGCAAGACGAAAAGTGCTGCAAATGCACTGTTGCTCTCTTAAGGGAGACTGGAACCTGGCCACTAATGTCGGAACACAATTCAAGGTTGTTATGGCGGCATATTCTAACCCAGGGGTGGTAGTCATCCAGATTGGGGATATACTCTACCACCTGGTTGCGGGTTGTTTTGTCGCCTCTTACGACAGGTCGCTGGTAATTGAATTCTTTCTCCGTTCCTGCACGGATAATTCCTATCCTGTCTTTGAGGGTTATGTCTTCTGGTGTTCTTCAAAAAGACGTGGAGAGATCGTGATTGGCGTCTGTATCTGTCTGTTGGTGTACATCAGCCTGTTATCCTAACCGTGGATGGGTCAGGATTAGCTCTTTTATAACACATGAATAATGATGATATAAAGGCTCGTATCTCAGTAGCTTGGATTAAGTGGTTAGGTGTCATTTGCGACAAAATGACAACTAAGCTGAAGAATCAATATTTCCATACTATGTAATAAATATGAAAGTAAACTTGCCAGTCTCTTTGCTTTCACTGAAAAAGGAATGGATCGTATTCGCTTAGATTTGGCATATATGTAGTTCAACACTGATGTTATGTCTCTACATAGGATACTTTTTATTTCGGAAGATAGGATGGTTTCCGAGACAAAATTAAGGAAGATTTAACAGGTCGTTCAAGAGACAAAAATGACCTATTCATTCAAATAAATAAATCATTTTTAGCCGTGCAGGAACGGAGAAAAAATACAATTTCCTGCGGCCAGGCGGCCTATTGTGAGAGGCGACAAAACAACCCACAGCCAGGTGGTAGGGCATTTGTCGCCATAACAATGTCCAGTTGTGTTTCGGCATTAGTGACCAGGTTCCAGTCTCCCTTAAGAGAGCAGCAGCACATTTGTAGCACCTTTGGTGCTCCAAATGTCCATAGGTGATGGTAACCGCTTTCCATCAAGTGGGCCATCTGCCTGTCTGCTGAACTACAGCAACAAAAAAAAAAAAAAATATATATATAATTATTTATCGTATTTAAATTATCGAAAGGATGAATAATTTATGTATAATAAGGTTAAATAGGATTTAAATACAAGATATTTCACGTGACTACTTTTCTATATCTAATACCTTGACAGTTCTCAAACCTCACATCTTTGGCTGACTGACCAGTGAACGAAAATGTTCGCCACAGATTAATACAATGTGCCCTGTGTGAATTTGACACAAGAGTTTAAGATGCAGCGGTGCATCGGGGAAGACCACAGTGGATCTATAAATCCATCGTTTTATCTGTTCTTTTACTACCACATTTCATCTACTCAGTAGTAAAAAAATGACTCAACACGCAATCACTCGATCAAATGGACTATTTAACCACAAAAGCATCAAAATAATGTGACAATGTATTCAAAAGAGTGCAGATAATTATTTTATGTTCTTCTTTTTTTTAGATGAATGGTTGGACGTCCTAAGTTCAGAAAGTCATATCGAGTACGTAAGAAAGATGAATGAAGCGCGAACTGATGAAACTCAGAGGATTGCAGAGAACTTCAACTCCTTGTACCTGGGAACGCCGGGCAGCTTCAGGAATTTGATAGTTGATTAATTAAGATTAATAATTATAGTCAGAATATGGTAGTGGACAATGATTAGGTTGACGGAAAATATTACGATGCCAGTTCTTGGAAAAAATTTGATGGGTGATGTTTGTTTGTGCAGTTTTATTGAAGTAAAACTTCTTTAGACACGTTGTGAATTGAAACTCGATGAAACACATAAATCTATAGGACTAAGCCTGCGAGAGAATGAGATAGAATGCATTATATTTAATAATTTAAACACTATGATCATACAGATAGAGTTGGAAATATTTTGAAATTTTTCATTAATTCAAATTGCGTGTTTTAAAGCTTAAATATATTATAACGATATAATATATGAAATGTGACGTCACAAAAATTTAGAATCCCTCCCCCCTTGTCACACTTTGTTCCGATTCTGGCAATGCAGCGAGCCTTCTGGGCACGCTTCCCTCTGGCAGCGATTTGTCACTTACTTTATATTGATTTATTTATAATTTAGTTTAATTTCTAAAGCTAGTATTAAGTAAGTATTGAATTAATTAATTGAAATATTGTTAAAACTTGACATGTATAAAATATTAAAAATATACTGAGGGTCGCTTGCACAACAATCGCCTTTAAATACATTTTGTTAATCATATTAAACTGGCTAAATACGTTTTACACAAAACGTATTGACAGTTCTTTAAACATATTTCACGACAAATTTTGCGTTGTGCAAGACGCTAATTGTATTTAAGGGTGTAAAATACGTTTAGTGTTTCTTAAATAAATTTAAGCATAGTTATGCAAGAGGCCCCGAGTATTTTATAAAAGTTATTTAATTAATTCTGTTTATCGCATATTTATGGTTATAGTCAAGGTTGAAGTATATATAACCGGTTTTGCATTCCACGTTGAATTTGTTTAATTGTGCAGTCATGTAACAGCATAATGAAGATTTTATAATGAACTATTTGTAGGATCCTTGATTGAAACTACACACTTTATATACTTGATTAATTTCATCCCTTAATACGGATGGCTGGACGGTGAGCAGGCGCGTATGCTATCTTGATGAACAACATTCGTACTGGTGTGAATGCAATCCTCGCGCGTGTTCACCTAAAATGCCGAGTCGGCAAAATGTATGTACTTGCATCGTGCACTATTAGTGCATGAGAAACTTCGTTCACGTTGCCTTGACGACCCGTTTGTTAGTCGTAGGGAACAATGAAACGCGGAAAGAAACCTACCTCACGGAAATGACGTCATTTATCTCTATAAAAATATTCTAAGTGTCAACCCGGGATATAAGTTAGCTCTATGTCATATAGATAGATAGATAACACTTTATGACCATTACAGAAAACTTACAAAGTAGTATTATTCTAATTGTGTACAAAGGGCGGTCTTATCGCTAAAAAGCGATCTCTTCCAGATAACCCGTGGCAGGAATATTGCTGATTAGGAGTGGCGATGGTGGTATACATAATTATTGTACGATTTTACAATGAAAATACATTTCAATAATAAATATATAACTATACTTTACGGAGATGAAATCAGGCAATCTCCGCGGGTAGGGGATATGGATATGTGTTCAATGTATGGCCATCCCTTATTCCCTAATTAAGAACTGGTGTTCGGAGAACATAGAACTTTGCACTTACCTCGCAGCCAGCCACTAGCCCACGACAGCGTTGGTTCAGGGGGTCTGTCGTTGCTTTCTCAAGTGGCGATTCAGGTAGCAAAGTCCTTCAACACGAGCCCCGGGGCGCAAGGGACGCAAATACACTGACCACTAAGTTTATTTATGGTTAAGGCGAATGTCCTAGTAATTAACCACTGGACGCGGAAATCTTAGATAGCTAATATGTGTATTTGTATAGGCGGGTGCGATACTAATTACGTGCGTCGCGGTAGCGTGGCGTTTGGAAACATACTGGTCCACGCGCAGCGCGAGCGGCGGCTACATGCGGGGTTGCAAGACGCTATAAACCCAAGACTCAATGGTTAATTGGGAAATAAATGGCGCCAAAACTATATATACAAATATACACACAAGTTGTATACATATACAAGATATGGTGATAAAATGTAACTATTTAAACATAGTAAATATATAGCTATATGCAATATAATATCTACTAATTATATAAAATGACATATCATTATGTTGCAGATAGCATGTCCTGGCCATGTTCTTAAATGTTATTAGAGATTTTGCTTGTCTGACAGCAACAGGCAATGTATTCCAAAGTTGGACAGCCTTAACTGTGAAAGAATGATTGAAAAACGTATTTTCATTTAAATCCGGTTATTTATTTTCATGCGATGCTGGAACAGACAGTAGGTGAAACGTTAAAATCGTATATTCCATTTATTTATTAAATTTAATTAGTTTTTCTGGTTTAAATTATACATAATTAAGTGTTGAATAATTACAATTATAGTAGTTTAAATATTCTAAGCTACCACAATTAGCTGTAATTAATGTTAGATATAAATATGGATTTATTTAAGTATCAAAAAACGTCTTACAATATCGCAGACATAAGCGAAGTCTGTTTTACAGGACGTGAACATTCTATCGTTTCACTTTGGTGGAGGTTGCCCCTGAAGCGTAAAACCTTATCCATAATAAGTATTTAGTGCAGTGTTGACGAATTATCTAAGATTTTTAACTAATGTTTATTGTCTTTAATTTAGTAGTATCACTTAGAAGTACTTGCGGAAGATCAGCGCTGGTTGTGAAACTAGCATTATGCTGAGTAAGAGCCTTTTTAGGACACCACAAATAATTGTTACAAATAATATTATCATGTAAGACTTTTTCTATATTGTCCTAAATAAATAGTTTTTCTTTTTTCTTTCATTTCGGCCTTAACTTAAACCGACAAACGTCATTGTTAGAGCAACGGTCAAGGCGAGTAATTTTGCTATAATATAATACTGTAATGTGGTTAACATCATTTATTCACAATATCAACATTACATCATACATAAACCATGAGAATAACAAAAAACACGATAAGTACTATTGTATTCTAGCACACTATTGTATTCTAACGTATTCTAGCCACTATTTAATGTTAGGATATGAAAAGTATTCGTCATTCACAATAAATAATGATCAATAATAAATATGTAAAGTTAGGATTATTAAATGCAGGTTCTCTTGGGACAAATCAAGACGAGTTTTTAATAGCAATGTGTAAGCACTCTGTCGATATTATGGCAATAAATGAGACGTGGCTTCGGCCTGGTGAAGAGGGACGAGCTCCTAAGGTTCCAGGATACAAACTGAGGCACGAACCACGGCCGCAATCCACACGTGGTGGTAGAGGTGGAGGAGTTGCATTTTATATTAAAACTGACATTCACCCTAAAATAAGAACACACCCAGATCATCAAGATGTTGAACGAATCTGGATGTCGCTAAAAGTATCTGGCAAAACTAATCTAATCGGAACAGCATACAGGCTACCATGGCTTGATATAGATACGTTTCTTAGGGGTTTAAGTGAGAGTGCTGTTGCTCTGGCACCTTACAATAACATGATATATACTAGGTGACTTTAACATAAACTTATTAGATCATAATAACTATAACTGTAAAAAATTTAATGAATTCCTCAACCATTTAGCCTAAAACAAATAGTAGATAAATCTACGCATCATTCGGGGCAGATTTCGACTCTTATAGATATAATATGCACAGACATAGTTTCTTATACGGTTGAGGTAGATCAAATATATGATCTTAACTGACACGCCTTTGTAGTATGTGAAACCATTATAAAAAAGAAAACCTCCAGCACGGTTAGTAACTTATCAACCATTCAAAAATATAATACCCAATAATTTTGAACACGATCTAGAATATATCCCTTGGCAGGATATATGCGAAGAAGCTGATATAATGCTATGGTGAATAAACTGAGCTATTACATAACTTATTTATTTGATATGCACGCGCCTATAAAAAGGAAAGTTTTTAGAACTCCGCCTACACCCTGGATCACAGATAATATGAAATTAATGTTTAAATTGAGAGATAAAGCTAGAAGTAGGTATCAAAACATAAAGCTTGAGATACACAAACAGTATTACTTAGACCTCAAACATCCATCATCCGCGGCATTACTTAACGAGAAGAAAGCTTATTTTACTTAACATATTAATAATAATTTAAGTAACTCAAAACATTTATGGAGGAATTTAAAATCAAATGTCTTACAATCTCACCAAGAAAGAATGCTTCCAGTACACCTTAGTGATCCTGAAAGTATTAATAAAGCTTTCTTGGAAGTTCTTGGGGCAAATATCGTCAGTTTACAGCAGTTAACATATTATGAGTCCCATGGATATAGTCAAGTTAGTTTTTCTCTAAACATGACAAAGTAAGACAAATAATTCGTTAAAATCGAATGCCCTTGGAGTAGATAAAATAAATATAGAAATGTTTAAATTAACAATGCCAAATTCATTAAATACATTAACTCATATTATCAACTACTCAATTTGTTCAAGAAATTTCCCAGATTTAGGGCAGCAAGCTATTGTTCGTCCAATCCCAAAGATAAATAATCCCGTTCGTAACAAAGATCTCCGTCCTGTAAGTATACTGCCATGCCTTCCAAAGTTCTGGAACGGGCACTATACTTACAAGTCATAGAATATTTAGAAACTAATAATATATTACCTGATCTACAATCCGGATTCAAGAAAGGATATGGCACAGCAACAGCACTATGTGATGTGATAGGTAATATAACGGAAGCTCGCGATCAGGAGCAGGGTACTATTCTTCTTCTATTGGACTACTCTCGCGCTTTTGATGCCATAAACACAAAATTACTCCTATCTAAGCTTACATTTTATGGGTTTACTAGTAATACTATAGAATGGTTTCACAGTTATTTAGAAAACAGAAGACAACATAACTAAATACAAAAGCCAGATGGAACCACGGTGGTATCAAGTCCAATGCACCTTGCTAGAGGAGTCCCACAAGGTTCAATACTTGGACCGTTGTTATTTATTCTCTATACTGATGATATACTCAAGTGCAAACAAAACTGTAAATTCCACATATATGCAGACGATATTTAGCTTTACATACACTTCAAGTCCAACGAAATAGATAAAGCAGTAGAAAATATTAATAGTGATCTTCTTAGAATTACAGAATGGTCAGACTCAAAGGCATTAGTACTCAATCCACTAAAATCGAAATATTTAATACTTGGTAGCCGTAATCAGGTTAAGATTATCAAAGAAGTTAATCTTACTATTATTATAAAAAATGAACCAATTATAATGGTTGACACCGCTCGTTGCTTAGGGCTTACAATTGATTCACAGCTCCGATTTGAAAAACATATAAATGCTGTAAAGAACTGTTTTCACATATTAAAAATATTATATAGTATTAGGCCGTATATAAACGAAGAAGTAAGGAAACGGCTAGTAGAAAGCTTAGTTTGATCTAGACTGAATTATTGTGATACTTTTTATAGACCATGTCTACTCTCGAAAACTGAAAGTCTTATACAACGTATACAAAAAGCATGCACTCGATATTGCTTTCAGATTCCTCGGAGAAACCACATAACACCAACTTTAAATAAACACAATATGCTAAAAATGGCAGCACGAAGAAAATTACACTTAGCATGTCTGCTATTTGGAGTAATATCTTCTCAAACACCAAAATATTATATAACAAGGTAAGCTGGAGACAAAACAGATCACAGGAACATACAATTCGCTCTGTGATCACACCCTTAGTAACAGCGAAGCATAAAACCAGTGCATTTAGAGGATGGTTCAAATATGCTGCTACTAAATGCTGGAATGATATTCCTCCGCCCATAAGAGACCTGAAAACAATACACTCATTTAAACTTCATTTTATAAATAGCTTACTTAAATTGCAAAAAGAAGACCCTACATATTTATGAACTTAATTACTAATGAAAACACTAATAAAATTACACAAAGTCAAGTATTTGTTCTTACCTTATAAGTAGTGACAATTTCAAAATTTCAGTCAAAATTGAATACAAGTCTGGTTGCATTACTTGTTACACTGTGCAGCTTACAATTATTAGAGTTTGCAGCTGTTATTTTTGTCATGACTTGATCAACTCACTGCATTCTTATTAACTGTAAAACCTGTAAGTTTATTTTATAACTGTAATTATTTTTAGGTATATTCTTGAATTAATGTTCTTTTGCACGATCTGTAATCGAAAATATTCTATTTACCTGGTTATACTAATTATTTTCATAATATTTATACAATTGTACTGGTTGGCAGTATACATAACATGTAAAAGTAATAACAGCTATCACTCAATATTTCTTAATTTGTAGGTTAAGTATGGTCAGAAAATTTTGAGTGATGTGGCACCACAACGCGAATGTATACATTCATTGTGATGAGGCAAAGACGCTAAATTAATACAGCTTTGTTAATATGTGCATATTATTATAAATATAAATCGGTAATAGATTTAAATAAATTGTATATATTTAGTGTGTTTAATTAATGAATGAACGAATGTTCTTTATTGCATACATAAGTCACATATACAATAGGAGGTCTTATCGCCGCCGGCGATATCTTCCAGACTACCTTTACAATAATTAAAAACAATTGAAATAAAATATACTTAACATACCAACAAGATTACAAAACAAAGAATAAAAATGAAAAATTAAACGTCAAAAAAAATAATCTAATATTGATACGCATGTGTTTATTATATCTAATATTATATATATCTTTAGTCAGAATTATATATATATACAACCTTTATCTAATATTTTAGTCATTTATTGTTGCTGTCCAAGAATTCCTGTATCGAATAAAATGTCTTGCCCGTTAAGTATGTAAATAGCTTATATTTATATTTCTCAAATTCGCTGTATGTCTTTATGTCTAATGGTAATTTGTTATATATTTTGATGGACATCATAAATACATATTACGTTTTATTTATTTTTCTTATGATATTTGTTATAAAACTTTTTTTATGTTTAATACGGGTCGCATGTCATATCTGATTGCGGAGGTGGGCACTGAAAGTCAGCGCTGTGTCGGAGTACGATTCGGCACAGCGAAATGCTGAGTGCCAACCTCATTTCCAAATTGCAGCATACAATTTCTGTATCTGTATAATTTTATATATACTTTGTTATCTTAGTACTATTTTGTGTAGTATGTCGCTATTGGGAATAAACATTTTTCTTTCTTTCTTTACTAAACGCAGTCGCGCGGGCGCCGGAGTCGAGACGCGCGTACGCCTTGTGTTGCATCGTAAGCACGACTGTCCTGCGTAGCGATGAGCAGTACACGTGTGAGCCAATACATTTGTCCCCTACAAAATACATTTGTACTGATACGGCTCAAAATTTGAAATGTATCACTTCAAATTTTTTGTCGCGCTTCTACTCAAAAATAAGAGGAAGGACGGAACGAGGCTTATGCTACAACGGTACAATACCGCGTCTACGGATATTAATTAATATGACAAAGAGGGACAACATGATAATGTCATAGTACGACTGTTAGTAAAATGAGGAGATCGAGGACATGCACATCCGAGTCTTAACGAACATTTTCGAACTATAGTTTTGAACGGACAAATGAGGGAATGACGCTCACCGCCTCACCGGCCCCATCGCTGCAAACGCACTACTGCGGTACAAACCATACAAATCTCCTCGCCTCATTTGAAGTGGTACATTGTACTGGTTCAGTACAAAATGTCATGTCACTTTTACAAACCCATTTTAAAATCATGTACTGCCCAACACTAGTCCTGCGACTTGCGAATAACTTTTTTGGCAGCGCGGGCCCCTGCGTTCCGGGTGGGAACGGCAAGAGATGCGGCGGGGACGAGGCAAGCGACGACTCCCGCACATGCCGGAGCCTGTCGTAATGTTGTCACACACACACAATTACACACAGAAAAGCATTATTCACTGTTCACGTTAGTGAATAGCGTCCCTCCAAATACATATTTGGCGCCGTTGTCATCTTTCTTTACTTGATTATTTGGAAGCAAGATACAAAAACAATACAGCCACACACATATGTAAGATATGTTTGTACTATATAAGTGCACATTGTTTAATTTGGTTTTTAAACGACTTCCAATATGAAAAAAATTCTAACAAAACGAATCCGAATTCGAGAGTAATTAAAAAGTCTGGGGCTGGCAACGCTGCTTCATCAGCTGAAGATCTCAAACGACGCAAATATGGAACCCTAGGAAGGGGTTACATATTTATACCGTTTGAAGTTGAAACTTTAGGTCCGTGGGGTCCATCGGCAAAGGGTTTCTTCAAAGAAATTTGTAAGAAACTCTTTGATACCACCCGTGATGAGAAGGCTGGTTCGTATTTCGCGCAACGAATCAGCATTGACATACAGCGTGGCAATGCAGCCAGCCATCTGGGCACGCTTCCCTCTGGCAGCGATTTGTTACATACTTTATATTAATTTATTTGTAATTTAGTTTATTTTTAGTATTTAGTTTAATATTTTCTTTCTAGTTATTGGTTTCAATTATGTAAAGCAATGTTAAAATTAAATAATTTTATCAGAAAACGTCTTATATGATCACAGACAAGCCAAGTCTGTCTTGCGAGGTTGGCGCTGAAGAGTGAAACCTCCGTGTTACAATATTATTTAAACAGTATAGGTAATAAAACACCTGCTCGCTTACAGACTATGGCTTCTCAGATAACGTCAGTCGTAACAATATTATAGATAGATACTATAGATTAATCACAATTAGTATTCATTGTCATTTTTTGTATCTAGAAACTGATTTTACCGCAAATCCTCATTATAATATACTAGCTTCTGCCCGCGACTTCGTCCGCGTGGAATAGTTAAAAAAAGTAAGTTAAAAAAACCCTCCCGATTTTAAAACATTCTTCATTGGTGCTCCGCTCCGATTGGTCTCAGCGTGATGATATATAGCCTAATTGTTTTTTAATGTGTAAATTGTTTTATTGTATGATGATGATACCGGCAATATCAATACTTAATTAGGTGCACAATCATTGTATAATAAGCTGTTTAAGTAATTAAAGTTTTTTTTACTATCCCACGGGAACTCTTTAATTTTTCGGGATCAAAAGTATCCTATATGTTGACTAGGGATATAAGCTACCACCATACGAAATTTCATATAAATCGGTCCGGTCGTTTCGGAGATTAGCCGGTACAAACATACAGACAAACAGATAAACAGAGAAACAAAAAAATTAAAAAAATTAGTTCTAATTCACTTCTTACATTTCCCTGATTAGGTTTTTAGCATTGTTTTTCATTGTACAGAAATTTGACCTCTACAATTTTATTACATGTATAATAGATAATTAATTAACTATTCACATAAAATAAAAATAACGCAATTGTTTTCTTTGTTTTAGTTAATCTTACTTACTTAATTATGGACGCGATAAACTTGTTTTTAGGGTTCCAATATTTTTAACACAAGGAGATTTTAGATAGATAGATAGACTTTATAATCTTATTCTGGTGCCTTTTTGTCACAGACGATCATCTCAGGAATTATACTAATTGTAGTCAAATTTGGCACACCCATGTAGAGTTTTAAAAATATATTTTTTAATTAAATGCTCTTTGGAGTATATTTAACACAAATCTGCAAAACGACAGAAATTATATTAAAAACGATTAGTTATGGGCATGATTTGAATGGTAGTATTTGATATTTAATAAAACTAGGTTTTTACGGTTTTAAGCGCGTGATCACGGCTACTAAAAAGTGGCCGAAACGCCGGAATAATAAAAATGAAATAAATTACCGCGCTTAAAACCGTTAAAATGTAGTTTTATCATGTATACAAGTCGCGAAAACTTAAGAAAATATTAACTATTTAATATTGTTATGGTTTTCAAGCGTTACTATTATATTCTTGTTTAAAAGATCGTTTCGTAATAATAATATGGACATAAGTATATTGCATCCTAATAGTGTTTTCTTTGGTTTTTGTCTATCCGTGAGTCACTGTAAAGGCTCTAGCAGAAGACCAACGCTGGTTGATTCAACCAGCATCATGCTGAGTTAGGACCAATTTGAATTTCATTTCCTAGTTGTATGTTATTATTTGTAAGTATATTTTGTTTTGTATGTAGTTCTAAATACACATTTTTTCTATCTTTCTTTCTAATATAAAAAACCAGAAGGTGACGAGCCAGATAAAAACATCCAACTCCTTGCAATAATGAACCCCCCGAGGGTCAGAACATCAGTCTGGCATAACAGACGCAGACTGCAGACTGCAAACGCTTTGCCAATATATGTATTAAACATTGTGTGTATATTTATGTATAGTGCCCAATCTAAAATCTAACACGTGCATATAAATGTTTACGAAAAGTAACAAGTACCCGCTCGACTTCCTGAATTACAGGAACCAAGTCGAATAATGCTGATATTACACGAATCAATCGAAGGAAATCAATTTGGTTCAAAGACACGACGGTATACAATAACATGAAATGAATGAATTTTATGTTCATATCGATCACTTTGGTTGATTCTTCCAAATTGAATGACAGAAACCGTCTAATTAGACGGACAAATCATATTGAATCAATTGGGTTGAATGGTTGAACTGAAAGGACGTAACGGTTTATAATGTTCTTTGTGTTTACATGGATCACTTTTGGTGATTCGTCCAAATAGAAAGACAGAAATGAACCATCTAATATGGACTTAACGAAAAGAGTAGATATTTAACACCCCTACAGAACTCTCGATTTTGCGTAAACTTGAACTTGCCTAATCATTTTAAATTAATGTAAAAAGACAACTAACACAATAATACGTAATGCAGTAAAAAATAATATCCGCTAAAGTATAATATATAAGCAAAGGCAATAAGAGTTTTATTCATATTATCAAAGTAACGAAGTAACAAAGGGTACATACAGTAAGAGAATCTTGATAACATGGAATGCTTACTCAAAGATCCGATACTCCAGTTCAATCCAGATACTTTGGAGCATGTTCGAAAGCTTTACAATCTAGACAATCCTGTAAGAATAAAGCAGGCAATAGAGATTTTGGAGGAATGGATCAAGAAGCAGAATCATTTCACACAAAAGGAATTTGGTCAGTACACTATATCTAGTTTAAATTAGTCCCAGAAAATGTAATAATAGCGGAAGAAGAAATGACAATTAATCGATGCAAAAACGTAACTGGTAATATACTCTACAACCACAATTGGTGTCACCATCCAATTCGTGTTTTTATAGAAATCTCGTTACGCCCCGTACATTAATTAGCAAGGTTAAAACTTAATAGTCCATATACGTGCCAAAATCTTCGAAGATGGATTTATCCGTCCAGGAATAGAGAAAGAATACTAATTCCTGCGGCCTGACGGCCTGTCGTTAGAGACGACAAAACAACCCACAGCCAGGTGGTTGGGCATTACCCCGACTGAATGGCTACCATCCCTGGCCTAAAGTATGTCGCCATAACAAAGTCCAGTTGTATTCCAGCATTAGTGACCAGGTCCCAGTCTCCCTTAAGAGAGCAGCAGCGCATTTGTAGCACCTTTGGTGTTCCAAATGTCCATAGGTGATGGTAACCATTTTCCATCACAGCAGTTAAGATTTTCGTATATATAGTCTTAGGTTTAATATTAAATAAATTATTGAGTAATAAACGTCTCACTTCAGTGTCTTAATAACTGGCTTACTTCGCACGCATTCCATCCTCGTCGCCACTGTTACGTTCGAGAGCGGGCCAGATCCCTCATGTTGACCTCCCTATCAACATTCCACCAGGTAGAGAGAGTTCTCACGAAGAAACTGCATCGGTTCTTCCTAGTGGAAATCAGGCCCGTGTACGAAGTCAGGCCAAGTCGTTACGGGCATTGCCAAGGATTGTATTATAAGCCTTTCTTTTGTTTAAATTTATAAATTGATTTATCTTTGTCAGTTGTAAGTTTATTGTTATCAGAGTATTATTATTAGTAGTATTTTATGTAAGAAACTGAGGGGGGGAATTGTTGTGTAATAAACGTCTTACTTCAGTGTGCTAATAACTGGCTTTTACTTCGCACGCATCCCGTTCTCGAACGTAACATAAATTAAGCAATAATGACATCTACAGTAGCGAGATAAAAGAGTGCGCACCTTGCACAATTTGCAGTTTGTCCTTCGATAGCTTATATGAGCCAGCACACTCTCACGTCTTCTAATTCAATTATTATAAAGTTTTACACAAGTCGCGGCGTGGTGGATCTATTTTGAGCTCTTATTTAATGATTTTGAGTAGAACTTTTAGAGTTCGTATGCCTGCGTAGCGGGCGAGTTTTGCAACGTCTCCTTTTTTTGGAACGGAAGCGGGTAGAGGGGGGAGATTTTGAGTATGGAATAGGAAGGAGCGAATGAATGAAATTAATAGAGTAAAATCCTTGTCGTCTTATTTTGTACTCTCCTCTCAGGCCATTGAGCCATCGGCCGTCGCGTAGTTCTGGTTTACCTTATCGTTGGATAGGGTGAACCCGTATCATCGACGCACAACTCAATTTAAAACAACCACGACAAATCTCATTGAAAACTTTCAAATTTAAAATATCGGAACGCTAAAAAATGCTTCTTTACAGATGCTGATTACTTAGAAAGAGTACTAACTATCTGTAAGGGGTCTGTTGAGAGGGCCAAATCTCAATTGGATGCGATATGCACGTTTAGGACTTTGCTGCCGAAATTCTTTTTTACACCCTCTAATTTGAGAGAGGACCTCAAACCGATACTGGATATCAGGTCAATGTTCACCCTTTGCTTAATTTTAACCTTCTGTTTAACCGGACAAGGCCTAACCTTCGACTAGGCTCATCGCTAGCTAGTCAAATTCCCGTGTGAAACACCAATTATGTCGCCCTTAGAATATATTAATTTCAGATGCCACCATTTGATACGCTGAGCATACTAGAGGTGCTCTGTAGTGTTGCCGTACCTCACAAAAGTGTGACAGAAGAAAAGAGACGCTTGACAAAGCAATAGAATTATTTTATGATAACTCTTTTACAGTGCAGGCTGTCAAACTCTGGAATTCGTTGCCTCTTGCTATCAGAGAGGCCAACACATTACCTACATTTCGGAACTCACTTAGAAAGTACTATCTGTCTTTAAATAAATATGTCTAATATATTAAACATTCACTTATTTATCTATTGTTAATATAAAATGCTTGTTAATATATAATGTTAATAAATATATGTATTTAGATAATTTCGTATATACTGTTACGAGTGCAGGACTCGAATTAAAATGCCATTGGAATTACTATAGAATTTATTAGAATTATACAAACACGTATAACATAGGTCCAAATATAACCGGACGCAATAAGTCCTTGTGTAATGCACAATTAAATAACACGCGCAAAGTCCGTCACTATATCGCTATCAATTGTACACGTCTTGCTAGTATCGTAATCGTCGTTTGACTGCCCCATCCCTCCGTTCAGGCATTGTTTTATACTGCACGGTACAATATGTCTACTTTATCGCGTACACCCGATTTCCCGGAATCATACCTGGCCACTGCCTATCGGAACAGATTACAATACACAATAGGCGGCTTTTCTAATTACAAATATTAAATACAAAGAAAACAAAAGAAAATGCGGGCGGTAATAACACTTAGGGTTTATGGCCGCAGGTGTTCATTCGCATTTGTTGTTGTGCTTCGTGGAATTTTGGCTAAGTTGTAACAATACGTATATTGGTATTTTATAAATGTGTCTGGATTTATGTATGTATTAAATTTATAAATTAGTGTTAGTATGTATATTTAAATTGTACAGTCCTATCTTTTGTCTGCTCCACCTACATCGTCAGATTAGTTAAGAATTTATTTTAAGCTAAGTTGCCTGGAAGAGATTGCTTTAAGCGATAAGGCCGCCTATTGTTTCTACCATGACAATATTGTAATTGTGTATTTTTGAAATTGTATGTTTGGTGAACAAGAAAATGTTATCTATCTAAATATCTACAAGCCTTATTTATTTATTATGTCCGTTTTTGTGTTTTGTGAATCGGGTTTTTTTGTTCTTGTTTAAAATTTAATGTGAATGTATCATGTGTTTTTATGTAAAGCGTGGTCTTTTTTAAGTCAATGAATCTTTTTCTTTCTTTCTTTTTTTCTATAGGAGGAATAGGGTAGATGGGATGAGATATAGGATTGTAGTTGAGGTATAGGTAGGGAATATGGATCATGGGAGGGAGAAGTAGGCAATCGTAACTCTCACTTATCGCATGAAAGACGCCGATAGTCTTTGAGAGCGTTGTATCACTGCCAGCCGGCTCTAAGAACTGTAATCAAGATATTTATTCCAATATAGCTTCACCTCGTACGAAGGTGAAAAATGCTTTCGTTTTGTAAATTATTTAAGGAACGCTAAAAACGACTATAAGAAATTGTCTTTCACAGCTGGGTTGTGCCTTTGCCAAAATTAACAAACAATCACCATAGAGTCTACGCTATAAAAATTAATATTAGTGATATTAAACCACATTACAATCTTTTATTCTGGAGATGGGTTATAAATGTAAGTAAATTAATTAAATTCATTTTGGATAAATACTATTTAATTGGGATAAATAAGTGGTGATAATATAATATAATAATATTAATAATAATAATCCTTCTTAAGCGCAGTGGTGCCAAGGATGGGGTACCACTTTCGGGGTGGCAGCACATTGTGCTGGCGCTCTTAGCCCTAGTTAGTTGGGCTACTGTCCCGCCCCGAGAAGGGTTAACGTCAGGTGGGCGGCCGGTTGTAAAACAAAGCCAAATCTAAATATGTCTTTATGAATGATACAATGAATGCAAGGTCTAGGGCGTACCCTGTAAGCGACGTGCAGGCGCAGCACCCGGCGCCTTCGAGAAGTATACAAGGGTTGTCGCACTATTCTGGACGAGGGCGACGTAAGAAGTTAGTCCCGGAAAAGAGGTGGCGAATGTGTACTTGGAATGTGGGAAATATGACAGGTAGAGGGGCTGAACTAGCCGCTACTTTAAAAAGAAGAAGAATGAATGTGGCCTGTGTGCAAGAAACTAGGTGGAAGGGGATGAAAGCTAAGGAAATTGGGGAGGGTTACAAATTATACTATAGTGGTGGAGATGGAAAACGAAATGGCGTGGGAGTTATTTTAGATTCAGAATGGAAGAAAAATGTTATAGATGTACATTGAGAGGAAGAAGATTAAGTTGGTATGGGCATATAATGAGGAGGGATGAAAGTCACGTGACAAAAAGAATGTTAAACTTCAAGATAGATGGGTACAAATGTAAAGGTAGACCAAAAAAGATGGATGGATTGTGTGAAGAATGATATGATGATATGTGGTGTGACAGAAGACGTATGTCAGAGTAGAGGAGTGTGGAAGGAAAAGACATATAGTGCCGACCCCAAATAATTGGGATATGGTGAAAGAAAACGGATTATTTAATTGGGATTTTCCATTTTTTATAGTTCCAATATTTATAGATAAATAGGACCTTTGTAGATGTTTACAACGCTAAGGGCCATGCCAACGTGGTGCCAGTCTCTAGAGTAGGATTGAGGGATACAGGCGATGAGTTATAAGGGATGCGATTGGCGAGTTGGGAAAGTAGACCATCGGAACTGAATTGGAATGAGAAGATACATTAATTTTTAACAGAGCTTTTTTAACCGACTTCAAAATAGAGGAGGTTGTCAATTAGTCTGTATGTTGTATTTTTGTATGTTCGTTACTCGATTCCTTCGTCAATTGTGAACTGATTTTCCAAATTTTTCTTTTAATGGAACAAGTCGTGGCTAGTGTACGCGTACCAAACTCAGAGGTTCGATCCTGGCCGGAACGCATGCACCACGCAGTCAGTTTACTGATCTAATGTGCATATTGTTACAGTTACACATCGAGATAACTGATATGTCAAACCTGCCCAGCCGCCTTGGACAAGCGTGGTGGGTATACTGCCCATTCCCCCTATAATGGGAGCCCCAAGCCCTGCAGTGGGACATTTATGGGTTGACATTATATGGAAAGGTAATACTCCCGAATTGGTCCCATTGTCACCATGTCAGAATCTGATGAGTGGATTCCAAGGAATTAGAGAAACTCACGAAAATTGTTAACCAACTTCTTCGTAACGCGATATCTCCGTCAAATGGAAACCAATTTTCAATTTTTTTTCTTTGCTCGTAAGTGTATGCTTCCGAGATAGTCCCATGATTACCAAGTCAGCATCTAATGAGTGGATCGGTTTCCAGGGAAATCGACAATTAAATTAAAGAACACCGTGCGCCTAAAATCTTGGAATAAACAACACTTTCAAACTAAAACAAACAGAACATGTTGTGAAGCGGTGGTAAATTAGATTAGGCTTGCATAGAGTAAAAAATAACCATAAACGAAATTAAAACGAAGGAGTTGGCGGTAGGCTAAATAAAACCTTTAACATTACTCATTAACACCTATGTCTTCTGTGATCACGGCTATTGAAAAGTGGCCGAAACGTCGGAATAAAAATCATATAAAATACCGCATTGAAAACCGCTAAAACGTAGTTTTATTACTAGTATTAACCGCGAAAAGTTAAGAAAATACTAACCAAAAAAATGTATTTAATAAGTTCTTTTTGTTTAGGTATGTGAATATTTGAAATCGCATGACTACTTCGAAGCCGCAATCATTATTTTTGATTTTAGGAACGTAAATTTACCGCACCTTGTGTCCAAAACTAATTTGACTGAATTCCAGGAAAGTGTTAACATTGTTATTGTAAGTATTTTTGTATTTGACTAGCTGTTGCCAGCGGCTTCGTTCGCGTAAATCAGTGGCGTAGCTTGCCTTAGACGGGCCCCATATCAAAATATGTTCTGGGGCGAGAGGAAGGGTAAAGTTTTTTATATGAGAAACATTAAATGCTCAAATTGAATTAAAATAATTGTATATTGATTATAAATTATTATTTATACTTAATTCTCCTAGAAGCTAAGTGAGACAAACAATTGAAAACAAAGGTACACTTTTCTTGCCTTTTTTTCGGCAAACTTATTTATCAAATCATCCATAGCTGAAGACGATTTCAGTTTGATTTTCTGCCTCTATAGGCAATAATGACAAGTTTGATAGTCGGTTTCTGTGGGCCCAGCTCATTCAACATTCTCAAAAATGTTATTAATCTATAAAAAAATATGGATAAGATTTTAGGATTTATCGCTTACACACCCTCGGGGCCCCTGTACACTCTTTTTTTGTCAGCCTTTGCGCATATCCTCAGGTCCCGGGGGACGCCACCAAGGGGTATGTGGGACTGGGAGCCCTATATCATTGATAAGGTTGATACGGCAGTAGCTACGCCTACGCTCGCTACGCTGGCGTAGATTGGAATTGTAGTTTGAGTAGTTAAAAATGTTAATAGATAGCCCCTTTTTCTCTTTTTAGGGGTAGAATTTCCAAAAACGCCGATATACTTGCACATATATTTCTAACCAGAAGCAGGTTCATAAAATGTTATCCTTTTTAATTTGAATACGACGGATTTTCATATTAAAATTTTAACCCCTTATTCACCTCCTTAGGGGTTGAATTTCTAAAAACGCCGATACACGTGTTTTTTTATTTGTAACCAAAATCAGGTACACACTATTTCGTGCTGATTACTTTGAAAATGTTGGATTTTCTTTTAAGCTTTCAACCTCTTTTTCACCCCCTTAGGGGTACAATGTTTTTTAGAATTTACTAACTTTTAACTTGTTTAACTACTCAAACTATGATTATTTTCAGTCTAAGCGAGCGAAGCCGCTGGCAACAGCTGGTAAATCATATTTAGATTTTTGGCGAGAAATAACAAATGTGGACAAAGTCGCAAATAACTACTATGTATATATTTTTTCAAGAGACATTAGTAATGAGGGTATGTTTTTATACAGAAAGGTTTTGGAGCAAGGCTCAAGGAGGTACACTTTATAAATGAGTCTAAATTATTGGAGTTTCTTCTACAAATCGGAAAACAAATCGTAAGCCAGAAAATTCTCTCACGGGTGAGACTTCACCATAACGTCGAGCCGCTCTACGAATACGTCGATCCTAGCATATTGCCCGTGGATTTAGGAGGAACTGAGAGATCCCTGGACACCCTGCGAAGTGAGTTAGTTTTAGTTTTCAATCTTTTGTTAGTATTTTTAACGGTGCAATCATTTTTTTTCATTACTGATCTACGGGAACGTAGGTTTACAACGTGACCCATTTTTAAAATTTTAAAACCCCCCTCGGTGTAATAATATATATATAGGTATAGACATAAGGCACGCACTGCATATGCACTTCCTCACAACACCAGCATTTAACAGATACACTCTACATTAGTATAAGTTTAGTATTAGAAATAGAAAAAAATAATATTATAAGTTATTCTTAAGATAAACTACAACATAAAAATCACTAAATTAATGTCACACACTATAACAAAATAAATAATAAGCGTGTATGAACTCTTACAACTTTCATAGAAATTAAATTGTAAAAAAGGGTACGGAACTCGAGTCCGTAGATTAGTAAAAAAAAACCCCCTCGGTGACCAACCGTAGTATATGCAAGGACCCCCAGAAATAAAGTTTTAATTCATTTTTGCGGACAGAAAGCTTAAAACATAAAAACGAGTGTGGTTTAGACCACACGACTGAAGTAAAACTTCTTTAGCTCCATCTATATGTATACATACATACATATATTAATTTTCTATAAATATTTAAATTTATTGTGGGTTTTCATTGATAAATATGATAATAAATATAATAATAATATACGAATACTCTTTCTATCTTCACTAGCTTATATCTCCCTCTCAACTTCCGTTCGCCTTGCCCAATCACAATTTTCGTAACGCTCTCGTCACGCATTCACCAGCTTACTCCCCAAGTCAAGCGTGCGTATAGAAGTTTTACTTAAATAATTTGGTTCATATTTGTCTTTAAGCCATTTAAAAAGCTGTAAGCCTGTGCGGCATATTTGATAGCTGGAAAAAGCTCAAGATTTCTCTAGAGGATTTTACCTACGTAACGAAAACCTAAGCCCCCCTGAAAGCCCCTGTGATCACACCTGGTATATTGAAAACATCTCCTCCCTGAACTGGTCACGTAGTATGCTTACGTACCCTTAGGGCCGGCTTAATCGGCCTAACACCACGCTCTAGTTTTCAGATAATTAATTGTATTTCATGCGGTGAGCGAGTGTTTCGATGCCTCTCCCTCTGTCTCATTTCCCCTACTATTTCGTCCCCTCCATCCCATCTCTCTTATTTCACCACCCTTAAACATCCTAAAAGTTGACAACGCGTCATCATCTACTTTCCATTACTTCTTAGTACGAGCCGGGTGCAGCATGCTTGAAAAACCTTCCCAGGCAACTTTACTTCAGCTGACTATTTTCCATGGTTGTATCTAACGATACTAGTCAATAGACGATAACAATAATAGGGGAATGTAAGACAGGTAACTAGTGAATTGAAGCCCGAGGGGCAGGGTCGTTTCGCAATGTGTTCTAGCTGCGAGTAAAAGAACGGCGAAAGAAACTCCTCAGCCGGATATGTTTTTATGACAAATAGTTTCGCGTTTGACTACGATAACGCCTAACGCCTAATATCAGACAATGATGCGGTCGAAGATGGAGCACGCTTACCTAGATAGTACCTATTCACACGAGACTGGAAGATACCCGGATTGTAATTTTCGGGAAACACGGACTCTGGTAGTATATTCCATAGCTCTGCCTTACGTAATGGAACGTAGAGATGAAACGTTTCGTTCGCATTGGTGGCGTTTCCAATGTGAAACGATGGCGTAGACCAGAGCACCTTGTCGTCCGAAGATGGAATGGTGTAGGAGGGATCAGGCCATACAGTTCAACAGCTCACTCTTCAAAATGATTCCTATAAAAAACCGACAGACTAGCAACCCGGCGTCGTTACTCTAGGCTTTGAAGCCTTGTATTGACGAGCTGATTGCTACCAATCAACCTCTTGGCTCTTCTCTCAATTGATTCTAGCGCTTCAAGATGGTATTTAGCTCAGCCGCCCCAAAGGTGAAAACAGTACTCCACGCAAGATCTTACTTGAGCACAGTAAAGTTTAAGCAGTTGCTCTGCAGTGAGACTGCAGTACAGTCTTACCTTTGAAAGTAGACTCAGCTTTATTATAGCTAGCTGAGCTACACTTTCAATATAGGAGCCGAATTGAGAGTGGATGTTAAATAAATGCCAAGAAGTTGCCAAGAACATACAGAGTCTATCTTGTGAAGGTTATGTCTTCTGGAGTTCTTTAAAAGGATGTGGAGAGATCATGATAGGCGTCTGTGTCTGTGTGTTGCTGTACGCCAGCTTGTTATCCTAACCATGGATGGGCGGCTCAGGATTAGCTCTTTTGTAATGGAAAACAACGCTGTTTCACGACGAATTTGAGACTTACATTTCACGCGTTCAGGGACATCGATCATGTCATGAATGCTCGTATCTCAGTAGTTTGGATTAAGTAGTTAGGTGTCGTTAGCGATCACAAAATTCCAGTTAAGCTGAAGTATCAATATTTTCATAGTGATGTAATAAATATGAAAGTAACATTGCCTGTTTCTTTGTTACACTTTCATTAAAAAAGGAATGGATCGTATTCACTTAGATTTGGCATATATGTAGCTCAATACTGCTGTTACGTGTCTACATAAGATACTTTTAACTTCGGGAGATTGGATGGTTTCCGGTATAAAATTAAGAAAGATTTAATAGGTCGTACTGGGAATAAAAATGACCCATTCATTCAAATAATATATAATTTTGTAGATACATCGTATAATAAGGTTAAATATGATTTAAATACAAGATATTTTACGTGACGACTTTTCTATATCTAATCCCTTGACAGTTCTCAAACCTCACATCTTTGGCTGACTGACCAGTGAACGAAAATGTTCGCCACAGATTAATACAATGTGCCCTGTGTGAATGCTTGCTCTCTAAAATATCGAAAGTTTGACCCTAGGGTTTAAGATGCAGCGGTGCATCGGGGAAGACCACAGTGGATCTATAAATCCATCGTTTTATCTGTTCTTTTACTACCACATTTCATCTACTCAGTAGTAAAAAAAAAAAAAAAATGACTCAACACGCAATCACTCGATCAAATGGACTATTTAACCACAAAAGCATCAAAATAATGTGACAATGTATTCAAAACAGTGCAGATAATTATTTTATGTTCTTCTGTTTTTTAGATGAATGGTTGGACGTCCTATGTTCGGAAAATCACGTCGAGCACGTAAGAAAGATGAATGAAGCGCGAACTGATGAAACTCAAAGGCTTGCAGAGAACTTCAACTCTTTGTACATGGGAACGCCGGGCACCTTTAGGAATATGATAGTTGATTAATTAAAAATAATAATTATGGTTAGAATAATAGTGTAGTGGACAATTATAAAGCTGGTTTTCGTCCAAACGCAGTCTAACAAGCTACACTGAACGACTCGCAAAATTTAAAGTTACTCCTTTGCACGTTCATCGCACACAACATGACCTCGTCTATTTATATAAATGATTTGATACAAGATGCCCACCACAGTAGTCATGAGAACCATAGTGTATATTAATATGACATAGACAATCGTCATAGATAATACTTTTAGTCGATTTATCAGATGATTCGATTTATAATTAAATTACCATTTTCTACTGGTTAGTTAATTATCGTCTAGATAATTTAGTGCATCAGTAACTAATTATTATAATTGTTTTTATGATCCTGGCAACACTATGATCTAATTGCTATTTTTAGCAATGAAGCAATGTTATTGTTTTGTAGGGTAGCATTTTCGTATAAAAAGCGTAGTGGCGTGTAGACGATGTTCATTCCACCGCGATCTGGAGCTTCCCTCCATCAAAAACTACATTACGTCGCTCTCGCGTAAGTATTTCGATCTAGCGCCGCACCATCGAAATCCCCTCGTCGTGTCCGCGTCCGATTATAAGCCTCGACGAAAGGCTCTCGTGCGACGACCGCGTAACATCCTCATGGACAAGGTCGACGATATCACAAAACGGCTGGCTCGGATCAGCCCGCCCGCGGTTAGGACGGCAGGCTGGCAGGCACCGACAGACAGACACAGACGGCGGCGTCGACGCCGCCAATCACGATCTCTCCACGTCCCCGCGAGGGACGCCAGGAGACACAGCCCCCCCATAGGATAGACTAGGCGTGTTGCTGGGAAGTTTCTTTCGCCGTTTCTTCTCTCCCAACCATAACACGTTGCGAAACGGCAGTAAGATAGTATAGGCCACCGCGAACCGCCGATCCCGGTCCGCCGGGATCCTTCCTCTCGGGCTTTATATTACCCGTCGCCCGCTCTCAATTAGTGCATTGTGTCGCCCTATGGTGGGCATCATTAGATTCATCCCCCTCTCATGGCAACAATCCAGCCGAGGTGAAACTCCCTAGGGAGCCCCCTCGAGCAAGTTGCCCCCCGGGCTCGAGCGCCTTCGCTTCGCAAAGGCACTCGCCCCGAACACCCCGGTTAAGTTGTGAGGTCTTCGGACCAACAACATAAAGACAAGTCCAATAAAAAAAAGAGGGCTCTTTCTCGCACAAGCAGCCGTCACAGTTTTTAAATATAATTTCTAAATTTAAAAAGCGAATAACTTTATTTCAAGTTAGTACGTTTATAAAAATCAGGTACGTAGAATTCTTACTAAAATCTCCCTCTCTCTTCTTCTTCTCCATGGTAGTAAGGTCCTGTTTACTTTTCCAGATATGGCTATTCTCCTGTTGTACCATGGAGGCAGTCATTGACAATATCCTAGGTCAGGGACTTTTTCATTTCCATTATAAGTGAGTGTTTTCAACCCTCCTTAGAATTACGTCTGTCTAATATTTAGAAGTAGGCTGTGTGACGGCCATCGTCTCCGTACACCCTTCGAGCTCGTCTCGACACCTGCCATCGTAAGAAGGGTTAGCTGACGAGCTTACCTATAACCACAATTGATTCTCATCATCTTCCCCAAAGCAGTGACCATATATCAGCGATACCTCCTTTTTCGTAAGACATGCTTTTACCCTTATTCACTGGAATCCGTTCTCGAATTCCAGGGGGTCACGTTTGGACGAGAACAACCTCTCGTAATCTACGTGGTCGACTAGCAGTTGAGTCGACCCATCGGAACACATTCGACATCACATCACCTCACATCTTCTTACTACGTTTTCCACGTGCTCCCGACGCCTAGTGGCAGTTTGGCGAAGGCCTCGACAGGCAGAGCCGCCTGCGATCGCGTCGGGGCAGATACTTCCCGTGACACGTGGACGGGATGGCATCCTTTTAAAAACTACTTAAATCAAAACTTCATCTACGTTATTTAAATATTTACCATGTAACTTTACGGTACATTTCACACGTTAAAAACAGTCTAGATACCCCACGCCTGTTGATAATCCTCCAGAACGGTAGTCCGTTGGTTTCAGAGCAGGTGACTAAGGATTAAGACTAGTAGTCTTCCCTATCTTAGTTTTGTTTAATAATTAATAAAGTGATCATACAATATGTTTATTCAGTACGTTGCCTGACTCACTAAGGAGGAAAATTAAAGAGAAGAAGCCTCAGCTCTGATTGTTTAATTTCTATCTTCCCTGGTATGGAAATCGACGGTCTATTCCCGGCCGCCGATTCCCATCCCCCTAGCCGTGGTTATAAAACACGTGGCTCCCTTCAGGAAGGTTACGTGTCACCGAATCTCAAGTCAAACGGACTGCGTTTTATACATACAACAACATAGTCCTATTTTTTGGTTTATAATTTTCAATTGGGTCCAGCCTGCTACTAAACTTAATGTGGGTATTTAACTTAGCCTTTCAGCTCATAATATAGTCTATCAAACCGAAATAAAGTTTAATTTGTTTATAGTTAATTTTAATTTTGTTTTCTATTCTCGAATCTTGTTTTGATCTTTTTAGTATATTACTTTTAAATTGTATTTCTTGCAGTTTTTTGCCTTTTAAATTATTTTGATATTTCAATTTCCTACATATCAGTAGACTTCATGACGTAATACCAGCGTATATATATTTATCTATTATACTCGTTTAACCTAGAATTTATAATAGCTATAGATATAAAATTTGACAAATTTATTAACGTGATGCTATGATCCAATAACGAATACATTAACATCTCCACGGAGGCCTTGATTTGGCGTAACCTCGCACTCGTCCAATAATTGTATGTTAATGAATGTAAATAATTAAAGCAATGGTAATATTAGGTTGGGGAAAAAGTTTCTTCGCATTTTATATAAAAATTCAAAAGGTTTTTTTATAAAGTTTATTTACATTTGACTAAAGCATGTAGGTGCCATTTTGTTGGATAACTTTTTGCCATTTTGTAGGTAGGGATGTGATCCCACTGCTATAAAAATTTTGGGGCTTCTGATCAAAAAACTGCGACAAGTGGTTTTGGCAGTCTTCTCGTGATGTTAACCTGACACTGCCTAAGGATTTCTGCAGAGACCGAAACAGGTGAAAATCTGAAGGTGCAAGGTCAGGACTATACGGCGGATGCATTAACACCTCCCAGCCAAACTCTCGTAATTTTTGCTGAGTGGTTAGATATGTGTGAGGTCTAGCGTTATCATGGTGAAAAACCACACCCCTTCTGTTGATTAATTCCGGCCGCTTTCTCTCAACTTTTTTGCTTTAATCTCATCAGTTGTTCGTAGTACAGTTCAAAATCGATGGTCCTGCCTGGCGGCAACAGCTCATAATGAATAGTGCCCTTCCAATCCCACCATACACACAGCATCACCTTGTTGCGAGTTAACTCGGGTTTCGCCACAGTCTGTGAAGCCTGACCGGCCTTTGACCACGATCTTTTTCACACGTTCTTGTCGTACGTGATCCACTTTTCATCACCAGTTATCAGCTTCTTCAAAAATGGTTCGGTTTCATTACGTCGTAATAAAGAATCACAGATGAGTACACGGTTCATTAGGTTTCTTTCATTGTGCTCATGAGGCACCCAAATATCGAGCTTTTTTGTGTACCCAGCTTTTTTCAAATGCGCCAAAACCGTTCTGTGGTCAATTCCCAGTTCTCCAGCTACATCGTAACTACTAATATACCGATCTTGCTCCAGTTTTTCAAAAATAGCATCAATTTTGTCCGTAACAGGGCGACCAGAGCGACGTGCATCTTTGATATCAAAATTTCCGGATTGAAAAAGCTTAAACCAAATTTGCGTTACTCTCACAGATACTGCATTAGGTCCATAAACATCACAAATTTTTTTCGCGGCTTGTGTTGCATTTTTACCTTTTTTGTAGTATAATTTTAAAATGTATCGAATTTCTTCATTAGATTCACTCATTTTAACAATAAAAAAAACAAATGAAATCACACATTTTCCTAATTCGAATTTGGAATTGTCTTCTTTAAAATTAATTTTTTTTAATGATACCAAAACCAGCCAGATACAAATGGTATAGCCAAAGAGATCTTATTACAAGTTCATACATACTATATGCGAAAAGACTTTTTCCCCAACCTATTATTATAATTACATCCGTTAAAGTATATAAACAAGTGCGTGTGTTCTTATACAAGCATATGATTTTTATAGATGTTATTTTTTTAATAATGCCAATAATATTGTTACGAGTTTACGGGACTCGAATTAAAATGCCGTTAGAATTATTATAGTTTATTAGAACTATACAAACACGTATGACACAGGTACAAATATAACCGAACGCAACCAGCACAAACGTAATGCACGATTCAATAACACGCGCAAAGTCCGTCACTATATAGACTATTGAATGTACACACGTCACGCCTCGATCGTAGTTGTAGCTCAACTTTCCCCCTCTCTCAATCAGGCCATCGTTTTATACTTCACAAATGCAAATGTGTCCGCCCGGCAACGTCGACATAATTTCCTAGAATTAGACTGGACTTAGAATCCGCAACACGTGGCTAATGATGGTCCTGAGCGGCCATAAACGAGTACAATAGGACTATAGGCTGTTCTCCACAGTAACTACAAACGTATGCCAATAAATGAGTGAAGAAAAGAAGACGATCATAAAAGGATTACAATTAGTTCAAATGCCGACAGGTAATAAATCTGCTTTTACAGATCTGTACGTGGAATTTGTCTTTGTTGGAGCGCCTATGTTGTAACAATATGTAATAATTAATCATTTGTAACATAATTTATACTATAGGTATATACTAATAATATAATTTTAGTAATTTAGTCAGTTTTAAGGAATTTATCCAATGGACTGTGCCGTCCACAGCTTTGTCGTTGGAACACATTGTGACGTCGTAGGCTTCATTCATCGAACGGAACGGGCGGCTGGTGTTTCGGTCATTTGATAGCTAATACTCGGCATGTGGTATATGGTTGTCTATAGTCAACGTACGAATCTCTAACACTGTCAGATTGCGGGCGCGCTAGACACGGCGTTACACACACTAGTCGAGTGCGCAGCATGGGCACCTCAGAGGTTTGAACTCGAGACACTAGTAGGACCGATCGATTCGCTGGGCGATCTTGTGCAAGCCATGCTGCATAGCGACGATAGGTGGGTGGGTGCGGCCAATTTCTGCGAGACGGTAGTGTCTCATAAGGAGGCCGCGGAACGAGATAGGGAGAGAGATGGAAGTGCGCATGCGTCTCGTGGGCGCCGACGTCAGTCGGGAGCCCGGAAGCGCAGGTATGCGCATGATCTCCCCCCCTGAAATACCGCTGCAGGGGCCCTCTAGCATCTAGGGAGCAGAGGAGTCTTCACCCTTGTTGACGAAGTGAGTTTGCCTCTCCCGGGGCATTTTCAAGCACTTGTGCGCTAGGGTCGGTGTGGGCGTAACTACGTTCTGTATCTCATGCCTTTCCCACTCATAAGCGCGGGGCACATGGGAGGAGGGTGGTTTTAGTGGGGTATTGATTAGTCGAGTCTCCACACAAGCCGGTTGATAATTGTTTGGATTGCCTCAGTGGAAAGCCTCCATGATCAACAACGGTCTAATCCCTAGCAAAGGACCCGGTATGCGCGAAACTCATTTCCCCCGCATGAAAAAAAAAAACGAATCTCTAACACTCGGTGATGCTGTGGTGCTATTTTGCTTTCGCTTCACAAAGTTCATTTGACTATGTGTCTTGACTTTTGACTTCCAGACCCTCCATTTTTGTTTTTTAATTTTTTTTATTTTATGAGTTCAGCAGACAGACAGACGGCCCACCTGATGGAAAGCGATCACCGATCACCGTCGCTTATGGACATTTGTAACACCAAGGTGCTCCGATGTGCTGCCGCTTTCTAAAGGGAGACTGGAACCTGGCCACTAATATCGGAACACAACTCAACGTTGTCTTGGCGGTATACTCTAGACTAGGGGTAGTAGCCATCTAGACGGTTAAATACCCTACCACCTGGCATGTTGAATACTATGTGAATGCTAGTGTTTGACCCGCGGTGAAGCCGCACAGGACACCCCATTGGTTCTATAAAACTATCTTTTAATCTGGTGTTTTATATTAAACAAAAAGGAGGCAGAAGCAGACAGATGGTCAAATGGACTTTTTATTAAAACCCTAAAAATAACCGGTACAATGAGGCAGTGTATTCAAAATGTTGCCCGTGTTACATCTTTGACTACAACACATTGTGGGCTAGATAATTATCTCGAACCATTTACAGATTTATTAAGAGTACAGATTGTTATTTTTTTCACTAAATCCAATAATATAAGTGGTGGATACAAAACGATGGTGGCGCCATCTCTTAACGAATCTACAACACTAAAGATTAATCCATGCATTGACAAAACTGAATTTAAATATAGATCAAAACATTTTAGACACAGATTAATAAAGATATTAAATATCAGCTGTATTTTTAATCGACTATTATAACTTAAAGGTTTTTAAAATGTAATCTATGTCTGTTATTGATTCATCAAACGATGTCACTTCACACATCACTACGAAACCACTACAGCACTAAGTGTCTATACTCTCTACACTCTCTGTGGCATGAAAAATGTAAAATATACAAGAAACTTAACGAATAATAAATTGCTTATATTAATAACAATCTTTCAATCAAAATAAAGAAAGAGTATTAAGAATATTTTAAATACATTGAATGCAACACATTCAACAATGTCTAAATTATTAAATTTAACTGAAATTTTACATTCATGTACAATCCACATACTGTTTCATTGGTAATTCAGCTTCCCGAGGGAAAATAACAGACGAGTCAGTTGACAAAGACGATATGTCCTTATAGTACTAATTAAAAACTTTGCGTGCGATTTCTAAATTATCAATGTTATTGTTAATAATGAGCTTAATTCGTCATATCGACATGAATTTTTATAATAAATGTTTATATTTATGAAACTTCAAGCAGTGATTATTGGTAACCCCATCTGGCGGTAAGCGTCATCCTCCCGCCAATCCTTCTTCACCTTCGCGCGCATACGCCGCTCGCTGACTCGCTGGCCCCTACCGGCCAAGTGTGTAAATCGTGTGAACGCACGCGAGTGATGTTATAGTGCTGCTATTGTATTGCCGGCCAGGAAGCCTCCAACAACTGTCCGGCCAGGTAACCTACGTCCCGTTTCATAAAGACGTTTGCCGCCCAATACAGTCCATTAGCTGCCGCACCAATTGTTATATATGACGGTCATATTGTGACGTCCTGAATACGAAGTCAATTGTCCTTTGCCTAATGGTTGTAACATAAATAATTTCGAAGTGATTAAATTGAGCGCGGTTGGTATTAAACACCGTTTGAAAACCCCGTAACGTCGTCCGAGTTCGGCAACGCTCGGTTATGTTCGGAAACCCTCGTGAATCCTCGTCACACGGCCTGCTGAGGCCAGCCTCCATTTGGTAAGGTGAAACGACGCGGTTAAGACGGCTCGAAAGGCACTGCAGGCTCGGCTCATCAGCACTTGCAATGGTGGCTCGTTTCAGAACACTCTTCGTCCTTCTTCTGGTTCTTCTGTTTCTTAACTTGCATTACCTTTGCCTGATTGTTCTTTTTATTAGAATTTATTCCTTTCTAACATACCTCTATCATTATCTTTCTTGAATTTTCCACTCCTCAAATTCGTTTGTTCCTGTATTTTTCTTCTAGAACCCCTGGAAATTCCATGTCACCCATCACGTTTGTCCTTGTTGATAATAATTCTTTCTAAAAACTTACATTCTATTTTTCAAATACCTAACAGACGAGATTATTTCACAGCCTACCCTGTTTTAAAATCAAAAGTAAATCTGTTACTTTATTTGTCCGTGGCGCTCTAATCTCCTCTTCCTTTCTCTTCTGATGTCAAATTGTTAAGACAATCTGTGTTTTACTTAAATATTTAATCTAAATCCTGGAACCCGATTCCAGCACCAACTACCGGTTCCAATTATGAATCTAAACCATCCGGGGACCCACTCCAATAAACATGAAAAAATTTCATTAAAACCGGTCCAGCTGTTTAGGAGAACTTTAGTGACTAAGAAATAACTTTAGCATTTTATATTTATAAAGTTCTAGTAGTAATATAGTAATATCAGCCCTTAAATGTCCCACTGCTGGGCTCGGGCCTCCTATTCCACTATAGGGGGAACGGACAGATACCCGCCACGCTTGTCCAAGGCGGCATCGAGATAACCGATGCGTAGGTTGCATCAGGATGTTTTCCTACACCGTTGTTAACACGTGTTAATTGTAACAATATGCACGTTAGGTCAGAAAACTGCCCAAGTGGTGCATGCGTTCCGGCCAGGATCGAACCCGCGCCCTTTGCGTTTGGGACGCGTGCGCTTGCCATTACGCTACCACGACTTTTAGTAGTGACATAATAAAGACTAGTAGTGCCAGAGAATCCTCGTTCGTGTTGTCATGACGACGTGTTTGTTGGTAATTTGCCATGACAGTATAAAAAAGCTACCGTAGCAACTTTTTGGCAAAGTTTGTCCATAATTCAATCAGTCAATGTATTTATTTGCAATAATTTATTTTGTACCGATACAATTGCAGAGGCACGGAACATTCTTCCATATAATGGTATACAAAATAACTTAAATACTGAAAATAATACACATATCCAGGAACGCGTCAACTAAGCTTCATTAATAAACAAAACAGTTAAGATATTTTAAACACATTTGCTCAAAAAATGCATTTACGATGCCTGGGTATTTTGTTCGAAAGATAGAAGTTACGCACCATACAACGGAACGGGCGGTAAAATGTACCTATTTTTTATTTTAGATGAAATAGAATAAGAATTCAGGAGTTTCACATTACGAGAATAAATAAGCTGAATGTTCGAACCTCCTTAGAGGCGCTTTTGATCAATAGATTTGTCTCGCTTTAATACTATAGGTAGAATGAGATGAAAGATGTCGTTCTAATTTTTACCACGCGCGTCTAACATCACTTGCAAATGCGCGCCATTTTCATATCAGAAACCTCAGAGATTTTTGCTACTTTCCGACTAATATTTATGTTTGTTTCATCGCCTATTGTATTGTTTTCTCGCAAATGTGTTGAAAAAGGTTGTATGACACACATGCGGAAGTTCGGAACGAGATAGGGAGAGAGATGGTAGTGCGCATGCGTCTCGCGGGCGCCGACGTCAGTTGGGAGCCCGGAGGCGCAGGTATGCGCATGACCTCCCTCCCTGAAATACCGCTGCAGGGGCCCTCTAGCATCTAGGGAGCAGAGGAGTCTTCACCCCTGTTGACGAAGTGAGTTTGCCTCTCCCGGGGCATTCTCAAGCACTTGTGCGCTAGGATCGGTGTGGGCGTAACTACGTTCTGTATCTCACGCCTTTCCTGCCATAAGCGCGGGGCACATGGGAGGAGGGTGGTTTTAGTGGGGTATTGATTAGTCAAGTCTCCACACAAGCCGGTTGATTATTGTTTGGATTGCCTCAGTGGAAAGCCTCCATGATCAACAACGGTCTAATCCCTAGCAAAGGACCCGGTATGTGCGAAATGCATTTCCCCCGCCATAAAAAAAAAAAAAAAAAAAAAAAACACATGCGGAAGTTGGTTTATACAAACTCGTGACTGCAGTAAGCCCTCGACTTCGTCTTGGGGCTTACATTCGGCTACTCGTTTGTAAAATCCAACTTACCGCATTAGTATCATAAATAAATACACAAATAAATAAAATTGAAGTGTCTGTTTGTAATGTCAAAATAACAGCTTTTTACTAAATGCATATGAAAATATATACGGTACCAAAATCAAAAAATCAATTTTAAATATTTTTTTGTCTATCTGTCTGTTTGTTCCGGATAATCTTTGAAATGGTTGGACCAATTTTGACGGGACTTTCACTAGTAGAAATCGCGGGTAACAGCTAGTATTTTAATATATCTGTTTTTCTTCCCAAGTCATATCAAGGCCAATTATTTAATTATTATTTTATTATAATATAGTCAATCTGTATAACCTCGACTTTCTATTATGATTATCAAACAGAAATAACAACTCATGATTTTCAGATTTGAATAAATTATAATGTATAATTACACCTAGTTACTAAGCAATGGTAGCCGAGTGATGAGCCCACTCTCGTCCCACACTCAAATGTGCTTATTCTTACAATTACCACGTGCGTACGGTGAAGGAAAACATCATGATGAAACGCCTACATCAATAATATTTTCTAAAGTTTTCGCGATTAGTACCTATACATAATAAAACTACGTTTTATTTTAACGGTTCTAAGCGCGGTAATTTAATAAAACTAACAATACTCATTGACACTTGACTTCTTTGTCTTCCGTGATCACGGCGACTGAAAGGTGGCCGAAACGTCGGAATAATAAAAAAACAATTGGCGCGCTTAAAACCGTTTAAACGTAGTTGTATTACGTAACGTGTACATAGAAATATCCTTTACTTTCACCTTTCACTTTACTTCACAGACTGATATTTATAAGGCACACTAAGGACTGGTGTAATTAGGGGGAGCGAAGCGAGCCCTAACAATATCCTACAATCTATGCATTTTTGTAGTACACTTTACTGAGAAACTATCACACTTTCAGATTTGGGCTTGGACATAATAATTTCAATTTATTTCTAGATGTTATGTTTTGTCTATCATAAAAAATATTATTTTATACACATTAAAAATAATAATACAATATCTAACAATTTTCATTAATTAGAATTTTATTGTATTCTTAAGACATGTCTTATTTCAATGTATGATAGATTTTAGTATTCAAAAGTGATATGAAAAAATATATAGGAAACAAGAAGAAATCCCTATAAAGAATTATGTTTGGACAAAATATAAAACGAATGAAAATAATTTGTCGTATGAATTATATACAGAAGCCCATGTCAATATTCCATACATTAAAAGATATTTGAAGTGAAAACTTTTTAGCCGCGTTGGCCACTTTTTGGTAGGGGAAAATGTTATGGGTTCGCGTCACCGACATGCTTATGTTTGGCGCCTGCGCAGCGGCCGTGTGCTGTGTGCGTTAGATGCTTTTTGGATGGGTGAAATCTCGTGCGTTCGCGTCACCGACATGCTTATAGCAATATATCTGTAGCTATACAGCTGAAGTATTTTGCAACATTAGTGCTGTGTATATCTTATAAGTGAAATTGAATGGATTTAGTGAAAAGTTCAATGTGTATATACTGTGCATTGTTGAAATAGTGTTTTAATTCAAACATTGTAAAATTTCAAATTTTAAAACTAAAAGTTCTAAGTTTTCATTTCTACCGGCAGTCTCTATAACTGCCAATTTTTTAAAAATCTATCTTAAAAATTATTACTGGGTAGAAAACATCGCGAACTCTCCTAAAGCATGCTTTTTGCTAGTAATACAGAATGTTACTTTTATCTGGCGGACTACGGAAAATGATTAAAAAGAAATCTAATTTAATCACGTTAATCTTTGTTAAATTCGGCCTCGAAACTCCTTTGAATATTGTTCATGCCGTCAAAGATAAGCCGCACAGCCTATTGTAAGCGCAAATTATTGTCCTCCCGGATTAGGGAATCCTTTGTGTTTTGAATTTGTAACATGCTATTGTTTTTCTACTTGTTTTATAACCGTCATTAGCGTCAAACTAATCCCTATTGTTATTGTTTTCGACTTTGTGGACGTACGCAGGTGTGCAGATTACTATTTCTCAGAAACTCAGTGCGCGCCTCCAATTTCTTTGTACTGTGTAGTTAGTATAAGACGATGCCCGAATAGAGGGGCGGGGCAGTCAAGCGACGACTACGAAATGAGTAAGACGTTTGTAGTACTCTCGATTAGCGATATAGACGACGGACTTTGCGCGTGTCGAATTGCATTGAATCGAGCAGTGTGAACTGGTTGCATCCAGTTTTATTTGTATTTGTTTTTATACGTGTTTGTACAGTTCTAATAAATTATATAGTACTTCCAACGGCATTTTTAATTCGAGTCCTGTAGCTCGTAACAATATTTTTAGTTATTTCGTGTAGTTTAGGATTTACCCACGACGGCCCACTTGAAAATTTCACTCTGTATCCTATGATATTATAAACGCGAAATTTTGTAAGAATGTATGTATGAAATACACTAAATATACAAAAATACAAATACTACTGAATGGATTTTGATGAAACTTTACAATAATATAACTTACACATCAGAATAACGCAAGATATAATTTATATCTTGCGTTATATAATAATGTTAGTGTTGAAACAATATTGGTCCAATTACGTCAAATTGGCAAGGTAAAAAAGCTTGAGAAATGGATGCCCCACGAACTAAATGATTACCAGCGAGAAGTACGTGTCAAGACGTTTCTTGCACTTCTCAACAGGTACACACACGAAGGAATTTTGAAACGCATTGTTACCTGCGACGAAAAATGGATTCTGTTTGATAATCGCAAGCTCTCAGCTAGTTGGTTGGATCCTGGCTCAACACCTAAACATTGCCCTAAACGAAAGCTTACCCCTAGAAAAGTGATGATCATTGTTTGGTGGTCTAGCGCCGGTGTGATTCATTACAGTTTCTTGCCAAACGAGATGAGCATTACTACAGATGTATACTGTGAAGAACTGAACACAATGATGGAGAAGCTCGTACGTCTTCAATCAGCGTTGGTCAATCGCTCGTTTCCGCTACTCCTGCACGACAACGCGTGACCTCATACTGCATAGCAGACGGTCTCTAAGGTAGATGAGCTAGAGTTGGAAGCTTCCCGTCATACGCCGTAATCACCGAATCTTGGGTTTACAGACTTTTACTTTTTCTATAATTTGGATAACTCTTGGCGAGATAAAATTCAATACCCGAGAGGCAGTACTAAATGTCTTTGAAGAATTTGTATGCCTCCTGCCCAGATGATTTCTTCAAGAAGGGCATCAATAAACTGACACTGCGTTGGCAAAGATGCATCTATTGCATGAGTGATTACTTTGATAAATAGATATATAAAATATAGAATAAAAACATTAATTTATTTTATAAAAATGTCAATTTCATAGTTAAAGAGAAACCCATAAAAACATATAATTTATAATTATACAAATTTATAAAAGAGAATTAATATTAATTATAAGACATTATATTTTAAAATTTTAATTAACAATACGCAAAATTTTCAATGTATACAATAAACTATGAAAAATAAACTTAGTTCTAAATAAATTAATATGAACTAATATTAAACTATACTATAACTATACTTACAAAATAACGTTATCAATGAGTTAAATATAGACTCCAGATCGCTGTCAGCGGGGAGCGAGCCCAAAATGCTGGACGCATTTCCACGTTGGATGGCAACGCTGATGCGTTACCCTAGGTGCAAGCCAGCCTTCTGGTCACGCGAGACCTCAATTAGACACGTTGAGAGGTCTCGATAGAGGTGATGAGCTCCAGGGTCTCTTGCTTTAGAGAGCCGTAGCGCATTTGTAGAACCTTTGGTGTTGTGAATGTCCATAGGCGATGGTAACCGCTTTCCACCAGTGGGCCGTCTGCCAGTCTGCTAAACTCATGTAATAAAAATTAAATAAAAAATGGCCCGCTCAGTCCCAGGGTTTAAACCCCAAAAGGCACAAATATGTACCCATTACCAATGGACACATATTTGCAGCCTTTCAGGGCCTCCTGGTGTGCGGTAGCAGCCCCGGCTGTCACGGCTGTGACTGGGAGATGGGAAGCCGCCAAAGTATTTACAAAAGTTGCGTCTCATACTAAGGGGCGTCCCACCTTCAAATTATAAGTATTTTAAATTCTTGTCTTTCAAGTACTGTCGTAATGTTGTTTTTGAAAACTTTTCTTGTTGGTTCTACATAGTTTATGAGTAGCACATTTCACTTGACTTCACTCGAGCAAACACAGTTTCAGTAATTCTCTAAAAGGCTCGGAATAATAAGTCGTCGTTGGCCAGTTGCAGACCACTGATGGACTTAGGCCTCCGTAAGTTTGCACCCAATATCTGGCTCGTCTACCTTCATTACTTGCTTAGCAAGCTGTGGAGCTAGTTATCTTAGATGTATCTCTTAAGGACATACTCGGAATCGAGGATATCCGTAAGAGAACAAAGTAACCGAAATCCGCAACCAGGATATCCGCAAGAGGACAAAAGTAACTGAAATTCAAAATGAAGATATCCGTAAGAGGACAAAGGTAACCGAAATCCAAAATGAAAAGTAACCGAAATCCAAAGATATCCGCAACAGGATAAAAATAATCGAAATCTAAAATGAAGATATCCGTAAAAGGACAAAAGTAATAGAAATGCAAAATGAAGATATCCGCAACACAAAAAAAATAACCGAAATCCAAAATTAAGATATCCGTAAGAGGACAAAAGTAACCGAAATCCAAAATGAAGATATCCGTAAGAGGACAAAAGTAACCGAAATACAAAATGAAGATATCCACAACAGGACAAAAATAACCGAAATTCAAAATGAAGATATCCGTAAGAGAACAAAAGTAACCGAAATCCAAAGTGAAGATATCCGCAACAGGATAAAAATAACCGAAATGTAAAATGAAGATATCCGTAAAAGGACAAAAGTAGTCGAAATCCAAAACGATAATATTCGTAAGAGGACAAAAGTTACTGAAATCCAAAATGAAGATATCCACAAGAGGACAAAAGCAACTAAAATCCAAAATAATAATATTCGTAACAGGATAAAAGTATCCGAAATCTGAAACGAGTATATAGATGTTCAGGTCAGATGGACAGAGAGAGTTATTGACATTCCAAGGCAAACTGCTCATTTTCGAGAACGTGACAAAAACAAATTGACGAAAAACTGGTGCACATATTAATATATCTATGAATAATTCAAATTACTGTAGGTAATTAAAGTTATTTAATTAACATCATACAATCGCAAAGATTGTTTACTTGATTGGCAGACTTCAACACCAGTACAAGTGTCGAAATTGACTCATACATCCATAGAATTTCTACAAAATGGATTATTTACCTACGAATCCGATATTGCAGTTTAATCCAGACACCATGGAGGAGGTTCGGAAGCTTTATGATTTAGACAATCCTGCAAGACTGAAGGAGGCATTACAGATATTAGAGGATTGGATCAAAAAGCAGAATCATTTCACTCAAAAGAAATTTGGTAAGGATAATTACAAAGTTAAGTTTAAATTTTTTGTAATTTTCCTATTCCAACCTAAAGGCTAGCAGCACGTTGCCTTCGCGCTTGGTGTTTGCAAAAGTCTATAGGCGACGGTAACCATTTTTCATTAAGTGCTTCATCTCCCTGTTTGCCAACTCCGCGATAGAAAAGATCAACTTTTCATCTATGTAGTATTAAAAAAGCAAACAAACTTCAAGAATTCTCGCAACGTTTTACCGTCACAGTTGCATGTGTATAATCAAATTGGTACTTTATACAGTTTAGTATCACTGCTATGGGAGGGTGTACAAACCGTCTCCTTTTATTAGTAGTTTAATATTAATTAGCATTTGATTTAATAAAATTAAATAGTGTTACGTGTTGTGGCTACCGGGAATGAAACGAAACACCTATCTAAAAGAATATGTCTTTAATTAAGCCAATGCAAGTACATGCGCTTCAGTTCCAAGGAACATCCCTTACCACCTCGTAAGAATATTCGGATCCTTGGTGTTGACATTGCACTCCCAGCTTCTTGGAGGCAAAACTTGCCTCTAAGAAGCTGGGAGTGCTAAGCCGGTCCAAGCAGTATGCAAAGCCCAGCCGCATATGGAGTACTCTCTCACTCTAACCTTACCTTTTCTCAAGTTAAACAATTTCAATATTAAATAGTTCAACTTAGATTAGTTTAAGTTATGGCTTCTGTTGGGCGCCCCGAGATGCACACGTTTTTTTATGTATGTAACCTTTTTGGGAGAAGTTCGATGTTCAAATTAAATTGTGTCGATCACAATATTTATGCCAACTGTCACTTGTTTTTATCAATTCGTTCGCACTGTTATACGGTGACACTGGGGAGTCTTTTTAAAAAAGAACTTGAACCGCTCGCGATGAAGGATTGAGTGAAACTGATTTGTGTATGGGAAAGAAAGAAAGAGTATTTAAATACAGAAAATGCTGATGTAGCGGAAAAGGAATGAGGTGAGCGGATTATAGGTACTGGAGACCGGTATAACAGCACGTAATAAATGGTTTCGTGCAACGAGTTGCTAAAAACGCAAAATTATGAATAAACTATAAAATTAAAAATAATAAAAATCTACGAAAGAAATTTTTGCGGACATTCAGCAGACTTAGGGGTTGATGCTGTAACCTATTCTACGGTTGCGTACTGGGTGACTGAATTTAAAAGAGGTAGATTAAGGTAAGGTAGAGGAGCTGTAAAGATGACCCGCGTTTCGGCGGCATTCAACCTCCGTTACGGAAGAAAATGTCAAAAAATGGAGAATCTGGTTTCGGAAGACAGAAAAATAAATATAGAACATATAGCTGAAATTCTAAAGGTATATTTTGCTAGCGTTCTATCCATCTTAATTAATTCACTGGGGTTTAAAACAATAGCGGCAAGATGGTTGCCATGAAAATTAACGGACGAAAACAAAAAGTGACGTTTGGAAATTTCAAAGCATAATCTTTGAAATGTTCCAGTGTGATTCGGATAATTTTTTACCGTCGCCCTGTCACCGTGAACGAAACATTTTGATCCTGAAACTAAACGACCATCCTCTCCATCCATTAAGAAATTTCGAGTTGCTCCTACCGCTGGCAAAGTTATGGCCTCAGTGTTTTGCGATAGTAAAGGAATCCTTTTTATTGATTACATGCCAAAAGGCCAGACGATTACTGAACCTTATTATGCAAGTGCGTGAAGCGATTAAAGAAAAACGGAAGTTACGGTCTACGCAATCCGCTGTGCTGGTTTCAGTCTCCTTGACCACCCACCATATTCTCCGGACTTAGCTTCAAGTGATTTTCACTTATTCCGAAAATTTGTGGAATTAAACACAACAATGACACGGTTATTGGTTGCCGTAGACGAGTTTTTGAGACTCTAGAAATATTTTTTTTGCACAAGGAATAATTCTAAATGCACTGCATTGGAGGGAGATTATGTAGAAAGATAAAATATTTTTGCATTTTTTTTTAATATTGATTTCAAGAACTTTTTGATTCACCCTTGTACTTTAAATATCTTGTACTTTTTATTCGAAGTGAAGGTACAAATTTTTTCTTAAAAGTTATAAAATCTCGAAATATTGCAAATATAAATAACAATCAGGGTACAATTAATTGAAAAAAACTTTTAGCTATTATTAATTTTACCTGATAATTAGGAAAATAAAGAAACTATACGTTGCAGATAGAGCTTACTTGGAAAGGTTACTCATCGTCACTAAGGGATCTGTGGAGAAAGCTAAATCCCTAACGGATAACATGTGCACCTTCAGGACTCTGCTACCGAAATACTTCATAGCCTCCAACTTAAGAGAAGAATTGAATTCTATAAGGGAAATAAGGTATAATATCAGTACCATTACTCATTATTTTTGGTTGTAACACTAGCTAGCTACGTTTTGACTTTTAAGGTCGCTTTTTGGAGAAGCCAAAAAATTGTTACAAAGTAAATATATGGTGCTAGGGAAATTCATGCGCCGTTTCTTCTCTTTTAACAATAATTAACCTTTAAGATTCCATTTTGAAATAAATACATGTATTTTTATTTTCATCACTAAAACGATTTTAGGTTATGAAGATGAGAAGCAGAAATTTGTTAGTTTAACAATACTATCCCTGTGACTTCGCTTTTAAAATCTGTACCTTATAGAAACTATCCTTTAGTTTTTCCAATTAATTTAGTAATCTACCATCGTCTCTAAAGCAAAGTATAGTCTTTGTTAATGATATTGACAATAAAAGTAAATTATAGCGCGTCGAGAATATAGTTAACAGAAGGATTCAGCTGGACTGAGCGGCATTCGGAAAGTTTCGTCGAGTTTTTATATCGATTGTGCTTGTAAATCCCAATGCTTGTAATGCTTGTAAATGAAAGACTGCCGAGACGTGAACGCTGACGGAGTGGTCCACAAGTAGTCGTCCAGCGGGCTATGGAGTCAGCTATATTCGATGTGACTTGTAAATAAAATCAGAAAGCAAAATATTAGCTATATTATGTAGCTGAAGCCACAATGGACCGGACACGTCTGTCGCAGGAGTAGATGAGTCTTGAAGTGGAGACTGAATCTCAATTAGTGTAGGGTCCTCCTCCGGCCAGGTGGAAAGATGACCTGCGCTAGGCTGCCGTTAGGGGCTGCTAACAGAACTTAAAAGTACTTCCAACTCAAATGAATTTGAATAAGATCTGTAGAATACTGTTTTTTGAGCTCTCAACTATTTTCAATTAAAGGTTATTCAACGGTGTGTAGTGAACTTACGAAATAGTAGTTGCACGAGATACTTAGTTTTTCTTGAACAAATGAAAGTTTTGTTCGGGAGATTACGACTACTAGTTTTGCAAGACATTGTTTAGCTGCACTGAAATGAAAACAACACCTTTATGAAATGGATTAAATATGGATGTCTTACTTCTCTAAATAATTACGCTTCATTCCTCTTACTAATTGACGTGAAACTTGTATATAGACGGGGGGTATTAGGATTTTATCTGTCACGAAAAAGCGTTACAACCGCGTGGAGAGGCGGCATAATTTTAGAGTAGACTGTGGATGTTTTTTTGGTTCCCGATCGAATTCAGTTTTTTTGTTTGATAAAATAAAATATGTTCAAATAAAAAATGCATTCATTAAAATGTACCTAGCCTAACCAAATCATAATTTGCAGTAAACCTGCGAAAAATCGAAACGTGTGCTGGGACACATAGTAGAAGTGAAAATTCAACGGACAAGTGGAAAAACGAATCGCAACAAATTTTTCAAATTGGTAAAGTACTTTAAAAATCTGCCCGTAAAACTTCAAGTTAAAATGTCGTTGGGATTCGTTTTGCCACTTGTCCGTTTTATTTATATCTCTGCTACCTCTTATTAAGGTTTACCTACCTAAATTTATGAAAAAAGTAGATAGATTGTCAAAAAATTGTTGCTTTTACAGTTGGGCTGTGCCTTTGCCAAAAATGACGAAAGATCACGTCAGGGTCTACGTTTTGAAAGTTAATACAATTGATATCCAACCACAAGACGTTATTAAGTATTGGAGATGGAATATCATTGTGAGTACCTACATGATTATTTTAACATATTATAATCCAAAAGTAATTTTTAAATAAAATACAGTTTTTTTTTATATGCGACTTCAACTCGTAGATGATTATTTGAAGATTCTAAATAAGTATTTCTCGAACTTATAGCTGTATGTACTCCTATTAGATTTTCAAGATAAAGGGGAAATAGAACTAAATAATCTATATTTATTTAAATCAATATTGACATACATACAAATTAAATTGTTTCCAGAAGTAGTTTTGACTATTGTAACTATCAACCATAATAGTAATCGATCTGCGAGACGTACGATGTTCGTTGATATAAGTATTCTACTGTTATATATTTCAGTATACTGAAACTGATAAATTAACGAAATACTTAGACCTCGCACACGAGATCACAGACATGTGGCATATGGAGTCAACGGTTTAGTAGCGAAGAGCCTCGACCAACATCTAGAGAGGCTTTCGCTCGGTAAATGGGTGAGGGGCCAGATACAGAAGGCGGTTCTTCTGAGCACGGCATACATTGTGAGGAAGTTCATGTCTCTGGAGCCTTAACCCTAGGCCCCGCTGCCGACGGACGTCATCTTTTTATACTTTTTTAATGTGTGTTTATTTTTACATATACATGCATTAAAAAACCTAAAAAATAATAAATAAATATATATGTCAAATAATAATTATAGTAATAATAAGCAATAAGCAAAGAGTATCGTTAGGAGAGCTCTAATAACTTTATTATTTTTCTCTAGACCTGTGAATACCTGAAATTGCATGACTACGTCAGAGGCATAATAATTATTCAAGATTCTAGAGACATCAAATTACTCGAGCTAATAATGAAACTTAGCCTCACTGAAATCCAGGAGATTCTAACTATTATACTCGTAAGTATTGTTATACTACTTCGGGCTGATTTTTCAGTCAACAGATATAAGTTCTTCCAAAGAGAACATCTATTAATGCAATTAATCCGTAGAGAGAGCAAGTTTGTACGATGACTAATGCGGACCAGCAGATTCCAAAAACAGGATTTTGAAATTTTTGTCTCTTTGTCTACGTTAGTATGTTTTGCGCTTTTCATTTTTTTTTTTGTATTACGTTTTATTGTATTATATTTTATTATATTATATTTAACTAGCTGCGCCCTATGGTCTCACCCTCGTGGTGATGGAAAATCCACTTTATATTATATTTGTTATATTTTGGATAATTCACACTATATCTTTATTAATTATATATAGCCTATGTGTTATTTTGATGTGTACGCTGTATTATTGTAAAGTTTCATCAAAATCCATTCAGTAGTATTTGCGTGAAAGAGTAACAAACATACATCTATACATACATTCTTACAAACTTTCGCATTTATAATATTACTAGGATTAAGTTTGCTTGATCTGTCTGTCTGTATCTTAAATAATATTTGTTCAATTGTTTCACTTTTGGATTCGGCTGGGTTAAAATTTAGTCGTTTTGATAGTTGACTTATGTCTGAGAGCCTAAAGCGGTCTCTTTTGGACAATCGCTAGTTTAATTTACATTTGAATTAATGAACTATATTTTACATTTAGGAAAACAAGTTATCAGTCAAAAAATTGGCTGAATTTTAAATTAATAACATTATATTAAGTAGTTGATTTTTATAATAAAACTACGATTTAACAGTTTTTAGCGAGGTAATTTATTTGATTTTCATCACTTCGACGTTTCGGCCATTTTTCAGTAGCCGTGATCACGGTGCGAATGAGTATTGTTAAAGTTTTATTTAGCCTACCGCCAACTTGTTTAAGTTGTTTGTTTGAAGTCTTTGTCTTCCGTGATCACGGCTACGGAAAAGTGGCCGAAACGTCGGAGTAATAAAAATCAAATAAATTACCGCGCTTAAAACCGTTAGAAAATAGTTTTATTATATATACTAGATGCGAAAACTTAAGAAAATATCAATTGATTTTTGAAAGCAAAATAGTATTATGGTAAATATAGCACTGTAGATTTTATAAAAGTTCGCGATGAAATAAATAAAATAAAATTAAAAATATTGAATGAATTTTTTTCAGAAAGGCTTCGGAGCAAGCTTAAAACAGATAAACTTTATTAACGACGCAAAATTATTGGATTATATACTACTATTAGGAAAACCATTCGCTAGTAAGAAATTACTATCAAGGGTAAAGTATCACGCAGACACTGAGGCACTTCTCGATTATATTGACCCAACCATATTACCCGTCGAACTTGGAGGAACTGAAAGGTCTTTGAACACGATTAGAGGTAAGTGTTTGAATTTTATTTGTTAGGCTCACGAAACCATGACTTGTTATTTATAACATTCCTGCTCTATCTGGGATAATATTAGCGACTGTGACAAAATGTGTCTGGTTTATAGCGTTAAAAATAACGCTGTTTTAAACTAGCTATATTAATTAATATACATAAGTTATATGACAACGTTTAAGATATTTAACAATGGAATTAATAACAATGGAATTTGACAAATATTGCATTAAACTCATTGCTACATCTGAGTGAAACGTTCACTAACACTAATATTATCTCAGATGGGGCAGAAACATAATTGACATCTAGTAAATAATAATTGTGTAAATTTACTCTTTAATTACATTAGGTTCTTTTAAATAGGAAGCATAATTTCAGCTCATTATAACGTTCCATTGAACGAACGGCTTTGATTTCCTCGTGTTTTAAGGGTCGATACCATACTAGTCTAAGGTGGATTGCTAATTTTCACACATAGGTAATCTTACATTGAAACTATCTGTATATCAGACCAGAAAAATATTATTAGACCTATGCTTATTTACATTAAAATTAGTCAGTATTTTCCGTGTATCCAGAAATCGTTAAGAAAAATTGTTATATTTTTACGAGATCTGACTAAAGATGCCCGATCACGCAACTATGTACAATCTGACTAAAGATGGCCATCCCACATAACTATGTACAATCAGTTCTCAGTTACATGTATAGCGCGACCAACTTTATTTTTTTCTTATTACGCGATTTAACTCATTGTGTAGCGACATAAATATTACGTATCCCCCCAAAACTTCATTTATATAGTAGTTTCCGAGAAAAATGGACTGACATATAAATAAAAATTGACCGAGCAAGGCCTCCAGACTAGGGATTTTATTTATTTTGAGACCATTGGGACGCGTGTCAAGCCAGCACTGTTTGGGTCTACCCCTTCTAACGGGACTTGGCGGTACCGGCATGATTGCACATTTATTTTGTTTCTCTTGTGACTATTCGATCTCTGTAACACGTGTACGTACCAGCTTAGGCAACTTCTTTGTCTGCTTTGTCACGGAAAGAAGACTGCCACGTATACATGAGTTCCTGAGGCAATCTCACCCTGTGAGAGTGACAATTGACTTTTACCAAAATGGTTAGTGTTCCCCTAAACCATGTATAATATTTTCAGATGAGTGGATTGACGTTCTAAGCTCGGAAGATCACATAAAGTACATGAGATGGATAAATGAAGCGCGAACTGATGAATCGCAGAGGCTTGAAGAGAACTTTAACTCTTTGTACATGGGAACGCCGGGCAGCTTCAGGAATTTGGTAGTTGATTGATTAAGATTTAATATATGCTGTACTCATAGTTATCTAGAATAACATATTTACGTATCTAATTGTATTATTGTATATGTAATATTATTATGATATTTGTCTATGTTTTTTAATTGTCTAATAATAATAATAATTTTGTATTTTTATAAAAGAATTATGTCATTTTTTTTTATTAAAAACTACTTTATATATATATATATCTATATTTTAATGCGAATTTTTTGAGAATAAATAAATACAGTATAATAATAATTTATTGTCTATTATAATTGTAATCACAAAATATTGTCTTGCGAAATTGAATGTTTTGTTTCATGTTTGATTACCCAATGTTGATAGTAAAGTAGACCTCTTTCACCTTTATTGAGCCCTTTACCGTGTGTGTTCACCACACGGCCACCGCTCCGCTGCCGCGCCGCAAAACTGTGTAGACTAGGTGCGATCGCGCCGCCTAACTTTTGTCAAGCGGGCGTTGGTGGGGATGTGGAACGTTCCCATATGTAGATAAATAAATCCATAGAATAGCATCGCGGTAACGGCGTGGTGGTGGCGTATCAGCGTTACTGTCTACACGAGCACTTATAGCAATTAACTTGCCAGTCATTGTCATTGGGGAATAAAATCCTAAAGCTGTTTAGTCGAAGGTCCACCGAAACTAGAACAATATCTACTATTGCCAGAAGCTCAAAAAATGAGTCTTAAGCTCAACAACTCAAGTAGATGAACAGTTGTGAAGGGCTGTCGGGCAAGTGCTGGTTGGCCAGGATAAGGCCCTTAATGTCGCTAATAATAGTTCAAAATTATTTTATTTGAATGTATTTTGAGGTCTAGCCGTTTGGCTTTTTTCAGTACGTTCCGATTCGTAGGTCAAAAGATAGACCGAGGAGACACTTTTTATACCTCTGAAAGCAAATACCTCCCTACCTATTCTAACTTTACTTAATAACTAACATTTAAAAGTCAATACTTTAAAAGATCTTTAACGAACATTAATACTTCTTAAAAAATCTGAGTAAGAACTCCGTGATGGTGTGGGCGGGAGCGGGGATAAAATGGAAGGAAAGGACTTACAAGATAGGTCGCCGCACAGACACGTTACGGACGATGCGGGCTTCGCAGCGGCAGGCACTTCTTCCTCGTGATCCTTCCTTGTCTTGCGGTTCCTTCGATAAGTGGACCAGCTGGAACGATACAGCGGGTATCCTCCAACATGCGGGTTGATTTGAGCGGGTGTATTATGCGGCACAACACACTAAACACGGCGAGGTTTGCGCGGAAGTTACGGTGCGTTCAGCGGTCGGACGTAGACTATGTCACATTACATAGTGACAAATGCGGCGAAAGAAAAAAAGGAAACAAAGAGGCGGTGACAACTATAGCTTGCATTCTCTTTTTATAAACGCTGCGGTACTTTGTGTCCCGGGAATCCCGCGGGCATTTCCAGTCAAGCGTGGACGAAGTCGCGAGCATATCGTAGTTATAAAAAAAAGTGTGCGTCTCGGGACGCCCGACAGAAGTGATAACTTAAACTCAACTAAGTTGAACTACTTAATATTGAAATTGTTTAATTTTAGAAAAGCTTAGGTTATTACTTAAATTTTATATAATAGGTTGGGGAAAAAGTATTTTCGAATATAGTATGTATGAACATGTAATAAGATCTCTTTGGCTATACCATTTGTATCTGGCTGGTTTTGGTATCATTAAAAGTTTTAATTTTAAAGAAGACAATTCCAAATTCAAATTAGGAAAATGTGTGATTTTCATTTGTTTTTCTTATTGTTAAAATGAGTGAATCTAATGAAGTAATTCGATACATTTTAAAATTTTACTACAAAAAAGGTAAAAATGCAACACAAGCCGCGGAAAAAAATTGTGATGTTTATGGACCTAATGCAGTATCTGTGAGAGTAGCGCAAATTTGGTTTAAGCGTTTTCAATCCGGAAATTTTGATACCAAAGATGCACGTCGCTCTGGTCGCCCTGTTACGGACAAAATTGATGCCATTTTTGAAAAAGTGGAGCAAGATCGGCTTATTAGTAGTTACGATGTAGCTGGAGAACTGGTAATTGACCACAAAATGCTTTTGGTGCATTTGAAAAAAAGCTGGGTACACAAAAAAGCTCGATATTTGGGTGCCTCATGAGCTCACTGAAAGAAACCTAAAGAATCGTGTACTCATTTGTGATTCTTTATTACGACGTAATGAAACCGAACCATTTTTGAAGAAGCTGATAACTGGTGATAAAAAGTGGATCACGTACGACAAGAAAGTGCGAAAAAGATCGTGGTCAAAGGCCGGTCAGGCTTCACAGACTGTGGCGAAGCCCGGGTTAACTCGCAACAAGGTGATGCTGTATGTATGGTGGGATTGGAAGGTCATTATTCATTATGAGCTGTTACCGCCAGGCAGGACCATCGATTCTGAACTGTACTGCGAACAACTGATGAGATTAAAGAAAAAGTTGAGAGAAAGCGGCTGGAATTAATCAACAGAAGGGGTGTGGTTTTTCACCATGATAACGCTAGACCTCACACATCTTTAGCCACTCAGCAAAAATTACGAGAGTTTGGCTGGGAGGTGTTAATGCATCCGCCGTATAGTGCTGACCTTGCACCTTCAGATTTTCACCTGTTTCGGTCTCTGCAGAATTCCTTAGGCAGTGTCAGGTTAACATCACGAGAGGAATGCCAAAACCACTTGTCGCAGTTTTTTGATCAGAAGCCCCAAAATTTTTATAGCAATGGGATCACGATGGCAAAGAGTTATCCAACAAAATGGCACCTACATACTTTAGTCAAATGTAAGTAAATTTTATAAAAAACTTTTGAATTTTTATATAAAATGCGAAGAAACTTTTTCTCCAACCTATATATAGCGCGTGGGTTAGAGTGAGAGAGGAGGAGCCCACCTACCGCTGCCGTATGCGCAAGAGAAAAGGAAGCCAGACAGACTGGCGTCGTAACGCGTTACGTAACGAAGTGGTATAAGAAGTTATCACTTCAATATAATTATTTCTTCTGTTCGAGTGTATGTTACGGAACTCTTCCTAAGCGGTTGGACGGATTTTGATGAAATTTTTTGTACATGTTCATATGGGTCCTGGAATGGCTTAAACTCAAAACCGGATCCGGTAAATGTTGCTGGAATCGGGCTCCAGATTTTCATTTTTTCAGAGCAGGACAACATCTGCCAAATCCGCTAGTTTATATGTATAAATATTAGAATTTTTTGTATCTTGTATCCGTATTATATATTCCCAATATCCCAAAAGGATCCTAGAAGAGCAAACAAAAGTTTATTTTCTTATTTCGGCTGATAATACACTTTGGATTGTTGCTCCAAATGAGTTAGTTAATAAGTTATCGATTGCGTTATATGAAAACCAAAAGTCGTTTGTGCCGCGTAACAAGTTCGCATTGAATTAGTTATGAGTTTTGATGGTTGACCCATCGTCAATAATGTCACCCTTCGCTTGACCTTCACGTATTATAACTCAATTATCGGCTTTACCACATAATATACAGAAGCACTCCGCCCGTTGACCTTGGACATAATTCAGTACTCTCTCGAAGCTTTAGGGCTGGCATCTATAACGAAAATTGAGACTGGTAATCTATGTATGATATTGTTACGAGCTACAGGACTCGAATTAAAAATGCCGTTGGAACTACTATAGAATTTAATAGAACTGTACAAACACGTATAAAACAAATACAAATAAAACTGGATGCAACCAGTTCACACTGCACGATTTAATACAATTTGACACGCACAAAGTCCGTCGTCTATATCGCTAATCGAGATTACTAGAAAACGTCTTACTCGTTTCGTAATCGTCGCTTTACTGCCCACCCCTCCATTCGGGCATTCTCTTATATCAACTACACAGTACAAAAAAATTGGCCGCGCGCACTGAGTTTCCGAGAAATAGTAATTTGCACATCTGCGTTAGCCGTTGCTAACAAAGTCGAAAGCAATAACAATTAGTTCGACGCTAATGATGGTTATAAAACAAGTAGAAAAACAATAGCATGTTTTTCTTAATTACAAATTCCAAACACAAAAGAATTCCTAAATCCGGGAAGACAATAAACTGCGCTTACGACAGACAGCTGTGCGGTTATCTTTGACGGCATGTAACAATATAATATTTGTTGGAGGTATTGAGTTAGGACAATTCATTTTAAAATGAGTGTCACGGCTGCAGCCAGCAACCGGACCGGTTGGCGCGGGGCGGCAGCTGCTTAGGAGGTCGCGCCGACGTCGGAGGGCTGCCCCTTGGGTATAGGGGTTCTCACTCACCCGCATATGCTGCGTGGGGGAGTGTTCCGCGCGCGCTCATTTCTCTTCCCGTGGGGCGCGTTACAAACCGCCTCACGCCCCGGATTAGATGGAAGATGCCGGGGGTTAAAAGAAGTCCCCAGGCAATAGATGTGTCCTGCGGGCCTCCGCCTGCCAGGGCACGCGGAGTTGGTTGAGCTTCCGCAACCCCGTGGCTTTGGCATCAGGCGCAGGACGGAACACCCAGAGGTTTTAGTGCGTATCCCTAACTGACGAGTGGTAGTAGCATGGCATCAGTTCTAACTGGGCATGCTAGTGCCACTCCGACCGGGCGAATCCCACACAAAGGTCGCGAACTATCCCCCAAGCTTTTGTGCTTATCGCGGCTTATGGTCCTCAATCGGATTTCCCCTGGCTAAAAAACAAAGGGGCGGCAGCTGCAGCGCGCGGTGTGCGGCGCCTTGGCCGGTCTCATACATGAGACGGTACTTAGAATCACGTCTTGATCCTCACACGTTAACTCGCGCGTACTATACATACCTTTAATTTGTAATACATACCAGTATAATATAGTAGTCATGCAATAAAAATATATATCTATATAAACCGTTTATCATTCTTCAAGTATCAAACAAAGTGCCGTGCAGGAATGCAGAAAGAATACAATTTTTGCCTCCAAGGCCGCTCTTATATCCCGCGTACCGTCCGACGCCTAGCTGCTAATTGTGCGAGCTATGGGCGTCGGCAGTATGCGGGACGCGGAGAGTAGGTGTGCTCCGGCGGGCGGGTCAGGGGGGTTCCCTCTGTTCGCAACAAAGGTATAATATATTTACTTACGTGTGCCAGATTACGGTGTCATGGTAACGCAAACGAAATTTATAAAAGCATTTATGTCTTGAATAGATTTTGAATAGCATACATTAATACAATCCAATCCAGTGAGCACTATCCCTATTAATATTATAAATGCGAAAGTAACTCTGTCTGTCTGTCTGTTTCTCTTTCACGGAAAAACTACTGCACCGATTTGGCTGAAATCGGTATATATGTAATTTTAATACCGAGGATGGAGAAGGGATATTTTTATTCCGGATAATGGGATAGATGTATGTAAAGGTTATTCCAGAAAGTACGATAGACGGTTTTTTTGGCATTTTTCATTTTCATAATTTTGGTAGTTTTGGTCGTTTATGTAGTTTACAGATAGATAGACGGGGGATAGATAAATAACACTACAACAGCTTGAAATAGGGGATGTAAGTTTGTATGGGAGGCCAATCATTTCTCAAGTTATAGATGTTAAAATTCATAATCTACAAATATGCGATAATAACTGTCTGTCTGTCTGAATATCAAAAATGGACATAGATACTTTTCATCCCGGGATATGAGATAGTCTGCGATATAAAATGAAGTGAATCTTCCGGGGGCAAATAGCACTGACATGAAAATTGAATACATTGTAACCTGTATTAACGCTTGCTCTTTAAACAAAGGTACGCACTAGAGTTTGGTAAACTCTAGTTTATTTATATATAACTAGCGGTCCGCCCCGGCTTCGCACGGGTATCTAAAAATAACTTTTTCGTTGTGTTTAATGACCTACTAAGCGAATTCAAAATATTCCCCTCCCGGTGGCCCCAGTGACGCCTACATCGCATAAGCCTAGCTAGCCGATCATGGTGTACGGCGCCCACGCAATTTTTTTCGAATACTTGCATTTTTAAACTCGTGATCTTTCGTATGGAATGTCCGAATTGAATAATTCAAAAAATTATATATAGGTATTGAAGCAGTCATGAATATGAAGTAATTAATTTTGATAAGGATGAATGCCAAGATACAAATAAAGAGCGTTTTCTAGCGGCAACAATTTCAATTAAAATTTTAAAATAAAAGAACACTTACTGTGGCATAACGATAATAGTAAGACATAGGCTGTCGCAACTCTTTTTGTAAATAATAATGTGTTCTGCAAAGTTATAGTACATTATTTTATTCTATCATCAGTAGTTTTCGCAGCGCAAGCGATTTTAGGTAATTTTTTACACCTTGGGTTACATGATTGGAATTTAAGTGAGGATTCCTAATTTTTTTGAAAATATAATATAGCCTATGTCACCCGGAGGTAGTGTAACTTGCCAACAGTGAAATATTTTTTTAAAATCGGTTCAGTCGTTTCGGAGCCTATTTAATGTAAACAAACAATCAAATCTTTCCTTTATAATATTAGTATAGATTATACTCAACTTTTGTATGTTTAAACTCAGACGTAGAAAACACAAAGCATTGTTTACAAGCCGATAAACTCACAAAGGGCGAGCCAGATTGCGGTGACAAGGCAGATAAAACATTCAGAGCAACTGTCATAAAGCGAGGTTGGGATATGCAAACCAGAGACCTTACTGTCAAACACCTTTCGTTGTTAGTTTCCGTCCGACTAGCCCGAAAGATTCTGTTGCGGACAGAGAGTACCCCCGTGACCCGCCCGCCGGAGCACACTTAGTCTCCGCGCCCCGCATGCCGCCGACGCCCATAGCTCGCACAATTAGCAGCTAGGCGTCGCACGGTACGCGGGATATAGGAGCGGCCTTGGAGGCAAAAAATATTATTGTCAATTAATTCTTCATTGACGACTTACCATTCTCTCTCTCGACTCTCTCGCACAATTTGTCACTACGTACTTCTTTATATATATTCTAAGTTATATAAATAGTTTAATAATAATCATATAGTCCAATTTTATATCAAGTTTCATTTCAAAGAAGAAGCAACTGCCACCAATAGATTTAATGAAATTTTAGATAGAAGAAACAAAGAATAAAAATGTCTTTAAAACTACAATAATATACTCCACATAACACAAAAATAAATGGTATATAGAATGCAAAATGCATTTAATATAGAAACAAGTAAAAAAGTTTTTTTTGCACGAGTTCAACAGGCAGGCAGACGGCCCACTTGGTGGAAAGCGGTTACCATCCTATGGACATTTGCAACACCAATGGTGCTACAAAGCGCTGCTGCTCTCAAGGGAGACTAGAACCTGGTCATTAATGCCGGACCACAACTCAAGGTTGTTATGGGGGCATATTCTAGACCAAGGGTGGTAGCCACCCAGTCGGGTAAATACCCTTCCACCTGGCTGTGGGTTGTTTTGTAGCCTCTTACTACAGGCCGCCCGGCCGCAGGAAACTGTATTCTTTCTTCGTTCCTGGACAGATAGTGGTAGGTAGTTTTAAAAGATAAATAAACAACGAAATACGTTTGTACACTGTGCGCGTCAATGGTGTGTGTAATAATTTCCTAGGGCGAACATTAGTAGGGGAGGGAACATACAAATGTAGTTTCTCAATGAGATTTGCACAATCAATTTTAGATTGAGCAATTTTAATTAAGAAACGTAAAACACCATATCTCTTCTAGTTTTAAGAGATAAATGGTGATATAAATAACAGCTTTCAACGTAACAATTCTGTGGTAATTTAAATTTAAAATTAATAAACTTAGTGAATTTCTTGTGAATATTTTCTAGTCTAGTAGTTCGTATTTCATAGTTACGATTCCAAATTTGACTAGGTGGCTGCGGACGAAAGCACAATACAGAATTATCTCAATGTCAGGCTTATGCCAGGTATTACTCGTGCTTATATGTAATGGCCACTATTAGCTATGTCGCCTCATGGTTTTAAACAAACTTTTAAATTACCCTAATAGAAAACTGTCCAATTTCAGCGGCTGGGTGGTCTGTCATATGTTTGTCTCTCAAGACCACGGGCCATAAAATGGCTCAGCCTTTTGGAGGGCTTGCGTTGGGGGGCCATGAGAAGGCCAACATGTAGAGGCTCTTTAGACAAATATAATATTAAAGCCGTTACACTGACCGGCGATTATCGCTCGCCACATACGAATCAAGGACAAGCCCCGGTCAGTGTCGGTATATTGTAAGAAATGAAATCAAAAGGTACCGGGCTATTGGGATGAACTGCTAGTGGGGGTAGTATGTTCACGTGCTCTTTAATTAAAACACAATTTTGCTAGGTTGCCTATAAAAATGGGGCCGCTAGTATTTTTAATAAAAATAATATTAGTTTGATACTTTAGGAAAAATTTCATTAACTAGTTTTTAAAATAAATTATTTATCAAATTAAAACTATTTTTTCTGTGTATGATGGAAAAGGGTTGCCTATCTAAAAGTGACCGCAAATAGGGGTTGCCAGCTGTTAAAGATAAATTAGAATAAAAGAGAGTTAACGGGCTACGTCCCTCGTAGCGTAACGCAGCGTAGCGTCCCTCGTAGCGCGTTCGTTCGCCGTCGCAATGTTCGGGGAACATAGAAAAGTAGTACTCATTTTATTTTTATTATTTCCGTACTCCAACTACAAAGAAAAATGTCAGAACTATTAGAGGATGTGTGTAACAGAAGCATTTTGACTTGAATATGGCGGCTTCAAGTCATAAGTGTGCAAACTGTAAATTGAACTCCCTTTAGCGGTCTTCCTGTGATTTTTCGTATTCGTACTACATTTCATCCATATATAATACTAGGATATGCCCGTGACTTTGTCCCCGCTTGACTTGTAAAATTTCCGCGGCATAACCGAGACACAAAGTACCGCAGCATTTAAAAAAGAAGAATAAGCTGACTTTTGTCCACTCGAATAACTAAAAACTACTCCCGGGAAAATTTCCAGGGGATTACCGAGATAAAACACATCACACGTTTTGTTATATAAAATTTGCTGTCGATCATGAGAAAGTCGCATTGCAATACGATTATTTTGCAATCTGGCCATTTTAAATAATTCGTAGAAAATTTTCCGCAGGATTCCCAGGATAAAAGCAGATTTTAAATCTAAAAATTTTCTGTCGAGCAGCGAAAACCGCATCGAAATCGACCCAGTAGTTTTATGTGAACCCCCACAAACAGACAAACCGACAAACAGATAAGAAATTAAAAAAAAAATACATCGTGTTCTCCATCATTTATATAGTATGTTCCAGTTGCTCTTTTATAATAGCTTCAATGTACAGACACGGCATGTTTAGAATATTATAATATTATAGATAGATAGATATTGTTACGAGTGCGAGACTTTTTGTGCGAATTAAAATGCCGTTGGAATTACTATAGAATTTATTAGAACTATACAAACATGTATAACATAGGTACAAATATAACTGGACACAACCAGTACAAACGTAATACACGATTCAATAACACGCGCAAAGTCCGTCAGTATATACTTATAGCTTATCGAATGTACACACGTCCTGTCTCGCTGGTGACCATCGCTAGGCTGTCGCACCTCTCCGTTGCGGCATTGCTTTATTTACTGCACGACGCAAAATGTCTACCTGGCAAGCATCGACGGAATTTCCCAGAAATCATAATCCGCACACCTGCCTAATTATGCCTGCAAAAGGCCATAAACGAGTACAATACACAATAGGCTGTTTTCTAATTACAAATTTTAAACATGAGTTAAACAAAAGAAGTCCAAATGCCGAAAAGGTAATAAACTGCAGGAGTGCATTGGTCTTTGTCGGTCATAACAATATATTCAGTAGTTTTAGAGAAAAATGACCGAAACTTATAAAGATAGACGGACAGTCATGACGATATCATAAGAGTTCAGCCTTCGCCAGAATACCTTCTGAACACTAAAAAGTATATACTATTCGTGCGCTGAAGGTTTGCCGATAGCCTCACGACGTCACGCGTCGATGGTCAGTAGGGTTGACAAAAAAGGTTACATAAATAGTTGTTATAAGTATGTATATATGATTGTATATATTTTAAACTATGCGCACTGCATACCGACCCACTATTAGATATGTGAAATTATCTCCAGAAGGTTGTCTGGAAGAAATCGCTGTTAGCTATAAGACCGCCGATTGTACTAGTTAAATAATTGTAACTCATGTGTATTATTCTATTGTGTGCAATAAAGGAATAAATAATTAATTTAATGACATATACATTTTTATATTTTTCTAATTAAATAAAACCGTATATACAAATTAAAATTAAACTATAAAATCTAGTGCCAGCCCGCTGTCAGTTGGAAACGTGCCCAAAAGACTGGCTACATCACCTCGCTGTATCGCAACGCTAATGCGTTGTCCGAGGTATAGACCAGTGTTTTGGTCACGCGAGACGTCTACCAGGCGTTTCGCTATGTCTCGATAAAGTTTGTGCGTCTCAGGCCCCCATGGTCTCAGGGTCTCGACCCCAAAAGCCGCAAATATATAACGATTTCCGATGGCGGAATATTTGCGGCATTTTAGGGCCTCCTGTTGTGCAGCTGTACCAGTAGACATGCTAGTGGCTGAAAGATGGGACGCCGCCTGAGTAACGACGCAAGATGCGTCCCACACTAAAGGGCGACCCATCCTCCAGGGCACCAATGACAATCCATCAGGTCTCTTGCCATCGTCGCGGCACAAGCCGTTCGGTTCTAGAACGGCAGGTACCCCGGCGGTTACAAGAGCCCGACGGATTATGTCATTAAGTGCTGCAATAAAGAATATTCTATTATATTCTAAGTATATACAATAATAGTATGTAATACAATACAATAATAGTAATTAGTCATCGGCAAACCTTCTACTCGCAGCTTATAGAAATATGTATGCCAATCACAACCTACCCTTTCATAATCTATATCCTATACCAGTGGTTCTTAACCGATGGTCCGCGGACCACTGGTGGTCTCTGGAGGCATTTCAAGTGGTCCGCGAAGCCATCGTAATAAATAAGTGACGTGACGTGTTGTATCGAGTCATCACAACGCAAACCGCGCAAAGAGAATGCAATCACAAAATCTCATTAAATTTAAAATCCATAAGTTATAGTTTTAGATTTTTAAAATAATAAATAAATGCATGCTAGTTCTAAAATTATACGTGTTTTATTAGATAGAGACAAATACATAGAATCTATACATATACATAACCGACTGGGTGGTCCCTGGGAAGCCAGAAATTTGGTAATATGGTAATATCCCTCATGACTTAAAGGTTAAGAACCACTGTCCCATACAAACTTAATCGAAAAATTCTTCATATTTTAGGAATATTTTATCCTTCTGCTTTGATGTTTCGCTTTATCGAGGATTTACTCGTATTCGCAATTGTTTACGAGACAAATTACTTCCAATCGATTGGCCGGGATCATGACGAACGTGCCTGTTGGATCCCGATTATCAAAAGGTCATTGGAGTATTAAAACCTGGCATTAAATTCTTAGAGAATTCACCCTTTTTTTTTACTGAATTTTTATTTTAATACATCTACTGTTTTGTGACGTGTTTACAATATCACAATATATTTTATCAATAGCCATCTCAGCTGTGCAATTTAAAAACCTAGCAAGTGATATTTTACTTCCCACAATTTGCGCACTCATACGTATCGTAAACTAACTACAACCTGCAGACACTTCATCCTTTTATGATAACTCTTTTACAGCGCAGGCTGTCAAACTTTGGAATGCGCTGCCTCTTACTGTCAGAGAGGCCAAAACTTCGCCTACATTTAAAAAAGTACTCAGAAAACACTCCTTTTTTAAAAATAATTATGCTTAATTCTTATACTATAGACTAATTAATATTGTTTCGAGTTGCAGGACTCGAATTAAAATGCTGTTGGAATTATTATAGAGTTTATTAGAACTATACAAACACGTATAACACAGGAACAAATATAACCGAACACAACAAATCCAAACGTAATGCAGAAGGTCGTAATTCAATAAAACGCACATAGTCCGTCAATATTAGATTACCGAATGTACACACGTCACGCTTAGATCGTAGTTATCGCTCAACTGCCTCCTCTCTCCATCAGGCCATCGTTTTATACTGCACAATGCTTGCCCGCCCGGCAAGCGTCGACATAATTTCCTAGAATCAGCTTGTATTCATAACACCTGGCTAAGGACAATAGGCTATGCTCCACAATAATTAAACAAAATAAGACGATCATAAAACCATTACAATTAATTCAAATGCCGACAGCTAATAAAACGTGCTTTTACAGACTGTACGTGGAATTTGTCTTTATCGAAGCCTAAGTTGTAACAATATATATATATATATATATCTCTCTCTTTTCTTTCACCATATCCCAATTATTTGGGGTCGGCACAATATGTCTTTTCCTTCCACACTTCTCTACTCTAAATACATCTTCTGTCACACCACATATCATCATATCATCCTTCACACAATCGAACCATCTTTTTTTGGTCTGCCTTTACATTTGTACCCATCTATCTTGAAGTTTAACATTATTTTTGTCACGTGACATTCATCCCTCCTCATTGTATGCCCATACCAACTTAATCTTCTTCCTCTCAATTTTTCATTCACGGGTGCAACTTTCAAAGATCCCCTTATGTACTCATTTCTCACCTTTGTGACACCACACATCCATCTCAACATTTCATCTCAGCTGAGTGGAGACGTTTGTGGCTTATCGCTTTAGTGGCCCAACATTCCGACCCATATAGCATGACTGGTCGTATGACAGATTTATAAATTTGTCCTTTTAATTTCAGTGGCTCGCACGTCACATCGGTTACCTGTTTCCACTTTAGCCATGCTACATTTATTCTTCTCCTTACATCCGTCTCTATATCACAATTACTCTGTAGTAGAGAACCAAGTTATCTGAATTGGGGGTACATGATAGTGTGGCTGGTTGTAGTTTAAGAGGCACAGCACTAGAGGTCCCGCCAAAATCACAAAACAGGTATTCGGTTTTGGTTCTGCTGATTTTTAATCCAACGCCCTCTAGCGCTTGCCGCCACCTGTCTAGTTTGTGTTGAAGTGCCACCCCATCTTCATCCACCAGGATAATATCATCTGCGAAGAGCATGCACCAGGGGGCCTGATCCTGTAGCTCTGCGGTCGGTGCATCCATGACTAGCAGAAACAGGTAAGGACTTAAGGTGGATCCCTGGTGCAAACCTATCCTCACAGGCTTTCGTACTTGCTTTCTATCAGTCTTACGTACTTCCCTGGCACCCCTTTCGCCCTGAGGACCCACCACAGAACTTCTTGGGGAACGCGATCGTATGTTTTCTCCAGGTCTATGAACACAATATGTATATATATATATATATATATATATTTATATTGTGTTCAATATAATCAATCGGATCGAGTTGATCGTTGAGAATTTAAAAGTGTATAAACCGTGACCATTGTGTTTTGTGCTCGCATTTTACCCCGATGACGGCCATTAAACTCGCAACCATATATATATACACACATATATATATATATATATATATATATATACACACACACACATATATACATATATATATGTCGGAGAAGCATTGTCTTCGTGACATCGACACAATGGTTGCGGTTTATACACTTTTAATTTAGATTTAAACAGTATTTTGTCACAGTTAAGACAGAGCAGCGGGTTCAGGACACCGATCTTACTTTAACACTTAAATTCTCAACGATCCAACTCGATCCGTTGCTATCGCTCCTATGTATATCAAAAACTCGTCCTTAAGTACAGATGGCGCCTCGACCTCTCTAGAGGCACGTGCTCTGCTCTGATTGGTCGCCCGTTAGATTACAGCATTCATAACTTTTATGAGGTTAGGAAGACTTTTAAGTTATTGAAAGATTTAACAAATCAAATCAAATGAAATTAAGAATTTTAAAAGTAATTAACATGTAAACAAATAATATTGTGCGTTATACACGCACACAACAGTCAACCCAACTTATAGCTTCCTCCGACACATATATGTATATATGTATATATATATATATATATATATATATATATATATTTTTTTTTTTTTTTTCTACCTTGACAATATTGTAATTGTGTGTTTTTGAAATTGTATATTTGGTAAGCAATAAAGTGTTATCTATCTATCTATTATTTGTTTAAATAAGTATTTTTGCACTGTCGTTGGTTAGAAAATTCGATGTATTGTGTTTACACTTTGGTTCAATTTTAATAAAACAAAATTTTGAGCACAATTAATCTATTGAAATTGGAAGGATACAAAGGGAACTAACCGGATCTCCTTCAAATGTTTTATACGGCTCAGTTCTTCTATGTTATTACATCTCATAAATTTTATGGCCACTATTACTGAGTCTTATTTTGAGTTACGCACAGAGCACACCTGGACTACCTCCTTTATTACCGTTGATTTCTTCTCACCCAGTGAGCAAGGTACATTTGGCTAAAATATAGTTAATTATGTAGGAAAGAAAAGGATGGACAATTACACGTCATGCACTCAAGTGATGGTATTTTAATTTAATAATGAGGCGAAGGTTTATTTATTGTACTAACACAATTGCACATATCGAATTAATTGTGGATTTTATTTTTTTTAATAGTAATTTAATTTGTGAGTAAATAAATATAAATGGCGTAAGCATGTTGTTTTTCAAAACATGTAATACATGTTTTAAATTAATATTACATCATATCACTTCCAATAACCACTTCTAGGTTTTGATTTTTCATAACCGATCTGTTCTGTTACTAATTTGCAGATTATGCAATTTGAAGACAAGAATCACAATAACTTCTAAAATTACTTTTGAAGTGAAACATCTTTAGAAAATGTTGTGCTGTGAAAATCGATGAAACGAAGAAGTGACACTAAAAAGAGATAAGCACAAAATTCAACCTTATATGATTCGAAATAAAATACATTTCTCTGTACCCGTTAGTATTAATTTTCAATTTAAATAAAGCTTAAAAGATTTCAAATGAATTTTAAATGTATCTGTATATACTTAAGACAAATATTCTTTTATACGTAGATCAAAGGAAATTGTGCGTAACAGTACAATGAATTTTGAATTTTATGCTAGTCAAGTGTAAATAATATAGATTTTTTTAATTATAATATTGTTACGAATTTGTAGGGGATTTGTTGGAATTATCACAAAGTTTATTAGAAGTGCACACACGTAATTCACAGTTCTTACAAGTATAGCCGAATACATCAAAACTAAACCGTAGGACAGAAAATTGTTATCACAATCGCGCAAAGTTTGTCGTTATAAGATACTCGCTCAGAAAGTGCATTAGGTAACGCTTCATTCGCAGTCAGAACACGACTGGCGCATTTCCAGACTGACCGATCCTCATTCATTTGCAAAATTAAACATGGCCTTCTAACAACATGCCGTCCACTAGTTGTTGGAATCGTTAGATGGTCAGCTTAATAGCTTCCAAGAATTCGCATCAAATACCAACAGAGGAAAGAAGCTTTTATGACTGACATCTAACGGTACAATCTCTTTGTTCACGCCAACAAAGAGATTGGCGCGAACAATAGATCACTCAAATTCAAAGGGGCAATAAGACACCTGCAAAGGATTAGTGTCGGCTTGCAACAATATGTTGACGGATTCAGGCGAAACGAATTATATTTATATTAATAAAAGTTAGAGAAGAATTATCTATGAGCATATTCTCAGAAGTTTCACTCCTACTGCGTGTAAACTGTATACACACAAACATTTTTTTTTATAATAGATCAAGCGCTAATCATCTACTATTATCTTTTAAAATATCATAATAAAAATATTTTTAAGAAATGTTTAAACAAAAATACGCCATTTGACTAGTTTAAATTATGACGCCATAACTTCCTACTCTCGTACAAAATCTAGATATCTTCGGCGTTTTGTAATGCTCGTATTAGACGGATCAACTTGAAATTGAATCAATCTGGTGGAAGGCACGGAAGTTTATGAACACGACGATATTTAATTACATAGAATGAAGCAAGTTTATGTTTTGATGGATCACTTTGGTTGATTCGTCAAAACTGTAAGACACAAATGAACCGTTTAACATCGGCTTTATATAATAATAAGTGTCTCATTTCACTTGAAACAATACATAAATATAATGTATAGAAAACCACTACAAATATACTGTTACGAGCTACAGGACTCGAATTAAAAATGCCGTTAGAACTACTGTAGAATTTATTAGGACTGTACAAACACGTATAAAACAAATAGAAATAAAACTGAATGCAACGAATTCACACTGCACGATTCATTGCAATTCGACACGCGTAAAGTCCCTAGTCTATGTCGCTAATCGAGAGTACTACAAACGTCTTACTTGTCTCGTAGTCGTCGCTTGAATGCCCGACCCCTCCATTCGGGCATTGTCTCATACTCACTACACAGTACAAACAAATTGGCCGCGCACACTGATTTCCGAGAAATAGTAATTTGCACACCTGCGAACGGCCACAAAGTCGAAAACAATAACAATAAGGATTAGTTCGACGCTAATGATGGTTATAAAACAAGTAGAAGAAAAATAGCATGTTTTTCTTAATTACAAATTCAAAACACAAAAGAATTCCTTAATCCGGGAAGACAATAAACTGCGCTTACAAAAGGCAGCTGTGCGCTGATCTTTGACGGCATGTAACGATACGTACAGTAATTAAACAATACGTCAACCGGTGAAAAACAAATCTTATAAACTGTTGTATTGTACTGTACTGTTTATTTAACAAAGAGAAGTAAATAAAGTTAGTATACAAAAAGTATTGTCTAAGCAGGAAAAACAAAATTGTATTTTGCCACGCGGAAAACTGCATCTAGTGAAACAGATGCCGGTAAATTCAAACAGGTGAAATTCCGTGACATACATTATTCATGTTTCTCAGGCGAAGGGAAAATAAAAAGAAAATTCAATTACGGTGTTTTCTTTAATGAAAAACGTACTTAAGGGTTGTTTAGATGTGATTAACAAACTTCAGAATTGTAATAACTACAAACTAAGGGAATTTTATGGGATAAGGAAGATGGGATAGGGAAATAAAGGATAGGAAATATGGGATAGTACTCACCGTACTCAACATGATTAGCTCAAGGCTAACCGTTTCACGCGGATATACTGTGAGAGTGTTGTATCACGCCTATCGAGCCGGCCGTAAGAGTTGTAAATGAGATATTAATTCCAGACTGGCTCAACCACGTTGTTTTCGAAAGTTGTACTGTACCATCTTTAGAACTTTTAACTAACTTTTTGCACTAGAATTTATATACTCGTGTAAATTCTTTATATCGAATGGAAAGCAATAGTAAATAAAGGTAGCTATAAGCTTAATCTAATGTATAAAATTCTCCTGTCACGGTGTTAGTTACCAAACTCCTCCGAAATGGCTCAGCCGATTTCTATGAAATTTTGTGTGCATATCGCATAGGTCTGAGAATCGGACAAAATCTATTTTTCACACCCCTAAATGATAAGGGTGACCCACCCCTAAATATATTTTTTAATTTTTTTTACAAAATTTCTTATTTATATCTTATTATGATTTAGCATTGAAAAATATACACAACCCTAAATTTTCATCCTTCTACCACCAACCCCTATTTTTTAATAACGATATAAGTACTTTAATAATTTTCTACTCTGTTCAAGTTGATTCGAGTTTAGATTAACATTTGGTCCCGCTAGATGACGCTGTAATCGGGTTCTAGATTTTTATTTTTTAAAGGCAGGACAGCGTCTGCCGGATACAGCTAGTATTATATAAAATTATTAGACCTAGGCATGTTGCTGAAGAGTTTTTTGCGCCGCTTCTTCTCTTTAAGCCAAACATATTGCAAAGCGGTGGTAAATAAGATTAGGCTCGTATAGAGTAAATAATAAACATAAACAAAATGATTAAAATTAACAACTTTCACACTTGACATCTGTGTCTTCCGTTATCAGGGCTACTGAAAAGTGATCGAAACTTAGGAATAATAAAAATATAATATATTACCACTCTTAAAACCGGTTAATACGTAGTTTTATTAAAGGTAGATTGTTAAAAATTTAGTAAAACTACATTGATTTTCCAGTCGAAGTCTCGAAGCATATGTGAATAGCTATGCAATGATACGTTCATATCACTGGAACCCTATGCTTTTAAAAGCATTATAATAATGTGTTATTAATAAGAAGTTTTTAAATTAGTTTGCCTATACATTCACATCTCCATACACCCGCATCCACACACACACATCACACACACACACACACACACACACACACATACACTCACACACTCATACATTCATCTTTTATTCTAACATTTTATTTGTGTCTTAACTGTGGAAGCCTAAATTTAAGTTAATCTTAAGAATTTTTACTTTTGGTAGCCAGGGAGTGGAGCACTGGTGATCTGTCATACAGATTTCTTATAAATCTATTTCAGGCACCAGTCTCACACACCAGGTTTCTTATTCTTAGTGAATCTGTTGTGTTGAGAAATAAATAAAGTTCTATTATTATTATTATTTTAAAAGCAGTCTCGCTAGCTCGCTGCACTGGTTTCAAGTAGCGTCAGCTTAAACGTCTGTAATATAATAATTATTATATGTGATTTTTTTACCACATTTCAGAATTAGTATTTTTATAACAGATGATGAATATATGATGCTTTTTATACCTGAATACTAAAATTTACATGGGCATAGCCAAGAGAGTATTTCGTATAATTGATTAAAATATATTAATTCACATTTCAATTTGGAATCACGCTCTCATAGAATTTCGGCGTTAAATGGTTAGCCTGTACATTGTTTTTCCTTAGATGGTCATTGTCGTACATTATAAACAGGAGTTTTGCCTTGAATTACACTAATTAATTATGTTTAAACGTTTTAGATATCTTAAGCCACATCTAAAGTTAGATCATGCTGTAGAAATGTTTTATATTAATCATCTAAAGCAGTGGTCAGCAACCTTTCAGCAGGCAGGGGTCACAAGGTGGCAAAATGTAGTAACGGGCCGCACTTGTGATATTAAAAACGGAAAAACATTTTATTTGTGTTTTATTTAAAGAAATGAGCGAAAAATAACACAAAAAATAAACATACAGCACAAAGTATATATAACTACGAACTTCAGTGTGACGATTGAGGCTGTATTTGACCGGATATTTATTGTATGTTAGTAGTTGCAATTCATAAAATGGCTTTTAAATGCTCACCCGAGAGACGAGAAGCATAATTATTTATTGTATCGGTAATAAGTACCATCTAAATCCCCTGGACAGCATTCAACGTCAAGCCGTTCGCATTGTCGACGATCCCATACTCACAGACGGTTTAGAATGGTGCCTTCGTCTTCCTTTTACCACTACACCGCACGCCATCGGCTGGGCGTTCATCCCGACTTCCTAGAGCCGCTTCGCTCTTGTACGCCACGGTTCTCTAGAACGTTTCTCTTGCGCATCGTGGGGATATGAAATAAGCTCCCAGCCGTGGTTTTCCCCACAGCGCTACAATATAGAGTTTTTCAGAAAGGGTGTCATAAAATTTCTTCGAGGCCGGCAGCGCGTTAGTGACACCTCTGGTGTTGCAAACGTCCATAGGCGACGGTAAACGTTTTCCAACAGGTGGGCCGTCTGCCTGTCTGCTGTCCTCCAGCTACAAAAAAAAAGTTTATTGATCGACTGCTTATGTTTCCGGCCTACTTAATAATTACGTTATAATTAGAATAATTATTTATTTTGGTAGGTACCTATAAAATTTTTGTTTATAAAACAGTCTCGAGCCGCGTGTTGCCGACCGCTGATCTAAGGACACAATTAAAGTAAAATTGTATCTAAAAATTTATCTTGTAAGAAAAACAAGGCATAATATAGCCTTAACCGTGTTTTGTATGGTAAGTGAATTCCGGTGGTCCACTTTCTCCTTCCCTCTACTCTATCCCTTATATTCAATCCCCTCTATCCTTTACCCTATCTCGTCCTAGAAGATGGCAACGCGTTTGCAGCATCCTAGTGTTGAAAACGTTTATAGCTGGCGGTAACCACTTTCCATCAAGTAGGCCGTTTGTTTGCTTGCCAGCTTTATGTAGTAAAAAACGGCTAATCTCAAGAGCATTAGAAATGAAGAATGTCCTGCGAAAATGGTAGTAAAGCAAATAATAATAAATATAAAATAGTGAGAGAAGAACAACCTTTAGTCCCATCTAGCATTTAGGTTTTAGGATTTAGGAGTTTTTTACTAGGCGACTGCCATTTTTACTGTTCTATTTTTATGCTGATAAATACGTACTTAATCAGGACCTATTTTTAAGTAAATTAAATTAGATATTTGATTGTTTCTCAATTTTTGCTGTAAATTGTGTAAATGACCACTTCTAAGTAATAATTTTCGATTATTACTTGTAAAATAAAACGTCTACAAATTTTGATAGATTATTAAAAAATCTCTGGCATGTCTTTTGATTAAAAATATTTTCGCTTATAAACTAGAATACCTGTTTACCTACAACACTTTTATAAAAGTATGGCAAATTGTCTTTAGGGTTAGGCATTCCTGGTGTAATTAGGTGTAACAAACAGATAGGTACCAAAATGAAACTATAGTTTTCTTTTAAAGTTGTAGTTTTTTTTAGTTTTAATTATAATTGAAACAATACAAATACGACAGAACCACACAACTTTTGTTCACAATCGTGTAAAAAACCCAAACTCAAAGCTTAGTAACTATCATAATTAAGTAAAAACTTAATATTCTATACAATAATTATCTTGTAACATCGTTGTAATTAAGGTAGTCGTAAACAAGGCTTTTATTTAAACAAAATTATGTTTGTTTAAAAATTGTTAGAGGTTAATTAGTTGAGAATTAACATTTAAATTATTCTAATCATCATTCGTCTCCACAATTCACTTATTTTGTAAACAAGTGTCGAACATAAAACGTTTTATTAAAAAACTTTTTATTGAAATTGGTCTAGTCAGTTTAGTTTATACAAAAAGTAAAGCACCTCAAAACTTAAAATATATCTAATGATACTCGAAACAAAAGTTATGTAAACTTTTTTATTACACTTCTTGAAATTCATCGCATGCAACTACTAATTTATTATTGTTGACTAGGGTATACTTCATTGCTGAAAACTAAAGCTTTATTCACATTTGTTTCTTTTTTATTTTATCCCATCATTATAAATTCGATAAAAACGATTACAATTTCTAACAATATAAAGATACGGCCCTTCTATCTGTGTACGAACCAAATTGTTTTGGACAGCATATATTGCACATAAATGAATACCTAACAAATTATTTTGAGAAGACAGACATATAAACAATACCGACACGTGGGATACTTGTATACAACAAGTTCAGTCTCAAATCTCAGGTCACCAAATTCTTCCATAGTTTTACCTTAACCCCTTAAACAATACTAAAACTCAATGTGGTTTTGCGTGATTACATATTGTCGCTACAGGGAGTATCCACCACGATAACAAAGCCCCAACAATCTATGTACATATTAAGATAAGCGACCACGCAATGAGAAAATAGTTGGATTTACCAAATAGGACCGGTGTGGACGTAGTATTAGGTTCTTTGTCCTGTTCAAAGTTCTCATTGGTAAAAAGTAACGTTTTTAGAGCTTATTTTTATGCAGTTATATTTTTAAAACAGGTGTAATTAATGAATAATATTTTTAAACAAAAATTGTGGATTTATTTTGAAAATCTCAACTATTTAATTATATGTGCCTTTCCGAATTATCACAGTAACTCCTTGCGTTGAGTTAATCAAAGTCTCAAAGTCTCAAAGTTAAAGAATTCGACGCCAGGTTTGATGAAGAAGTTGTCAAGGATACCTAAACTAAAGTTAGCTTAGTATAGCTGTGTGAACAAGTACAAGAATTTATGGTTCGACGATCTTCTATCGCTTCTGAAAGTCTGCTTACTTAAGGTGACATATGGGCGAAAAAGGTTGTTGAGCCACAAGTACGAAAACTTACTTGCATGTTGCTCATCGTAGTTTAAGTAAAAGTATGCTACTTAAAACCTTGACTTATGATCCAACATGGCAAAGATCCAGTCCTCCTACGAGAGCGAAAACATTTTGGTAGCATCTTTTGTGTTGTAAATGTCCATATGCTATGGTAACCACTTTCCATCAAGTGTGTCATTAGCTTATTTTCAGTATTCCAGCAATAAAAAATATTAGTAATAATGATCGCCAAATACTAATAATAGTTGCTACTTGTTGTTGTACTAATAATAAAATAGCTGGTTACTCGCGCGGCTATTAAAACGTAAAAACTCTTTTAAAACAAAAACTTTTTGCCGACTACAAACAAATAGTTGTAAACAATGTTATTGCAAAAATGTTTTTAATCATGTTGTTTTGCTGACGGTCGTATACAACGAATGCTTTTGACAAATACACGTGTTAACAAAAGCGACATTCTCTCAATTTTTTGCTTTTATTCTTTTCGATGTGTTTCCAATTCATTTTTGTTAAATAACATTTAATATTTATATGACATACATAAATGAATTTAATATACAAGTATATCAATTTGGTCCCCAGATAGGTAATTCTTTCAGTTTGGGGCACACTGTAAGCTTAAGGCAGCCCTATACCAGCTGTAATGCAAATAGAGTATATATTTTTTATACTTGTAAGGCAAAGGTACAGAGAATAAACACAGAAATAATCTGAAACATTGATGAAAGTTTATTACACTAGAATAATTACAATTATAATATTAAATATAGCACACTAATACACAGAAATATCGCCTGTCAGGTGTCGAGCATCGATTGCCCTCCAAGAATACTGCGATTCTCAAGCAGCAACTATCCAACACAATATATCCTTGACTGCTTCAGACTGCTTGCTGCAGACTGTCCGTTTTAGATTACCCGTATGGACTGTTCGTGTAGACTCTTTTCGTCATATGCTTACTCTATAATAAGAAACGCTACTTCGACAGACTTACAATGTTTGGATTTTGGACAGTTAGTCTAGGGTTGTCTCTAGTTGTTGACGTTTTGCGAATTGATAAACTGGACTGTATAAGATTATTAGTTTATTTTGTATATGGTGTAACATGGTAATGTTTGATATTGTTATGTATATTCATGTTTATGTATATGCATATTCATATATATTTATGTATGTAATATTAATAGGTGTAATTAAGTGTCTATTAAGTATAATTCTTATTTATATAATATTTTATATACTTATATGTTTATCCTTGAATTAAATATAATATAAGTAACTGCATATCATCTAATATTTATGTATGTGGTAGATAAATTGAGTATGTTTTATTCCTGCCACGGATTGTCTGGAAGAGATCGCTTCTTAACGATAAGGCCGCCCATTGTGCATATTTAGAATATTTTTAGGCTACAAGTTTTTCTGTAATGGTGTATAATATAGTGTTCTCTCTCTCTCTCTACGTTTAATAACACGAATAAATGATTTTGACAGTCAAACTAAACTTACCTAGTGAACTCGCGTGACAAGCCCTGGTGGCTCATGATTTTACAAACACTCCAAAAATAACCTAATTGTGATGTCCAATGGCGTGTAAAGCATAAATTACTTTATGTCCACTTCCTATTTAGGATAACGTATATTCAATTTATATCGTTACACCTTCTGTAATTATAATTGTATCCGTCGTAAATAAACATTATGTACTTTTTTATTTTCATTCGAATTTGCATAGGCAGCTTGTACAGACAGCAGAAAAATAAAAATAAAATAAAAAAAACCTTTTTAGTAAAAATTCTCTTTTTCGGTTTCGTAACAATTTCTGACAAGAGAAAGCGCTAAATAGAAAGGAGTTTAGTATTCTCATTCGGAGGCTAGTACTCATTCTGGGTTGTTGAGCCACAGCAGTTAGCTTTAGTCAACACTCTGGGATCAGAATTTACTGAAATTTTTTGGATTGTCAACAAATCGTTGTCTCCAGTTGTACGTCCTTGCAGGAACAAAGTAAATATACAATTTCCTGTAGCCGGGTCGCTTTTCATAAGAGGCGACAAAACAACCCATAGCCAGGTGGTAGGGTATATGCCCGTCTGAATGTATACCACCCCTGATCTAGAGCCGCCATAACAACCTTGAGTTGTGTTCCGGCATTAATAGCTAGGTTCCAGCCCCATTTACGAGTCCGGCAACACATTGGTACCACCTTTAGTGTTACAAATATTTATAGGCGACGGTAACCACTTTCCACAACAGTTGGACCGTCAGCATGTCTGCTGTACTCCAGCAAAAAATTATAGTTTATTTTATTTGTTAGCTTATTTTTAAGATTTCTCATCTTCCAGATAGAATTTAGGTCTGGTGTTTTCCATTTTGTAATAGAAAAATATAATGGTTTTTTCAAGTAATACTAATTACATTACATTACATGTCAGTGACGTGGCACACAGGATATGATAATACTCGGCAAGCACTGTAGCGAATTGTATTCGAATAAATGATTCGATACAAGTTGTTACACGAGTATATATTTTAATTTACTATGGTCTGGGTGTCTGGTATCGGCCCCAGAGTGGTACGTCGTTGTATATTACCCATAACAAAGCGTAACTTGCTTAATTTGGGGATATACAATATGTGTGTTTGTCTGCCGATTATTAGTAATAATTATTATAATTAGTTTTGTTAATTATTATTATTATTTAATTAACAAAATTGGGTCGCTTTGGTGTTACGCTAATAGGAAGGTTTCCACTGAAAATCAGCGTTGTGTCGGATATAATTCCGGCACAGCAATATGCTGAGTGCAATTCTTGTTTGCTGAAAATGCGGCGTACAAATTCTCAAAATATACTCTGTGTATAATAATGTATAAAGAATGTAATTACGTCGCTATCTCTACGAATGAAATTTTATTTCTTTCTTTATTTTCTTTTTTTCACATTTCTTTTCCTGAAATTTGTCGTCTCTTCTGTTAACCAGCCACAGCATGAGTCTATTTTTGGGTAATTTACACAATCTAATGTGGCAACCCTGGTCACAGGCAACCAATTAAGTACGTCGAATAGCAATGATTGTTTTAAACGGCGCTGTAACAATTCACAAGGCTTTAATTAACAAGTTGGAACCTTCGCAGTGGCTGGTTTTGCAAATAAAATGTTCTTTACAAAGACATAAAGCCAGTTGGAGTTCTATTGTATTTAAAGTTGAATTGATGGGATGTAAAACCGAGCAGCAATCCTATTTATTATTAAAATCTAGAAACATAATACCTAGTATATAATATAATAGAAATTTGTTTGCCAAAATAAACAATTACAGAATTAATAATTACAATAATTTAACGGCAAAAAAGGCGGCCTTATCGCTTAAAACGATCTCTTCCAGGCAACCTGACTGAGGATACTTTTAACAACTTATGTCTAAGTATAATTAAATTAAAAAGAAGTAAAAATAAAAAAAGGATGAACAGCACGTGTGGACAATAAACAGCAAAGTTAAGAAGAATAGAAAAATATAATGTTACGAGTTGCAGGACTCGCATTAAAATGCCGTTGGAATTATTATAGAGTTTATTAGAACCATACAAACACGTATAACAGAGGTACAAATGTACAGGTTTGTTTTTTTTCCTCTTTAATTACGATTAGTTTTAATTTAGTTAAACCACCAAATATTATTTAATATTTCTTGTAATGTTTCCTTGGACACCGGGTTGCCTGGAAGAGATCGCTATTAGCGATAAGGCCACCCATTGATCTAATGGAAATGTCTTTATATTAAATGTCTAGGTTTAAGTTATGGTGAACAATAAAGAGTTTTCATTCATTCATTCATACAAATATAACCAAACGCAATAAGTCCAAACGTAATGCAGGAGATCGTTATTCTAATACACGCGCAAAGTCCATCATTAAATAGATTACCGAATGTACACAAGTCTTGCTTCGCTTGTGGTTATCGCTCGACTGCCCTTCCTCAATTGGGCCATTGGTTTATATCGCACAAATGCAACATGTCAGCCCGGCAGCATGAACCGAATTTCCGTGAGTCGTAATCCGCACATCTGGGTAATTATGCCTGCAAACGGTCATAAACGAGTACAATAGGCCGTTCTCCATAATAATCAATAAATAAGTAAACAAAAGAAGACGATCATATAAGAATTACAATCAGTTCAAATGCCGACAGGTAATAAAATATTTTTTTATAAATATGCAGCTGAGTTTTGTTTTTCTCGGAACTTAAGTTGTAATAATATATTTTATTATAAACTAAGATAATGTATTTTGACAGTAGTCTGTCAATGAAAGTAAATTAATTGCCAAGTGCGTGACAGTCCATGAATTATGAACGGTTCCGTAGAGGTGATAAACTACATCAAAGGATCTGTCGGAAAAATATTAGAGATGAGATAAAATAAAGTATGGAATTGCCGACTGGTGAAACACTCGAAAAAATAAAAGTTATTTACTCAACATATGAATTTTTCATGTTATCATTGTGAACGCGGAGATAGAACCACAGTCAAGTAACATTCAAAAGGAAAATTTGATCAGATAATAAAACGCCCCGTAAAGAAGTATTGTAATATAGTGAACATTATATTGGCGTACAGGCGAAACCTCCTATTCTTTGCAGGTGCTTAAAGCAGCAGTGCAAGCGATACGTACGGCTTGGCTACCTCGACTAAAGCCATGCGCAAAACCCTATTATTAAGCGTCTTTTATTCTGGCTATTACTAAAAAAGAAGACTAGAAAGAAAGATAGAAAGAAAGAAAGAAAGAAAAACTTTATTCGAAGAAATAGCGACGTAATTACATTCGTTATACATTATTATACACAGAGCATATTTTGAGAATTTGTACGCCGCATTTTCAACGAACAAGGTTTGCACTCAGCATATTGCTGTGCCGGAATTAATTCCGACACAACGCTGATTTTCAGTGCAAACCTTCCTTTAAGCGTAAAACCAAAACGATCCAAATTTGTTAATTAAATAACTAATAATAATAATAATTTATAAAACTAAGTCTACGTATATAATATTTAATTAGTAAAAATAAATAAATACATTTGAATAAAACCAACAATAAATTATAATAACAATTTCCAGAACGATAATTATCGTAGTGATTTTGGGTAAGAACTACTAAACCACGCTACATTTGCACTTCGATTTGCCTGTCTATGTATGTAATTCTATTTGGATTCATATCAAGGTGAGTTAGTAACTGAACTACATTGTAATTATTTAAAGGCTTATCAATGCATATGTATGATCTTCTTTTTGTAAGTTGAGAAGATGTCTTTTATAGTGGAATTTAAATGAATTTATTGTTTTTAGGTCTCTAATTGGTGGAGGAATATCATTCCAGCAATGAGTGGCAGCAAATTTGAAACAGCCTCTGAAAGCAGCTGTCTTGTGCTTCGCTGTTATTAAAGGTTTCGTAACAGACCGCATAGTATAATGGTGTGACCTATCCCATCTCCAGTCCATCTTATTGTACAGATATTTAGGGTACTGCGAGGAAATTACACCAAACAGCATACAAGCTAAGTGTAACTTCCTCCTACCTGCCATCTTTAACACATTATTTTTATTTAAATATGGGGTAACATGGTTTCTTCTTGGTATGTCATAACAGTAACGGGCACAAGCATTTTGTATGCGCTGTATTAGATGCTCTGTTCGTGATAATAGGCCGGGCCCATATACTGTGTCACAATAATTTAATTTAGACAGCACCAGACTCTCTATTAATCTTTTTCTTACTTCTACATTAATGTAAGCCCTAATTGTATATAATATTTTTAATCTATAAAAACAGTTCTTCATAATATTACTGATATGCTTTTCAAAATGCAGTTCTGAGTCAATAGTGAGACCTAGGCTACAAGCAGTATCAACCATTTCAATTTGTTCATTTTGAATTTTAATTATGGGACTACCATTTTTTATTGTACTAACTTGTTGGCGACTACTACTATGATACTAGATCATAAATTTACATTTTGTTCGATTTAATACCAGTGTGTTGGCTTCAGACCATTGTACAAGTCTTTCTAGGTCACTATTAATATCACAAACAGCTTCATATGTTTCACTTGGGATAAAATGTTTATAAAGTTGAATATCGTCAGCAATCATATGAAACCTACAATGCTGAATGCAATTGACAACATCCACTGTGTAAATTATAAATAATAGTGGACCTAAAATAGATCCTTGAGGAACTCCTCTAGTTAGATGTAAGGGATCTGATGCAGCAAAAGTTCCATCTGCTTTTTTAATTTCAACTTTTTGTTTCCTTTCTGTTAGATAGCTACGGAACCAAAGAACAGACTACTGAGACAACTGTCCAGTATAAAAATTAACTTTACAAATCTGCTACATTCTATGTGACTAATAAATCTTCTTTATATATGTTAATATTGTTACAACTTAAGTTCCGACAAAAACAAAATACACTTGCATATCTGTAAAAACACATTTTATTACCTGTCGGCATCTGAACTAATGTAATTCTTTTATGATCGTCTTCTTTTGTTTACTTATTTATTGGCATACGTTTCTAAAGAACAGCCCATTGTTTATTGTACTCGTTTATGGCCACTTGCGGCCGACTCATTAGCCAGGTGGTTCGGATTATGTTGACTACGATACGGGCATATTGCATTCGTGCAGTATAAAACGATGGCCTGATTGAGGGAGGAGGCAGTCGAGCGATAAGAACGATCGGAGATCGAGTAGTGACGGACTTTGCGTGTTTTATTGAATTACAGCCCTCTGCATTATGTTTGGATTTGTTGTGTTCGGTTATATTTGTATCTGTGTTATACGTGTTTGCATAGTTCTAATAAACTCTATAATAACTCCAATGGCATTTTAATTCGAGTCTTGCTACTCGTAACAATATTTCACATTTGTTTTAAAATGTGAAATATTAACATATATTATTTAGATGAAATAAATAAAAAAATTATAAAGTCTTTCAGTTTTTATTTGATTTGGTGAATAATAAGGCGTCAGAATAGAAATAATCTGTGGCGCCTCTTTAATGATAATCAGCAGAGATATTGTATATCCCGAAATTGAGCAAGTGACGCTTTTGTTACGGTTTATATACAACGAACTACTCTGGGGTCGATCCGAGACACCCAGTCCACAGTAAGTAATGGAGAAAATTCGTTTCCGAAATTTACCATACCAGGAATCGAACCCGGAGCCTCTGTGTTGCAGTGAGGTAGACCGGCTAAGGCTTAGCCCGATCAACCAGAAAGCCCGTCACCTCTAGTATTGTAATGTTTAAAGTTTTCAGTGTTAAGTTTTTTTTAGACAATTTTATTTATTTTTTTATTGCATGAGGTCAGTAGTCAGGTAGACGGCCCAATAAATCTCTAAAGGATTCCAGTTTTAACAATGAATTAAAAAAGAGAAAAAAGTCAGGGTCCAGCAGATTTCAGAAATGTGATTTTAAGAATTTTCGTCTGTCTATTCTAATAGATGCCCCAGCATCACGTGAAATCACAGAAGGGCGCAGAACGGATTTAACTGAAATTCGACACGGAGCTAGCTTATATGCCGTGTTAAACCTGATGGAAAGTACTTACCATCGCCTATGGACATTTGTAACACTAAAGGTGCTATAAATGTACTGCTGCTCTCTTAACAAATACTGGATGCCGAACACAACTCATGGTTGTTATGGCAGCATACTCTAGACCTAACCATTCAGTCGAGCAAAACCCCTTAGCACCTGGCTGTGGATTGTTTTGTCGCCTCTCACGATAGGCTGCCCGGCCTCAGGAAATTGTATTCCTTCTTCGCTCCTGCACGGATAAAATTAATTTTGGTATCGCCAAGTAAACTTCTTTCGGCCTATACAAAATTTTCTCTAATTAATTTAAATTCTTTTTTTTAAATTTGACTTTGTGTTCCCCTTTTCGCATGCACGTCAATAAATCATTTATGTTATGTCATCACAAATTATAAAAAAAATAGAAATAAATAAATACATAAAATACATAAATAAATATAGCTTATTAATATAACATAAATATACTACGCTCGTAATACTCTGCAAATTTATATTGCATAAATAACTGTATTATAACTTGCATCGCGCCGCACCGCTTAAACCAGTTACATTAATATTGTTACGACTTAGCCAAAATTCCACGAAGCAAACCGATAAATGTGAAAGCGCACCTGCAGGCCATAAAACCCAAGTTTATTACCTGCCCGCATTTGCACTTCTTTTGTTTTCTTAGTGTTTAATATTTGTAATTAGAAAAGCCGCCTATTGTGTATTGTAATCCTCTTCCCGTAGGCAGTGGCCAGGTGTTATTCTAAAAAAAACATTGTTTACACAATCGTGACATATTGTAAGTTGAGTATAAAGAGATGCCCTAACGGAGAGATCGGCAGTCAAGCGACGATTACAATCAAAGCAAGGCGTGTACATTTGATAAGCGATATAGTGACGGACTTTGCGCGTGTTATTTAATTGTGCATTACATAAGGACTTATCGCGTCCGGTCATATTTGTACCTATGTTATACGTGTTTGTATAGTTCTAATAAATTCTATAGTAATTCCAACGGCATTTTAAGTCGAGTCCCACACTCGTAACAATATTATAATTATACCTATGCAGTAAATAAATAAAAACATCAATACAAATACTATAAATAATTTAAACCGCACGTCTTCGCCGCTTATTAAATACTAAATAAACTATAATAACATAAATTAAGAAAGCTGAAAGTGAAATGTTCTGAGGAGCAAAGAAGCAGCTGCATTTCATGCCCATTAATCAGGTACGAGCGTGCTCTTTCTTCCCATCTAAATTGCCCAACACTTCTTTCCCTACAAAATTGACATAGTGCATTGTTATCCTAAACCCAGCGCCGCCGCAACACGTTTCTGTAATTATTCTTCCATACTATGTAATTCGAGTAATTTAATTAATTATAATTATTATTTTCTACACTGCTGAAGGTTATATACTCTGTGGCCACAAACATTGTCTGTGAAAGACTGTCGGATTTTTTTTGGTGAGCAATAATTTTATGTAAAATGTTAGTTTTGGTTCTTTTTTAATGAACAATAATATGTGACGACCCTGTCTCTGAGCTCTTTGTATGTAATTGAGCTTTAAATTACAACATATTTTCTAATATGAAGTGGACTATTTTCATAAAAGTTTTAGGTGGAACAAATGGTTATACAATTATTCTGTATTTTTTTTATGCCTCTGTAGTTGTTATAGCCTTTGCCTTCCTAGCGAGGTTTAGTTTTGCAAACCAATTTTCTATTATTTAATATGATGGTTTGGGTGTTTGAGATTGGACACAGGGTTGTCTGTTTGATATCACTCGTAACACAGGCATAAACACTTTCAAGGCAAAAAGCTTTTTTATGGTTCCGTAAATAACACAATGATCATTAGGAAACCTAACCTAACCTACATTAAAATGTACGTGGTCTTTCACTCACTTACAAGGTTTTATTGAAATAAGAAAGAAAAGAAAGGAAGAAAAAATTACTTGAAGAAATAGCGACGTATTTACATTGCTAACATGTATCTGAAACATAAAACATATTTTGAGAATTTGTACGCCGCATTTTCAACAAACAAGGTTTGCACTCAGCATATTGCTGTGCCGGCATAATGTCCGACACAACGCTGACATGAGGCAAAAATTCTCTTTGGTATAACCTATAAATGTTTCATATGATATTGTTACAACATAGGCTTCGACAAAGGCACATTCCACGTACAGTCTGTAAAAACTCATTTTATTACCTGTCGGCATTTGAACTAATTGTAATCCTTTTATGATCATCTTCTTTTTTCACTTATTTATTGGCATACGTTTCTAGTTATTGTGGAGAACAGCCTATTGTACTCGTTTATGGCCGCATGCAGATATCATTAGCCAAGTGTTACGGATTAAGTACAAGCTGATTCCAGGAAACTATGTCAACGATACTGTTGACGACGACAACATCGATGGGCGAAACTCACCGACCCGTCTAGATAGGCGATAGGAACATTAATATAATTTGCTAAGTCTCGTAAATAATGTGGAAGCGACCGATAAGCGCATGAAAGAGACGGGTCGGACTGAGACGGGTATAGCTTCTTTAGGAATTATGTATTATTATTTAAATTTGTTTTATTAGTGTTAAAAACGTAATTATTTGTAATAGCCTTAAGTTGCTAGGATATAAATGTTATAGCGTTTGTCTTTCATTAAAAGTAGAACCCCAATAGATCCCGGTAAGTGAGACCGGGCTACGGGCGTGCAGAACGCAGCCTGGAGCCCGGGACTCAATCAAAATGGCAACCGGGCTACAGGGACGCAGAACGCAACCTGAAGCCCGGGATCCATGAGGTATGCCTGCACTACTGCCTACTCCACAAACAAGTAGGCCATAATGATAGTGCAGGCAGAGGTCCGCGCACGGTGGCGCATGGGTTTACAATATGGTAAATAAACATTTTTTTTTTAATTGGACTTGACTTTATGTTGTTGGTCCGAAGACCTCACCACAACTTTACCGGGGTTTTCGGGGCGAGTGCCTTTGCGAAGCGAAGGCGCTCGCGGGGATGTGGAGAGATCGTGATTGGCGGCGTCGACGCCGCCGTCTGTGTCTGTCTGTCGGTGCCTGCCAGCCTGCCGTCCTAACCGCGGGCGGGCTGATCCGAGCCAGCCGTTTTGTGATATCGTCGACCTTGTCCGTGAGGATGTTACGCGGTCGTCGCACGAGAGCCTTTCGCCGAGGCTTATAATCGGTAAATAAACAAGCGCTCGACGCTTTATATTTATACTAGTGAAGCGAGGGGCGAGGAAAATGCCCGTTACAACGTCTCGTATGCGGAAACCATGGGACATAATAATGTAAGGACCCTCAGGATAAACCGGGATCTTTGGGGTACTGAAATTTGTAGTAATAATAAGATAGAATAAGGTTTGTTTTCTGTAAAACCGTAAAAAATAAATTAAAGGGGCTGTTACAACGAAGCGGGGGGCCGGCGGAGGCGGCTTCTATAAATATAGGGCGCCTTATAAGGCGCATCGTAGTTCGTGACAAGCAGTAGTTCGCTAGCAGTCAAAAAAGGAAAGAAGCTCCTTCCCGCCGACGCCTACGAAGTTGAAGCCTCCCGTAGTATCATTTTTCGTCGTTTCATTTCGGAAGCTCCAGAATATTAGAACCAGCGACCTAAACCTACAGTCCACTGCATCTCCAACAGATACGACACGGGCACATTTCCATTGGTGAAGTATAAAGCGACGGCCTGATGGAGAGAGGAGGCAGTCGAGTGAGAACCACGATCAAGGAGTGGCGTGTGTACAATCGGGAATCTAATAGTGACAGACTTTGCACGTTTTATTGAATTACGACCTTCTGCATTACATTTGGATTTTGTATTCGGTTATATTTGTACCTGTGTTTATACGTTTTTGTGTAGTTCTAATAAACTCTATAATAATTCCAACGGCATTTTAATTCGAGTCCTGCACTTGTAACAATATCGTACTGTAACAGAAACACTATAAATTCTTATTATATTATACTTTCCTACATACATACTACTACATAAACAGGCCAAGAAATTAAATACTCCATTAACTTTACTTGGACCATCATAAGGTAACTATAGCTTGCCACGCGGCTCTGCCGCGTTACACATCCTAGGCAGAATCTTTTTCGATATTTTCGTCTATCCCGCTGAAACGACGTCATTTATCGGGATAGAAAATATTTTAAGTTACGCCTCGGGATGTGAGTTTGCTCTGTGTCGAGTTTTATTTAAATCTGTTCAGTACCTTTCACGCGATGCTCTAGTCTAACAGACAGAAAAAAATCTAAATATTGCATTATCGGAATTTCCCGGTCCGCATTATCCCTGATTTTTTTCACAGTTTTAAACGCATTGTACAAACTCGAACCATTTACAGATTTATTATAGTATAGCTAGATTTAATATTAAAGATGTTATACAGCGGAACTTTTAATAAACAAATATATCACGACAATGGCTCACAATTTTCCTCCTTCTCTAGAATAAAATATAAGCAGACAGCAACGTGGGCACTGAGATACGGTTATGTTCTTATTATGAAACGCAATGTACTATGCAACATTATTTTTGCTTCAAGTATATATACCTCATTGAATATTTTTATAAAGTAACTTTTATATCCTTATACCTAACTTTGTAAAAGCATTTAAAATATAATTTCGCATTCTTTCGTAGTAGTAGTTACGAGTTTTGAATTTTTATTATATTTATACTAGCTTCTTCCCGCGTGGAATAGTTACTTTGGGCTAACGCTAACTTTAACCCGCGACTTTTTTTACGTAGAAGGTGCCCCACCGCCCTTCCCCATCATGACTGTCCGCCGGCCTTGCACATCATAAATGCGAGCGCAGTATTTAATCATTATTTTGCTGCAATGTTATTTTAAAACTGCGATATCTCCTAAGATATTAATTGAAAGCGAATGATGTACATGGCAATTTTGTTTTAAATTAAATACTTGTGATGAATAACGTATTTATTTGGATAAGGATTAATATCATGTTTATAAAAACACTTTCGCAAATAATGCATTATTTTAGAACAAATTTGGTTAGCATAAAAAAAGTTATAGTGGGCCAACCTTAAAAGATAGACATATGCTGTCGTGGACTTTTTTTAGAACTTCGAAAGGGGAACAATTCTGTCACATATAATTTTTGCGCAACTTTAACCGTTTACGCAGCGGAAGCTCTCAAAAGAAAAAGAAGCCCCGATTTTGAAACATTCTTCATTGGTGCTCCACTCCTACTGGTCTTAGCGTGATGATATATAGCCTATAGCCTTCCTCGATAAATGGGCTATCTAACAGTGAAATAATTTTTCAAATCAGACCAGTGGTTCCTGAGCGTTTTCAAGCAAACAAACAAACTCTTCAGCTTTATATATTAGTATAAATATTTATGAGAGATATTTTTTTACTCTCATACTGTCATGCTGTGGCTTTCAAATAACTTACTCACATTAAATATTGATAAAACTAAATTTGTACCTTTTTCCCCTAACATCTCTTTATTGCCTCCTGTGTCCTTAACAATTCTTGCTCATAATTGTAAGTTTGATCGGTCTGTTATTTGTACGTGTGGCCCATTAAGCCGTGTAGATTATATAAGGTACCTAGGTATTTTAATTGATAACACTTTGACTTGGAAACCTCAAATACAAGTGTTAATTTCTCGTGTGCGTAAATTGATTTATGTTTTCAAATCACTTAGGAATGTTGTTGGTATGCAAATTTTAAAAACAGTCTATTATACTCTGGGACAATCTATTTTATCCTATTGCATTACAGCCTGGGGTGGAGCGGCTAAATCAACTCTCTTAAGACTTGAAAGAGCTCAACGAGCAGTTCTTAAAGTGATTTTGTTTAAGCCAATACGATTTCCGACTTCCGATCTATACACTCTTTGCAAGGTTCTTTCTGTAAGGAAACTATTTATTATGCAGTTAGTACTTCATAAGCACCGTATTTTACCGTTTGATCCTATTATATACAATAAAAGAAGATACGATTTAGTTTGTACACTTGTACCATGCCGACTTCGATTAGCTGACCGACATGCTTACTTTCTTAGTCCCAAAATTTACAACAGAGTTAATAAGTTACTAAATATATACTCTCTTACTCATCGCGAATGTAAATCAAAGTTATTCAACTGGCTAATAGAACTCTCTTATGACGACACCGAGAAATTACTAAACTGACTGCACTAGTTTACTAAGACACACACACTCACTCGTTCACTTGTACACACATCACACACATACACACTACACACATATACACATACATACATATACACAGCCATTCACACATCTATACATTTAAAATATAAACACGAAAAATTTCCAAATGTATAAACTTCAATATAATTTTCTTTTTATAATGTATAACAAATGAATTGTCTGGAAGTGGGCGCTAACAACTGCAACACAGTATTATACTACAGCAGTTGTTTGCGACACCAAATTGTTTCTGTATACTATGTTAATGTTTTCGAATAAATTCTTTAATTCTTTAATTCTTCTCATACGAATCTTGATAAATGTAGTTATGTAGATTCATTTAGTATTTATACAGTAGAACCTCTTTAAAGAACATGAAGGGAGACGCCAAAAAATTCGAGTTATACAGATTTCGACTTAGGCGAAGGAAACATTCGACTTGTAGAGGTTACATTTATTCAAATAATCGAGTTGTAAAGGTTGTAAAATCAAATATTGTTATGTTCGAGATACATAGGCCCAATTTATTTTTTCGAGTTATAGAGGGTTCAGATGTCGAGCAACAGAGGTTTTGGGGTTGAAGGGAAGGGAATACATTTTTTTTTGAGTTTGGGAGGTTTTCGACTTAAAGAGGTTCTACGATATTAGGTATTTATCTCTGAAATAGCCGTTTTTTATTAAATAAGTTAACGTATTTTTCTCCTATAGATTATTATTTCTATTAATCAAAGTAATCACCCATGCAATTGATGCATCTTTGCCAATGCAGTGGCAGTTTATTGATGCCCTTCTTGAAGAAATCCGCTGGACCGAATGCAACAAATTCTTCAGAGGCATTTTGTACTACCTCTCGGGTATTGATTTTATTTCCCTCCAAAGAGTTTTCCAAATTCTAGAAGAAGTAGAAGTCCGGAGGCGTAAGGGTTGCTGATTACGGCGGATGACGGAGAGCTTCCAGCTCCAGTTTATATAGTCTATTCCAGTTGTTTTTTTTCTTTTTTTATTGCATGGATTCAGCAGACAGGCAGACGGCCCACTTGATGGAAAGCTGTTACCATCGCCTTTGGACATTTGCTACACCAAAGATGCTACAAATGCGCTGCTGCTCTCTTAAGGGAGACTGGAACCTGGTCACTAATGCCGGAACACAAATCAAGGTTGTTATAACGTCATACTCTAGACCATGGGTGGTAGATTTTTTTAATAGGCTCAATGTACACACACGACATTTTTAGAATTTTATAATATTATAGATAAATTTTATAGTATGTGTGTCTGCTTCCATAACATAAAATAAAAATTGCGTAACAAGCACAAAAAAAAAACAAAGTGGAATTGAGTACCTCCTCCTTTAAGAAATCTCTTAAAATATATACGTATCTGATTCGTAGTAAGACAATTTATTTTCTAAAAATACAAATCATTGTATTCATTGACTCTTTTCCCCCCATTTGAATACGACCCCTTTCAAAATGCCAATTAGCACCTGTTGTGCTTCTCGACGAGCAATTGCCTTTACAAAGACTATCTTTTGACGGCGAACCTTGCCCTTCACGTCGTACCTTCATCTTGTTAAAGGCTCGCCTTTAAGTGCTTAATGGCCAAATTTTTATGAACACCTTTGTCACTGTCTACCTCTTAAAGTAGGGAAAGAGTTAAGATAAATTGGGCTGGAGCCGCAGGCTACGTAAAGAAACGTAACCTTTTTATGAAACTTAATGACTCTAAAGCCGCGTACTCTTTTGCGATTTTTTTTCAGGCGGGGGAAATGCATTTCACACATACCGGGTCCTTTGCTAGGGATTAGACCGTTGTCGATCATGGAGGCTTTCCACTGAGGCAATCCAAACAATAATCGACCGGCTTGTGCGGAGACTCGAACCTATGGACAAATACCTAGAGGCTAATACCCCACTAAAACCACCCTCCTCCCATGTGCCCCGCACTTATGGTAGGCCTTTCCTACCATAAGTGCGGGGCACATGACTTAGAACGTATTTACGCCCACGCCGATCCTAGCGCAAAAGTGCTTGAGAGTGCCCTGGGAATCAAAGCAAACTCACTTCCTCAACAGGGATGAAGACTCCTCTGCTCCCTAGATGCTAGAAGGCCCCTGCAGCGGTATTTCAGGGAGGGAGATCATGCGCATACCTGCGCCTCCGGGCCCCCGACTGACATCGGCGCCCGCGAGACGCATCCGCACTTGTATCTCTCTCCGTATCTCGTTCCGCGGCCTCCTTTTGAGACATGACAGTCTCGCAGAAATTGGACGCGGCCACCCAATGATCATCCCTGTGCAGCATGGCTTGCACCAAACTGCCCAGCGAGTTGATCGGACCTACTTTGTCTCGAGTTCAAACCTCTGGGGTGCCCAAGCTGCGCACTCGACTAGCATATGAAACGCCGTGTCTTGTGCGCCACATTGGCGGCATTGGGGTGAAGGCAAGCAGCCCGCAATCTGACACAGATACTTATCGAAGCAACCGTGCCCGGTAAGTATCTGTGTCATTTTGAAGGTCAGGGTCCCGTGTTTCCGCGAGAGCTATCGCAACAGCTGCGGTCGAACCGCTTCCACCGTATCAATGCCAGCGACAGGGTTTTCCAACTTTACTGACCAAGATTGGATCATGGCCGCGGTTTCCCACGTTCTGATCGCCTGCAGCTCGGCCTGGCCATAAACAAGGCCACGGGCGAGGGCATCCTGTCAGGAGCGCCGAAATTTGGCGATCACATCCGCCTGGAGAGGCCAGGGCGGATCGCCTGCCAAGAGTGTCGACGCCGTCCACGACACTGTACGGTCTCCTCGGTCCTCACCGCCAGGACCCGTTGTGCGCGGCACAACAGAGTCCTATTGTGACGGTGAAGTGCAACGGACCATACGGGTGCACAATACAGCGCCATACTCCTAAGGATGCCCATGTAGAGTTTCCTAGTCGTCCTCCCCGGTCTCCCCACGTTGGGAAGGAGCTGAGAGAGGGTGCCTGCGGACCTCACGAGTTTGGGAACTAGCTGCTCAAAGTGCGCTTTAAACAGCCATTTCCCATCGAGAATTAGCCCCAGATATTTCATCTGGGGACCTACACGAATGTCCACCCCTTGGACTGTAACGGACTAGTCCGCGGGGGGGTTACGAAACCGCCTATGGAACATGATGGCCTCCGTTTTCGCGGGGGAGACCTTCAAGCCCAGCCTACCTATTCTTCGGACCACGATCGCCAACCCGGCGTTGGCGAGGTCCACGGATTCCGCGAATGACGCAGCGTATCATCCGCGAAGCAGATTAGCCCTATTCCGGGCAGGACCGGAACCCGAAGGATCCAGTCGTAACCGACGTTCCAAAGAACCGGCCCGAGGACCGATTCCTGTGGGACGCCGCACGCGACGCGTCGCCGACCTATCGCGCGATTCTCGGACTCGCCGCCCTCCCAAAGGATGTACCTGTCCTGGAGGTACGCGCCCAACGGCCTCGTGAGGTACGGGGGAACTCCGTGTGCACGAAGCCCCTCCCTGATCTTCTCGTGAGGGAGGCTGTTAAAGGCGTTCCCTATGTCTAGCGAAACCGCCAGGACAGTATCCTTTGCTTGGACTGCGTCGTCCGTTACAGATCGCAGTGTCTCGAAGGCGTCCAACGTGGAGCGCCTCCGCCGAAACCCGAACTGCGTCTGTGCTAGCCCCGGCTCCACAGTATCGAGATGCTTAACGAGGCGTTCCAAGGTCTTCGAGAAGATCTTGGCGACCTCGTTAAGCAACACTATGGGCCTGTAGGCGGGATCACACGACGCTTACAACAACCCATGTCAAGAAGTTGGTAGAATAACCGTTCCACTTGGGTTTACGATTGTAATGCCGGCAAGCAAGTGGAACGGGAAAAATCGCGGTCGTGAACGTCGTCGTTGTGAGTCTCTAATGGAACATAGTCGATATGATTTGATGAGTACGTGTAGGTATGTTGTATCAGTACTTATATATAGAAATATAGACAGACTAATATCTAGACGAGTCACAAGTATTCCGTATTCGGAATTTAAAATAAATAGGTGTGACAGGTCCTGTTTAATTTAAATTTCGAACACGGGCCATAAATGTTTGAACTGATTTTGAACAAGGTACTTTTGCGCCACCCGACAGCCTCTGTGTTTATGTAGGTAGTTCCAATAAATATCGAATACGGGCCAGAAATGTTTGAACTGATTTTGAACAAGGTACTTTTGCGCCACCTGACGGCCTTTGTGGTTCCATTCTAGGGACGGTAAATTTTTAAATAATTTTAATTTTGATTATTTACTACCTTTTCACGTCTAACTAGTACATTTGGTATTGCAAATATACATAGACGTCATTAACCGCTTTCAATCAGATGGATTGTTAGAATGTCTACTATATCTCCACAAATAGTTAAAATTAAAATAAAACACCGTAATTATACTTTGAAAACTACGCAACGAATTTCTCTAACTAACATGACAGACACTCTTAAGCCCTTTATCGTCGACTGACAGTGAAGGTGATTATTGCCGAAAAATATGTATAATTATTAGGTATACTAGAAATTTTGTAGTAGGCGAGTCTGAAATAATTTATGTATACCATACATACATATTGTCACGCCTGTTTCCCATTGGGGTAGGGGTCGGTAGAGACGATGGATTTCCACCTGCTACGATCCTGACAAACACTTTTCGCTTCATCAACTTTCATTAATCTCTTCATACATACACGCTTATTTAAAGTGTTTTTACGTGACTTTTTCAAAATATCTTCAATATTACTACCACTAATATTATAAACGCAACAGCTTGTAAGAATGTGTGGATGTATGTTTGTTACCCTTTCACGCAAAAACTACTGAATGGATTTTGATGAAACTTTACAGTAATATAGCTTACACATCAGAATAACATATAGGCTATAATTCATAAAGATATAGGGTGAATGCTCATCATTATTACAATTTTCCATCACCACGCGGGTGAAATCGCGGGGCGCAGCTAGTACACTATATATACGTTGGAGAACACGATGCAATTATTTTTAGATTTCTTGTCTGTTTATCTGTTTATTCGAAATTCGCGTAAAAAATACTAGGCCGATTTCGTTGCGGTCTTCTCTAATCGACAGCAAATTGTTAGATTCAAAGTCTGCGTTACTTTTTCTTCCTGGGAAATCCTGTGGGAATTTTTCTGGGAATTAATTAAAATGGCCAGATTAAAAAAAATATTGAATTTCAATGTGATATTTTTACTAATCGAAATCAAATTTAATGTAATAAAATATGTGTATGTGTGTATGTGAGGTTTTTTTTTATCCCGGAAGCAATTTGTAGTTGTTTGGGTGCGTAAAAATTAGCTTATTCCGAGACAGTTTTTACTAAAACGATAGCTGCGGTACTTTGTGTCCCGGGAATCCCGCGGGAATTTCACGTCGATAGTGGACGAAGTCGCAGACACATCCTGGTATGTTGATAAAATGTATAAACTTCAATTAAAAACTCTTAGAAATTAGTTTCCATATAAAATAAAAAATAAATACTGTAACGATAAAATCGGTCTCCTTACTTACTGTAAGATACCCATAAAAAAGCAGACCAAAGAATGTTACTCTAACAAAAACCTACGGAGAGAAATTCAGCACTCTGTATATACGCGGGCCGTTGCGCGACACCGGTTCGTCACGAGTCGAGCTAACAACGCATACGGCCAACAACACATACGGCTAACAACACATACGGCTAATAACACATACAGCAAACGCATTACTGCTTATTTAATCCCGCACCTACTAAATGATTTACTTCTTGATTTTAGGAACAGTGTTATGCCTAAAAACATTAAACTTTCCCAAATTGTTAAATGCAACACTTTGTCAACCATACACAGTATTAATATAAACCCTAGTGGTTTTCGATACTATGTATACATCGATCAATTGTATACTGTTTCTTTGTTGTTTTGATAAATAAATAAAAACAATTGGCTTAAGAGCTGGCTCGGTTCCGAGTTAACTTTTTTCCCAATAATCTTACATTTATAAACATATTCGAGTGTGGCTTGTGGTGACTACTGGCTTATTACCTTCAGTTTATTACATTCCAAATATTCAAAATCTGGTGTTTTTTTATCTCGATAAATGACGTTGATTCTGTGGGATAGACGAATATAGTGAAAAATACTTTTTTTTATATTGGTTCAACTTTGTTGAACATTTTGTAATGCTGATATCAGATAGATCAATTAAATTGAACCAATTTGATTGTAAGACACACAGAAAGGCACGACGGTATTAAATGAATGATTCAAATTTATATTTATACGGATCACTTTGGTTGATTCATCCAAATTGAAATATAGAAAGGAACCGTCTAACATCGGCTTAACTAGCTATTTCTTTGCGAGTGAATTATAAATACACCCACTTCATCCTTTTATTATAACTCCTTTACTATGCAGGCTGTCCTCTTACTGTCAGCGAGGCCAAAACATCGCCTACATTTAAGAACGCACTCAGAAACACTACTTTTTCTTGAATAATTATTCTTAATTCTTATACTATAGACTAATTAATATATATCTTATAAATTTGTTTGTATGTATTTAATTTAATAAGACAAAGATAGTAATTTAAGTATGTGTGTAAGTAAGTGTGTATATGTGTAAAAGTAATTCTGTAACATACTTCTGTATAAAACTTATTAAAAAAGACAACTTGAGATATAAATAAAATAAGAAACTTAAAAAAAAACAATGTTTAGCTAGACGTGTTGCTGGGGAGTTTCTTGCCGCTTCTTCTCCTTAACAGCAATAACACGTTGCGAAGTGGTGTACATAAAATAGGAAGAAAAATTAAATTTTAACTTAAATATATGACCTTCAAAAAGTGTTCTCCAGTGGAACTTATTTTGATTAAAAAACTTTGAATTTGTGTATTTAATTTATAAAATATGTAGTTTAAGTATGTTTGTTTAAATCTACGTAATAATCGGTACCACCTACATCGCCAGATTAGATTAAATTATTCCTTAAGTTAGGTTGCCTGGAAGAGATTGCTTTAAGCGATAAGGCCGCGTATTGTTTCTACCATAACAATATTTTAATTGTGCATTTTTTTGTTGTATATTTGGTGAGCATTGAAGTGTTATCTATAGATCTATAAATAATCGGCAGACAAATTTGTATATTGTAGGTATATATCCCCAAATTAAGCAATTTACACTTGTGTTATGGGTATTATACAACGGATTACTCTGGGGCCGATCTCAGGTACCCAGACTATAGTAAATCACGGAAAAAAATCGTTTCCGAAATTTACCGTACCAGGAATCGAAAACGGAACCTCTGCGTTGCAGTAAGCAAAGGCTTAGCTCGCTCAACCACAAAGACAAGTCAATTATAAATTCTTTTGAGGAATAAATCTCTTAAGCATAATTACTTTGTAAATGTCCAAGTTGCCAGACCACTGCCTCGTTAGTTGGATACGTGTAGTGGATTTAAGTGCTCAAAGAAACAAAGTACAGGTAAAGGCTGCTCATTAAAAGGTAAACGGACACCGCTCCCAGCAAGACAACAGCATTAGAGAGATTACACGCTTTAAAGTAGATTAACTCCATGTTCGGAAACTATCTTGTAAAGAATCTAGAAGGTAGTCTTATTGTTAACATTCCCAAGACATTTTGGCAGTAATTTAAAACTTATGTCTTCGTCTTGTCCTTCTTTCTTTTTTCATATATTTTAGAAAGTACTTCGTATATACGGATTAAGTTTAATAAAAGATAGATAGATAACACTTTATTGCTCACCAAAATAAATAAATACAGAAACAAAATGCATAATTACAAAACAACAGGCGGCCTTATCGCTAAAAGCGATCTCTTCCAGGCAACCTAGCTTAAAAGAAATTCTTAACTAATCTGGCGATGTAGGCGGAGCTTACACTAATTTATAAATTTAATACATACATAAATACAAAATAATCTAAATAAATATATTTATTAACACTATGGGAGCTTACGTCTAGTCATCACAGCGGACAACGAATTACTGACTAGCGCAGCGCGGGAGCGTACATATTAATAGTTGCTCTATCTCGCTTGCACATCATCCGTCCCGCCCACACACTGTGTACTAGCAGTACGACTTGTTAATACTGATCCTTAAGGTTACCGTTTACAAAATAAATCAGTTCACATCAGCACTCGACTGTGAATACTACTCTTTGCCATCTGAAGTATCATTTAACCTCTACCTCCCGCTGCTACAACATTATGAATGACAAGCATTTTATATTAAGATATATTACAATAGATAAATAAGTAAATGTTAAATATATTAGACATATTTATTTAAAGATAGATAGTATTCTCCAAGGGAGTTCCGTTAAAGGTAAAAGGTTAAAAAAATAATTATATTCTGAACCTTATGCACTGTGCTACCATGGCTTAAAAACCACGTCAATCACGAGAAAAAAACTTAAGGTAACTGATAGCGAATTGCTATCTGATGATAAAATTGTAATATTATAATAATAATTAAAGGAGTAAAATAAGAAAAATTAGATTAAGGGAAATTTTTTATTGCACGAGTTCAATAGACAGGCAGACGGCTCATCTGATGGACAGCGGTTAGCATCGCCAATAGACATTTGTAACACCAAAGGTCCTAGCAATGCGCTGCCGCTCTCTAAATTGGGATTGGTAGCTGGCCTCTAATGCCAGAACATAATTCAAGATTGTTATAGGTGGTAGGGTATTTGCTCGACTGGGTGGCGACCACCCCTGGTCTAGAGTATGCCGCCATAACAACTTTGTGTTGTGTTCCGGCATCAGTGACCAGCTTCCAGTCTTCTTTAAGAGAGCAGCAGCGCATTTGTAGCACCTTTGGTGTTGCAAATGTCTATAGGCGACGGTAACCACTTTCTATCAAGTCGGCCGTCTGTCTGTCTGCTGAACTCCTACAATAATAAAAAAAAATCTTTTGCTTGTTTATTTTTTAAAAGTGCATTTTCCATTGTAAGGTCCATTTATTTTTGTGTCATAACGACTATGTTTAAAGAGTTTTTTGTTCTTTCTTTCTTCTATCTAAAATTTCATTGACTTTCGGGCTGATTGGACGAAAGAAAAGAGTAAGGCCTCAGATTCATAAATTCGCCTTTTCTCTATCTTCCACGACTCAAGAAAAGTTAAAGGTTACAACCAATTAGATGAGGGATCTATGAGCTCTAAAGCATTGAACATACGCAGCTTTACTAAAAGAGCACTTTGTACTTAGAACTTAGACGATCTTCTAAAAATTCACATTCAGAGAGCGCTCCCAACGTTACAAGCGTTTAATAAACCCTCTTTCTATTAGATTTCACTTTTTAAAAGAGTTTATGACGTCTACTTTCTTAAAAGTGTCCAAGTTCTTGCAATGAAGTCTAAGAAGAATTTTGAAACATATTTCTAGGTAGAAAGGGTGAGTGGAAAAATTTAAATGCTATGTGACATGTTCATCGTTTTGACGATAGATTTATAAGTACGTCCTTTAAATTATTAAAATGGTTGAGAGGGCTATACGAGCGTTTCATAAGCTCATTGATAATAAATAATTCTGTCGGTTATCAGTTACTACAACAGACAATCGTCAGTAAGATGTAGGAACCGGGCATAAATAAAGAAGAGTAAGATGTTATGTTGTTGACTTGTTGATAAGTGAGAGTACTGAGGATGTGTGTAGTGAGAGTAGTGATTAGTGTATGTGTGTGTACACGGTAGTGTTAGTCTCACTAGGTATGTCTGTGATTGGAAATTAATGAATGTGTTCAATATACCATTATATAGTTTATTAAAACTAGAGATTTCCCCGTGACTATGTCGCGGGTGAAACCCTAGTGAGTAGCTATATTTTACTTACATAAAAACATAATTAGGTTTTATATGTATATATTGCAAACGAAGCCGCGGGCAAAAGCTAGTATATATTTAAACCTTTCTTGCAAAATCATCAAAGTGATGGTGAAAACTGTTTAAAAATCCGTTTCATGGTTTAGGAGGAGTTAGCGGATATACAGACAGACAGACAGACGCGAAGAGCGATTTAGTTTTTGTAAAGAATACGTTGATAGTAGATGTATCAATCAAATTGAATTAATTTGATTGAAAGGTACAGAACTGCAAGAATATTGTTGGTATTATGAATTTCACACCTTAGCTTCTTTAGATCAAAAACAAACATGTTACACTATTTGCCCGTGGCGCTGTGTTCGCCTCTTTCCCTTTTCCGCTGTGTGCCATTTAATTGTGCTATGGACGATTTGCTGATGCTAAATAAGGTATTCACAGAATTCTTATGGTTTTACTGGTGCCTTCCCATAATAATATTAAAGAGCAAATAGGTTATGGGTCCAGCACGCTTTCACTGCGATTTGTTTGTGTGAAAGTGCAATAAATATATTCAATGACCACAAAACGATTTATGCTCATATTGATCACTTTGGTTTGTTCATCTTGGATTAGTTAACTGTATTATACACTGACTTTTTACACTTTTCAGAATTTTTAGAACACCTCGCCATCCCTCCAACAATTTTACAGTAGAAGTAGCTTAGCAAATTGCCACAACCGATAGCGGATTGGAGTCGTTGATAAACTATTTTAATTAAAGGGTTATAAATGAAAAGAATTTAATACATTATTGTTTGGAAATTATAGACAATATTTTATATAAGATATTATATAAAATATTGTACTTAAAGTTTTACATGTAATAAAATAAACCGAACACAGTACAAATCTTTCGCGTCTGCCAACATGAAAATAAAATGTAATGAATACCGTCTATGCACAATTGAGAGATTTTGAATTATAATCTACACAATTACCATATCATATTAGAGATAAATATTGTTATATATAATTATGGTAAATTATGGAGAACTACTCTATACAAAATAGGCGCTAATCGCAGAATAAATAAAAATACAATATTAATATATAATTAAGGAAATGGCCGATCGTATCGTTTAGAAATAAGAGGGTACATTACAAAATCAAATATTAACTTTAAAAAGAAACACGACAAGAACAACTATGCTACCAAATAACTGTAACATAACATTAGATGGTTCAATTTTATCTTTCAATTTAGATGAATCAACCAAAGTGAATTATTTAAACAAAACTTGAATTAACAATGTAATTGAATAGTGTAGTGTACTTTTAGTTTCCTTGAACCGTGTAATAACAGCATTCAATAATAATATTTTATTAATTTATTTTCATGATAAAAATATAAATTATGCTTCACAAAATTCTTAATAAACAAATAGATGAAAGCTTGGTGTCAGTAGAAGATGTCGACAAAACAACCCACAGCTGAGTGGTAGGGTTTTTGCCCGTCTGGGTGGCTACCACTTCTGGTCTAGGGTATCCCGCTATATCAGCCTTAGCATTTGTAACACTTTTGGCGTCCATAGTCCATAGGCGATAGTAGCCGCTTCATGAAAAAAAATCAGGAAATGTCCTGTATGACTCTGATCACTTCTCTCCTAGAGAATGCAAAGCTTTTATATATGAATATAAATCGTGAGTTGTATACACAATAATTATGCTAGATACACAGGATGCATACATACAACTCTCATGAAAGAAATATGTGTGCATGTCTATAATATATTGTTGCGAGCCGATGCGCCTAATCCTTTGCAGGTGTTTTATTACCCCTTTGAATTTGAGTGATGTACTGTTCGCGCTAATCTCTTCATTTACGCCGCAGCTAGACGTCATAAAACCTTATTTCATAACGAATTTCTGCCCTGCGGTTTGGTTTTGTTGTATTCGGTTTTTATATATATATAAACAGGTTTGCGTTGGACCACGATCACGTTCAATGCCGGACGATGATGCGGTCGAAGATGGAGCACGCTTCCCTAGATAGTACCTATTCATACGAAACTTGAAGGTTATACTTGTAAGAACTGTGAATTACGTGTGTGTACTTTTAACAAACCTTGTGATAATTCCAATGGCATTTTCGAATTTATATCCTACAAATCTCCCCCACAGATTCGTAACAATATTATATAATATTTTACCTTTAATGACCACGCTACCCTATTTTGTTAGTAACCTGTAAAGATAATAATATGTCAAAATTAATAACGCCAATTTCAAGACTAGAATTTAAGCTTAGGACCGATCTTTCACAAAATATTTAAACGCTGAAGCTTGCAAGCTATCCACACTACAGCTCAAACAAAAGAGACTTTAAATTATCAAAATGTACAAAACTTCAGAGTCGCAAAATAATTTAGCAAGTAATAAAGCTAACTACCATAAAAATAAATCCCATAAACAACTAACTCTAAAGTTTAAATTGCATAATTTAAATAAATTTGCCTTTGAGGGTGAAAACGTTTGAAAGACCGTTACGAAATTAGGTTATCTCGAACAAAATGTTCTATGTTCGAATTTAGAATTCTTTTTTTTATTAGATTCGTATTGGCACGACGCTGAAGGTTTTATTTAAGTCTACGAAGTCTGCAAGCTAAGTATTTTGCGCAGCTGGCCACTCATGAATTTGTCAGTATTTGAATCATTCCATTTTAGAACACTCATCGTTCTTTATTTAAAAATATTGTTACGACCGACAAAGACAAATTCACACCTGAATACCTGTTTTACACATTTTATTACTTTTCGGCATTTGGACTTCTTTTGTTTACTTTGTGTTTAAAATTTGTGATTAGAAAAACAGCCCATTGTGTATTGTAATCTTTTATGGTAGTCATTAGCCAGGTGTGATTCTAAGAAATTCGGTACGCACGGTCAGGTAGACATATTGCATTTGTGCAGCATAAAGCAATGCCCCAATGGAGAGATCGTCAGTCTAGCGATAACCACGAGCGAAGCAAGACGTTAGTGCCCCATGCGCTAATCTATTTAGTGACGGACTTTGCGCGTTTTATGGAATTACGATCTCGAGCATTACGTTTGGACTGGTTGTGTTCAGTTATTGTACCTGTGTTAAACATGTTTGTATAGTTCTAATAAAATAAACTCTATAATAATTCCAACGGCATTTTAATTCAAGTCCTGCAACTCGTAACAATATGTTTAACAAAAGGAGCGTTAATTTTATTTATTACTAAAGATTTCCCGTGACTACGCTGCGTGAAAAACCCTACTACCCATGCGGTAGTGTAGGGTAGGCAGGTGAGGCTATCCTCATGATTTCACTCGTCGATGTAGTTGTCAGTAGGGTTGACAAAAAAGGTTACATAAATAGTTATTGCAATAAATTTATTATTTTAATTTATTGTTGTATATACTTTTCATAAGTATATACTATAATAGTAAGTAGTCATCGGCAAACCTTCTGCGCGCGTATTATAAGTCTTTATCTTATAATAGGTATTTTTTTCCTAAATGAAAGGCATCTTATGTATTTTTTCTGCTAATATCTCATAACGCGCATGCAAGAAATTTTCAAATTCAAATAGATTAATTGCGAATATAGGTAAGTTATGAAGGTGTTACAATTAGTTGCTGGGTACATCTATATTCTGCCGGTAGCAGTGTGGATTATATTATACTTAAATCTAGTGTAGTGTCCTAGATAACCTAAGTTGTACTACTAAATAATACCCTTATGTTTGTACTGATTTATTGCATTGAACTGAACTGCAAGTAAAATACAAAAGAGCTTGACAAGATATATATTATAAACAATAGTGTGTTTAATTAGAAGATAGCGTCATCTAGTTTTGCACTGACTGAACTATTGGACTAAGGACGCAATCTCTGACACTAGTATAGGGATAATTGAATCAATTTTACATTTTTGATGATCTGTTGAGTAATTAAGATGTGAAAGCGTAATAAATATTAGGATGCTTACAAAGTATAGTAATAGTGGTGTGTTTAAACTATAAGCTATGTAATAATATTTGTGGAACGCCGAACATCAGAAAAATACATTGCACGATATGAACACTTTTATTTCATTTTGAACCTTTAAACACAATTTCAATCATGAACTTTACACTTCGCTTTAACCTTTACAGGTACACAAATCGCGGTCGAATAATCCTTTTCAACAAACATTAGCCGCTTTTTTGTGCTAAAACTCACCGATTACTGGAAACGGTCGGTATCTCAAGTGGCGCCATCTTTAAGCAGCGAATGTTTGCGGGAACAAGGTTTTCATGCCAATACAATTACTTATTTTCACAATTGTCAAAGTTATACATCGTATGCAATTACTTACATAGTTTCATATAATTTATTAAATTATGGCATTATTATATGACTGCAATTATAATTTCATGACATCTCCTGTAAATACATATTAGCTGCCATATATTTTAGGATGCCAACACATTCAAAAGAATATTTAGGACAGTTTATCCATAAATTAAATAACAGATATCCTTTTATGACGCCGTAAAATGCTCTAGAAAATCTGATACAACTGTCGTGAAGACATAAAATGGTCGTAAAACATCTTGACTCGCTCGTTATATTGATTCGAGTTAATATACACAGATAAGACAGATTTTATGGCTAACGTGAGATCACTTCTTCCTGAATAGAAAAGCTTACAATACATGCATATTGTTACGAGTCGCGACTCGCATTAAAATGCTGTTGGAATTATTATAGAGTTTATTAGAACTATACAAACACGTATAACACAGGTACAAATATAACCGAACACAACAAGTCCAAACGTAATGCAGAAGGTCGTAACTCAATAAAACGCGCAAAGTCCGTCACTTATTAGATTCCCGATTATAGTACACACGTCTTGCTTCGCTCGTGGTTCTCTCTCGACTACCTGCTCCCTCAGTCGGGCCATTGCTTTATACTGCACAAATGCAATATGTCCGCCCGGCAGCATGGACCGAATTTCCATTTCGTAATCCGCACACCTGGCTAGTTATGATTGCAGGCGGCCATAAACGAGTACAATAGGCTGTTCTCCACAATAACCAATAAATAAGAGAACAAAAGAAGACAATCATAAAAAGATTACAATTAGTTCAAATGCCAACAGGTAGTAAAATGTGTTTTTATAGATATGCCAGGTGGATTTTGTTTTCGTCGGAACTTAAGTTGTAACAATACATACATATTGTCACGCCTGTTTCCCTTTGGTAACATTAACTCTTTCAAGCTTATAATATTGGCGCATAAACGCTCCACAGCTGGGATCTGACCATTTTTTAGAGGACATTGCAGATTTCTTACAAAATTGCATATTGGCTTAGAAGGCACTACGATTAAACGCAAGCAGTTTAGGAATAATTGGAAACGCAAAACGCGTATTAACAGCACAGCGGTTGGCATGTTCGTTTAATTTTTTTCATTACCATAATGGATTTCTGGCAAGTGACCCGTTGAGACAGAGTTAGTTGAGTTTCAACTGCGATCGAAGCGTTATTAAGTGTACATTCAGAATGGTAATCTCACAGCGACAGATTTTGCGCGTTCTATGTTACTGCGATCTTCTGTCTTACCATTTAAATTTGTTGTGTGAGTACGAACTGTGAATTACGTGTGTATACTTCTAATATGTTTGTGATCTTCCGGAACATTTAAATTCGAATCGATCAAACGTAAAGATATAAATAACATATATTTATTTATAATTTTGGGAATGTTCCCCACCGACAGCGATCTGGACTAAATTTTTGACTTGTAAATTTATTTCTAATAGTATTTAATATTTAAGTTTTTTTTGTAGTGTCGTTTAATTTTTAAAACGAAAGTTCTCGAATAGAAGGAAAAGACAGAGATAGATAGATGTTTATAAAAAGACAGGTAGTAAATAAAAGAATAACGAAATTATGGGTTCCAGAAGATTCTTCCGGGTACATAAGCAGCGTAAGGCGCGCCTACCGGGCAGGTTAGAGTTGAGTTCAGTTCAAGACAGTGAAGCTACAAGTGCGATACGAAAGAGTTGGAAGAAGAGTTTAATATAAGACAGTGACGAGTTTAGTGGTGAATTTAGTGAAAATTGTAGTGGACAGTTCAGTGAAGGAGTTTCGCGTAGTTTAAAAGGAGGTCCAGAAGCGAGCTACGCGCAGTAAATTCTGTGGTGAACACTGCAGCAGTAGAAGGTGTGTCTACGCAATATCGGCGACGGTATTGTGAGTGAGACATCTTATCGTCGGAACAGTGCATCGTTAGTCGTGCCTATAGGGGCAAACCTGTAGGGAGGTATTACGTGCGGCTGTGAAGTCAATAAAAGCGTTTATTTAAAAACTGGTGTTTCCTTCCAATCCTAAGTGCGTACCCCGCTCGCACGTAACAATATTACAATAGAAATATATTTTTTTGAATTTTTGAAGAAATCTATTGAACGGGTTTAAATGATACTTGACACAGAGCTAGAGTCCACGCCACAAATGAAGTCCCATAGACGCGATGCCATCGCCGTATTTAAATATATTTAAACCTGTCAGAGTAATTCTTTGCTAATCCGTAAATCGATATATGTAATTGACTGAACAATAAATACAAAATATTTAATAATTAAAGCTGTAAATAAATTTCTTGGCTACTTTACGCTTTTATTTCCTTTATAGCGCTGCGCTCGCGGTTTTTTGGTGCCACCGTTGCAATTGACTAAAAATACGTTGTTGTTATAACAACGCTAACAAAGTTTCGCTTGCATAGCGAATGTCTGTTCTCTATCTATTTATCTACATTTCTAACTAACATAACAACAAAAAACAACTACAACTTCCGTCCGTTCACCAAAACTACACCAATTGATTGTCTTAAAGACGGCTATACATCACATTCTGCTATCACTTAGACGCTTTTATCTATAAAAGCAATCCATTATTGTATAGTTAATATCTATAATAATCGCTCCGGGTCCAATAATACAATTAATCTTAGTAATAAATTTGCTGTAACAGCACATCTGGGCCGAAACTAATTCACTCAATTAAGAGGGCTGTCTTTTCCCTTTTTCCTCGTAGCGAAGGAAACACTTTCACGTTATTGTAAGTTTTGGTACACAGTCCTCGTACTTACGACATGTTAGGTACTCGCAACACGCGACGTAAACTGAAACAACGTAAGTCAAAGAATTTTTTTGTTCAAACTGTTTATTAGGTATCAAAAAAGTGCTATTACAATAAAAGAAAAAGTTAAAACTGATTAATAATTAGGAAATACTTAAAGTGATTTTTTATTTATTTATTGATAAAAAAAAACCAACAGCGCATATTACAAAATACGTAATATTATAATAATAAGTGAATTTTAATAGAAAACATAAATACACGAATAGTGTATACCTACATATATATATGTACAGTCGCGGAATGAAAATCTTCGTCACCTTAAAGTCGACTTTTACTTGCACGCGTACAATAAACAACACCACCATCATTTTAATAAATGTTACGTTTATAAAATATACAAAGGTGAACAAAGGAAATTGCAATGTTGACAATGACAGATGCTGAGATTAACAATAAAAAACAAAGAGAATATAATCACTACGTTTGACATAAATATTAAAACCGATAAAAAGGTTTTACATGTCTAAACAATCTTCTTAGACAAGATAGAAACTCAAACAACTTTGATCTTAGTAATTTCAAACTTTATTATCAAATAGTTAAACACAATTTTCTATGGAACAGACTGTTCTGTGACTTAGTTTGAAAAGATAACATGTGCTCACGGAACGTTAAATTAATCAATTTGAAAACTGACGAACATTTTCATATCACGAGTGTACAAAATAAACAAAAAATGAAATAAAAGTGTACTTTACAAATTAAGATGCTTTGACAAGCCTGTTAAACAACATCTATTTGTATAACTACCATGTTTTTATGCAATAAATAATTTGTTTTGAATTGATGTCAGTGATTTGGCGTTTCTAATAAATATTGGCTAAAATTAGTGCAAACTAACACCTAAATTATGCCAAGCCTGTACTATGCGTATTATTTCGGAAAGTTCAGCTAAATACCAGGCGAGGCGATTGCGAGGGCGCAAAGTTTATTAGTTAACCTGTGATACATCAGCGGAATTTCCACCGCGTATAGATTAACGTCGATTGTGATTGGAAAAACAGCCCATTGTGTATTGTAATCTTTATGGTAGTCATTGGCCAGGTGTGATTCTTGGAAAACTCAGTCCACGCGGTCGAGCAGACATATTGTATTTGCACAGTATAAAGCAATGCCCCAGCGGAGGGGTGAGACAGTCGAGCCATAAGCACAAGCGAAGCAAGACGCGCGTACTACATTCGGTAATCTATTTAGTGGCGGATTTTGCGCGTGTTATTATATCTTGTACCTGTGTTATACGTATTTGTATAGTTCTAATAAATTCTATAATAATTCCAACGGCATTTTAATTAGAGTCCTGCAACTCGTAACAATAGTATTCTTAGATTGTAAACATAAACATAAACACTTAGTCCCATACATCTACACACAGACGCACATATACACATTCATACACACAGATATAGGTACACAACACATAAAAATTATTTGTATAAGGATTATTGTAATAAAAATTATCTTTTAATGTTAAGTTAATTCAGAGCGGATCCTTCTGACACAAGTATATATTAATACTTAATAGAAGGTCCCAACCCCAAAAACATTGTTGTAAGTACTTTTGGAACAAAATAAACAATTATTAATTAAATAATTACCGTCGCCGAACTTTCCGCAGGTGTGTCGCTATACTTATAGCTCATGATTTTGGCGTAACTAACTAGCTTGGTTTGATCTATGCGGGTTAAAGTTTTTGAAGTGAAACATATTTAGAATCGTTGTGATTTAAAACTCGTTTTTTTTTGTTGCAGGTGTTCAGAAGACAGGCAGACGGCCCACTTGATGGAAAGCGGTTACCATTGCCTATGGACGTTTGCAACACGAAAAGTGCTACAAATGCTCTGCTGCTCTCTTAAGGGAGACTGGGACCTGGTCACTAATTCCGGAACACAACTCAAGGCTGTTATGGCGACATACTTTAAACCAGGGGTGGTAAATGCCCTACCACCTGGCAAATGTTGAAACGAAAAAGCGACACTAAAGAGAGATAAACACATAAATCTATAGGACTAAGTGTGCAAGAGAATGAAATAGAATACGTTATGTTTAATAATTTAAACACTGATAATATTGGAAAATTTTGAAGTTTTTCGTTAATACTTTAAATTTGTGTTTTAAAGCTTAAATATATGAATATATCATAACGATGTCATATATGAAATGTGACGTCACGAAATTTAGAATCCCTCCCACCCTTTGTCACACTTTATTTTACTTCTAATGCGTGTGAACTGCACACACACACACACGTTTTAACACCATCTTAACTCATTTATTTTAAAAGCTGTCAGTTTTAAAAATGCTGGTTCATAGTGAAAATAAAAAACAAAAATTGTGCGTGTATTTGTGTACACACGTATGACAACGTACGTATAACTTCTTACAACATAATTCTTTTTTTATTTTATATAAAATAAAATAAGTAGCCAAATGACGAAAACTGTGGAAGTTGTCATCTCTTCTCTTCATAACTCGTGGACTGCCACGCATTAGGCCGGTTTTTATTTACTAGGATATGTTCGCGACTTCATCCACGCTTGACCTCAAATTCCCGCGGGATTCCCGGGACACAAAGTATCGGTGTACTTAAAAAAGAATGTAAGCCATCGTTTTAGTAAAAACCTTGTCGAAATAAACTAATTTTTAGGCAACCGAACAACTTCAAACCGCTTCCTAGATAATTATCGCGGTATTCCCAAGATAAAAAGTAGCGCAGATTTTAAGTCTAAGAATTAGCTGTCGAACAACGAAAACCGCATCGAAATCGGCTCTCTAGTTTTTACGTGAATTCCGAACAAATAGACAAACCGACGAACAGATAAGAAATCTTAAAGAAATTGCACCGTGTTCGTCGCTTATAGAGTTTATTCCAGTTATATATTTTTTAATATACAACTCAATGACTCTGCATTTTTAAAAATTTATAACATTATATATCTATTGTATCTGTTAGAAAGAAAGAAAGAAAAACTTTATTCGAAGAAATAGCGACGTAATTACATTCGTTATACATTATTATACACAGAGCATATTTTGAGAATTTGTACGCCGCATTTTCAGCAAACAAGGTTTGCACTCAGCATATTGCTATGCCGGAATTATATCCGACACAACGCTGATTTTCAGTGCAAACCTTCCTTTTGGCGTAAGACCAAAACGACCCAATTTTGTTAATTAAATAATATTAACAATTAGTAAAACTTGTATAATATTTAATTAGTAAAACAAATGAATAAATTTTAATAAAACGAACAATAAATACGTTACTTAAAAATTAGAATTAATACTCGTGTAACAACTTGTATCGAATCATTTATTCGAATACAATTCGCTAGACTGCTTGCCGAGTTCACCTTCTTATAGAAGTGATACGAGACATCTATCGATTTAGTATGCTCATGTAATAGTCGCGGTAAGACATTGTAAAAAAACGTGCAACTTTTACTTTTTTATACTACACAAAATTTCTTCACTACTGGCCGTGTGTCTGCAAAACTCGTAGCAACAAAAAAAATATAGCTAGTAAGTCGTGAAAGATTCCACATGACCGAGACCATCGCGGTTGGATAAGCCAAACGCCAATTAGATGCCTTGGACCAATGGGCCACGTGTGAACTGGCGTTACTAATACGGGTGGGTATTCGGCCAATATCACCGTTTCATTTGAATTCGGACGAAATGTGTAGGCACGTCTTTTTTGTGTAGAGTATTTATTTATTATGGAAAACCTACAAATTTCAGACGAACAAAATATGCACTATGTGGTTGAGCCATGACTGGAATCATTGTTTTGATTACAGCCCGGTCGGTGTGATACTAAGCTCTCATATAACATATTAGCTTTGAGCTAATCCTGTTTGGAACGAAGAGTGAGAGATCCTATGCCATCCCCTATATCCCATTGCTCCTGTCTGAACCCTCTATTCCAGGCCTGATATCCTATGCCTTCTATTCCATCTATTTTTGTTGTTATGTGTGTTGTATTGTCCACTGTGACTTCACTTTATGGTCCCAGACGGAAGAACAGCGCTGGTCCTTGATGGCTAGCACTATGCCGATACTGGGTCCAATTTAGAACTTATTAAAATATTTTCTTTCTTTCTTTCCATCTTAAAGGTTGGCAACGAGTTGACAAACGTCTATAGGCAATGGTAAATACATTCCTTTAGTTGGGTAATAAAAAAGGTAAACCGAGCCCCAAGCTCTTAGAGTCAAAACGGGTAAAGGAAGCAGATTTTGGAATAGGGAGCTGATCGTGCCGCAGTGCGTTACGAAAACTATTTTTATTATTTTTTTGACAAAACAAAACCAGCTTCCAACTAAAAAGCAAAAAAAGAATATTTAATCGCCATCTTTCTACAACGTCTTGAAGTTGGTGCGAAGTAAAACATAAAAATTACTTTATTTTGCACATTTGTTGTTATTTTAGAAATAATATACTAAGCGCTTGTAGAAATTGTACTACTGGCAGACGTCTTCAAGGTTAATACTATCTTACTCTTCTGTGTTGACGCTCGTCGACAAGGGCTGTTCTCGATTTTCCTGCGATCCACTTATAGGATACTGACTTGGTAATCATGAGAACACCTCGGGAATAAAGACTTACGATTAAAGAAAAAAAATTGAAAATCCGTTTAGAATTGACGGAGATATCGTTACAAAGAAGTCTGTTTCGTGGGTTTTTCTAATTCCTTGGAATCCACTCATCAGATCCTGAGATGATGACAATAGAACCAAATCGGCTGAGTAACCTTTCCATTTAAAAAAATATTTGAAAATCGGTTCACAATTGACGAATAAGTCGAGTAACGAACATACAAAAAAAAATAACATACAGACAAATGGTGAATCATCTCTTTTTTTCAAGTCGTTTAAAAATGGGAAATAATGATTTACTCTGTGCAGGAACGGAAAAAGAACAACGAGAAGATTCACAATTCGTCGCGCATACACTTTTTTATGTATTAAATATACAGCCAAACTTTTTTATTTCTGAGCCGATTTTGATAATTCTTTATTGCTTGTTCGACATGAATTTGTATATTGTTGGTTCCATGTAAATTTTATTGCTATTGGACTCTGTGGTCCGAAGATATAGCAAAAAATGCAATAAAATAAGCCAGAAAATGTAATAGTTTTCGCGGTTTTTAAACCATAACTTTTTTGTTTCTGAGCCGATTTTGATAATTCTTTATTGTTTGTTACATATAAAGTACATTGTTAGTTCCATATAATTTTTATTGCTATTGGACTATGGGGTCTGAAGATATAGCAAAAAATTCAATAAAATCAGATAGAAACGTATTAGTTTTAGCGTTTTTTCAGCCATAATTTTTTTGTTCCTTAATCGATTTGGATCATTCTTTTTGTGTTGCATTTGGATACAGCGTCAAGATAGTTTCACATCACATAAATATAATTAAAAGCGAAAAATTAAAAAACAGAAAAGAAACCGATTTCAAGAGTAACCAAAGCAGCAAAAAATTTTTTTTTTATATTTCCTGAAGTAGGCAAACAGGCAGACAGACAACCCCACCTGATGGTTGCCGTCGCCTATAGACGTTTGCAACACTAGGGGTGTCACCAACGCGTTGCCGACCTCGAAGAAAGTTTATAATGCCCTTAATAGACCCCATATCATAACGCAAGGTGAAAACCGTGGCAGGAAGTTCCTTCTAGATCATTGTTGTACGTGGAATAAATGTATAATATATTCTACAACATCTAGTGAACTGTGTGAACTTGGCTTAATTCCTATATAGAATTTTGATTACAATTGTTGGGTAGCCAATCAACACTGGGAAGTTTTAGGCTAGGGTTTGTTACGTGTTGGACACTTTCTAAATTGATGGTTGTTTCGTGTTACTAAGTGATTATTTATGTCTCTGCGAAATAAACAGATAGACCTTGTTAAATTATGAAATTGAAGAAATTGAAATGTAAAAATTAATACTCCTAACTTATGACTTAATGTAATAATTTCAAAATGAAATCTTACAGATGTGCATCTTTTTTGTAATAATATTGTTACGAGTTACGGGACTCGAATTAAAATGCCGTTTGAATTATTATAGAGTTTATTAGAACTATACAAACACGTATAACACAGGTACAAATATGACCGAACACAACAAGTCCAAACGTAATGCAGAAGGTCGTAATTCAATAAAACGCGCAAAGTCCGTCACTATTAGATTCCCGATTGTAGTGCACACGTCTCGCTTCGATCGTGGTTCTCGCTCGACTGACTCCCCTCCATTAGGTCATCGTTTTATAGTGCACAAATGCAATATCCCCGTATCTAAGTTGGCTTAATCCGCCACACCTGGCTAATGACTCAGCCGCAAATTTCCACAAAAGAGTACAATAAAACAAAGGGCTGTTTTCTAATCACAAATTTTAAACACAAAGTAAACAAAAGAAGACGATTATAAAAGAGTTACAATTAGTTTTAATACCGGCAGGTAATAAAACGTGTTTTGTTTCTAATATGCAGGTGGGTTTTGCTTTTGTCGGGACCTGAATTGTAAACATATTGTCACCTACTTGTTTAAGTTTGTAATTCATGAATTTAACCTCTGGAAGAGGTGGTTGTTTGTACATTTCTAGTATTATCTCTCCATGTAAATACTTCTTATGCACATATAATGTACAAATATTATTTTTCCCCAATAAAAGAAAAAAAGGATTAATTACTCAATAATAAAACTACGTTTTAACGGTTTTAAGCGCGGTAATTTATTTGATTTTTATTATTCCGACGTTTCGGCCACTTTTCAGTAGCCGTGATCACGGAAGACAAAGATGTTTAATTACTCGTTGAAAGTCAAGTGTACCACAGCTACCAATGTTAAAGACGAAGAAGCGGAGCAATAAACTCTTCAGAAGCATATTTTTGCTTCATTATTATGATATATATACATTTATACATTGACTAGCTGACCCAGCGAACGTTGTTTTGCCATTTAAATTATTTCTAGTAATTTTAAGTAAGTTTAATTATTAAAGTACTAATATCGCTATTAAAAAATAGGGGTTGATCGTAGAAGGGTGAAAATGTGAAGTTGTATGTATTTTTCAATGTTAAATCACAATAAAGTATAAAATGAAAAAAAGAAAATATTTATTTCCCCTTATCATTTAGGGACACAAAGTAGATATTGGCCGATTCAAACAGATTAGAAAAATCGGTATATTATATACAAAATTTAAATGTCGCAATTTAAGATATGACTAGATGATCTTTTAAATTAGTGTGCGAAACACGTGTCGAAATTCAACAGCACCAATAAATGAATAAAAACTTAAATCAACGATCTGTTAGATATAGAAACAATATACGCCATCAGTAAACATACAGTTTAAAATATAATGTTTTTTTATTGATTTAGATATTATAAATTTAAAAATAACATTGGTACTAGAAGGCTTATTAAACGACGAAATTTTTACTCCTGTGTCCGCACAATTTTTTCGTAAACAGGGGTACAAAGCTTTGCTTTCAGTTTATAATGGTTAATATAAAGTAGCTTATATGAATAATTACTGAAAGAGCTTCCCATTCGGTGTAGTGGTGCAGAAAAATCTTTCGTCGTTTAATAAGCCTTCTAGTACCAACGTTGCTTTTTTTTATAATATCTACTAATATTTTAAACTTGTTTACTGATGGCCGGTTCCTATATCTAAGAGATCGTTGATTTTGATTTTTTTTATTCATGTAATGGTGCTGTGTTGGACCGTGTTTCGGCACAGCAAAATACTAACCTCATTTCTTAAATTACGACATTTAAATTTTGTATATAATATATTTTCCAATCTGTTTGTACTGTGTGTCGCAATTGGAAATAAATATTTTCTTTCTTTCATTTGCTTTATAATAATAACAACAGCTCATAAACGCTCCACTGCTGGTCTCGGGCTCCCCACTACAGGGGAACGGATAGTATACCACGCTTTTCCAAGGCGGCTTGGAGGTTTGACACATCGGTTATCTCGATGTGCAGGTTAGATCACGACGTTTTCCTTCGCCGCTGTTAGCACGTGGTAATTGTAATGATTGACACATTAGGTCGGAAAACTGCCTAAGTGGTGCATGCGTTCCGGGCAACGAACCCGTGCCCTTTGGGTTTCACAGCCAACATTAATTTCATACAAGAAAAAACGTTTATTTGGTAAACTTCAGAGAATATTTTCACAGATAATTCTTCTCTAACTTTTATTAAAATAAATATAATTCCTTTAGCCAACATCCGTCAACATATTATAATTCAAAAAATTCAATCTAAATTACACTTTAAATCACAAGCTTTTAAAATTCAAAGCACTGTCACACTCAATTTCCTTTGATCGACGTAGAAAAGAATATCTGAATTAAATTATATATACAGATAGAGTTAAAATTAATTTGAAATCTTTTAAGTTTCATTTAACTTGAATATTAATACTGACGACTAAAGAGAAATGTGTTTTATCTCGAATTAAATAAGGTTGGATTTCATGTGTTTCTCTTTTTTTAGTGTCACTATATTTTCCTTTCATCGCTTTTCAAATCTCAATGAATCTAAACAAGTTTCACTTCAAAAACATTATACTATGTAGGTATATAGCAAAAAAAATGTCTCGCGATGATACAGACAACGGGTGCCTGATGCTGGTTTTCAACTGCACCCTAGGACGGACGGATGTTGCACTGTTATAATATATATAGATATACACATAATACATAGAATTACTATAAACATAATAATAATTAGTACTGAGCAAATTAAAAACAAAATATTAAATATCAAAATTCAACCAATGGTAAGGCAATCGAATGAACAGTATGAGAAATCAGCCATGAAAGCTCTTGTAAGTTTTCTAGAATTTTGTTGAAGAGCATTATACTTTTCCTCACTGTAGTGTATTTTAGCTCAATGTGTTATATATGTAGGTAGTTTCAAATAATATCAGTTGTGTCGCGTACTCGGTGTTTTAATGAGCAATCCCTATTATATTTCCTAAATATACAACTCCCACGAAACTATCATAAACTTTATGGAGCCTACACTTGGGTGTTTATAATTTATTCTTGTTCCTAGTATTTTTGTCATGTACATGAGATTGGATATTACAATTTGGATTTTCTAAAAATACAAACATGGACTGATGGTACCAAACGTGTTTGCAGTATTGGCAGTTACATTTTTACTGGGAATTATCATTCATGAGTATTCTTCTTCCATGGCTCAAATAATTACATTCAAATAAATAAATTCCAATACATAAGAACGCTTTTATACGGATTTGTCGAAGCTCTCGATAAACGTCCATTCCATTACGTTATATCAATTATGAATATCCCCTTCGTATTACGTAGATGCCTCCAATAGGCATTTTGAGATGAAAGAATATGGTAATGTCATTTATTAAGTACTCAAATATTCGAGGAAGTGGAACCAATCCAATTAGAAAAATGTTCTGAGGTTTTTTTATTTAAATTTTAACATAAATTCAGAGCTTCCAAATCCCTTCTCAAAGCTCCCACACATTCATCGGTATGTTATAGTGGTTCTTTCTCCGTTCAGGCAGTTAGATTATGGAACGTCCTGCCACATACGATCCAAGATAGTTCATCGGAGAGAAGTTTAAAAAAACAGTCAAAGAGTACTATCTATCTTAAATTATCCTTATATATTTTACATTATATATGTATGCATCTTTAGAGTATCTTGTATATAATTTATTTTTGTTAATCTGTTTATATTATATGTTATATCGTTAAATATCTTTAGTGTACACAACCCTGCCCTTTGCTTCTCCCCTTCTCTCTAGACTCATAGGTTTGCTGGAATTCTATAATTTTGTATGTAACTTTTTGTGTACAATAAAGATTAAATTTGTTATATAAAATAATAACGTTTGTATTGTCATACGTATATATATATATATATATATATATAAATTTTTTTTCGAGGATGAGCATATGATACTTTTTATACCGAAAAATGGGATAGTTTCCGGTATAAGAATATATTTATCTCTCTGTTTGATATGCTTTTAAGGAAACTATTGGACTAATTTGGCAGAAATTAGGTATATATGTTATTTTAATACCGAAGGTAGACAAGGGATACTTTTTATCCCGGATAATGGGATAAATTTTAGATTAGGGTGATTTTTGACAGGTCGCGAAAATCTCCTTCGTGGCGCTGATAGGTCACCAGACGCCACAGAAAGCCCGAGATGGCCATCGGATGCCGCTGATTGGCCAACCATGCCGCAGATGGAGCCAACGCGAAGCCGTGATAGCCACCGAATGTCGCTGATTGGCCGACGCGAGCCGGCGACAACCCTTTATTGTCAGGCGGCTCCTGTACCCCGTCACCGGGGGGTAGTTGCCCCTCGCGAATTCAATCCGAGACAAAGAGTGAAAGTTGATGTCCCATACCGGCTTTGCCACCACTGGGCAGAGACAATGACCCTCGTAACTAAGAGTCTCCGGCAATCGTATTCGGTTAAATATAAAACAGTTTTTGATCAAGTAATACACATAAACGAAGACCAGAAATACCAGGAAGCATTCGGAAGACTCTACAGCCATTCGGACTCTCAGCGTGACTTTTGTGGAGATCTTGTGGATACCAGTGTATTTGATTAGTGCCATACGTATTGATCTATGAAATCGATACAATTAGTGCTATCTGTGTTCAGCGGAACATCCGGGTTTTAGTGCTAACTTGTTATAATTGATCTTGAAAGTGGCGTTTAGTACAGTAGTGCTGATCATACCTGTTGCTGTTGTAGTACCTATAAATAAATACAGTCCATTGCTAAGGGATGTTTAATTCAGTATACCACCTGCACCGTACATAATCATTACCCTAAAATCAGGTTAGAGAGAGAGAGAGAGATAACACTTTATTGCACACTAAAATATACAATTACAAAAAGAGACCATATTTACAATATTTTCTGGGCAATACAATAGATGGCCTTATCGCTCAAAGTCTCTTCCAGGCAACCTATGAAAAATAAATTAAGATTAATACCAATACTGAAATTTATTGTTCATTCAATAGGTAATGCGTAAAAATAAGTAAGTAAGCGGATGTTGTGCTTCAAATGAGAGCGATTAATTCTTAACCTCGGAATGTACTGGGTGGAAATGTCTTGAGTGCCCTTACTACGAGCCAGCCGTGAAGTTTATAATTTGATTTGACAGTGTAATCAACTGAGATACTCTGTATCATGATACAAAATTTTATGGTGACCTTGATTTTGTGATTTTGAACGATACTTTTGAAACAGTAATTAAAATTGTTTAAATAGTTAAATATTTATAAGTACAGATAAATTTAGCTTCGAGACGTTTTTGCGTCTGTAGTAGTGTACTGTCAGCACATAAATAAATAAACTAATACTCTTTATATATTTTTATAGGCAGGTTTCATATTAAATGAAACCAATAATATAAAACACAAAATTTCAAGAAAATTGAATTTTCATGTTTAGAAGTCCTGTAAATATATAAATACTACTACAAACGAAAAAACGTCTTGAAGATAATTTACCTGTAATATCATAGCTTCATATGTATACAAAATAAAGAAACTCAAGTGAACTGAAGTGAAGAAGAAATGAAAGTGAGGAGCAGTTGCATTTCATTCTCATTAATCAGGTACGTGCGTGCTCAATCTCACATTCCCATCTAATTGCCCAAACACTTCTTTTCCTATAAAACTCACATAGTCCTTTTGTTATCCTAAACCCAGCGTCGCCGCAACAACGTATGGTGCCGAGAAGTGGACAATTCTTATGTCTATCTATCTCTACTTGTATTTAAATCTAAAACATTTATTTATGGGGATGGGGGTTTGAGATAAAGGGGGTGATATAGGTGGAAGGGGAAGTAGGCCATGAGAACTCTCATTCATCGTACGCAACGCGATACTCTCAAGGCCAACCATTTCACGTTACTTCTTCTCATTTCAAGCCAATATTTTTAAGAGCGTGGTGTTTGTTTATCACGCCGGTTGATCCGAATTCCAGCACAGCTCTACCACATCTATTATAAGTTTTAAAATTTGAAATTGGAATTTATTTTTAAGTCAATTATTTATTTATTTTTCACTAAATAAATATATCCAATTTTAATGGTAAGAAAAACCTTAAAAATAAATAAACTAAACTGTACTATAAATAAAGCTATACTGTTAGTAACTCCGCGTTCGCTCCATGGAAATTCGTTGCATTATCAGACCATATCACTTGTGGCCAGCCGCGTCGTGCTCCCATCCTTCTTAGGGCCATGATAGCCGAGTCTGTGCTAAGGCTCGCTATAAGTTCCATATGAATGGCACGAGTCACCATACATGTGAACAGCATTCCCCATCGTTTTTCTTTACGACGTCCCATATGGTCACCCACATGGGGCCAAAACAGTCGATTCCGCAATTGGTAAAGGGCCGTGCGTAGGCAGCTAGACGATCCTTTGGAAGGTTTCCTTTCACAGGTACTGTCGGCGCGGTTTTTCAACCGACAGACTGTACACTGCCGCAGGATGTTTCGCACAGTAGGCCGCACTCGTAGCACCCAGTACTTTTGCCGGACGTTGTTTACGACGTGTTCTCTTCCTATGTGATGATGCTGTTCATGTTCACCTCTTATCATCAGCCGAGTGAGGTGATGTGACCCGTCTAAGATCGGTGGGTTCCCGGTAAGCTCGCGCAGGGTGGCCGCATTGATCCTACCGTTTAGTCTTATTACCCCGTCCCCCCATATTCGGGGTCGAGCTTATAAAGCCGGCTGTCACGTGACACGCGTTCCCCTTTCTTTAATCGCTCATAATCCTTCGGGAAGCTTTCCTGTTGCGCTTGACGAATGAGTAAACGTTCAGCTTGCTCTATATGTCGCGTTTCCATAGTGCGAGTCCTTTTTCTGCACTTGTCCATAAAGGCGAGCGCGTAGGCGGTCGCTCGTAACAATTTTCCGTATGACGAAAATCTTCAACAAGTGGCTTTTCATCGGTCGTGTAATTTACCACGACTTCGTCATCTTCGGTTTCCGTCGGTTCTTCCTTCGGCCATTTCGTCGGGGGTTCACGGAGAAATTCCGGGCCTTTAAACCAGCGGTCGTCCGATTTCATATTCGGGACGTTAATCCTGGTTGGGTCGTCGGCGACGTTGTAACTCGTCGGCACCTATCGCCATTGCTCGGACTCGGTTATTTCGCCGATTTCGCTCAGTCTATGTGCAACGTATGGGGTATATCGTGCCGAGTCGTTTCTTATCCAATGAAGAACAGTCTTCGAGTCGCTCCAGTAGATGACGTCACAAGGCTTGAAACTATGTTCCTTATGATCACTCGCATTCCTGTCTCTCACGCTATGTGCGAGGAATGGTGAGCTTCGTGCTCCGAATATCATAGACGTCATAATGTAGCGCCGAAGCGGGTTATAGCGGTCGTCACCGCGCCATAAAAAGTGCTGCACCGCTCTGTCTTCTTTCCTTATCTTCACTTGAAGGAACATGTCACGTATGTCGGCTGTTACGGCGATCTTCCCGTCCCGGAATCTGAACAGGATTCCGTATAAGGCGCATAGCAAGTCTGGCCCATCCAGTAACGCATCGTTCATGCACACCCCGTTCGAACGGGCGGCGGCGTCAAATACCAGTCTCACTTTGTCAGACTTATTCGGGTTCGTAACGGCGAAGTGAGGCATGTACCACATGCGTTGATTTCCTTCGTGGCTTCGTTCGCAAGGCTCGGCGTATCCTTTTTCTAATAGCCTGTTGACCTGAGCTGTGTATGCCTGTTTGAACTGCGGCGATTTGTCCATTTTACGCTCGATCCCGCGTAGACGACGCACTGCCATATCATAGCTCGGTGTCATGGTGACGTCATCGTTTCGCCAGGGCAGTCCAACTTCGAAGCGGCCGTTCTCTCCCTTCACGGTTTCTGAAAATATCTTCAGTGCCCGTTGTTCTTCAGCTACAGATTTCACTTTGTTCGATATGCCGAGTGCGTTGATATCGAAATGAGACTTCACTATTTCGAATAATTTGTCCTTTTCCCGCGGCTCTTTGTCTTGCCACGTTCGGACGTGTAATACTGTGTCGTTTCCCGTCTTCACTCTTATCCCGGGTGTGATGCCGTGTACGGCCCACCCCATGAGTGTCAGGGAAGCGGCTGGTTGGCTTTTCTTTCCTGCCAACAGTTTTCTAGTCACGATCAGATGCCAGTTGTCAGCTCCAATCAATACGCGCGGTTTAGCGTTCATAAAACACACATCGTCTGTATGAAGCGTCTTCAAATGACGTAACTGTCGTACGACTTCAGACTTAACGGAGTGCGTTCCCAGTGCGAGTTTCTTCACAGTGCGCGCCTTGATAGGATGGTAGTGCGGTTGCGCTCTTCCGCGCACCGCAACGCTCACAACCCTACTTTCCGCTTCCCGCTGGCTCGACGTGATGCCGATGTTCAATGGCCGTCTCGGGCTATCTGCCCCTAGCATCCCGGCTATCTCCTCGTCGACGAGCGTGATCGTGGACCCTTCATCCAGCAACGCGTACGTACTCACTTCCTCTCCGTTAAGCCCCTTGACGGTAATCGGACACACCTTCAATAACACTCTGCTCCCGGTGTTAGAATTGTGAGCCGATGCCGTCATGACCGACTCCTCTCTGTCGGCCGGTTGATTGACCGACTCCGCTCGGTCGATCGGTCCACTGACGGCTTCAGTTTCCCTCCGCTGGTGTAGAAGTGCGTGATGCGGCTCGCGGCATTCGTTAACACCGCACTTCCTCGCCTTACAACGGAATCGCCTGTGTTTACTTAGTAGGCACAAAAAACATATTCTCGTCTCCTTGGCCCACTCCCATCTAGTTGGCAACGACATCGAAGCCAGCTTGCCGCACTGCGTTGTCTGGTGGTCAGTTCCGCAACAGTAGCACACGATCTTGGCTTCCGTTGTAGCGTACACGCGACGACGCTCGTTCATCCTCGGCAGCTTCACTTTATTTTCTTTAGTGACGTTTACACTCATCGTAGGTAGTGATGACGTCACGAAGGAATACTTCATTGCTCGGTCTGCTTCGCCCATTAGAAACTTCGATAGTGTCATAATCTCCGGCTCGTCTCGGCTCGAGAATTCATCTGCAAAGTCGCACCATTTCGTTCGTAGATGCGGGCTGAGCTTCTCGACGACTTGTCCCGTCAACATAGGGTTAAGTAGATACCCTTGTTGTCGACACACGAGATGACCGTCACTATATTCTGTAGTTTGGTGGCTAGGCTGTTGAGTTCGCTGGCAGACGAACCCGATCGTAACAACTTCTTGATGTCTTCCAATGCGCGACTGATTATTATCTCTGGACGTCCATAGCAGCGCTCCAGCGTCTTCATGATGATCGCAGGATCCACGGCGGTATACAGCAGGGCTGTTACGCACTCCCTTGCTTCGCCTTTAAGGCAAGTGCGTAGACGGCCTAAATTTTCCGCAGGTGAAAATCCGTGTAAGCTCGTCGACTCGCGCATTGCAGCTTTAAACGGTAGCCACTCTCCCGGGGCCCCGCTGAAGGTAGGCAGCTCCTGACACTGTCGCGGTGTCGGCCTGTTGCGTGTCATGCGCTCCAACACTTCGGCTAGGCGGTCGATTCCTCGATCCCTGGATCTGGTCGGCGTCGGCGATCTTGCATTGCGCGGCGTTCTGAACGTCACGCGAGCGGTCTGGTCGTTCGTTTCCGCAGACCGGTCGCGCGCCATTGGATACACTTCCCTTGCTCTTCCCGCGGCGTCTAACGGTGGTCGCGGTCCGGCTCCTCTCGTTCCGAGCTCGGTCCTGTCGCCTGCGCTCGGCGACTCCCCCCGTATGCGGGTATTCTTCAACCACTCTGTGATATTTCTCTCTGTTTCCACCCCATCGTCTTCGCACACGCTGTTTCCGTCTGTCTGCTCCTTGAGGGCGGCTATGTTCGCAGCGACCCTCTTCTTAATCAGCGACACTTGTAACCGGAGCTCTTCTCGACGGATCGCGGCGATTTGTTCCTCTGCTTCCAGTTCCACTTGCCTTACCAAAGTGGCGGCGCTGAGCTGCGAGCGGTGTGATCGGACGGACGGTGATCGCGATCGGCGTTCAGTACGATTTGCGGCGTGTACTTGTGCGGTCGTCGTCTGTTGCACTCCGGGCGACGCGGGTCGCGATACGTTCGGCGCGGTTATAAAATAACAAATCTATAAATAAAAATTGACTCCAAATCGCTGTCGGCGGGGAGCGTACCCAAAATGCTGGCCGCATTTCCGCGTTGGATGGCAACGCTAAATCGTTGCCCTAGGTGTAAGCCAGCCTTTTGGTCACGCGAGACCTTAATTAGACACGTTGAGAGGTCTCGATAGAGGTGATGAGCTCCAGGCCCCCACGGCCCCAGGGTCGACCAATGGACACATATTTGCGATATTTCAGGGCCTCCTGGTGTGCAGCAGCAGCCCCTGCTGTCACGGCTGTGTCTGGAAGATGGGACGCCGCCAAAGTATCGACACAAGTTGCGTCCCATACTAGGGGGCGTCCCATCTTCCATGGCACCAATGACATCCCATCTGGTTTCTTACCATCGTCGCGGCACAGCCCATTTGGTTCAAGAACAGCTGGTGCCCTGGCGGTGACTAGAGAAATTATTTAAATCTTTTTTTCTGTATTCCTGAATCTATAGAACAATAAACAAAAATATTACAGTTCGTAATAAAAGTCCTAAAGTAAAAAGATTTAATAATGAAACAAAAACAAACCCTTTCGAATTAAAATCCAGATGAAAAACCAAAATTATCTTATAATAAAACAAGTAAATTACATTTCTGAATGACGCCTGTCTTTCTTCTTTTAGGACGTTTAAATGGATTTATGATGTTGTTGAGTTATTTTAATTTTTATATTCTATTTTATATATCAAATAACAATGTCCTGAAGTCAACTGTTCTTTGTCAATCACTTCGATATGAGAGTTTTTTTACTTGTGATTTTATGTAGATAGATAGATAATACTTTATTGCGCGCCAAATATACAATTTCAAAACTACACTATTATAATATTGTTACGAGCTACAGGACTCTAATTAAAAATGCCGTTGCAACTATTATATATAGAATTTATTAGAACTGTACAAATACGTATGAAACAAATACAAATAAAACTGGATCCAACCAGTTCACACTGCTCGATTCAATGCAATTCGACACGCGCAAAGTCCGTCGTCTATATCGCTAATCGAGAGTACTACAAACGTCTTACTCGTCTCGTAGTCGTTGCTTGACTGCCACACCCCTCCATTCAGGCATTGTCTTATACTAACTATACAGTACACAAAAAAATCGGCCGCACGCACTGAGTTTCCGAGAAATAGTAATTTGCACACCTGGTTATCTATTCCTGCGAACGGCCAATAAAGTCGAAAACAATAACAATTAGGCTATGGTCTAATTGCTAATACAAAGTAATAAAAAGAACTCCGAATGCGGGAGGGGCAATAAACAATATGCGCAGCATTTCTTTGTCGGTATGTGACAATAGGCATGCAGGTGGCCCAACTTGTAACAATATTGTCATGGTAGAAACAATAGGCGGCCTTATCTCTTAAACCAATCTCTTCCAGGCAACCTAACTTGAGGAATAGTTTAACCTAATATGGCGATGTAGGTGGTGCAGATTATTAGGTATATCATAAAAAAAACATACTTAAACTATATATTTTTAAATACATAAAAACATATTCATAAGATATATATGTCGCAGATTGCGATATAATTGTAAAAAATTCGTAACGTAATATCTGATATGGGAGGCCATAGGCCGTGATAGGTAATATGAAGGTATTTAATAAATTTAAACTATGTTTTTGCCGTGTTAAAAACGTACTGTGACTTTAAATTGAGGGTACTTATGTTTTTCTTAAAGTACCTGCACTTGAAACTGGGTTGTATTTATATGGTGATGTTTATATTGTTGAGTACTTTATAAATGTTTTTAGGATTTTTAATAACCTTTGTAATAAGTTTCAGTTTACGAGATTGCTAAAAGGTGAACACTGTGTTATTGGTTCGACAATATAAAAGGAGGTAAAATCGCCTAATAGGGGACATTCTACGTTCGTCGGTCGAAGAGAGCGAAAGCTCTGCTGGACAAGGAGCACATAATATGTTGTGGTCGATTACTGTCTGATAATCGCAGTATTCTTTGAGGGCAAATTGCTACTCGACACCTGACAAGCGTGGATGCAACTCTTGGAGTTGTCCTAATGTTTCTGTGTATTATTGTGCTGTATTTAATATTGTAAATGTAATCATTCTAGCGTAATAAACTTTGGTTATAAATTTCAGATTATTATTGTGTTATTGTGGGCCGTGAGCCTACATATGTATTGATTAGTCTATAGTATAAGAATTAGGCATAATTATTTAAGAAAAAGTACAGTTTTCTGAGTACGTTCTTAAATGTAGGCGATGTTTTGGCCTCTCTGACAGTAAGAGGCAGCGCATTCCAAAGTTTGACAGCCTGCACTGTAAAAGAGTTATCATAAAAGGATGGAGTGTGTGCAGGTGTAGTGAGTTTACGATACGCATATGTAGTTTTAGATCAAATAAGTTTTTGTTTTTATTGCACTAAGGATGATCTTAGATAGATAGATAGATAACACTTTATTATACACCAATACAAAAATGAACTTAAAGGCTAAAATTATATCTAGTTGTGTACAAAGGGCGGTCTTATCGCTAAAAAGCGATCTCTTCCAGACAACCCCAAGATCTTAATAAGTTATAAAGCTTAATAGAGCCACTCTACACCCGATAAGCACCGCTCTGTCTATGTGGACGTCGCGTTGTCGACCAGTGAACCTCGTGTGGTCAATGGATTAACGCTACGGTCACGAATTGCTGATTAGTCTGCTAGTAATTAGTACTAGGTCTATACGTAAATCACTCCGAGCGGCGTGTTGTCACCGAGTGGTTCACTCTACGTCCGCGTTTGGTCCGGGTGATGCGATCACATGCTTTGCCGAGTGGCTCTAATGAGTTATGACATTTAAGTTTGTTAGGATCGTGAAGCAATTTTGGCAAAAACCGAACTATTTGTTACAAGATGTCCACCACAGTAGTCATGAGAATCATAGTGTATATTAACATGACATAGCCAATCGTCACAGATAATACTTTTAGTCGTTTTTCAGATGATTCGATTTATAATTAAATTACTATTTTCTACCGGTTAGTTAATTTTATAAGCCCACTAAATTATCGTCTAGATAATTTAGTGCATCAGTAACTAATTATTATAATTGTTTTTATGATCCTGGCAACACTATGTAATTGCTATTTTTAGCAATGATGTAATGTTATTGTTTTGTAGGGTAGCATTTTCGTATAAAAGGCGTAGTGGCGTGTAGACGGCGTTCACTGCTTACTGTGCTGTGTGAACATTCACATCAAAGGCTGAACAATAAAGGGGAAACCCTGTCCAAATAGTTCATATTTGGTATAATTGGTACTTTCTTACCCAAATCTCTCCTTGCATTTTACATATTATAATAACATTTTTTTTAATATGTTTTTTATTAACTACTCTACGGACTCGAGTTCCGTACCCTTTTTTACAACTTAATTTCTATGAAAGTTTTTAGAGCTCATACACGCTTATTGTTTATTTTGTTATTGTGCGTGACATTAATTTAGTGATTTTTATGTTGTAGTGTACCTTAAGAATAACTTATAATGTTATTTTTTTCTAATTTTAATACTAAACTTATACTAATGTAGAGTGTATCTGTTATATACTGGTGTTGTGAGGAAGTGCATGTGCAGCGTGTGCCTTAATAACATAATTTAAGTCCGTCTGTCTGTCCATCTATGTTTCTACAAACTCAATACTCCGACATATTTATTAATAAATGTATGATTATTTGTAAGATAAGGTATAAAATCAAACTAACGTTAAATTTATTCTTTGAACAAAACATGGTAACATAGATACAAAATATAACTAATGAACCGATGGTACATGTTTTTCAGTTCAAACATATTTGCTCCAACATATAAAAACAAATGACTTGACGGACCTATGCTGGAATCGTTACCTTAATGAGAGCTATTAGGGCCGGCCGGTGTAATATTATGCTTTCGTACTGGGGTCGCACTTGCGATAACGTAATAATATTGTCTGTGGCCGAATGTGTTTTATTTAAAGCGTTAAAAATAACACCGCTATCCAATAGCCACATTAGTGTATGTACGTTATGTATCAAATATTTAACGTCAGAAAAATTAAAAACAATATCGCATTACAAATAACGCATTACATCCATAGCACCCGATATAGCTCACAAAATCACGTCTGCCGCAGGACCAATGGCCGATGGAGCAGACGAATGTTGGAGGGGAGACGGCGTCTCTGTAAACGTAGTGTCCGACCCCGATGGACTGACGACCTGTGCAAGGTCACCGGTAGGCGCTGGATGAGGAAGTCTGAGGACAGGGATGAGTGGCGCCGACTTGGGGAGGCCTATGTCCAGCAGTGGACTGCAATTGGCTGACGACGATCCATCGCCACATCTGCCTGAAATGGCCCATATCTGTAACATTTTCTCAGATGAGTACCCACCATCTCAGAATATCGGCGTAAAACAGTTAGCCTTGAGTTTATCGTGTTACAGAAAGAAAAAGAAAGAAAGAAAGAAAAATATTTATTGTCGCAAATAAATACATTACGTATGGTGAGTAAAAGTTGCGATGCCTCACTTCTCCCTCCCACCATCCTATTTCCTCTCATCCCTCCTCTATCTTACCCCTCTACCACATTTCCTTAATTACATCCTAAACGCTTTTTAATTTTCTTATTTGCATGCAGCAGCAGTCAGCAGACAGGCAGACGGTCCAATTGATGAAAGCGGTTACCATCGTCTATGGACATTTATAACAGCAAAGGTGTTACCGATGTGCTGCCGCTCTCTAAAGGGAGACTGGAACCTGGCCACTAACGCCGGAACACAACTCAAGGTTGTTATCGCGGCATCCAGACGGGCAAATACCCAATGGTACCCCTAACATCTCATCTGGCTGTGGGTTGTTTTGTCGCCTCTTGCGACCACAGGAAATTGTATTCTTTCTCCGTTCCTTCATGGACTAAAAGCTTGCAAGGTGTTGGCATCGCTTTTGGTGTTGCAAAAGATAACCACTTTCTATCAAGTGGGCCGAAAAATGATGAGTAAATTTATTTCTCAAAACAGTTCATAAAGTGCCATTTCTCCATGCTAAAACGGAGAAAGAATATAATTTCCTGCGGCCGGGCGGCCTGAAACACAACTCTAGTTTGTTATGGCATGCCGCCATAACAAACTAGAGTTGTGTTTCAGCATTAGTGGCCATGTAAGAGTGTTCCTTTAGAGGGTAGCAGAGTATTTGTATCACTTTTGGTGTTGCAAACGTCTATAGGCGGTGGTAACCGCTTTCCATCAGGTGGGCCGTTTGCCTGTTCGCTGAACTCATTCGGTGAAAAAAATTAGAAAGAAAAAGGTCAATTACGATTGTTACAACTCTAGTTTGTTATGGCATGCCGCCATAACAAATTAGAGTTGTGTTTCATCATTAGTGGCCATGTAAGAGAGTTCCTTTAGAGGGTAGCAGAGTATTTGTATCACTTTTGGTGTTGCAAACGTCTATAGGCGGTGGTAACCGCTTTCCATCAGGTGGGCCGTTTGCCTGTCCGCTGAACTCATTCGGTAAAAAAAATTAGAAAGAAAAAGGTCAATTACGATTGTCGTTGCAAAAATGTATGTCTACTAAAGTGGCTTCTCAAACAAATAGTAATGGCATGTAGTAAATTTTACGAGGTACGTAATGGATACGCTATACTTAAGGTTGGATTATAGTGATTTGCAATTTACAAGCTCCTTTGGAAGGCTTTTGGGTTACGTTGAGTTTAATGGGTGCGTTGGTAAAGGAACTCCGTAATTGCCAAAATTCAAATTATTTTGTACTCTATTTCTTCTTCACTTCCATTTTATTCGTATAAATAATAAAAAAAGGCCTACAAGCAACCCCACTGTTGGGCTTTGGCTTCTACATCTTAGATGGTAGATATGTCTGCCTCGCTTGCCTCGGCTGGATTGACGGGTTTCACATATAGGTAACCTCGATGTTCAGTTTTTTTTAAGAAGTTTTCTCACCCGTCAACACGCGGTAATTGCAAGACTAGCACTAAAAAATTGCAATCCTCAGTTGCAAGTAGTAAGTAAAGTAAAGCTAGTAAGTGGCCAACCCTAATCTAATATACATTTTTTCTCGATTTCACTATATTTTGTAATGATATGTAGTTTATATCTAAATTATACTTATTAAAACAAATACATGATAACATATCGTAGACCGTATAGTTTCTAAGAAAAAATACTGTAACATGTTAAGACAGATAGACAAACGGAAAAAAACATTTATGACGATTTTATAATTGCCTGTATATACGGCAATGCTGTCGCGCTACCATTCTGTAAATTTCTGTGTATATGCAAAAGTTATCGACCCTCCCATACCGCCACGTGATTTTGTTTTCGTGTGTTTGAGTCGGTTCCCGGATGGTTTAGATTCACAATTAGAACCGTTAGGTGGCGCTGAGATCGGGTTCTAAAGTCCTCCTAATCACCTGGTGCGATTTTGGTGATTTTGTATTTGTGTCATGAAACAAAGTCTTTTGGGAAAATATGGCGGTACGAAGTTCGCCGGGTCAGCTAGTAAATAATAAAAATTTGCCGAGTTGTTCTTTTTTCAAATAATGACAAGGACTTAACTCGCCAGTTTTGTTATTAAATTAACTACTTGACTAATGCTAATGTAAAGGCTTTTAAACCTATTTGTTGCCAAGTCAGATTGTTATAACGTAGTAAATTGAATAAATAAATGAAGAAACGGGCTTCTTCTTAATTTGACGAATTGTGACATTGTGAGTAAAGGGGTGGGAGGGGTCTTAAATTTCGTGACGTCATTTCAAAATCTATTATATTTAAGCTTATTAAAATATAACTTAAATGGAAATAAAACTAGTTACGGGACTACTGTTTTAATTTAATGATTTCTTGATGTTTAAATTGCAAAATATGTGATTTCACTAGGGGGGAGGAGTCTCACGAACAGCTGGTTCTGTGACAAGGACGGGGGAGAGGTCAAAAATCAGGAAATTCGTGTGACTTAATTAGTGGCAGGCCTCTAATGCAATGATAAATGGAAACGAAGTGACATGTAACAGATAATGAACAATAATTTTATAATATATATATATATATATATATATATATATATATATATATTATATATATAACACTTTAATGTTCACCCATTACAGACAATTTACGAACTAGTATTAAATTATAAATTAAAATTAAATAAAAACACTTACTTCACGTGATGTACTGGTTTATTGAACTGAACTGTTTATGCGTAAAATACAAAATGCAACTATTTAAACATAATATATGTATGCAATATAATACAAATTATATATAGAAGTATCTGCACATAATTATTTGCATACATGACTACACAAAAATATATTTCCAATGTATTGAGGCATTCAGCATACAATGCGAATTTATTCATAATTGATCATTTGATACATTATTAAAATTGTATTCTGTCTTTATAAGCCTACTTACAATTTCCAATTAAATTCCTCAGAGATATCGTACCATTCATCTTCAGAATATAATATTTGGGCCTCTCCAGACGTTCTGTAATAGACTTCAATAATTTTCCTGTTTGCACAATGTACTCTCGAACTTGTATTAATTAAATTAAGTACTGACCCATTGAGCAACTTCTTTAATATCGAATGGAGTCGCCAATTTATCAGTAACAAATATTTTTTCACCACCACCATTTGTCTTTGTGCATGACCATTGAAATTGTATGCTTGAAACGAATCCGTAAATTTATGGCCTTTAACGATGGCTCATATCAATGTATTATACTGGCAGTAGATTTAAAAAAGAAAAACATAGAATTTCCCCTTTTTAAAATTAAAAAATAAATTTTAAAATAAAATAAGTTTTCTTTTATTGTATTCGATTATATGTAATTTTATAATTGTAAATTATGTAATTAATATTTAATTGTATTTTGGTGAGCAAGTGTACTTCTGGGATCGTAATATTTTGGAACAAATTTAGTACGCGTTAGCCGTTTTTCATAGTTTTATATTTATAAACTGCTTGCAACTTCATTTGTGTGCGATAACAAAATTTTATGGACCCTATAAACTCCTTAGTTTTTTATTGAAAACGATAACTTATGATTTATTATCCTGTAATAGCAGTTATCACTTAAATTTGGGTATTTTTTTGAAGACATACATCTGTCTCTGAATAACTTAAATTTCATTGATAGACATTTTTCATAAAATATCCTCGTGTTTAATGCTGCTCTAAATTAAAAACTGAAAATCTTAATTTTTAATGAAATGAAAATTAATAAGAAACTCTTATTAATTTCACATTTACACTTTTTGTATACTACTATATTATAAGTTTTAGGTGAGGGAGGGGTCAGAGTGTCATAAGAACAGGATTCTTCCTAGCTTCGGTTCCCGGCTTTTCCACCTAAAGTTAAGATTTTCTTTTCTTCATTGTTATGTTTTGTGGGTAAAATAGATTAGCTTTAACAAATCTGTCCGTTCTCCGTACGTTCTTTTAAATTTGATAAAATGTGGTAAAAATATGTTTAGATATCTAAACAATATGTCAATGTTATGTAATTTTGTATTGTATCTAAAAATAACAAATAAGGCAATATCACCGGAGTTATGATTCTGAATACTCTTCCTCTATAGCATTATCTACTCCTATCCACGTTGATCAATGTAAATCAAAATTGCTTTCTGTAAGAACAAAGTTCCATTTGCTTCGGTCGGTATTCTAATTTGACTTGAGATATCGGAGTGTCTGATAGTTCGAGTGAAAATATTTGAATAGATTTCAAGTTGATAATCGTTCGCGCTAATCGTCTTTTTGCACGAAAGGGTTGGGACAAGGTGACTGATACGAATCAGGGTTGAATAGTTACTCTTTGATATAAAAGTCTGATAAGTAGCGTACTAGAATATTGAATTCATAAATATCCATAAAGAGAACAGGAATTCTGTTTATGATTCTTTATGAAAGCTAAAAACCAAATTCTCTAGAATATCGACAAACTAACGACTTTGCGTTGATTATCTACGCTGTGAAGCCTCTCGTCGATCGGCTTCTTAAGACGGCCTCTGTGGTTGAGCGGGCTAAGCCTTTGCCGGCTTACTTCACTGCAATGCAGAGGCTCCGGGTTCGATTCCTGGTATAGTAAATTTCGGAAACGTATTTTCTCCTTTATTTACTATGGTCTGGGTGTCTGGGATCGGCCCCAGAGTTAGTCCGTTGTATATTACTCATAACACAAACTTAACTTGCCAAATTTGGGGATATACAATATGTGTGTTTGTCTGCCGACTTATTATTTATTATTATTATTAGTTCTTGTCTCAATTGATTCAAATGTCTCGAGTTAGTATTTAGTGTTGCATTTATTTAGTTGCATAGTTGTTCTTGTCATGTTTCTTTTTAAAATTAATAAATAATTTTGTTATGTACCCTCTTATTTCTAAACGATATAATCAGCTATTTCCTTAATTGAATAATAATGTTATATTTTTCTTAATTATGTGATTAGCACCTGTTTTCTATAGAGTACTTCTCTATAGTTTACCATAATTTTATGTAACAATATTTATCTCTAATATGATATGGTAATTGTGTAGATTATAATTCAAAATCTCTCAATTGTATATAGACGGTATTCACTAATTTTTATTTTTATGTTGGCAGACGCGATGGATTTTTACTGTGTTCGATTTATTTTGTTACATGTAAAACTTTAAATATAATATTTTATACAATATCTTATATAAAATATTATCTAAAATTTCCAAAAAATTATGTAATAAATTCTTGTCATTCATAACCTTTTTAATTAAAATAGTTTATCAACGACTCCAATCCGCTATCGGTTGTGGCAATTTGCTAAGCTTCTTCTACTGTAAAATTGTTGGAGGGATGGCGAGGTGTTCTAAAAATGATTGTCCAGTGTGTAAAGTCAGTGTATGAAATGTATTTAAGCAGTAAGGTTCTCTGATTATAAGTATACTGACCAGCTGTTCTTTTATTACCATAAACCCTTCTGAGTTGTTGCAAGTATTACGTCAGCTGAGCCATCCCAAAGATGAGAGCAGCACTCCATGTATTTGTAGTCAAAATAATCATTTCAGCATGCTTCTACTACGTCACATTACGAAACATCCACACATGTCGTGTGTGATATCGTCAGTTAGCTTTAAAAAAAAAAAACATAACTATGTTTAAGAAAACAACGTTTTAACCGGTTTTGGACGCGGTAATTTGTTTGATTTCATTTCTATTATTCGTAGGTTTTGGCCACTTTTTAGAAGCCGTGATCACAGATGTAAATGGACATGTTGCGGCTAAATAAAACTTTAACAATACTCGTTGACACTTGACATCTTTGTCTTCCGTGATCACGGCGACTGAAAAGTAGCCGAAACGTCAGAATAATAAAAATCAAAATCTTAAGGACATTTTATATAACTAAGTTCTTTAACGTCTTATTTGTTTAAGTCAACAGGTAGGTAAGTTATCAGTATCCGCGAAAATTGACAATGTAAAGTTATAAAAAAAATTTGGTTCGCACAATATTAGTCGAGCACTTTCGAGATATGGAGTTATATTTTGGATTTAGTGGTTTTTTATGGTTCCGTAGTCAAACAATTCAATTCAACATTTGTCACCTCCACGGGGTTTGTTACGAGTTCTTGTGTTTGTGTTAATAATTTGTTACTGTGTATTTGACGACCTTTGTGGTTGAACGAGCTAAGCCTTTGCCTGCCGGCTCATTGCAACGCAGAGTTTACTATGGTCTGGGTGTCTGGGATCGGCCCAAGAGTAATCCGTTGTATACTACTCATAACACAAGTGTAACTTGTATAATTTGGGAACATACAATATGCGTGTGTGTGTGTGTGTGTGTGTGTGTGTGTGTGGTGTGTCTGTGTGGCTGAGTGTTTGCCTGTGTGTGAGACTCTGTGTATGTGTCTGTGTGTGTGTGTGTCTGTGTGCGTGTGTGTCGGCGTGCGTGCGTGTGTGTGTGTGTCTATCGATTATTATTATATACAGATTAAAATTAAACTACAAAATCTAGTGCCGGACCGCAGTCAGTTAGAAACGTGCCCAAAAGACTGGCCACGTTGCCTCGCTGAATGGCAACACTAATGGGTTGCCCGAGGTATAGACCAGTCCTTTGGTCACCTGAAACGTCTACCAGGCGCTGTCTAGATAAAATTTGTTGGCCTCAGGCCCCCATAGTAACAGGGTATCGACCCCAAAAGCCGCAAATGTATAGCCGTTTCCGATGGCAGTTAGGGCTTCCTGTTGTTGTGTTATAGATATATTTTATGATTCCATTTTATTCCATCTTAAAATGTTTAACTTCAAATAAGAGTTGTTTGAACCCACGACCTTAACATTCTTGGAACACTAGCTCAAACTAAATATTAGACTTAATCTTGGATTCTACGTAGCTTTTAATGTATGTACGCCTCGAGGTTTTCGAGGCTTAATTGCCAAATGCATGGTAAAAGTTAATGTTGTAAAGTAAAATTTATTATCAAGTACTGCGAGGCAAAGGGTATTGTTTTGTATTGCGGTGTTTTACAATGTTACTTATTACATTTCTTAGAAATACATTGGTAATACGTTAAATGGAGAGGTGAAAATTTCTAAATTTCTAGACTTGTGTTACAAGATGTCCAGCACAGTGGTCATGAGAACCATAGTGTATATTAATAGTCTAATTATCAGATGATTCGATTTATAATTAAATTACCATTTTCTACCGGTTAGTTAATTTTATAACCCCACTAAATCATCATCTAGATAATTTAGTGCATCAGTAACTAATTATTATAATTGTTTTTATAATCCTGGCAACACTATGATGTAATTGCTATTTTTAGCAATGATGCAATGTTATTGTTTTGTAGGGTAGCATTTTCGTATAAAAGGCGTAATGGCGTGTAGACGATGTTCATTGCTTACTGTGCTGTGTGAATATTCACATCAAAGGCTGAACAATAAATGGGCAACCCTGTCCAAATAGTTAATATTTGGTATATTTGGTACTTTCTTACCCAAATCTCTCCTTGCATTTTACACTTAATTATTTCAATGTCTGTGTTGGATTCTCACAATTTATGTTGATGTGGGTAGTTTTGCAAATGCCGCTGGCTTTCGGTTTCGCCGTCATTGCGTGGTGGCGAAGCTAGTCTCCGTCTTCGTGCTAAGACCAAGTGAACGTTTCACATCCCATTCTTCAATATCTCATTGAACTTTATATACAAGCCATGCTTGCTCTTTGGTGTGAGTGTGCCATAATTCAAAGACCTAAGTGCCACCCGAGGACTTCTTAATACCGTGAACTCTTACGATGGGGGGCTGTCTAGCTGCCTCATTGGAGTGGATTCCGAGGTTAGTGGGGCTTATTACCCCATTGGTTTTTATGCAGGATTTGGCATACCTCTCACTCCCATATATCCTCTTACATATAACCCACAGTCCACTGTAAACAATTACTCTTACCAGCAAAATTGTGTGGGATCCGTGATCCAGAATTGTACAGTCTGTATTATTTTTTAGTATTAGTGTTAGTATATACCTGATGGAAAGCGGTTACGATCGCCTATGGACATTTGTAACACTAAAGGTACTACTAATTTGCTGCCGCTCTCTAAAGGGAGACTGAAATCTGGCCACTAATGCCAGAACACAAATGTAGGTTGTTATGGCGGCATATTCCAGACTACGAATGATAGCCATTCAGACGGGCAAATACCCTACCAACTGGCTGTGGGTTGTTTTGTCGCGACTTACAACAGGCCGCCCAGCAGTAGGGAATTTTATTCCTTCTGCGTTCCTCCTGCACGACTCCTTATTATGTAGGACATTTATTTATTATATTGTTACGAGTTACGGGACTCGAATTAAAATGCCGTTTAGAATTACTATAGGATTTATTAGAACTATCCAAACACGTATAACATAGGTACAAATATAACTGGACATAACCAATAAAAACTGCACGATTTAATAACGCGCGCAAAGTCAGTCACTATATCGCTCATCGAATGAACACACGTCTTGCTCGTATCGTAATCGTCGCTTGACTGCCTCACCCCTCCGTTCGGACATTGTTTTATACTAACTATACGATACAACAATCGACCGCGTGGACTGGATCTTCCAAGAACTACACCTGGCTAACGACCATCAGAAAGGATTACAAAACACAAGAGGCGGCTTTTCTAATTACAAATTTTAAACACAAAGTAAACAAAAGAACTCCAAATGCGGGAGGGTAATAAACTGTAACAAACTTAGTAGGAAAACAAAAGATATTACAACGGGCGGCCTTATCGCTAAGAAGCGATCTCTTCCAGGCTACCCTTGGCAGGGATTGATAAACTTAAAACTGACGGTGGTGTAGTTAATAATGATGAATGATAAATAAACATAGCACATATAGATACAAAAACAAAATAAATAAATATATATACATATGTATATACACGTACATAGACACACGTGTATATACACATGACAATACAAATGTTTAACCTGATTTTTAAAGCACGATACGGATTTGGTTTGTCTTATAGCAATAGGTAACTCATTCCAGAGACGTATAGACTGGACGGTGAAAGAGTTATTATAAAAACAGGACGTGTGTGCTGGTGTGTGTTATTCTGTACTGTATTTATTTACTTTACTTCTTTTAGTATTAATGTTTTCTTTATTTTCATTATCAAAAAGCCTACTCGCTAAGACTATATTAATTATCTTTTAGTGCAATGTTTATATACTCTTAGTCATGCGGGCTAAGAGTAGAGGAAAAATACTAATGCGGCTGGGCGGCCCGTCGTAAGAGACGACAAAACAACCTACAGCCAGGTAGTAGGGCATTCGTCCGTCTGGATGGCTACTATCTTTAAATATAATCTTTTTTATTCTTCTTAACTTTGCTTTTTACTGTCCACATTGTACTGTTCTTCCTTTTTTATTTTGCTTCTTTTTAATTTAATTTTACCTAGGCATAAGTTGTTAAAAGTATCCTCTCAGTCAGGTTGCCTGGAACAGATCGCTTTAAGCGATAAGGCCGCCTTTTGTTTTGCCGTTAAATTATTGTAATTATTCATTCTGTAATTGTTTATTTTGGTGAACAATAAAGTATTAATAATGTCTATAGAATAGAATACTTTATTGTACAAAAATGCTACATAAAATCAAGAACATTAATTAATATACAAGTACAATCGGCGGTCTTATCGCCCATGGCGATTTCTTCCAGACAACCTTTGGATGGAGTATAAGAAGGACAACAAAAGTCGGTAGTTGCTAAACCAGTATTCGTACAATAATTTAGTTTATTAATGAATAAATAGTAATATATATACAATAATATATGTATATATTACATATACATATATTATATGTGTATTACATAATTCAAAATATCATTGCTAGACTCTGTTTTTTTGCGCTTTTTCCATGCTATAACACACAAAATCAAATAGACAGACAGACGGATGGACATGAAAACTTCATAAAGGTAGTGTTGGCGGCAAAATATTAATATTCTCCCATTGTCCTCTCTCCCTCTCTGTCCTATCCGGCACAACGCCCAATCGGCACAAAACTCACTCAAGCGCGAACGAGACTCAAAATGGGAAGAAACAAAGTTATTGCTGCTACGCTTCCTGGCTGTCAAGTGTCAACCAGTCTAACAACACTATCGCGGGAAGTAGACTAACGTCTAACGAAAAATACGAAATTTACAAACGAACCAGCAACCCCAACAAAGCGAGTTGAGTTTTCATTAAAACGGTTACGAAACCACAAAAAACTAAATTTAAAAAATTATAACTCGAGCTATAATTAAATGTAAGGTAGGACGATAAAATACTTAAAGTAAAAATGGTCATATAAATTAGCATTATTTTCTTTTTCAACAAATTAATAAATCATAATATGCGTCATGAGCCCACGAGTTATTAAAACCGAACACGGACAAAAATCAAGTAGAACTTTGTTTTATCGCCACAAAATTATTGTTTTGGTTATAACAAGCGAAGTGTAAGAATTAATAAAGCGCCGGTCGTGCAAGTTGGTGTATTTTAATTAATAGGGTGTAAAAGTTCCAAAAGTTTTTGCAGGGGATTTACTAACAGAAGGAATTACCTTCAAAGGAATATTACGAATCCCGCTGATATCGTTTTTATGGCAGATTTGCACAAAATTTTTGAAGATCCGTTTCGATTTTGGTAAAAATGGAATTCCTATGAAATCGCTGTCTGCCCATCTATGTTAGTCTGTGTTACTATCCGTTTGTATATTTGTCATTGTATATCAAAGTTATTAAAGTGAATCTTTAGAATAGTTGTGGTTCGAAAGTCGATTAAACAAAAAAGCGACACTAAAAAGAAATAAACACAAATCTATAGGACTACGGCTGCGAGAGAATGAGATAGAAAACATTATATTTAATAATTTAAACACTGATAGTGTTGGCGCCACTTATTTTCCAATTAGCATTTGTGCCTTGGGTTTATAGAGTCTTGCAACCCCGCATGTTGGAGCCGCTCGCTCTACGCGTGAGGTCAATACGTTGCCAAACGCCACGCTGCCGCGACGCACGTGAAGCTCTAACGCACACGCCTTTATAAATACACTTAATAAGCTGTCGAAGATTTCCGCGTCCAGTTACCGAGTAACTAGGAACACCGCCTCAACTAATTTAAAAACTTACGTGGTCAGTGTATGTGCGTCCCTTGCGCCCCGGGGCTCGTGTGGAAGGACCTTGCCACCCGTATCGCCAGGTGATAAGCGGCAGACCCTCTGAAACAGCGCTGTCGTGGGCTGGTGGCTGACTGCGAGGTAGGTGCAAGATCCAATATTCTCCGGGCACCAGCTCCTAATTGGAGATTGCCGACTGCGTCTCCAGGTAGAGTTGGAGATGTTTTGAAGTTTTTCATTAATACTTCAAGTTTCGTGTTTTAAAGTTTAAGATATAATATATGAAATGTGACTTCACGAAATTTAGAATCCCTTCCACCCCGAAAGAAAGAATTGTTTTATTTAAGACAAATAAACACTAACAATACTGAGCAAAATAAAATAAAGGAAACAATCTAAGTCCTTAAATTGGACCCAGGCTCAGTGTAATGCTAGCCGCTTAGACCAGCGCTGTTCTTCCGCCTGGGACCAGCAAGTGAAGTCACGGAGGACAATACAATACAATAATTAAAAATCGATATAGTATATGATTGTGGCGAATAGAGCCTCCTTACTTTCTCTTAGATGGATAGGTAGAAAATACTTTATTGTTCACCACATACATAAAAAGTAAATCACTTACAGTCATTTCGTGTTAAGGCAGGAACAAAGGGCGGCCTTATCTCGCGGCAGCGATCTCTTCCAGACAACCCGGGCTGTGGATTGTGTGAAAGGACTCTTACCAACCAGAAGGCCAGATTTTACAGACATTAATTGACAACTGTCAACACAGATTGTGAGAGAGAGAGTCGTCACTAAAATGTATATATTTTAATTCTTCTAAATCCAATTATAAATTAGACATAATTTCTTTGGACTATGTAAATATTATATACTAAATTACATCTTATACTATTATATAAAACTGAAGAGTTTGTTTGTTTGATTGAACGCGCTAATCTCAGGAACTACTGGTTTGATTTGAAAAATTATTTTAGTGTTAGGTAGCCCATTTATCGAGGAAGGCTGTAGGCTATATATCATCATGCTAAGGCCAATAGGAGCGGAGCACCAATGAAGAATGTTTCAAAATCGGGGGACTTTTTAACTATTCCAGGCTGACGAAGTCGCGGGCATAAGCTAGTAGGATAACAGAGTTACTATCCGTCCGCTCATTTAAAATACGATTCAGGAAATGGTTAGTCGAGCACACATTTTATAATCATGAAGAATTTATATCCTATATATGACTTGATTTTAATTTTATTTGTGACCATATGTTATGTAGAAATTGACGTGTAACTTTGTTATGAATAAAAGATTTTTGATGTCTGAATTTATTTAGCATGTTTGTACAATAAAGTATATTCTATTCTAACCGGATTATAATCTATCTCTGTAAAACAACATTCAGTTCCGTTTAACGGTTCTGGGGCGATTGAATACATCCATCTCAACTTTCGCATTTATAGGAAGAAAGAAAAATATTTTAATTAGGACTAACTAAGTTAATATAAATAAAAATAGAACGACAATATAAACAATATAAGTCCTAAATTGGACCTAGTCTCAGCATAATGCTAGCCAACGAGGACTAGCGCTGTTCTTCCGTTTGGGACCATAAAGTGAAGTCACGGAGGACAATACAACACACAACAACAACAATATATACAGTGTAATTCAGTTTGATAATGGTAAATTAATTGCAGACTAAATAGAATATAATAAAGCAATAATTTAAATAACACATATATATATAAAATAATTGTATCAACACCACGAAACAAACAACATATATAAATTATAATAAATGAATTCCAAAAGTCATAGCACTTGTGTCATGCCTAAGATCGCACTGTGCGTTTTATAAGCATTAAGAAATCTTAAGTTAAGAATTATAATTTTAGTACGGATTTTGAAAGTATTGGCCTAAATTTATATTTTAATTTTAATACATATCACATTAATAGATGACATAAAAATAGGCCACTATTCAAAGATCTACACTAAATAACAAAACACCTACTTAACCCTGTTTTCGCATTGTGGATTAGGCTACTCTTCCGCTGAGCGACTCAATTATGAACAAAGTCCTAAAGGAACTTAAAGAACTCCTTAAGGGTTGAATTTCCAAAAACGCCGATACACGTATACGTTTATTTCTAACCAGAAGTAGTTATATGAAAATTTGTGCCCCTCACTTGACAAATGAAGGATTTTCATACAAACATTCTACCCTTTTACCCCCTCGGGGTTGACTTTTCAAAAGTCCTTTCTTAGTGCGCACTTACAGTATAGAAGAAATCCGCATGCAAATTTTCATGGTCATAGCCCTAGTAGGTTGAGTCGTGCGTTGATTTATGTCAGTCAGTCAGTCAGTCAGAGAGACCAATCATTTATACCAGCCTTTATCGCCATTTAATCGCAAGCGACATTTGGTTTTAACTTTATTTTTTGTTGTAAAATGTATTTTAAACGACGTTGAGACGTCGTAAAGTATATAATACATAAATGCTTATTTCGTAACATCAGACGTAAGAGTATGAATCATCCCAGTAGATCTCCCCTACATAATCGAAATATAAAAAATGTACGGAAACTAGCGCCATCAAGTGGTCCAGGAACATCAAAAAATATAATACGTTTCTATTTAGTCCACTTAACTTCACATAAGATGGCTCTGTGCAAAATTGTTGAATAAATACATCACGTTGATGAGATCTTAAGAGCATAAATGAAACCACATCGCACACTTTTACATAAAGTTTTATGTGAACCATTTTTTTTTACTTTTGGCATAAATTTGTCTTTTCCTTTATTCCAATTTAGAACAAGTTATAACTTATTAGTACCATCTAGTGGAATTTATAAATTTATCGATTGCTGCGCCATCTAGTGGTATATATAGGAATATACTTTAAAATTTATAAAACAGGGTAAATTATATTTTAATTCAGAGAGGCTCATCTATTTTATATATAGCGTATTATCTATTTAATAAATAGATAATATTCGATAATTTATCATAATATATTGTTGTGATGATATAGAAACTGGGCCCAACCTGGCACGATAACCTCCAACCACCCTTTCCAGTTATCCCACGCCTCGATTCTTATATCATTATTATATAAGAAGATATCATTAGGATATTATTATGTTTAAAGTACATACACTATTGTTGGTGTAAAATGCAAATATATGAATCACTTACTTATTGAAGAACGTAACGTCGTGCGGTAGATAAAACAAGTGTGCCCACCTCATTTCACTAGCGGCTTTTATAGTATTAAAATATTTAAAACTACCGTCAATTATATTATTATATGTGCGAAGTGTAAAATGTCTAATAACTTATAAATAGTTGTTATAGATATTAATAACAGCATTTAGTAAATAGTAAAACGTAGGTCAAAAAACATCATGGACAGTAGCAAGCTAAACTAATTTGTCTCTACATTCCTTTTTGAAGAGCAAGACGAAGTTATAGATCTTTGCTCTTTTTAAGACCGAATTGCTGACACTTTTGTTTTAAGTTTTTTGGTTAGATCAGACCCTACTGAAACAAAAACTAAAAGTCTTAAAACAAAATAATAGTTTAAAATACCTTTACAACAAAAAATATACTTGGCTCCAAATGTCGCTTACGACAAAATGGCGGTAAAGGTTCGTATATGTATAGATCAAAGATACAATAACTTTGTTTGGTTACCGTAGAGACGTCCACTTCCAATTTTGTTTGCTTTCATAACTTTGTAGGGGGATATTGTATTCTTTTGCCAAGTTACTAATTTTGTTTCTCATTACACTTTTATTGAAGAAAAAATACTTTTTTATTAATAAAAGTACAGTTACTTCGCTGTTACTTTGAATGTTTGAGTATATCGAGGCAGCCGGATAATTTGGTAAGATTTGTTTAAGTAAAGCGGCCACAAACTGTTGTATTTTTTGCATTCTATATAAATGAAATTAATGCAAAAGCAAGGATTTCAAGAAATACTGGATATCTTGTGGTATCCAAATTAGCTATAAGTCGTGCACAGAAGGTTTGCCGATGACAACCCCTCCCGCCTTCCACACCGCTACGCGCGGTCGTCGAGTTTGTGGAAGCTGCATACGTCTAATCATCGCAGCGGACAACGAACTACTGAGTAGCGCATCGGCGGTTCGCGGTGGCCTATACTATCTTACTGCCGTTTCGCAACGTGTTATGGCTGGGAGAGAAGAAACGGCGAAAGAAACTTCCCAGCAACACGCCTAGTCTATCCTATGAGGGGCTGTGTCTCCTGGCGTCCCTCGCGGGGACGTGGAGAGATCGTGATTGGCGGCGTCGACGCCGCCGTCTGTGTCTGTCTGTCGGTGCCTGCCAGCCTGCCGTCCTAACCGCGGGCGGGCTGATCCGAGCCAGCCGTTTTGTGATATCGTCGACCTTGTCCGTGAGGATGTTACGCGGTCGTCGCACGAGAGCCTTTCGTCGAGGCTTATAATCGGACGCGGACACGACGAGGGGATTTCGATGGTGCGGCGCTAGATCGAAATACTTACGCGAGAGCGACGTAATGTAGTTTTTGATGGAGGGAAGCTCCAGATCGCGGTGGATGTCGATGTTACGCATATAGAGGGGAGCACCGACGGCTCTGCGCATGAATTTATTCTGAACGATTTGCAGTTTCTTTAAAAGGGCAGGCTTGGCATGGCCGAATACCACACTCGCGTATGTCATGATCGGGCGGATACATGTTTTATATAGAGTAAGCTTGTGTCTGAGGGACATTTTGCTTCGTTTATCTATCATGGGTGCTAGACGACCCATCACAAATCGCGCTCTATTCCGGACTATAGTGATATGCTCGTTGAAGCGCAAGTTCTGATCTAGGGTGACACCCAGGTATTTGGTGTACTTTGCCCAGGGATCTCTTGTTCGTAGAGCGAGATGGCTTTTAAGCGAAGGCAAGCGCGTTTGGGAGAGCGAAGCGTGCCCGGGGAAAAGAACATTGCTGCGCTTTTCTCCGGGTTTACCTCTATCCTCCATTTGCGAAACCATTCGCCTAGCTCTGTTACAGCTACCTGTAGCCGGACGCAAGCCATTTGTCGGTTGTGATCTGATGTATAGAGTGCGGTGTCATCCGCGAAGAGGGCCAACTCTACATCTGGAGTTTTTGGGATGTCGCTGGTGTATAGCGTGAAGAGTAGTGGAGATAGTGCCGAGCCCTGTGGTACACCGGCTGTGAGTGGGTGAGGGGACGAGCGTGTTCCCTCCACTCGAAAACGGAAGCTACGGCCTAGGAGGAAGTCTCGCAAGATGAGCACGAGTCTGTCTGGTACACCGAACTGGTACAGCTTGTAAATCAAACCGTTATGCCAGACCTTGTCGAAGGCCTTAGCTACGTCAAGGAACAGTGCGGCTGTTCCTATAGGGCGACGAGGGCGATGGGCAAAGTGGGATAGTATGTGCTCCGTGATGCGGTGCACCTGTTGGACGCATGAGTGTCTGGCACGGAATCCAAACTGCTCATCGGGTAGTAGATGTTTGCTGATGGCAAAATCTCTTAGTCTAGAGAGGATGACCCTCTCGTAAAGCTTGCTGAACGTAAACTAACCCCAATGGCAGAGCCCTAATAAATATATCAGACAATCTTTTGTTTGATATAATAACTCCCACCAACGCGGGGCGCACATATCCTAATAGTTGCTCTATCCTGATCAAGCCTCACACACCCCAGTGCTATGGCATTGTACAATCGGTGTTAAAACTTTCCCGAGGTTATAATCTTAGTACGACTTGTTAACTTGTTAATATTAAACCGTCCAGCTACTCAGCCTACTGGTTACCGTTTCCTTGTTAAAATATTTGTAAAGGTTAGTTCACTTCAGTTCACTTCAGTTCACATCTATCACACAGTCGTAGAAAGCGGGAGGGGCGACCATCGGTAAACCTTCTGCGCACGTCTTATAAGTTGTATGCTACCTGGGTATGCCAGGACACAAAGCATCGCAGCATTTAAAAAAGAAGTGGGAAGCTATCGATTTAGAGAAAATTGTGTCGGATTAAGCTTATTTTTATGCGCCCTAACAACTTTAAACTGCTCCCGGAAAAGTACCCGATGGATTCCCGGAATAAAATTCACAGCCTTCTTTTCAGAAAATTTGCAACCGATCAGTGCAGAATTGCATCCGAATCTTGAATGTTTTTCAATACACTTTTTTTCTTTCTCTAGTTCAGCAGATAGGCAGACGGCTCATCTAATGAGAAGCGGTTACCATCACCTATGGACATTTAAACACCAAAGGCGTTACAAATGCGCTGCTGCTCTCTAAAGGGAGACTGGAGCCTGGCCACTAATGTCCGAACACAACTCAAGGTTTTATGGCGGCATACTCTAGACCAGGGGTGGTAGCCATCCAGACGGGCAAATACCCTACCTGGCTGTGGGTTATTTTGTCGCTTCTTACAACAGACCGCTCGGCCGCAGGAAATTGTATCCGTTCCTGCACGAATAGAAACCACACAACAACCACCCGATATAAATCGGCTGTGGATAGTTGCAACACCAAAGGTTCTACCAATGTGCTGCCGACTTCGAAGCAATTATGTTTTATAATTCAGGATTCTACATTTCACACGGGAACTCAAGGTCCTAGTGCCTGACAGCTCGAAAGCAGGTCACTGGGCCAGACGTCAGTAATAAAGTGATACCTTTTCCCGTCAATAAATTATAATGATACTAGCTTTACGTCGTCCTTTGGGTATTCATTAATCAAAATAATATTATTCTTTAGATACCGTCGGATTAGAATTGCCAAGTTTAAAATAAAATATCGTAGAAATTACTTGAATGTTTTTTGTAAATAATAGCTTAATAAATATGACCTAGCATTTAATTTTATAACTCTGCTAATGCACTAATGCATTTAAAATCTATCAATCCTAGTTTAGGGTTATCTGAAAGAGTTTGGTGTTTAGTGATAAAGCCTCCCGTTGTAATATATCTATGTTTCATTTTGTTTAGTTTGCAGGTACGCTTTGGCGTACAATAAAAAGTAATCTATGAATATATTTAATGCGCTTTTTAATAAAAATAGTATTATAATAATTATAATATTATAATAATCGGCAGACAAACACACATATTGTATATCAACGTATATACGACGGCCTCTGGGGATATACAGTTTGTGTGTTTGTCTGCCGATTTATTTATTTATTTATTATATACCCAAATTAAGCAAGTTACGCTTGTGTTGTGAGTAATATACAACGGATTAACTCTGGGGCCGATCCCAGACACCCAGACCATAGTAAATAACGGAGAAAATACGTTTCCGAAATTTACTATACCAGGAATCGAACCCGGAGCCTCTGCGTTGCAGTGAGGTAGGCCGGCAAAGGCTTAGCCCGCTCAACCACAGAGGATGTTTGATTGTAGGCGTACTGGCAAACGGATTCTCTTAAGTGGTTACCGTCGCCATGAATATCTACTTCGTTGCCACTTACATGAATTAAGTTTAAAGTAACCATAATTCTAAAATTACCGGATTTTTCATCGCTCTGGCAACACTAAACGGGTCCAAAGTGTCCTCACACAGTGAGAGGGTAGGGAAAGATGAAAAATTACGCTCTTCCGGGGACTTAAGGAAAGTGACGATGAAATGGCTTAAATACCTCGTCGTTTCAACGTAAATGACCATTATTACGGCAAAGATTTTAGAATCAAGATCCAAAACTTTTTCTGATATAAGTCATTCGTTCTATCATAAATCTAACCTAAAAAGAACAATTATTTTGCAAAGTTTTAGCGTCGTGTAAATTTTACGGTATTTCCGTCTGTTGATTTGTCTTTGTAAGTTAGAGTTATTTCTTTCAGAACCTTCTACATTTATTTGGATACAATTTGACATGAATGTGTTGTTTGTCTTATTACTTAGTCTTAGTCTGGTTAATTTTAAATCGGTTAGAAGACTTGCTTTCAAGGACTTTATTTACTATAAGTTACTTTATTCTGATCATGTATTTCCTCATCTGGATCCTTGCGAGACTTAACATAGTCATTGTGATGGATAAGCTTACAGGGGAGTTGAAATGCGATGGATAGCCGGAGGTATACATGTTTGGAGGTCTTCAGGTGGAAATGAAATACTTTTGTGTGTTTGAATTGCAGTTCAGGAATGCATATTTATATGGTAAAAAGACCGATTAATATTTTATAATACAACACACATTTAGATGATAAACAAAATATAACATTTAATAATAAAAAGCGCACTCGAGCGATTACACGTACCGCGGTGAGGTGAGGCGAGGTATGCGCGGAGGGAAACACGGGGGCCCCGACTAGCAGGGGCGTGCTTGCCGATCATTTGCGAACGGCCGCCGTGGTGATCGGACGTCTACGGCTACATATGTATGATGTAGTGTAGGACTCCCTCCAACCCGGTGGATCGATGACCTACATAAAGTCACCAGTAGGGGCTGGATAAGGAGGCCGGGAGACCGGGGTATGTGGCGTAGACTTGGGGAGGCCTACGTCCAGTAGTGGACATTGATTGGCTGAAGAAGAAGACACAAGTGTAGGTTATATGACGATAGACTACGGTGTATTACCAACCCTAATTTTTATTGTTTGGTCGTTAACTATACACCATTATCTAGAGAGTTTTGACTATGAAGGCTACTATTGAAGGCCGTATTATTAAACAGAATTACAATATTACATTATATTTAATTATAGATACATAATTAACAACTTTGTGCAACATTTTGTATTACTTAGTATTATTCTAGTTTTGTTATAAATGTGGATTTCTTTGAGTCAATAGGTATATTTATTACTAGTACATGCCCGCGACTTCGTCCACGCTTGACTTGAAATACCCGGGACATAAAGTATCGCAGTATTTAAAAAAAGAATGTAGGATATCGTTTTACTGGAAACTATGTCAATAAGCAAATTTTTAAGCATCCGAACAACTTTAAACCGCCCCTGAGAAAATTCCTGCGTAATTCTCGGGTTGAAAAATATCACACATTTTATTACCTTAACAAATGTATAACTGTCCGTACAGGAACGGAGAAAGAATACAATTTCCTGCGGTTGGGCGGCCTGTCGTAAGAGGCAAGAAAACCATCCACAGACAGGTGGTAGGGCATTTTCCCGACTGGATGTCTACCACCCCTGCTCTAGAGTATGCCGCCATAACAACTCTGAGTTGTGCTTTGGCATTAGTGACCAGGTTCCAGTCTCTCTTAAGAGAGCAGCAGCGCATTTGTAGCACCTTTGGTGTTGCAAATGTCCATAGGCGATGGTAACCACTTTCTATCAAGTGGGCCGTCTGCCTGTCTGTTGACCTTCTGCAATAAAAAAACAAAATTGCTATCAGTAAAAAAATCACATTGAAATTCGTTTTGTTTAATCTGCCCATTTTAAATCATTCCCAGAAAAAATCTCACGTAATTCCCGGGATAAAAAGTAGCGCAGAGACTAAGAATTGGCTGTCGATCAGCGAAAACCGCTTCGAAATCGGCCCATTAGTCTTTACGTAAATTCCGAACAGGCAAACAGAAAAGAAATCTAACAAAAATTTGCATCGTTTTCTCTATTGTTTATATAGTCTATTCCACTTGGGTTTTTTTAAATAGCTTTAATATGCAGACACGGAATGTTTACAATTTTATAATATTATAGATATAGGTGTACAGACTACATATTCATGTTAAATTCCGTCCATACACCTAAAAGTCAGTCAGTCAGCCACCGATATATGATGGAAACACCAACAAAGCGGACGAAACGCTATGCTTCCACTTTTATCATACGCACCGCTGAAGAGTGAAACTCTTTACCGTCGTCTGTTTTTCCTCAAGAATACAATCCAGGTGTCTTCAAGTCTCGCGTGAACAGATATCTTAGGTAAGCGTGCTCCACTTTAGACTGCATTTCCACCTGACATCAGGCGCAATGTCATTCATACGCGAACCTATTCATTATAAAAAAAAAGTTCCTGAGAAAAAATAGTGTGGCATAAAGAAACATACAAAAGTTTTATTTCTGTCAAATCGGCCTTAGAACCCTAAAGAAATAAACAGCGCTACCAAAGTAATAAAGAAATATGGGCACAGGTATATTAGCTTGGAGACGTAGGGCATTTGCGTTTGTAGTAGTGTACTGTCAGCACATAAATAAATAAACTAACTTTATATGTTTTCATAAGCAGGTACTTAATATAAAAGTAATAATATTGTTATGAGTTTACGGGACTCGAATTAAAATGCCGTTAGAATTATTATAGAGTTTATTAGAACTATACAAACACGTATAAAACAGGTAAAAATATAACCGAACACAACAAATCCAAACATAAAGCAGAAGTTCGTAATTCAATAAAACGCGCAAAGTCCGTCAATATTAGATTCCCGAATGTACACACGTCACGCCTTGATCGTAGTTGTAGCTCAACTGACCACCTCTCTCAATCAAGCCATCGTTTTATACTTCACAAATGCAAATGTGCCCGCCCGGCAACATCGATCTAATTTCCTAGAATTAGCTTGTATTTATAATCCGCAACACGTGGCTAATGATGCTCTTGAGCGGCCGTAAACGAGTATAATAGGACAATGGGCTATTCTCCACAATAACTAGAAACGTATGCCGATAAATAAAGTGAACAAAAGAAGACGATCATAAAAGGATTACAATTAGTTCAAATGCCGACAAGTAATAAAACGTGCTTTTACAGATCTGTACGTGAAATCAGTCTTTGGCGTAGCCTAAGTTGTAACAATATTAAACGATAGTAAAATAAGAAATATTAAAATTAAACATAATTTTTAATATGAAATTTCTAGTTGAAATGTGACGTTCAAGTTGAAAAAGCAGTTGAAATGAGAGCATTGGTAAGAATATGTGCGGTTAGCTTGAATGATGTGACAAGGAACATTGTGGATAGAAAGAAGATGTAATAACAAGAGTTGAAAAAGGAATGTTAAGGTGGTTTGGACATGTAGAGAGAATGGATAAAAGTAGAATCACAAAACAGGTATATGACAGCATTGTGAATGGTAGAGTTGTTGCCAGTAGACTGAGATGAACACATCATGATCAAATATCACAAGTGTTAAAGAGAGGTCAGGTAAAAAGCATCTCAAATAAACATGCATGTATGAAGAGGTTAATTAAAGTACATGAAGCGAAAGTTGTTTGTCAGGATCGTCGCAAGTGGAGATCCATAGGCTCTGCCTACCCCAATGGAAAATAGGCGTAATATTATTAACTAACTAACTCCGTTGGCTCAGTGACCCAAAATGTGTCTTGGCCTCCGCGAAACAAGAACACGCCACCTGTTTCTGTCCTGTGCGATTTCACGTCAGTTATGGGCTTGAAGCTCACACAGGTCAGCCTCCACCCTGACCCTCCAGCTACCATTGTCTCTCCTTGTTAGGCCCAAAATCTTACGGAAAACGTTTCTTTCAACCACTAACAGCTGGTTCTCTTCCTCCGTGATATTATAAATTTCAAGTTTAAAAGTCCTGTAAATATACAAACACTACTAAAACGCAAAAATGTCTCGAAGCTAATTTGCCTGTAACCTGTCAGTTAAATGCCCTTTTACATTAGTACTAATGAAAATACATATCTCGAAGTTTGTAATATAACTTTGATTACCGCGTAACATATTCCAAAAACTTATTCGATGTGGCCATTACCAGTGGCGTAAACATCAAAAGTATACCAATCAAAAAACAATCTTAACTTTACAATTATAAAGTTTAAAAAACTTTGACGTAAGTTCCAAAAGGGTGTTTTGACAACTTTTAGCAACATTTTCTCTTCAATATACGAGCGTGTTTAATGTTTTAGAAGTAATGGGTCTTGTTTTCAAATTTTGGTTTTTGTATGGAATATAAATTAGGAAATTGGCAATGGAAGAATTCCTACTTTGCATTGTAGCACCCGAAATAATATTATAATATATTAAAATATGCAGGACAAAGTTCAAAAGAAAATGACAAGAATAATAAAGATAACACTTTATTGTACGATAAAATATATAACACAATTACAAAAACAAACAATAGATAAAATAAGAATAGATCTCTTCCAGGTAACCTAAATTAAAGGAATTTCTTAGCTAACCCAGCGATGTAGGTTGCGCAGGAAAAAGGGGCAATATGTACATAAATACTTAAACGAATTCAAGATTTAAATACACACATCCGCGCGCGCGGATATATGTGTGTGGGTGTACGTATATATAAATAGTGATATATATATATACAAACATATACCAATTACATATTCCAAAATACATAAGTTAGTAAAGGAAACAAATATTCTTTCTTAAATAATTGTAATAGCATGATTATACTGTGTTAATCAAATATAGCTATTTACGGAAAAATAGTGCTGCTTTCTGAGTAAATCTCAGTGTTGGCAAGGATTTGGCCTCTGACAGTAGTAATAAATGTTTTTTATTTGTTTTTCATTGCTGGAATACAGCAGACAGGCTGAAGGCCAACGTGATGGAAAGTAGTTACTATGGGCTATGGACATTCGCAATAACAGAGGTGTTACCGAAGTACTTACTACCAGCTTCAAAAAAAAAATTGTGTCTTTCAAAAAACCCGTATGGTGTTTAGGGAAAACTTCGGCTGCTACAGACCATAAGCGTTTCACTATTAGGTTCGGACCGCCGATTTATAGGCGAACGGACTGTATACCCACAATACTTGTCCTAGGTGGATTAGTAGTTTTGACACATCAGTTATCTCGATGTGCAGGCTCTCATCACGAAGATTTTATTCACCGTTATGTTAATTATAACAACGTTCACAGGTTAGAAGTGCTTAAGTAGTGCATGCTTTTTGGCCTGAATTCGAACCAAACTCAAAGGGTGCATGTTTGGGACGATAAATTTGACGCGCTAACCGCTAAGCTTCCACGGCTTACCAGATAAAAATATATATACATAGATACTGTAATGGATGGATCGATGGATCTCCACCTACTACGATCCTGACAAACACTTTTGCTTAATCAAGTTTCATTAATCTCTTCATATATACTCGTTTATTGAAAGTATTTTACGGATCTTACTTCGAAATATCTTCAACTTGATCATAGTGAGTACGTCGCGATCTACTGGCATCGCCTCTACTAGCCCACTTTGCTGTCATATATTTGTTTTGTGATTCTGCTTTCATTCATTCTTCCTATATGGCCAAACCTCCTGAACATTTCTTTTTCAACTCTTATCACTAGATCCTCTTTCAATCCACAACGGTACATTATCTCCCTGTTTCTCGTCATATCACTTATATGAAGCTTTTATTTCAACTGCGTTTATCCTTTTTCTGCCACACCCAATTTACACTGTCATATATTAGTTTTGTACTACCAACACCTCAAAAATTATATCAATATATACTTAAATGTCAAAATTTTAATCAACAAAAATAGCGACAGCTCGATAGCTATCGCTATCTTGTCGCTAAAGTTTTAATTAACAAAAATAGCGACAGCTTGGTAGATGTCGCTATTTTTATTTATTAAAATTAAGGCAGATAAGCCTATAAAGATGGTTGTACATTCGTATAAACAAAAGCAAACCTTTCCTAAATTTCGCGAACCATTTTACCATTCAACGCGTGACCATCCTATTGATTGCACATAAAAAAGATTTTACCTTTGTGTTTTTCACATACCCCTGATTAAATGGTACCGTGGAGAGCTATTTGAAAATTGCAATGGGTTTGTGTCGCTTATAAAGCAAAAAGAATATTTTTTTATACTCGCTGTGTACTCGTAAATTTATTGTAATCTAATTTCGGCGGTACAAATGTAAGTATTGCTTGTGTAAGACTCATACTAAACAGGCTGTACAATTGACAATGCCAGATTCATCCTTTAGCTAAGGGCTTATTCAGTTACTTGAGATGTGACATTGCTAATGACGTATCAAAATGGACAACAATTTTAGCTAGATGTTTTTGCTGGGGAGTTTCTTGCCGCTTTTTTCCTTAACAGCAATAACAATTTGCGAAGCGGTGTGCATAGAATGGGGAGTAAATTTAAACTTTAACTTATGTGTGTGACCTTCAAAAAGTGTTCTCCAGTTGAAATTACTTTTGAATTTAAATTTGACGTTAATTGTTGACAGGTAACTCATTACTTATGTATAGGTATATACTAATGTAGCTAACTACTAGTTATTTATCGCTATTTGTAAGTCCCATTTGGATGCAGTCACTAGCACTAACGTTAAGGCTTGTAGTAATGCCAACGTCCTTGAGAACTTTACAATACAGACTTTTGTTTGGGCGATAGCGGCGATTCCATAAATGCGGTCGTTTTTCAGATGGATTATTTTTGTGAATAAAATAAATTAGTATTATATAAATTGTAGTAATAGTAATAATAATATAGTAAAATAGTAGTATATAAATATTTTATTTATCCTCTTTCAATAAAAATTGAAGATGTAAAATGGTTTTATGTCTATAAATTGGAGATGATTTGTTGTTTTTCTTTTAACTTAAAGTAACTACGGAGAAATTACGAAAAAACCACGTTACGTCTCATTTCGTGAAGATATTTGATATTTTTTTTGGTAAAATATTGATCAGAAATTACCAGCAAAAAGTTGTTTCTTTTGCATCTCACTTTCGACCTTTTACGGCAACACGGACCTTAATATAGGTGTAGCAGCATCACAGATATATAAAAATGGATTGGTCTAATGTATCGTATATATACCGTTAAAAAGTCACGTATGTATTTTGTTGTATATATTATACAACCTTAGATCATGTCTGTTAATAATCTAAGTACATATAAACATTTCTACTAAAAAATGTTCAAAATTCCTGGAATTTATTGAAATTGAAATATTTATTCTTGCATATATGTAGTTCTGTATACAGGTGTTATTCCTAGATATACATGGTTCAGTACATTTTACCACTTTCAATGGTGTGCAAGTAAGCAGGATCTTAATCGTCCTTATTTAAATAATTATTTCCTATACCTTTTATGTAACTTGTATTAATATCTATTACCTTTATTTATTTATTAAATACCTGTATTTTTCTATATAATTATTACAATCTGTATATGTCAATTATTAAATGCTTTTAATTAAAATATTATTATTAATTTTGTATGGAGTAAATTTTTTATTTATAGATTTGTTATTTTGTAAGTATAGCTTTATTTATAGTATAGTTTAGTTTATTTATTTTTAAGGTTTTATTTGTAGTTTCTATTAATAATTTCTTTAGTCTTCTTTGAAATATATTGAATGGTTTTGGTAGTTATTTAGAGTTTAGGTATTTCTAATAACATTTATATATTACAAATTAATCGAAATGTTAACAGCGTTACAACAGACAAAAAGCGTTTTTTGATCGATTTCTCAGCCCTTGTTACAGTAATTATACATACTTTGCTGTGGTGAAAAAAATATATGTCAATCTTGATCATATTTCTGAGGTAAACTATGTACTCAAAACGCATTCTCGATAAATTTTCTCGATAGAAAATAATTGCAAAGTAACCTCTAAACGTGTTCTTCAATCTTGTGTCGTGTTATTACTGTTAATCGTACATCGCTAAAATAAATAACAGTAACATATCATATTATAAGAAATATACATATTATAGTTTTTTTATTCGGTTACTTAGAGAATTTGCAAGTAATTAATTATTTTACTATAAATGACTTCAAAATCACGCTTGCCGGTCCCAATGTATGGAATTTATCAATACGCCGGACGGCTCGGTGCTGTGTACACGCGTCGCTCTGCTCGAGCGTGCTATTCGACATTAAATTTTAAATAAATGAAGGAGCAGTAATAACCACAATTTCGAGCCGATCGAGCTATACTTATTTGGCGTATACGGTAGAGGGGTGGTCTAAATCATAGACTGTGTGGGTTCGAATCCTACTAGCTTCACTTGATGTAGTAGAATTTTTTTTTATATCTAAGTTGATAAAATGGTCTTTTTCTCTTCTTAAATAATTTTATAAAATGCAATAAAAATACTTTTCTATTAGTTTGGGGGAAAAAGTTTCTTCGCATTTTATATAAAAATTCAAAAGATTTTTTTTTATAAAGTTTATTTATATTTGACTAAAGTATGTAGGTGCCATTTTGTTGGATAACTTTTTGCCATCTTATAGGTAGGGGCATGATCCCATTGCAATAAAAAATTTTGGGCTTCTGATCAAAAAACTGCAACAAGTGGTTTTGGCAGTCCTCTCGTGATGTTAAAGTGACACTGCCTGAGGAATTCTGCAGAGACCGAAGCAGGTGAAAATCTGAAGGTGCAAGTTCAGGACTATACGGCGGATGCATTAACACTTCCCAGCCAAACTCTCGTAATTTTTGCTGAGTGGCTAAAGATGTGTGAGGTCTAGCGTTATTATGGTGAAAAACCACACCCCTTCTGTTGATTAGTTCCGGCCACTTTTTCTCAACTTTTTGTTTTAATCTCATCAGTTGTTCGCAGTACAGTTCAGAATTGATGGTTCTGCCCGGCAGTAACAGCTCATAATGAATAATGCCCTTCCAATCCCACCATACACACAGCATCATCTTGTTGCGAGTTAACCCGGGTATCGCCACATTCTGTGAAGCCTGACCGGCCTTTGACTATGATCTTTTTCGCACGTTCTTGTCGTACGTGATCCACTTTTCATCACCAGTTATCAGCTTCTTCAAAAATAGTTCATTTTCATTACGTCGTAATAAAGAATCACAAATGAGTACACGGTTCATTAGGTTTCTTTCAGTGAGCTCATAAGGCACCCAAATATCGAGCTTTTTTTGTGTACCCATCTTTTTTCAAATACGCCAAAACCGTTTTGTGGTCAATTCCCAGTTCTCCAGCTACATCGTAACTACTAATATGCCGATCATGCTCCACTTTTTTTATCCTTTTATGGAAAGACTATTGAACGATTTGGATCAAACTGGGTACATATGTAATTTTAATACCGAGGGTGGCCAAGAGATATTTTTCATCCCGAAAAATGAGATAGTTTCCGGGATGAAAATATATGTGGCCGAACGGGTCTAAATCATAAAATGAAATGACCGAAATGACTGAAAAAAAACCTGTTCTACTTTCTGAGATAACCTTTACATACATCTATCCCATTACCCGGGATGAAAAGTATCTCTTATTCACCGTCATTATTAAATTACATATATACCGAAATTCAGCCAAATCGTAATATTTTTTCCGTAAAAGCAGAAGAAACAGAAAGACAAATATATTTTTATCCCGGAAACTATCACATTTTCCGGGATAAAATGCATACTATGTTCATTCTCGGCATCGAATATATATATATATATATATATATATATATATGTATATATACATATATATATATATATATATATATATATATACACACACACACACACACACATATATATGAGTTTCAGCCAAATCGGTCCAGTTGTTTTTCCGTGAAAAGTGAACGGACAGACAGACAATTACTTTCGCATTTATATTAATATATATACCTATATATGGTTTCATTGTTGTTCCATAATACAATTACATCATTTTAATAAAGTTTACTAGTCTAAAAATATTAAAAAATAAAAAGAAACATATAGCCCGAGAATTCGAACCCTGTACCTCTTAGTTACTATTGCGCTCGGTGAACCGTTGAGCTAAAGACGCTTAGGAACTCATGTCAAAATTTCAATACCTATTAAGCTTATAAACGATCTGTCTCACTTTAGAATATTTTGTCTCGCTCTCGTGCTCGGCAGCCTTAGAATGAAATAAATTGAATCAAGTTGGTATGGACACGGTGCGCGTAGGTATGTTCCGTTGCAATATTTCGCCACGCTCGAACTTTTATCACGCGCTGTTTCAACGAAGTAAATATCGGCCGTGCGGGGTTGATTTTCTGAAACACCGATTTGAATCAGGTCTACAAAGCCTCTTAATAATTTGTGCTCTATAAATAGGACAGGAATTTCAAAGGATTTGATATTTCGTGTACTTTAGTCTAAATGTCAGCGCTTTAAGAAATTCAAAACATCAACCTGGAGGTGTAATTAAATAATTCAAATTAATATTTGAACTGTTTCGGAAATTGTAATTACTGGATTCCAATCCGGTCCTGGATTTTAATTTACAAAACATGACGAAGTATTAGTATCAGAAACAATTAATTCTATTTTGATCTCCCGCCATACTGTATAAATTTTAATTTATCAATTTTTGTTGGTGTTATTATTTTAAAGAGTACCCACTTGATTATTTTTTCGACCGTTAATTATATGTGTAGTGGTCACCCCTTATCTTTACTTCTTTGCTGTTTTACTACAGCATTGTTTAGCGGTTAGTTAAGTTTATTTAGTTAGTATCATGGGTTAACACGAAGGATACGTTTCATCCTGATATATAACGTCGTTTCCGTGGGATAGAGGGATATAGCCAAAAAGGCGTTACGATCGGGTTTTTGAAGTGAAACTTCTTTAGATTCATGTTGATTTGACACTCTAAGAAACGAAAAAGCGACACTAAAAAGAGACAAACACATAAATATATCGACTAGGCCTGCTTCATCATACTCTATCTGAGTTGGAAATGTTTTGAAATTAAATATATTATATTTATATAATATATGAAATGTGACGTTAAGAAATTTAGAATCCCTCTCACCCCTTGTCACCCTTTGTCACACTTCTACTGCGTGTGAACTGCACACACACACACACACTTTTTGATACCGCCGTTGTAATTTACTAACAACACATCAAACAGGCAGACGGCCTATTTGATGGAAAGTGGTTACCGTCGCCTATGGACATTTGCAACACTAGGGGTGTCTCTAACGCGTTGCCGACCTCTAAGGAATTTTAAAACGCCCTTCTTAGGAACCCATATGTTATAGTATTAACGCGGACCTATTTGGTAATTGTCTCTTTTGTTTCTTTTTATTTCGCCGCAACTGTCACTATGTTAATGTGACATAGTCTAAGATTTATCAATTTTATCTATGGTCTACGATCACAGAGTACATTAATATAATACCGATCGATGGAGCAACTACTTCCGCGGAACCTCGCCACGTTTTATGTATCGTCCCGCATTAGATACCCGCTTTATTAACCCGCGTGCTGGGAGCCATACCAGCCGGTCCACTCGTCGAAGGAACCGCAAGACGTGAAGAAAGGATCACGAGGAAGACGTGTTTGCTGCTGCGAAGCCTGCATCGTTCGTGGCGTGTCTGGTGCGGCGCCCTATCCTTTAAGTCCTTTCCTTCTTTCTCTCTTCTTCCCGCATTCCCGCTCGCGTACCCACACATAGCGTAGAAGAAAAACTGTGGCGGGAAGTTCCCGCCATATCATTGTTTTACGAGTAATAAATGTTCGAAATTTTTTATGAACATGTACTTATTAAATAACCCACCGGCCTTATGCTGTTTATATTTCCTTCTGCGTATTCGACCGCCTGTACAACGGAGAGTGTTCCGAGCCTCATTTTTACAACCGCACCGCTCGCCAGCGACTGGATGTTCGCCCCCATTTCCTGGAGCTCCCACGCTCAACTACGCAACGGTTCTCTAGTACGTTTATTCCGCGTACAACAATGATCTGGAGAGAACTTCCCGCCGAGGTTTTCCCTCTGCGCTACGACATGGGGTCGTTTAAGAAGGGCGTTATAAAATTTCATAGAGGTCGGCAACGCGTTAGCAGCGTCCCTGGTGTTGCAAACGTCCACGGGCGATGGTAACCACCTTCCATCAAGTGGGCCGTCCACATGTTTGCCTGCTTCAGTCGATAAAAAAAAATGCTGACACTGATGTTCCTTTTGGGACCAGATTATACTACTTTAGTTTTCAAATATGTTAGCAATTATAGTGTATCTATATAATTTGTACTGAATAAAATGATTTTCTTTCTTTCAAATAATCTCTATAAGTATATTTGTTTTCGAAATCACTCCATTGTAAATTTAATTCTCATAATTCTATAAGATGTAGAAATTTAAATGCTAAAATCTTGGTGGAAGATCGCCCTGCCAATTAAAGGTTTCAAGTTTTCAAATTTTGCATTAATCACAGTGACACTTTTGTTGAAACGAATCCTAGATATTGGACAGTTTGATATTTCACTTGATTGATTAGCTTACTATTCACTAAAATAGCGGCTGAATTTATAATTTTAAATCTAAATTAATATTTAGAAAATATTCCGCCATCGGAAATGGTTACATATTTTCGGCTTTTGGAGTCGAGACCCTGGGACCACGGGGGCTTGAGGCGCACAAACTTTATCGAGACATAGCGAAACGCCTGGTGGACGTCTCACGTGACCAAAAGCCTGGTCTGGACCTCGGACAACGCATTAGCGTTGCGACACAGCGAGGTAATGTGGCCAGTCTTTTGAGCACGTTTCCAACTGACAGCGGTCTGGCACTAGATTTTATAATTTAATTTTGATTTGTGTATATACTTATTTATAATTTAGTTTAGTTTTTATTTAATTCTTATTTATATAATATTTTACATACTTATATGTTTATTAATGAATAAAACATAATGTATAATAATAATAACTAAACTCACTCTTTTGTTTACTTTGTGTTTAAGATTTGTGATTAGAAAACAGCCCATTGTGTATTGTAATCTTTTATGATACTCATTAGCCAGGTCTGCAGATTATGATTTCTAGGAAATTATGTCGACGCTTGCCGGGCAGACATATTGAATCTGTGCAGTATAAAGCAAGACCCCAACGGAGAGATGAGGCAGTCGAGCGATAACCACAAGCGAAGCAAGACTTGTGTATATTCGGTAATCTATTTAGTGACGGACTTTACGCGTGTATTTGAATTATGATCTCTTGCATTACGTTTGAACTTATTGCTTTCGGTTATATTTGAACCTGTGTTATACGTGTTTGTATGGTTCTAACAAACTCTATAATCATTCTAACTGCATTTTAATTCGAGTCTCGCGAGTCTTAACAATATATTCTAATTTTTAGCTTAATATACAAATGACTTAAATATAAATACACAGGGACAGTACTTTACCTCCTGGACTACAGTTAAAGCATACATAACCGAATTTAAGGTTGTGTTTGACTGCTTCGTTATTGTACAGCAGGTAATATATTTTTATAGGTTACCGTAAAACGCTTCAATAAAGCTATGCCGTTTTGTTACTCGAGGGAATCGATTTAATTATGAATATTTATTTACATTTAATAAAAAAAAAGTTACAGTGAATAAAAAAATTGTGTATGTATTTATTAAAATTATTTGTGGCTGCCACAACATTCGCACGGGACTGGGACTTTGTTTCATAACTTCTAATCCTTGCAAATGTCTGAAATGTAACATACAGAAACTTAAAATAAAACTGAAGTCAGTGTGGATATTATGGCGGTATCGAGATCTTTCAAGTTAAATAAAGGTTGTTGAAACAGCGTGTTTACTCTGAATAAATACTACGTACTAACAGCGCAGCGGCTGTGCCAGTGCTCCCAATAATCCAGAGAATACCTCCATTGTCAGAAGGCTAGTCGGTCAATACTCATTCAGCGGTGTGCTACTTATTGGTGAAGTTATTGTACCACTGTTTACCTTTATAGACAGCTACAAGCTGTACTTCAAACGGTTATATAACGTTGCTCGAGAGTAACTTTGACAAAACAATTGGTTATGCTACAGAAGAAGAATACAAGTTAAGGTAAAGTGAAGTCTATCGTAGCAAAGCAAAGTAAAATAAAGTAAGGTGAGGCGAAGCGAAGCAAAATCGATGCTATAATACTCATTTAAGCCAGAACGGCTAAACGGATCCGTATGAGAGCACAGAGATAGATTATAGAATAACTTTAATTTCTAAGACATTTGTAACTAATTATGATATATGATAATTGTTATGATAGTTTGGAATAGCACATAAACTACTTTCTATCCCGGAACAATGTACGATTTCCGTGGAATAACATGAACACGAGCCACGACCAAAAACTAGTCAGTTATAAATTGGAAGTTCTGCGTGGCTTGTTTTCAATTTCATGAAATTAATTAAATTTAGGAAATTGAAAATACCTATTTAGAAGAGTTTTTATTTCAATCAAGTACCACCGTTGATACATACGACTCTTGAGGGGATCAATAACTGAAGTAAGTTTAATAAACGTGCTTTAAATAATAACATGACGATCTAAACAATTGATTGAGATTTTTTTATAAATACGAGAATGCATTGTTAGTCCCGAGCACTTATATGTTTAAAAAAAAACACTTTTGGCTATTAGGACCCTTTTATTTCACTATAATAAGTGACTTGGAGTCTCAATATACGGGACCTCAAAGGTCTGCCGGACCGATATGGTATTAGTTTAAGCAATCCAGCCGGCAGGCATAGACCAGGTCCGTAGCTGTAGAGATAATAACCAAGAGAACTCTGTGAATTTTGAAAAAGATTTGGTATTTATAGGCAATTACTGCTGATCGACATTTTGGAAATCTTTGTCAATGAATTGGTGGACTCAGCAATAAGTGCTTACTGAATAGGGCTGTAACAGCACCATTGGCTCCTATTGTTATTCAAAGTGCGTGTTATGAGTTTTTATTTGCGTGATTGTCATCCATATAACTGTAAACATAATAAATAAAGCTCATTTCTGTCTTCAAATTTGCATACGAATGGGCTAAGAGAAATCGAAAATTATAAACTGACTACTAATTTGCTTATGAAAAATATTGTAACTATTTAATTCGTTTATATTTTTAGATTATTTTACCCCATTCCTGTAGAAAGATGATCAAATTGAAGACATTTTGAAGATAGGTCGTGTAAACGCACTTTAAATAAGCGTGTATGTATGAAGAGATTAATGGAAGTTGATGAAGCGGAAAGTGTTTGTCAGGATCGTAGCAGGTGGAGATCCATCGTGTCTGCCTACCCTAATGGGAAACAGGCGTGACGATATCTATGTATTTCTATGGAAATTGGAAGATAGAAGTGAACCCGTGCAAATTCTTCGGCTTAAGTATCTTTCTTTCAAATTCAAATTCAAAAGTTTTTATTCAAAATAAGTTCCACTGGAGAACACTTTTTGAAAGTCATACATTTAAGTTAAAATTTAATTTTCCTTTCTATCCTATGTACACACCGCTTCGCAGCGTATTATTGCTGTTAAGGGGAAGAAGCGGCAAGAAACTTCCCAGCAACACGTCTAGCTAAAAGTTGATTAGCTCATACTTTTTTATTTATTAATATTGTTACAAGTCGCGAGACTCGAATTAAAATGCCGTTAGAATTATTATAGAGTTTATAAGAACTATACAAACACGTATAACACAGGTACAAATATAACCGAACACAACAAGTCCAAACGTAATGCAGAAGGTCGTAACTCAATAAAACGTGCAAAGTCCGTCACTTATTAGATTACCGATAGTAGTACACACGTCTTGCTTCGCTCGTGGTTCTTGCTAGACTGCCTGCTCCTTCAGTCGGGCCATTGATTTATACTGCACAAATGCAATATGTCCGCCCGGCAGCGTGGACCGAATTTCCTAGAATCTTAATCCACACACCTGGCTAATTATGCCTGCAAGTTGCCATAAACGAGTACAATAGGTTGTTCTCCACAATTACCAATAAATACGTGACCAAAAGAAGACAATCATAAAAGGATTAAAATTAGTTCAAATGCCGACGGGTAATAAAATGTGTTTTTATAGATATGCAGATGGATTTTATTTTCGTCGGAACTTAAGTTGTAACAATATTATACAGAAATATGTAACACAATTACTTTTCGAAGAATTAATGGAGTTGAAACAAACAGTGCATGCTCAGTAAGTCAAAGACACAGTAAGAGGAAAGAAGAATATTATTATTGTTTCAATTAACGCAATTATGCCTAGTGTCTGATTTCTTATCATAAACCGGTATTATAATGAAATGTAATCAACTAAGTAAGCAAGAGTCTATGAGCCTCAACCAAAATTTATCCAAACGACTCATTGACTCTTCAGGTGCTCAGAGGGCTGGTGTAGGCACCAGATAGGTAGAACGGCGATCCAGCAAGGAATCGTATCCAGCCTTCTGGGCACCTTAACCATACAAGACGGTGACTTAAGCTCAGTATTCTACTTAAAGTCTTGAGGGACTATGGGTAGGATACAATATAAATAAGTTAAGTTTTCTTTTATTGTATTAGTTTATAATGTCATTGTAATAAAATAAGTATCATATACAGTACAAATACTTGTACAGATACACTCTACATTAGTATAAGTTTAGTATTAAAAATAGAATAAATTAATATGTTATGTTATTCGTAAGGTACACCACAACACACATATGATTGAACAAATGTCACACACAATAACAAAAATAACCAATAAGCGTGTATAGATTTTAAAAACTTTCTTAGAAATTAAGTTTCAAAAGGGTACGGATCTCGAGTGCGTAGTTGTTAAGAAAAATACTGGTAACGCCATGTAAACCTCCCTTCGACCTATTGAAACTTTCTTCTAATATATTTAAATTCCCTCTTCAAATCAGACGGCGCATTCTCCTCTCGCACGCACGCCAGTCATTGTCATCAATCCTTGTCAAGTCATTGTCATCAATAAAGTAAAATGAATTATAAGCCCACCGCTTTGTAAATAATATAACATAACATAACATAAAATATATCGCGCCCGCGACATACCATAAAGGTATATAATGTGTAAATAGCCCGCTCCGCACCGCTAGCATAAAATATATTTTAAATGCTAAGACTTACAACACTACATTTTGTGATATTGACTTGTTTCGTTACTCTAAGCCCGTATTCAAGAGGTTAATCTTCAAAACAATTGTTGGAACAGACACCACATCATATGAATATAACAATATATCAAGTAATATGTTTAGTTAAGATCAATATGTTTTTATTTTATTTCAATGTTAATGTATATATACATATTTACATTTATCTATCTATGTATTTTATTTAGATTTATTTTAATTATTTATTATTATGTATGTTTGTGTGTAAGTATATACTTATTTTCACTTATGTATATATTTATTGCATTTTTAAACTTTAGTTCACTCGTTAGTTTCAAAATGAACTCAAAAAAACCTGTTATTAGCCCTACATTATGAGTAATTTTTGTTGTTGTTTGTATTTTGATATGCGCTGTTGGTTTTTTTTAATAAACAAAAAAAAATGTATACACATAATATAATACAAACCATGTTTCGTCGCTTCAGTAAATATATATATACCAGATAAATGAAACTAAAAGTGAACTGAAGTGAAGAGGAAGAGAAGGTGAGGAGTAGTTGCATTTCAGGCCCATTAATCAAGTACGTGCATGCTCAATCTCACATTCCCATGTAAATTTCTCAACACTTCTTTTCTTACAAAATTGATACAGTCCATTGTTATCCTAAACCCAGCGCCGCCGCAACGAGTACATTGATATACTATATAATATTTAAAAAAAAATCGTTATTTAAAAAAAACTGGCCTCCTCGCCAAGTAAAATGATACAACCTGAACCGGATATGAACATCCCTCTAAAAAAGCCTATTTTCGGTGAACCCCAAAATGTAAATGATATAAAGGAAATTGTGTACCTTTTTAATAAAGGAGGTTACTTTGAAATTAAGTAACTCGCTACCTTTAAATGTCCAATCTCCTTCAAAATTAACTCTGTCCTAGACTGCTCCAAAAATATTAAGAAAGCAGAGACGTGTTTTTTTTAATGTAATTTTATATTTAATATGTGAAGAATACAGTACATTTTTAAATAATACAAGAAAGAAATCTAAAAACAATTACATCGTGTTCTCCATCGTTCATATAGCCTGTGTAAGAACGGAGAAAGAATACAATACCCAGGGCGAATAGCCAGGTGGTAGGGTATTTGGTCCTCATACTCCTGGTCTAGAGTATGCCGCCATAACACTCCTGAGTTGTGTTCCCAGCATTAGTGGCCAAGTTGCTTGGGGCCGATTTTGATGGAGTTATTACATTTTTGAAAAATCAGTTACCCTGGTCAGGGACGGAATTGACTGACTTTGCAAAAAAACCATATACTGTATTATTATACCAACGTATAGTGTAGCTTGTAAGAATCAATTTTTGTGAAGGAATGTCAAACGGAAAATTAAGGGAAAGGGTTGTTTGTTGAACAAATTGTTCTGTTACGTTCCTTAATCAAATATTAAATTCGGCGGTGATTTGACCGCACCTAATTTTATGTAATACGGCAACCGTACATTTCTTCGGAATAAAAAGTGGACTATGTGCTACTCTACACTATAATCTATTTCTGTGGCAAATTTCATCCAGACCCGTTCAGCCGTTTTAGCGAGATTGAGTAACAAACACCCATCCAAATCGCATTTATAATGTTAGTATCTATAGATATGTGAAGAAGAATATATACAAATATGGCGTATGATGGGAAATTTATCACCGCCTCGATAGGGGTGATATCACGCTTTCACAGAATATTGGCGTGAAACGGTTAGCTTTAAACTTTCGTCTAAAAATTTCGTTCAATGAGAGAGAGTTCCTATATCACACTGCTCCCTCCCATCCGACATTCCCTATCTCACCCTTCTATTCCAATCCCATATCTCATCCCCTCTAACCTATTCCTTTTGTTTGATCCTTCTATGTCACCCATGGCTTCATTCTTGGTGTTGTAAATGCCTATAGGTGACGGTAAACACTTTCCATCGGATAGGTCTTCTGACAGCTTCGCAATAAAAAAATTGAAAACTCCTTAGCAGAGGTCTAATAGCCTCAGTGTTCTCTACTTTCTGAATGACAAATTAAGCCAATCCATTATTAAGTTAACCGGAGGATTATCTTTTAAATCTTATCTACCCGATTAACCTCTGTTCAATTAAGACTTCCCGCTGAGGAGCATCTGGCGTACTAGCAAGTAATTAAGGTTTTATTTGATTATGAAAATTATCATAAGCAAAATAATTATAATTAAACTTAATATAATTATAAAATTATTATAATAACGATTGAAATTTGGAAAGTTATTTGCAAAGACTCATCTAAAACCAGATACCTTAAATTTTGTACATTATGTGTATTATATTATTATTGGAGAGCAAAGCGAAAATTGTTTAAAGAAGCTTGGGGTGCTCAACAGGGCTAAACGGTACTTTTATGATATAATCCCCAAGTCCGTCATCACGTCATCAGCTGCTTCCATTTGACTCCATGCAGTGCCGAGCGGTCCGGATTGTCGACGATCCCGAACTAACAGACGCATCCGAAACTTTAAGTCTCAGAAGATACGTTGGCGTTCTAAGCGCGTTCTACCGTCTGTACAATGGGGAGTGTTCTGGGGAGCTATTTGGTTTGGTACCTACGTTGCCATTTACCACCGTACTACTCGCCGGCGACTGGTTGAGTTCATCCACACTTCCTTGACATCTGGAAGTTAGCCACTGTACGTGGCGCTCGCTCCTTTATGCCATACGTGAGCTGGCTATGGAATGAGCTCCCTCCCGCTGTTTTCCCAGAGTGCTACAATATGGGGCTGCTCAAAAAGGACGTAAACAGATATTTAAAGTCTCAACGAGGTAGGCAACGCATCGGCTCCCTTAGTGCTGCAGATGACCATGGGCGACGGTAGCCACTTGCCATCAGGTGAACCCGTTTGCCAGTTTGCCTAAAAGGAAACATAATACACACACCCATATATATATATGTGTGTGTGTGTAGGAATCGTATTTGTTATTATAAAGTAAACATATGACGGAAGTAGTCATATAACCGGATGTCAACGTAGAGGCTTTTATTATCGAGCGACGAATATCGGAAATGGAGTAACCGGAAGTTGTAAGTTAAAATGGATGGCGGAAGTTGGTTTTATGAAGAAAGCGAAACTGAAGTGGCGCCAAAGCATTACCGGATATTGTCACTACGGCGCGCTACGAGGACCTTAAATACGCGGTGTTCGGGCATAGAGGGGACAGTCTTCAATCGACCAGTCTACAACCAAGTCGTCTTGTGGTCGATAATTACTGCTTGATAATCGCAGTATTCTTGAGGGCAAATTGCTGCTCGACGCCTGACAAGCGTGGATGCAACTCTTGGAGTTGTCCTAATATTTCTGTGTATTATTGTGTTATACTCGGTGTCGTTGTAATTCGTAATAATTCTGAGTGTATATATATATATATATATATATATATATATATATATTATATATAGTGTGTATATATATGTGTATATATCGTTCGCACGATATATAACACGACATATATATATACAGACTTCTTTAAGAAACATAAAGAATCCTTCAAACTTACTCTAACTTAATATCAATTAGACCGTTCATTTATAACATTTTCAAAAATGTTCCTTCAGCAGAACTGCGTTTGTACAATAAATAGCTTTTGAGTTCTGTAAAATTTTGAACATACAAAATTAAAATGTCAGTTTGTGATGTCAAAATAAATGCCAAAGAATGATGATGAACTTGCTATTTATGTAATTCCTGAAACATCGTGATGAAACCTGCACATCGAGGTAACCGATGTGTCAACCCCGCCAGTCCACCTTGGACAAGCGAGGCGGGTATACTGTTTACCTTTAAAAATGGGAGGTCCAGGCCCAGCACTGTATAAAATTATGACGTCATGATTTTGGACACTCGAAAAAATCTGCGAGACGGCGACGTTTCTAGGTAATATTCTAAAAATATCTCGGTTGATTTGACTATCCGCTCTCTTTTTACTCGATTTTTTTATATTACTAAGCGAAGATTCTTGTAATGGAAAATTAAGCTCAGACCTCTTTGAAGTCCGGCAAAATATACAACGACAAAGGTTTTAGTTTCATCTATCTATCTATACCAGTGGTTCTTAACCTTTAAGGCATGAGGGACCATTTTACCAAATTTCTGTCTTCCCAGAGACCACCCAGTCGGTTATGTATATATAAAGATTCTAAGTATTTGTCTCTATCTAATAAAGCACGTATAATTTTAGAACTAGCATGCATTTATTTATTATTTTAAAAATCTAAAAGTACAAGTTACGGATTTTAAATTTAATGAGATTTTTGTGATTGCATTCTCTTTGCGCGCTTTACGTTGTGATGACTCGACACAAGACGTCGCGTTACTTGTTTATTACGATGGCGTCGCGGACCACTTGGAACGCCTCCAGGGACCACCAGTGGTCCGCGGACCACCGGTTAAGAACCACTGATCTATACTATAATAAATCTGTAAATATTTCGAGTTTGTATAATGCGTTTAAAAATGTAAAAAAATCAGGACGGATAATTCGGAGCAGGATATTCCGAAATTGCAATTTTTAAAATTTTTGGTCTGTCTGTTGGGGCATCACGTGAAAACTACGAAACGAATTTAATTGAAATTCGACACAGAGCAAGCTCACAGTCCGAAGCGTAACACGATATTTTTTATCCCGATAAATGGCGTCATTTTCGCGGGATAGACGAAAATATTGAAAAAGATGGTGCTGCGATCGCATCTTTTTAGAAAACTACATAATGTATATGAACAAAACTCGACACAGAGTTGGGTTATATCCCGAATCCAAACTTAGGATACTTTTTATCCCGATAAATGATGTCCTTTCCATAGAATAAATGGATTAGCTAAACAGATGGCGCTGCAGTCGCCTTTTTTCAATTCACTAACAAATACCTACGTTGTCATAAACAACATGCCATTCATTGGATTAGTTCAGATCAGGTTGGCTTCGACTCGCCTTGATGTTTTGGTGAGCAGTTATTACTAATCAGGGGCGGATTTGGATATTTGCCGCCCGTAGGCTACTCAAATTTTGCCGCCCCTACCGACCTCTACTACTAGTTCACAATAATTTTAATTACATTTTTTTTCAATGAAATTGTAACTTTATTATTTGTACACTATCGTCTTAATTATACAACCTTTTTTACCATAATTATTAGATAGTGAAGCAGGAGATCGATGGGGTTGTTTCTGCCGTAGCCAAAAGCGCTACTCAAATTGAAGAAAAATGTATCTAATCGATGAAACATAAAAGAACATTGCCTCAAAGCCGCCCCTCCAAAATTTTCCGCCCTAGACTCCAGCCTACTCAGCCTATTCGTAAATCCGCCACTGTTACTAGTAGTCGCCCAGTGGTCGAAATTCGACCATATTTATAACTTGGAACATTATTAAGGTTCTGTTCTCAAAGACTGTACTCCTTTAATCACAGATTTCGCCAAGGCTACACTGTTAAATTGACTTTAACAATAAACAAAAAAATATATATGCCTGTGTGTATCAAATACATGGTAGTGTGTGTAATGTTTATTTTATTGATTTAATGTATTTTTTAGGCATAATTTAAAAAATATTAGCATACTACACTCCTTCTCTATATAAACTATAAGTATGCGAAATTTCATACTTCTCCATCCGTGCAATTTTCGTAAAAAGGGGTACAAAGTTTTTGCTTCACGTATTAATATGTAAAAAACCGAATCAAGTTTTTATGTAAGCAACTAAGTAACATAGGTACTACGCAGGGATTGTCACGCGGCGCAGTCGCGAGGCAAACTCTGCTTTATTAATAAAATAAAGAACCTAAACAAATGAATTGCGAACAATAAATTCATAATTAAAAGAGTCTCAAACAAAAGTTCATCTAAAAATTGTTGAGACATCACAAACAATTTGTTGTCCAACTTTTAATGAGCAACAAATAGCTGTGTATTTCACAAACAATTATATCAACTTTATAAAATTGTTACCATACCAACTATTTGTTGGGTCACACAATTTTTTGTTGCTGTTTTAGTGAGAACTAGTGACCGCCCGTCACTTCGTTTGCGTTTGTCTTGAAAATTCACAATAAGGACAGAACCGTCAACAACGTCTGCCTTTAGACGTCTCTACGCCTTCGGGTCGGGTACTGTGCTCTACTAGACACTATGGTACTTTGGCCAATATCAACAATATATTGATTAATTATTATTATACCCCAGGTGTTATTTTGATGTATAAGATATATTGCTGTAGCTTCATCAAAATCCGTTCAGCGGTTTTTGTGTGAAATAGTAATAAACATATATCCTCACAAATTTTGCCTAGACGATATTTCAAAAAAATATTCACATTTTTAATCCTCACGACATTCGTGAACAACGGGGAGTGTTCTGAGGAATTGTTTGAAGGTGCCAATGCCCCACTTTTAGAACCGCACCGCTCGTCAACGAAGGGATATTTACTCCCATTTCGTTCAGCTCCCATCCTCAACTACGCAACGGTTCTCTTGAACATTTATACTGCGTACGACAATGATTTGGAGGGAGCTTCCTGTCGCGGTTTTACCCCTTGCGCTGTGATATGGGGTTTTTTAAGAAGAGTTTCATAACATTTGTTAGAGATCGGCAACGCGTTAGCAACACCCCTGGTCTTGCAAACATCCATAGACGACAGTAACCGCTTTCCATCTGGTGGGCTGTCTGCCTACTTGTGTACTTCAGGCAATAAAATCTAGTTGATGCTCTCCTCGACGTATCCGTCAACGGCGAACCTTGTAAAATGCGGCTGTGCGAGCGCAGGTCGCTAGCGAAACCAAATTTGCTTTTAAAAGTTCTTTTACAGGGAGCGCAATACAGCCGTCCTGATGAGTCATATGTCTGTAGGAGATTTTAGGGTGGTTCTTTTTGATAAGGCGTTGCCCATCTGAGTGTTCTATACGCTGCGTTTCGTTTCGTTTGGAAGACAGCAACAGCTTTATCAATAATAATCATCAATATTTATAAACCTAATTAATAACATCTATTGATTAGTGAGCAACAATGCGGTACGTAGGACCTTATACAGATCATCATACTAAAAACAAACTTGATTATTCATGGACGTTTGATACTGGCTCGACACACAGCTAAGAACAACACTACTTAAATGACAAATAGTAAACTGCTCCTTTTGGAAGTCGGTTCAAAAATGATAGATACATAAATAAGCATTCCGTTTTGATTAAAATGGTTACAGAACGCTTACAGAAGTCACAAAAACACAAATCATAAAAGAGGAAGAAATAAATTAATTTGATAAATTACTTTTGAAATCAAAACTTAGGCCATCCCTTATTTGTGCGTCGTTAAAGAATTATAAAATTCCATAATAAAATATTCTTGACACCCACAAACTTTGAAGGCACAACATCAATCTTCCGGTTGTTACCACATTCACCCAGTTATCCGGGTTAGAGAAAAACCCGGACGTAAAAACACCCGGGTGAATTTATTGTGAAAAATGCATTCGCGCAAATTATCTTCAGACGAATTATGCGGGGGTTATAGGATATGGGATACTGAGATTTGGCAACAGTTTTCCTTATCTGTCGACAGGAATGTGGAAATGATTGATGTGGTAGCTAATTTCTATGAAAGTGTTGCATTACTTTCAGACTTACTTATATATAATATATAATGCTCATTAGTACAGCTTAAACCTCTGGACTGTATTCAACGTCGAGCCGTTCGCGTTGTTGATGATTCCATACTCGCAGACAGTCTAGATACGCTTAGCCTTAGGAGAGACTTCGCGACTCTGCGTATTCTACCGACTATATAACGGGGAGTGTTCAGAGGAACTGTTTAGAATGGTGCCTTCGTCCTCTTTCAGCATCGCACCGCTCGCCATCGGTTGGGAGTTCATCCCCACTTCCTCGAGCCGCTTCGCTCATGTACGCATCGGTTCTGTAGAACGTTTCTCTTGCATACCGTGGGGATTTGGAATGAGCTCCCAGCCCAGGTTTTACCACAGCGCTACGATATGGAGTTTTTCAAAACGGGTGTCATAAAATTTCTTCGAGGCCGGAAGCGTGTTGGTAATATCTCTGATGTTGCAAACATCCATAGGCGACGGTAACTACTTTCCATCAGGTGGACCGTCAGCGTGTTTGCTGTACTGCTATAAAAAAAGTTGCCAGGTTTTCCCCATAATCTTGTCGCCCGAATATTTTTTGGGGACTGGATATTGTTTATTGTCGGCTCTAGTGCTGTGGTCTTCTTCCTCTTTGGCCATTAGAGGCGGTAACGAGGTTGGGACCTCGTGGAAAACCTCTTTGCTCCAACTTCTACTCAATGGGAGTCTACCCGTCGGTGACGAGGTTTGCAGCCGTTGGAGCCTACCCGCATAACGGTGGTCTCTCAACGACTCTTGCTGACCCGTCTGCAGCATTAGATTGCCTTCGCGTGTTTTGCGTTGGCTTCGTCTGCCGCTTAGTTTAATTTTTTAGGCCATTCATCGGCGTCCGATAGCCATCTCTGGCTTTGGAGTCATCTTTGACACCTGGTGGCCTGGTGGATCACTGGGGGTACCAGCAGCTAGGTGCGTTGATGACCCGGTGGCCGCGCATCAGCCCTAGTATTTACATTACAATGTTGATTTTTTTTCAATTATGAAGTTCATGTCTTTACATTTCAATCACAATGCTCCTTGGGCAAATTTGAGTATATACTGTCCATGTCGGATTCCCCTTATAAATGGGAGACCCTATGCCATCAATGGGACGGTTATGGACTATTATTATTATATGTGTGTATAAGACAACTCTTTATTACTTCAGGAATTTATTAAATAAAAATTATGTGTTTTTCTGAAACGGAATGAAATGATGAATGAAAGCCAATTCACATATTATAAACTGTTATTTAATGCTAACACTTAAAAAAAATATTTTATACATATGCATCACTTAAATCGCGTTCCATTTGAATTGTAATATTTTGTTGAAGTTTTATGTATGCGTTCACTGGATAACAATTTCAAATTGTATATTAATTTCATTACATGTGTACAAGACGGACAGACTAGCAGACGGAAATAACGATTCCATAAGGCTGTAAAGGCTACAGCATCTCCAAAAATATTTACTTACAAAAGTAATGTTGTAAAGCTTTCGAAGCATCTTTACACAGGCGAATCAAGCTCGTTAGAGTATATTTACTTTACCTATTTTTAAACTTCATACGTTCAAAGGCTGCAGCTCAGTAGTGCAAACAGACAGCCTTTGTGTGCTTACTTAGTTCATCTTAGCTTAGAACAAAGAAAGAGATATGCTACGAAAGTGTGTAAAGTCTAAATTTGTAATATTTATTTACTCCCATAGAGTAAATAATAAACAAAATTAAAACTAAATAATTAAAAAAAACAAGTTGGCGGTAGGCTAAATAAAACTTCAACAATACTCATTGACACTTGACATCTTTGTCTTCCGCGATCACGGCCACTGAAGTGGCCGAAAAGTCGGAATAACAAAAATCAAATAAATTACCGCTCTTAAAACCGTTAAAACGTAGTTTTATTATAATGAACTCATTGTTTTAAATGATGCTAAAAGGAGAATTATAAATTAAAAATATCTATAATTGTCGAGCAAGAAACTAATTATTATCGATATAGAGTTTTATTAATTTTGCATTTGTAGATGCTATAATAATAGCAGCCCATAAATAACCTACTGCTGGGCTCGGGCCTCCCACTATAGGAGAACGGACAGTATACCCGCCACGCTTGTCCAAGGCGGCTGGGCAGGTTTGTCACATCGGTTATCTCAATGTGCAGGTTGCATCACGATGTTTTCCTTCACCGTTATTAGCACGTAGTAATTGTAACAATGTAGATGCTAGATTATCCGCAAATAATAAGTAATTTATTGAATTCGTTGACTGTTCTGGTAAATAATGTATGTAATGAAGATAACAAATAAATATAAATAATTGGCAGACAAACACACATATTATATATCCCTAAATTAAGCAAGTTACGCTTGTGTTATGGATAATATACAACGGACCATTCTAGTGCCGATCCCAGACAACCAGACCACAGTAAATAACAGAAAGATCGTTAACGAAATTTACCACGCCATGAACTGAACTCGGAACCTCTGCGTTTCAGTGAGCTTGGTCAGCTAAGACTTAGTTGAACCACAGAGACCGTACAACCATATCATCATCATAATGGTTCCAGCATCGTTCTACTACGCTTTTATTATCAAATCAGAACTAATCACTAGATTGATGATAATAACTACTCACCTTTGCTCCTGTTTTTAATACCATAAACCCATGAGGTTTCTGTGCCCCAGTCAAATGTGTTTCTAATGTATATGAATTTAAGCATATTGGACAATAAATAAAAAAAAGTAAGAATTTTCATCTCATTTAGTAAATACTATTGGTTGCCCGTGGTCGAAATTCGACCATAATAATTTGTTGTCAAAGACTATATATAGTCTTTAACAACAAATTATTAACTACTAGCTGACCCGTGCCCACTTCGCTGGGCATCAGTAAAAAAAAATACTTATTATTAATCACAATTAAATACAGCCTATATCACTCAGGAATAAAGTAGCTTTCCATTGGTGAAAAAATTTTCAAAATCGGTTTAGTAGATCCAGAGATTACCCCCTACAACGTCACAAACTCACAAACTTTACCTCTTTATTATTTTTTGTTGAGTTTAATTACCTACTAAGCGAATTCAAAATATTTCCCCTTCCGTACTACCCGTACCCTAGTGACGCCTACATCACATAAGCCTATCTAGCCGATTAGGGTGCGCGGCGACCACGCAACTTTTTTCTAATACTTACATTTTAAACTCGTGATATTTTTCGAATGGAATGTCCGAATTGAATAATTTAAAAAGTTATATAAAGATATTGAAGCAGTCTTGAATGTGAAGTAATTTATTTTGATAAGGATGAATACCAAGATACAAATAAAGACCCTTTTCTAGCGGCGGCGTTTTAATTAAATTTTAAAATAAGAGAACACTTATTGTGGTATAACTATAATAGTTAGACATATGCTGTCGCGACACTTTTTATAAATAATGATGTGTTCTGCAAAATCGTAGTAAGTTATTTTATTCTATCATCAATAGTTTTCGCAGCGCATGCGATTTTAGATAATTTTTTTACACCTTGGGTTACACTTTGGAGTTTTAGTAAGGATCCCTAATTTTTTTGAAAATATAATATAGCCCATGTCACCCGAGGATAGTGTAGCTCGCCAACAATGAAAGAAGTTCTTAAATCGGTTCAGTAGTTTCGGAGATTACCCCCTACAATGTCACAAACTCACAAACTTTACCTCTTTATAATTGTTACGACTTAGCCAGAATTCCACGAAGCACAACAACAAATGCGAATAAACACCTGCGGTCATAAACCCCGAGTTTTATTACCGCTTGCATTTGCACTTCATTTGTTTTCTTTGTATTTAATATTTGCAATTAGAAAAGTCGCCTATTGCGTATTGTAATCTGTTCCGGTAGGCAGTGGCCAGGTGTGATTCCGGGAAATCGGGTGCACACGATGAAGTAGACATATTGCACTGTGCAGTATAAAACAATGCCCGAACGGAGGGATGGGGCAGTCAAGCGAGGATTACGATACGAGCAAGGCGTACATTCGATAAGCGAAATCGTGACAGACTTTGCGCGTCTTATTTAATCATGCAGTTTGTACTGGTTGTATCCAGTTATATTTGTACCTGTTTTATAGGGGCTTGTACAGTTCTAATAAATTCTATAGTAATTCCAACGGCATTTTTAATTAGAGTCCCGCACTCGTAACATAATACTAGTATAGATAATATATACATATATATATATATATATATATATATATATATATATATATATATATATATATTATATATATATATATACAGATTTCGCTTTCGCCACTACACTACATTACGCTGTTAATGTGCCTTGAACAATAAACAAAAGAGTATATATATGCGTGTGTGAAATACATGGTAGTGTGTGTAATGTTTTTTTTATTGATTTAATGTATTTTTTATGCATAATTTAAAAAAATATTATCATTCGTCACTTCTTCTCTATATAAATTATAAGTGTGCGGAATTTTATACTCCTCCGTCAGCGCAATTTTCGTAAAAATGGGTACAAAGTTTTTGCTTCACGTATCAATTTATAGATTTCTTATAATACACCCTCCAGACAAAACACTTTCCTAAGTTAGAACATAAAAGTGGAATAAAACACTTGGATAAGATGAAAAACAACCTAAGATATCGGGCCTTGAAATGGGAAACTTGTGAATATCATGTTTTCACGTTTTCCACGAACGCTACTGCTGCTATAATAGTACCTACAGATCTTTATTGTAAGGAGAAATCCCTTTCTAAGACATTCCTTTAAGTAAAGATTTCTTCTAACAATTTATTACTGTCATATTTTTTTTTGTTTCATGGAAATGTAAGTAAAAAGTACCTAATGTTTTTGGGCAAAGTTTGGAACTACATTTTTTATATTGCATATAGAAGCATATAGTAGCATAGCTGATGGGCTGACGACCCAACTGTGATGGAAAGTGGTTACCGTCGCCTATGGACATTAGCAATGCCGGAGGTACTAACAAAGTGCTGCCGGCCTTGAAGCAAAAATTGGAACCTAACTTATGCCGAAACAAATTTTAAAGTTGTTATGGCGACATACTTTAGACCACGGGTGGTAGCCATCCAGTTGGACAAATGCCCTACCACCTGGCTGTGGGTTGTTTTGACGCCTCTTACGACAGGCCGCCCGGCCGCAGGAAATTGTATTACCGCTCCTACACGGAGAAAAACACTTAAGTTAAATAAATAAATAACACTTAATTTTTTGATTTTAATAACACTTTATCGATATAGTGGAGAATACGGTAACGCTAGAGCTTCATCTGTGTTAGTGTTTAATATCTAGTGTAAAATGCAAGGAGAGATTTGGGTAAGAAAGTACCAAATATACCAAATATTAACTATTTGGACAGGGTTTCCCCTTTATTGTTCAGCCTTTGATGTGAATATTCACATAGCACAGTAAGCAATGAACACCGTCTACACGCCACTACGCCTTTTATACGAAAATGCTACCCTACAAAACAATAATATTGCATCATTGCTAAAAATAGCAATTACATCATAGTGTTGCCAGGATCATAAAAACAATTATAATAATTAGTTACTGATTCACTAAATTATCTAAATGATAATTTAGTGGGCTTATAAAATTAACTAACCGGTAGAAAATGGTAATTTAATTATAAATCGAATCATCTGATAAATAGACTAAAAATATTATCTATGACGATTTTCTATGTCATATTAATATACACTATGGTTCTCATGACTACTGTGGTGGACATCTTGTAACACTAGATTGTGGCCGAATGCCACAGCGTTAAATTACATTTTAAAGCGTTAAAAAATAACGCCGTTAACGCATGTCTAGGAATATTAGGAGTTTCACCTCGAAATGAGAGATAGTCAGCTATAAACTTGTATAAACCTTTATTTGGATTCCCTAAACCTTGTCTCAAAACCTACGTATCGTAGGGTGTCCGCGACTACAGATATTCCACGGTCAAAGGTCAAAAAAATCGTTTTTTTTTTACACATTTATTGCAAATATCTCGTTTCCTATGGGTTTTATGCTATTTGTATTTAGTATAAATATTATAGAGCATTAAATTCCCTACTTTCGTTAATATTCCTTTTGTATCTTGAACTATTTGTTTATCTCTCATTCCGAGATTCTTGCCCTCATTTGACTTATATTCCTGGACTTTACCCAGATTAGTGTATATAAATACGTTATCTGACAATATTTAACGTCATTAACAATGTCGCACCACAAATAAAGCAATAATTCCATCGTCATATCTACGTGAAACGGCCTACATCTTTAACATTATCCCAGGTGAAGCCCTTCTTTAACAAAAAATCGAAGCATCTCAGTTTCCTGCAAAGTTTTGCTGTAATGGCTCTATGAGGTCGGAAGGCTTGGAAACGGTTTAAATTTAACCGCCTTTAACCGGTTATAACCGCTCTTAAACAACTATTTCCTTAGGAATAATACGAATTTAATTTAAGTTTGCCTGTATTTTTTATTTCGTTATCCTCGGATTATTTACCTTCTACCTATATACACACAAATAGTGTATATTTGTAATGTCAAAATAAAAATGTGTAAAAATTAGGGGGGAGAATTCGGACCAGGGGATTATGAAAATGCATTTTTTAGAATTTTTCTGTCTATCTGTCTGGATGTTCCGGCTAATCTCTGAAACGGATGGACCGATTTTGACGAAACTTTCACTGGTAGATAGCTGGTGTTATAAGGAGTAACTTAGGCTACTTTTTTAAATTTACGCCGACGATGTTGTGGGCACAGCTAGTAATATTGTTACGAATACCAGCACTCGAATTAAAATGCCGTTGGAATTATTATAGAGCTTATTAGAACCATACAAACACATATAGCACAGGTACAAATATAACCGAACGCAATAAGTCCAAACGTAATGCAGGAGATCGTAATTCAAATACACGCGTAAAGTCCTTCACTAAATAGATTACCGAATGTAATCTATTTAGTGAAGTCTTGCTTCGCTTGTGGTTATCGCTAGACTGCCCATCTCTCCATTGGGGCATTTTTTTATACGGCACAGATGCAATATGTCTGCTTGGCAAGCTTCGACGAAATCGTAACCCGCACACCTGGCTAATGACTGCCATAAAAGATTACAATACACATAGGGCTGTTTTTCTAATCACAAATTTTAAACACAAAGTAAACAAAAGAAATCCAAATGCGGAAAGGTAATAAAGTGTGCTTTTATGGTATGCAGATGTGAATCTACTTTTGTCGGCACTAGGTCGGATTTTTTGCGTTTGTCTGTTTGTTCGGGACTCATACAAAAACTACTTGGCCGATTCTGATATGGTTCTCGTTTACCGACAGCGAATTCTTGGACTTAAAATCTGCGGGACTTTTGATCCCAGAAATCCCGCGGGTATTTTCTTGGGAGCGGTTTAAAGTGGCCAGCTCGAAAAAATTCTGATTCCTATGCAACATTTTCACTGATTCAAATTCTCTGTGTAAAACAACTTTAACTCTTGCTACCCACCCAACGTGTACGAAGTTGCGGGCGAAGCCTACTATATTAATATAAAATCCAAGTCACGCACAAATAAAGTGGAGGGCAGAGATACTAGTTGTACCAGTAAAATTATATATTATACTAGCAGTTTCGGCAGACGTTGGCCTGCCCTGAAAAAAAATCTAGAACCCGCTTTCAGCGCCACCTACCGGGTCTAGTTGTGTCCAGGTAACCATCCCGGGACCTACTCAAACACTATTTTTTTACACCTTGGGTTACATTATTGAAGTTTTAGTAGGGATCCCTAATTTTTCTAGTAATAAATATACCCTATATTAATCTGGAATAATGTAGTATTCTTTCCGCGAAAGAATTTTTGAAATCGGTGTAGTAGTTTTTGAGTTTATTCGTTACAAACATACAAAAATACAAATGTTTCCTCTTTTTAATTTTAGTATAGATAAATAACATTTGGATAAAAATCCATGGCATACCTAAATAAACCATACTCAGATAAAATTCCATAGATTATCTCCATAACGACTGCGAAACTCAAAAAAATATATAATCACCATAGAAACATATAAAAACAAATGTTTAATATTCAAATCGACGTATTAGTGTAAGTAATTGTGCTAAAAATATTATGCAATGTGCGGTTTTTTAACTATCCCACGGGAACTCCTTAATTTTTCGGGATCAAAAGTATCCTATATGTTGACCAGGGATATAAGCTACCACCATATAAAAATTCATTTAAATCGGTCCATTCGTTTCGGAGATTAGCCGGTACAAACAGACAGACAAACAGAGAAACAAAAATTTTTAAATACTCTAAATTAGTTCTACTTCATTTCTTACATCCCCCGACTCGGTTTTTAGCGTTTTTTTTTCATTGTACAGAAGTTCTACCTCTACAGTTTTATTATATGTATGTATAGATAGTCTATACATGTCTTATATATTATTTTTATGTTATATACCTATATTAAAAGTCACATACAAAAATATTTATTCAAACTAATTTCAGCTGAAGTGCATATTCTGAAAATCATACATATTTCTAAGTTAAAAAGTTCACAACTCCTAATATATGTTCACCCATCATAAAATACAATCATGTGCCCACATAGTTAATTTTACCTAAAAATGTAGTACAAAATGCACATACCCCATTCATCCACGGGAACGGCAAACTCAAATCACATATGTTTTTTAGTACGTAACTTTTCACTCACAGCACAACTTTGGGCGGCGCACCTTGTCGTAGGGCGGTTAACGGCACTACTGAGGCTTCGTAGGAAAGAACAGCCTTCACGCAAGCGCTGATCGGTAAGTTCTAAAGTTTTGCGACGATAAAAGTCTTAACATTTCTTTATAGACATCCATAATTATATTGTGCTTAATATTACATGTTGGTAACCGAATGAAAGTCCTGACAGATTGAGATCCCAGTCACCCCAGACTTACGTGATTTTAGGAAAGATGAATTTTATACATATTATCAAGTGTAATATTTTAAAATATTTTCCAATGAGCCAGACGAATCTCACGGGCCAAACATCTTCCTATGGTTATTTTCCACCTTTGATAGCTACTACCTGAAAAACGGCCGCCCCGCTTTCAGCTTAGCGAGTATCCATTCTTTCTAAGTTTATATTAAACTACCGATCCTAAAAATTTCATCTTTCCTAAAATCACGTCAGCCTGGGGTGACTGGGATCTCTATCTATAAGAAGCGATGGTAAGTGGTGGATACGAAAAAAATCAGAAATCCATGAGCGGGTGGATGAGCCTAATATAATAGACGAAAGACACATCGCTGGCGCTGGCTTGGCCACCTACATAGAATGGGGGAGAATTACGCGGCGAAAAGAGCCTATCTGGGCAGACCAACGGGATGGCGACCAGTTGGAGGGCCAAGACATCGCTGGAGTGACGTAGTGGAGGCTGATCTGCGCGAGCTTCAAGCCTATGACTGGCAGGAGACAGCGCTGAAGCGCTTTTCGAATTTCTCTATGCACCTGGCTCCCACAATTTGCGCCTCTCCACTAAATACAGAATAAATACACCAGAACATACGACCTGTTTTTATAATAACTCTTTCACCATCCAGGCAGAACAGAACAAACAATTTTTGAAGTTTTTTTAATTCTTTTATTTTAAAGGGGCTTTGAACCTTTTCAGTTGTGTCAGTCACATCATGCCTTTTCTTAATTTATTGTAACTTACACTAAACTAACATAAAATATATATGAAACTTAATGTGTCTGTGACAATGTTTGTGATGAGTTCCCCGCAGACTAGGCAGCAGCTACAATAATGTATAACTTGTGCATTGTTCTAGCTTCTAGAGAAGCAGGAGAGGCCAAAATATTAAATATTGTACACAAGTTCATACATATGAGTTATAACTTATTATTGTTGTTAAGGAGAAGAAGCGCCAGTAAACTCCCCAACAACACGTCTAACTAAAAATTGTTTTATTATTTATTTATTTCAAGGTCTTTTTTTAAAAATAAATGTTATTCATATAGAAGTATGTTACACAACTACTTTTCAAAGAAGAAATGGAGTTGAAGCAAACAGTGTATACTCGGTAAGACAAAGACATACTATATATCTATCTATAATTTAAGAGCTATGCTCTTGTCGGTGGAGAAGAACCGAAGAAGAAAGACATATTAAAGGAAAGAAAAATATTATCGTTATAATACTGATGAGACCTACTAAAAATTTATACAGCAACATCTCCATAAATTCCTTTACATGCTTAGTAAGATAAAAAACGGTACTATTTACTCTACTGCGAAGTTACCTTTATTCAACAAACGTTACCGTCTGGTCTACAGCGAATTTTTAATTGTGTAAATAATTTTTTGCTTTTTTGTTAATTTTTTTATTATAATTTTTTTTGCTTTTTTTTTTTAATTTTTATTTTTTTAATTCATTTTTATGCTTTTTTGTTAATTTTTTTTTCTGAAATAAAATATTTTTCAAAGATAATTCAAAAATAAAATTTATTGATATAATAAATTATTATTATAATAAAAATAAATGTTGATGAACAACAAAACAAAGAATAAATGGAGAAATTAGTGAATAGAAATGGTCCGATTCCTGGAGAAATGAGTATTAATCTTCCTCCATCTCACATTCGACGACTCGTCGCTCGTAAGTTGAGTTTGCCGGGACGTAAAACATACTCGTTAACATAACGAAGTTGAAACTAAAAAGTCGAAATTCAAACGGCGAGTCATTTTGACCGACATCAAAGCTCCGCCCATACTGGCAGACCACGCGCACCATCAGCACCTTCAAAAAGTAAAAAAAATATATTATTATATTAAGTTCCAGATGGCATCTGTAACGCGATATGATATTTGAAAAAGAAATATCATAAAATGTTTTAATGGAAATGGTTAAACGTATAACCACTGCGGACCAATACGGTGAGCAGAGAGTACGTTTAACCACAACCTTTCGATAATCGACTCAAGCTCATGTTGATTATCGACAATCATTATAACATGATCTCCAGACCGATCAAAAGAGTAATTCACGGTACCCGAAAAGCTCCTGAACGTACCCAGTTAATCTGAAAAAAAAAAAAAACAATAATTTATAAAATAAACAAAAAAGATTTTAAATTCAATTAAAAATTATAAAAAAGACATACTCATAACGACGCCCTTGCCGGAAAAATGGTGGCCGTTGAAAATTCATGAAGTTGATGTTGATAGTAGCGTTGATGACAGATGAATGCTCTAAATGTTTATTTACTTATTTTTTTTAATAGCAAAAAACAATGAACCTAGTAACCATTCAATTTTTTTTGTTGTTTATTTATTAACTTCATGTTTATCGTTGCAACGAACATTATAAACGTATAACTAAGTATTAGTAAACGTTATTTCTTCTTCATCAACATGTAATGTACATATTCACTCTATCTCATCGAATTATGAAACAGATTACTTTGCCATGCGAAGGACATAGATTTATTTAACCTTTTTTTAATTATTAATATTCTTTGTTCTGAAACGGTTCCTTCCGGAAATTGTTGGGAAAAAAGTTGATGTAATTGTTGCCTATATGTGGTCATGTCGGTCTCTAATTTGGTTATGTGAAAATAAGTACGCATGATAAATGTATTCACATCTTTGCTCCATTTCATGCGTACTCGTGATTTCCCAGCCTTGGTGGACACGGATAAGAAGGAACTTGCCTCCCGTGCAACATTCAAGACTGGTATGGGTGGATCTGGGATAAAAGAGAGTGTTTGGGGTGACGATGATACGGAAGGTGAAGATGATCTGGAGGGTGTGTACGATACAGTACTTGGGCTATATGGTTTTATTGGAGTGTTTGTTCTGACTGTTAAACTATCACCATCGTCACGGATTTCGGCTGTAGCATCTTTGTCGGTGGGAGCCCGCCTGTTCAACTCCTCACCGCTGACAATTCGCATGCTGAGACACCCAGCGTCAGCTCCAGGTGTGTCCCGGCGATCGCCCCCGGGCAGCGGTCCTATACGTTTACGTTTAGATCGTAGCTCCATTTTTGATGGGTTTCAGAGCCACGTTAGCCACGCCACTAATTTCTCATTCGTGTGTCCGCCTCCCACGTGATTAGGTTTTCAATCAGGACGTGTGGTTGTATTAGGGGGCTTATTATTATTATTATTATTATCAATATCATTATTATCTTCATTATTAATATCATCGTTGTCATTGATATTATTTTCTCTAATTTCTTCATTATTTATATCGTTGTCGTTGACAATATTTTCGTCAATTGCTTCATCGACAAATTGTTGTGAACGTACTATTTTTTGTCTCTTCGTTCTACGTGTCGATCGGCCAATTTGAGCTTTTCTTTTTTTCGCCATAATTTTACTATTTTTACATAGTTTATAAATATTTAATATTCGATTTATAAATACACTTATTATCACAAATGATAAATTAATATATATCTTATTAAAAGATAAATAAATATAATGAATATACGTATCTTCTTTATGAACTGATTATAAACTTCTTCTTCATTCAACTAACCTTAAAATTATATTATGTTATTTTTGTTTTTAAAAAAAGACGATCGATTAAATAACAGACTAACATAACCAAAGAAAACAAATGATAAAACAAAGACTATCTATTAAATGACAGATTGATATAACCTGTGAAAGATGAATAACCATGATAACGTCGTAAACTTAATCAGGGACTCGTTTATTATTATTCATCCAAATGACGGATACTTTTATAGAAGAAATAACAGGTATAAAAATAATTAAATAGATAACGATAGACACATTACGTAAATTTACATTTATCGATTCAGTTTTCGTGATTATGTAGAAGAAATATATGGTTTTCAAACTTATGGAGGAAGAAATTAGTACGTTTTTATTTTAACGGGAATGCGTTCATATAATTATCTGTTTGCAGTTGAAAATGCTCCACTTCGTCATTGTTTAAGAATAAACAAACATCAAGTAATGTCTAAGCAAAGTTCTACCGTCATTTCAATTATTTTTTTCTTCTCAATTTAATCGCATCCATTTTGAATTTATATAAAAAAAAATTGATCATTAATATAGATTGTGACGATCTCAAATGCTGCGGATTTTGTTTGTCACTTCCCAACTATCAATGATCAATTTCTATCCGACTCAAAATTTAGAATATTCTTCGATCAAATCACTTTCTCGAACGAATTCGTAGTTGAAGAGTTACCAATTCTTGCAATCCATAAGATGAAGATGAAGATTAAATATTATGTGTTAATATATTAATAAACTTTTTTATAAATTAACTACCAAATTTAGAGTCTATAGAGGTTACAGTTTGGAAATAGAAATTTCACATTTAACACCCACTACCGCAATCTTTTTCGGCGGTGGGTTGTTGTAAATCCGCTCTTAAATCATTTCTGCATCACATATAGACGACTCTAGCTAAATTTGGAGTCTGTAGGAGCTACGGCTTAAAAATAAAAATTTCATTGTTAAACCACCCCGCAATCCCCTGTGGGGTGAGCTACCGTAAAATTATTTTCATTATATATATATAGATATATTAGTCGTCCCGGCAGACGTTGCCCTGCCTTGAAAAATTAAAAATCTAGAACCCGATTCCAGCGCCAAGTGATTTCTTTAGATTGATGGGTTACATTATTGAAGTTTTAGTCGTCGTCAGCCAATAACCGTCCACTGCTGGACGTAGGCGTCCCCAAGTCGGCGCCACACATCACGGTCCTCTGCCTTCCCCATCCAGCGCCTACCGGCGACCTAGCGCTGGTCGTCAGTCCATCGGGCTGTAGGGCGTTCAACACTACGTTTACCGAGACGCGGTCTCCACTACAGGACTCGTCTGCTCCATTGGCCATCGGTCCTGCGACAATGTTTTAGTAAGGATCCATAATTTTTATATCGGCTATATTAATCAAGGATAATGTAGCATTTGAATTGTGAAAGAACTTTTGAAATCGGTCTTGTAGTTTTTGAGTTTATTCGTCACAAAAATACAAATCTTTCCTCATTATAATATTAGTATAGTTATTAAAATTATGGATATTAGTTTTGATTTTACCCAAGTCGCCTCTATCATGTACGAGTCGTATTTATATTCTGCATTGGGATCTATTTAAATTGCCAAACGGCGTTTCTAGAGATTCTTGAAGGGGGACTGTATCATTTGGCATCTGGTCTTCGTGCTCCCGAAACCGAGCTTTTAATGAGCCTCCGTTAAAACTTGTGTAACAGTTCCGCTTAATTTCATTGTGCAGCGGCGCTTTTTATGGCTCTAATATCTTCCTGGTAGTTTTAAGAAAACTAATTTGATTGGAACAAGGTTTAAAATAATACTTAATCAGATGGTATCACAGATTATTTTCATTTTGTTTTTGAAGTTTTATCATTTAAAGTACAATTTTTTAGATCAAATCAGGTAGAAATTTAAAGTCTTTATTTTGGCATAAAAGGGAACCCTTATGTATTGGTTAAGTCCGGCTGTCCATCTGGCTGTGTAAGTGACAGTAATTTTTGAAAAATAGAAATATAGAGAAAATTTATTTGAAGAAATACCAAAGTACTTACATTGTTTACATGTATCTTAAAAGCATATTTTGAGAATTTTTACGACGCATATTCACCAAATGAGGTTTGAGTTTTAGACTCAGCCTATTTCTGTGGCGACTTTATATCCGAAACAAAGCTGTAACTAATCGAAACGATCTCAATCTAAAGGCCGAATCACTAGACAAAGTTACTCATAAAACACAAAATGGAAAAATAAAAATGGCTTTTAAGACAAAGGTCCAGAAATGAGAGGCAGCATATCAATCCATAAATCACTTTAATTTATTATACTTTCGATTTACACAGAGCACTTGCACAGAGCTTATGATCCTCACACCCGACTGTGTCAGACTGAAGACTGTGACTGACTTGTGTGCGCCAATCCCGCCAGATTTTATACTATAAGATCGAAAAAAGAAAAGTTTATGCAGGTAGTTACCGAAAATGTCACTCACATCAGCATTTTGGTAAACCGTTCTCAAAATGTAGTTTTTATCAAGGAAAGTGACACAGAATCTGGTTTACTGGAAGTACACACATCAGTATTTCATTAATTAAATTATTTACACTGTTTATAAAAATCACACAATCATTATTATTAATTACATTTTAACAACAGTAAATTATAGACGAAATTAAGTGTTTAAATGACGTTTATTAATAGTTAAAGAAGTTCTTACATGATGGAATACTCTAGACTTGGAATTATGGCTATCCAGACGGGCAAATGCCTTACACCTGGCTGAGGGTATTACTTACAAGCCAATAGATGGTGCTGTGCAATAATTAAGTTCGCAAACGTTTCCCGAAACGTATAAAAAATATATACAAATTTTCAGCAATTAAGGCCTACCAAGAACAACAATGGCCTCGCTGGAAGATCTTCTTCTGAGACGGAGGAGCATTCCATCTCGTTCCTCCGCCCTATTCAAGGCACCCCTTTCACTAGTAACCCCGACGTAACCTGAACACGCAACTTTCTAATTAACCATATTGTTACAACCTAAGCGCCGACAAAGACAAATTCCACGCACAGATTTGTAGAAGAACATTTATTACCCGTCGGCATTTGAACTAATTGTAATACTTTTATGATCGTCTTTTTTGTTCACTTATTTATTGGCATTCGTTCTAGAGTCTATTGTTGTATTGTAATCATTAGCCAGGTGTTACGGATTTTAAAAATACAAGCTGATTCTAGGAAATTCGGTCCACGAGGACTGGTGGGCACATTGCACTTGTGCAGGATAAAACGATGGCCTGATGGAGGGAGTAAGTCAGTCGAGCGAGAACCATGAGCGACGCGAGACGCGTATCAATCGGGAATCTAATAAGTTACGGATTTTGCGCGTTTTATTGAATTACGACCTTCTGCATTACGTTTGGACTTGTTGTGTTCGGTTATATTTGTACCTGTGTTATACGTGTTTGTATAGTTCTAATAAACTCTATAATAATTCCAACGCCATTTTAATTCGAGTCCCGTAACTCGTAAAAATATTAATGTCTTATCTGAATTATATATATTTTTTTGATTAAGGATTTTTTTAAACTTCTGTGGGGGCTGCATTTATCGAGTTTGCTTACGGCGGCAGCTAGTCCTGCCGGCTGCAGGAATTAGGATTCTTTCCCCATCCCTACACAGATGAATTTTCATCTCCTGAAAATTATTATTAAGTGGAGATTACGTTCAATTACTTTGGAGCGGTCACGTTTACAGAACGACTCAGTTATCAAAGTTAAAAGTATTTAAACACACGCTAATACCTAATAGTTTGTTTAATAGCATTTCATACATATATTATTCGAATTAAATACATCATTATGCTACATAATTTAACAGTCGCCGCGAACAATTAAGGCCGGTGAATGTTGTGGTGCCGAAATATAGCGCATATTGTATGTAGTTAGTTGTATGTATGTAGTGGAACACTTAGTAGCCAATAAATGGCGCTGTGCAATAATTGAAGTCTTAAACGATTCCCGAAACGTATAAAAAATATATACAAATTTCCAACAATAATAGATGGGCCTAGGCCTGCGGGGCATAACAATAGCCTTGCCGGAAGATCTGCCTTTGAGACGGAGGAGCATTCCATCTCGCTTCTCCGCTTAGTCGTGTCGTCCCTAAATGTATACTCAAACATTACAATACAGAGGAATTGTAAAAGTCCTAATTAGGTTTTGATTACAATCCATAACAATTAGAAGAATGAGTTGTTATTTCTAGATGCTTTAGCGTTGCTCTAAGAGATGAAATTTTTTTCTGAGCTAAAAAAAATTATTATTATATTTATTTGATTTTTGTTTATCCTAAGCATAAACTAGATTTCTTTCTTTCTTGAAATACATAAAAGATATTGTTTAAAAGGTGAAGACTACTGTTAGATAATAACTTATGGATTATTGTACAGTGAATATTTTATTGCCATTAATTTAAATCTAAATCCCCTGCTATTCCTGGGAGAAGGTTAGTGTCTGTGTCACGCTGATGTAACCAAGGGTTTGATGCGTTATTTCAGACGCTATATTGTTAATGACGTCAAACAGTGACAGATAACTCAGGTAAATGTAGGTGGTCAATACATTTTTTTTCAATTACAAATTCAAGTTTTTATTCAAAATAAGTTCCACTGGAGAACACTTTTTGAAAGTCATACACATACATATAAGCTAAAATTAAATTTTTCTTCCTATTCTATGTATACCGCTTCGCAACGTGTTATTGCTGTTAAAGAGAAGAAGCGGCAAGAAACTCCCCAGCAACAGGTCTAGTTAAATATTGTATTTTTTTTAAGTTTCTTATTCTATTTATATTAGTTTTATACAGAAGTATGTTACAGAATTACTTTTTGAAGAATTAATGGAGTTGTAGGAAACAGTGCATACTCAATAAGATCAAGACACAATAAAAGAAAAGAAAAATATTGTTACATGCCGTCAAAGATAAGCCGCACAGCCTATTGTAAGCGCAGCTTATTGTCCTCCCGGATTAAGGAACTCTTTTGTCTTTAGAATTTGTAGTTAAGAAAAACATGCTATTGTCTTTTTACTTGTTTTATAACCATCATTAGCGTCGAACTAATCCCTATTGTTATTGTTCTCGACTTTGTGGACGTTCGCAGTGTAGTTAGTATAAGACGATGTCCGAATGGAGGGGCGGGTGGCAGTTAAGCGACGACTACGAAGCGAGTAAGACGTTTTCTCCTACTCTCGATTAGAGATATAAACGACGGACTTTGCGCGTTCGAATTGTATTGAATCGTGCAGTGTGAACTGGTTGCATCCAGTTTTATTTGTATTTCTTTTATACGTGTTTGTACAGTTCTAATAAATTCTACAGTAGTTCCAACGGCATTTTTAATTCGAGTTCTGTAGCTCGTAACAATATTATTAAAGTTATAATAATAACATGACGTCCTAAAATGTTATGCTGCATTATATCCATAAATCCCTTACAAGCTAGGCAAGATAACATTATACAAAATATAGTATAAGATGTTAGAGCGAACTGCTATGTAAATGAATTTCTATCATTTAAGTATTCTTCAATAGTGTAGTATCCCTTTTTAGCAAGATACTTTTTAATTTGGTTTTGAATTTAGTGAAAGGCAGATGATCTAACTTTTCATAGATGTTATATTGAAAAATACCACATTAATATTACAATCTAATCTAAAAGGACTAATAAGTAATTTAAATATAACCTAAATTAACTAAAAGTATAGTACTAAGAAAGTGTGTAGTAGCACTTTTCTTATTGTCTCTATTAAGGGGACGGAGGACACTTTGTTCGTGTGTTCTTTAATAAGTTAGTACAGTACACTACACTAATTTTGTTTATAGTACTAGTTCAAACGGTTTTGTCCTTTTGAGCCTTCTCATTATATCAGTGTTATACGAGGAGCTGGATCGCGTCGACATTTACATGATGGTGAAGCCGATGCTCGTGAGCTTCTGCGTACTCTCTGATAATGCTAGTAACAAATTCCACTTTCAGGTCCCGATGGAGGTCGCTCGATCTAATGTACCATGGCGCGTTTACAATGCCTTTCAATACTTTGTTTTGGAATCGTTGTATTATTTCTATGTTGCTTGGTTTGGTACAGCCCACAACTGTACCCCATAGGTCTCATCCGGCATCAGGACTTGTTTATAGAGGAGCATTTTGTTAGGTACTGACAACTTGGAATATTTGCCAAGTTGCCTTTACATATTTCTGTAACGCGCTTCCAGTTCATCGCGTTTCTTCTTAACGTGAGCCTTCCAACATAGTTTAGCGTCTAGTGCCATACCTAGATACTTTGCGGTATTTTCATACGGTACTACAGTATTGTTTATGTATACCGGATGCTTATTTGGCATTTTGTTAGTGAAGTCAATGTGGATCGACTTGGTCATTAATGGCGTTATTTTTAAATGCTAGAAGTAAGTCCTATTTGGACACAGCCAAGTGTGGCAAGAGCAAAAAGTAAAAAGCAAAAGATAATTGTTATAAATTAAAAGTAAATACGATACTGCTCTGGCTCTCAAGCAATTTGGATAATCATGGTTGGTTTGCATGTTCTTGTTCTGTTTACGAAGTGTATATGAAGGGTACAGGCAAAGAACAGAGAATGTCTTAATTAATAGATTTTGAGAAAAACGCAATTAATAGTTTAGAAGTATATATTTTTATTGAGATCGGCGTATGTAGTAACTTTTACTTAAAACTAATCAAATGTTTATTTCATTAATATAACTGTGTAGTTATGATGGACTTTTTAGTTATTAAAAATATTAAAATTTAACAAAAATTAAATAAAACAATCTTGGAAGAACAGACAACAAGGAATGTCCAATTCAGTCATCAGCATCTTTAGTTTTGGAATCATATTCTAATGGTTCGTAAAATACCTGTGCTTCTCTGGTACAAGATGGCATCAGACACATCAAGTCTTTATATTTAAGTTCACTAATGGGCAAATAATTTTATTATATAAAAATTAGTGGTTGGGAAATAAACTACCATAGACAAACATTTGCTTTCAATAGAGTATAGAAAAAATAAATTTTGTGACATTCCCTGTTCTTTGCCTGTACCCTTCATATAATGTATTAGCTGTGCCCGCAACTTCGTTCACGCGGAACTGTAACAAAAATAAGAAAAAAATTTGCCTCACTCCTTATAAAATCAGCTATCTGCCAGTGAAAGTCCCGTCAAAGTAGGCTCAACCATTTCAGAGATACGCCGGAACATCCACACAGACAGACAAAAATTAAAAAAAAATTTTGATATGTATACCGTATATACTTTTATATGCATTTAGTAAAAAACTGTTATTTTTGAAATTACAAACAGACACATCAATTTCATTTATCTGTATAGTTGAGTTTATTATAAATTGCACCTGTACAATTTTATAATGTCAAACTATCACGCTTGCCCGACTTTTGACATTTGTCACGCACTTATTTCTACCCTCGCACCACAAAACTTTATTAGATTAGTTGTCATATAATTTGGTTTTATAATATCAGCACGTGGAGCGAAGTACTCCCATATATTTTCAATATTTTAATATGAAATTTTTATACGTAAAGGAAAGGAGAAAGAATACAATTTACTGCGGCCGGGCGGCCTGTCGTAAGAGGCGACAAAACACCCCACAGCCAGATGGCTACCACTCCAGACCTAGTATGCCACCAGAACAACCTTGACTTGTGTTCCGGCATTAATGGCCAGGTTCCACTCTCCCTTAATAGAGCAGCAGCGCATTGGTAGCAGCTTTGGTGTTGCAAATGTCCATAGGCGATGGTAACCCCTTTCCTTCAAGTGGGCCTTCTTACCGTCTGCTGAAGTTATGTAATTAAAAAAACCCTTTTTGACGATGAGATCCATTGAATACAGATTTCCCGTAAGTAAATTTCTTTAATTTATATCTTCAAAAATTATTGTAATGTGCAAGGGTAATAGCGAATTCAAAAGAAAAAGAAAGTAATGTTTATTTAGAGTTATTAAAATAGAAATGATACAAAAGCAGTTTAACAAAGGTTATCTAACTCTAAACAGGTCCTAACTCAGCAAATGCTGGTTGATACCAACCAGCGCTGGTCTTCTATTAGTGCCAGGCAGTAACGTCACCTCCACAGAAGAAAAAGAAACTAATGAACATTTAATATTATTTATAATTAGAACAACATCATACAAAGGATAGACAAAAGATACATTTTTTGAACAATTTATTATAAGTACATAATATTGTCACGTGCGAGCGGGGCACGCACTTAGGATTGGAAGAAAACACCAGTTTTTAACTAACGCTTTTATTGACTTACACAGCCGTGCGTGATTCCACTCTGCAGGGTTGCCCCTACACACACAACGCAAGACGCACTGTATCGACGATAAGATGTTTCACTCACAATACCGTGGCCGATATTGCGTAGACACACCTTCTGCTGCTGCAGTGTTCACCAAAGAATTTATCGCGCGTAGCTCGTTTCTGGACGTCCTTTTAAACTACGCGAAACTCTTCCATCACTAAACTGTCCACTTTTCACTAAATTCACCACTAAACTCGTCACTGTCTTCTATTAAACTCTTCTTCCAACTCTTTCGTATCGCACTTGTCGCTTCACTGTCTTGAACTGAACTCATCTCTAAACTGCCCGGCAGGCGCGCCTTACGCTGCTTATGTACCCGGAAGAATCTTCTGGAACCCATAATTCCGTTATTCTTTTATTTACTATCTGTCCCTTTCTAAACATGTATCTATCCCTGTCTTTTCCTTCCCGAACTTTCTATTCCAGAAATTTTGTTCATCGTCGTCCTTCCAGAATTTTCTAGCTTTTTCTAAAAGTTCTTAAACTAACTAGATGGTTTCACCATCATTCGTCACAATATGTTATGAAATGATTATTGAAATGTGAAAAATAATGATTTTGAAAAATAATAATAAGTACGTCACGTAAAAAAGGAAAGAAATTAAATTAAATAGAACTATAAATATGAAAAAGACTCAACCAAGCTTACTAAAAGGCGCTTGTATCAAATGCGAGATCTGCTTGATGCCTTTGGTGTTCGTACAGGAACACTTTCAATACCAATTCTATTTAGATAACCTCTTAATCTTAATATTTATAGAATATAAATATATACTTGTCCTGCCTTGAAAAAAATAAAGATTCTAGAACCTGATTGCAGCCCCACTATCCTGGGATCTATTAAAACACACATAAAAAAACATATAGTTTATTTCTAGTAGTCCTCATAACTGTAAGGAACGTTTTGAATTCCTTCGTATTTCAGCTTGCCACAATTTGCGCACTCTTACGTATCGTAAACTCACCACAACTGTACACACTCCATCCTTTTATGATAACTGTTTTACAGAGCAAGCAGAGCAGCTGTCAAACTTTGGAATGCGCTGCCTCTTACTGTCAGAGAGGCCAAAATATTACCTACATTTAAGAACGCACTCGGAAAACAATACTTTTTCTTAAATAATTATGCCTAACTATTATACTATAGGCTAATTTATATATATATATATATATATATATATATATATATATATATATATATATATATATATATATATATATATATATATATATATATATATACAAACATATTTATATATATGTATTGTAAATATGTTTGTATGTATTTAATTGATAAAATATGTAGTTTAAGTATGTTTGTTTAAGATCTACCTAATAATCTGCATCACCTACATCTCCAGATTAGGTTAAATTATTCCCTAAGTTAGGTTGCCTGGAAGAGATTGCTTTAAGCGATAAGGCCGCCTATTGTTTCTACCGTGACAATATTGTAATTGTGCAATTTTGAAATTGTATTTTTGATGAGCAATAAAGTGTTATCTAGCTATCTAAAACACATCAAAATCCTGGAACCCGATCGCAGTGCCACCTATCGGTTCTAATTGTGAATCTAAACTATCCCGGGACCCACTCAAATCGGTTTAACCGTTTAGGAGAAGTCCACTGACATACTCACGAACGAAATATATGTCTATCTAAAATATTACGAAATTCTAAACACGCCTTCTCTGTATTGTAGCTATTTAAAAAAAACAACTGGAATACACTATATAAACGATGGAGAACAGGATGCATTTTTTTTACATTTCTTGTCTGTTCGTCTGTCTGTTTATCTGTTTGTTCGGGATTCACGACAAAACTACTTGGCCGATTTCGATGCGGTTTTAACTAATCGAAAGTAAAGTTTTAGTCTTAAAATCTGCGCTACTTTTTATCCCGGGAATCGCGCGAGAATCTTCCCGGAAGCAGTTTAAAGTTGTTAGGGGGCATAAAACTTAGCTTATTCCGACACAGTTTTCATTAAACCAATATCTTACATTCTTTTTCCAGTTCTGCGGTACTTTGTTTCCCGGGTATCCCGCGGGAATTTCAAGTCAAGCGTGGACAAAGTTGCAGGCGTATCCTGGTATATATATTGTTATGAGTTACGGGACTTGAATTTCGCGTTACTACAGAATAACTTTAGAATTTATTAGAACTAAACAAACACGTATAACACAGGTACAAATATAACTGTACACAACCAGTACAAACTGCACGGCTTAATAACATGCGCAAAGTCCGTCACTATATAGCTCATCGAATGTACACGTCTTGCTCGTATCGTAATCGTCGTTTGACTGCCGATCTCTCCGTTCGGGCATTCCTTTATACTCAGCTTAAAATATATCACGACCGTGTAAACAATGGTTTCTAAGACTCTCACCTGCCCACTGCCTACCATAAAGGATTATCATACACAATAGGCGGCTTTTCTAATTACAAATATTAAACACAAAGTAAACAAAAGAAGCGGGCAGGTAATAAACTGCGCTTTTATGGCCGGCAGGTGTGCATTCACATTTGTCGGCGTGCTTGGTGGAATTTTGGCTAAGTTGTAACAATATAAAGATATAACTTCTGCCGGCAACGATTTGCGTTGATCAATAATTTCATCTGTCTGTCTTAGTATTTGTCAATATTGTGTTCCAAGTGGCTGAATATTAACATAGTAAATGGTTCAGTTAATTTGTATAGATTTTCTCTTGCTTTGTGTATTTGTGATCGTTTTGATCCGTAGTTGTGCGCCAACATTTGAATAAGCGTGATTTATGGAGTATGCTTACCCGGTATTTAACTGATGACAGATGTTGCTTTGAAGTCCAATGTAATATTCGGTATATAAATTGGATTCTAAATAACATTAAAAAAAAAATATCTCTTAATACTCTAGCTATATTTATGTTTTCATGTTTATTTATTTGATTTTTTTCTCGACGTTTGTTGCGAAGCGGTGGTAAATTAGGTTAGGCTTTCATAGAACAAATAACGTAAGAGTAAGTAACAAACATAAACAAAAAAAAATGTGTGCAGTTCATACGCAGTAGAAGTGATTACTTCAGAGAATATACTCACAGATAATTCTTCTCTAACTTTTATTCATTTATATATATATATATAATTCTTCTGTACGTGTGTTGACAGTGAACTCCTCCTAAACGGCTGGACCAATTTTGATGATATTTATTTTGTGTGTTTGAATGGGTCCCCGGGTGGTTTAGATTCACAATTGGAACCGATAGGTGGCGCTGAGATCGGGTTCTAGAATCCTCCTAATCATCTGGACCGATTTTGGTGATTTTTTTTTTGTTTCATGAAACAAAGTCTTCTGGGAATTCAGAAAATATGGCGGTACGAAGTTCGCCGGGTCAACTAGTATTAATATAAATATAATTCTTTTAACCTACATCCGTCTACATATTATAATGCAAAATAAACTTCTTAAGTATCACTTTCAATTTTTCACTGTTTTAGTCTAAGAAATATTATTATCAGTTTTATTTGGGTCCAAATTGAACCTATGTTTAATCGGTCTTATTGACTCTCTAATCTGTGCTGCACAATGTAAAAGTCGTATCTCATTCTCTCGCAGGTTTTTGTCTCTTTTAGTGTCGCTTTCGCGTTTCATTTGTTTTTTTATCTTTTTTTGCAGTGTCGCTTTGGAAAGTGGTTACGACAAACCGAAACAACAGACGAGAAATAAATAAAAATTGGCCACATCCTGTTCTCCATTTCCAAAAGCTGGGTGGCCCGTATTCCAGTTGAGTTTTTCAGCGAAAATCGCATCAAATCAGCATCAATATACAGACATGGCATGTTTAGTATTTTATAATATTATAGACTAGTTGATGCCCGCGACTTCGTCCGCGTGGTGCGGTTTTTTAACTATCCCACGGGAACTCTTTAATTTTTCGGGATCAAAAGTACCCTATATATTGAGCAGAGATATAAGCTACCACCATACAAAATTTCATTTAAATCGGTCCAGTCGTTTCGGAGATTAGCCTGTACAAACAGACAGACAAACAGATAAACAGTTAACAAAAAATTTGAAAAATCTAAATTAGTTCTATTTCACTTCTTACATCCCCCTGACTCGGTTTGTAGCATTTTTTTTCATTGTACAGAAATTCTACCTTTACAGTTTTATTATATGTGTATATATAGAAAGTAGATTACTCTATTATTTAGTGCATATTGTTACAATTACCACGTGCTAGCAACGGGGAAGAAAACTGTGATGAAAGCTGCACATCGATATAGCCGATGTGTCAAACCCGCCAAGCCGTTTTGAACAAGCGTGGCGGGTATACTGTCCGTTCCCCAGCAGTGGAAGGTCTGAGCCCAGTAGTGCGACGTTTATGGATTGCTATTATTATTATAGTAGTTTTCAGGTGATGCTCTAACAAACAGACAGACAAATTTTATAATATTATACTAGATATTCTTCTTCTTTGGTTCAGATATCGCTCTTCTCTCCCATACAGTCCACCGATTAATTTCCTAATGAACAAACTTCTTTGTAGGCTATCACCCCACACATATTTCTATTGTATACTAGCTGACCCGGCAAACTTCGTACCGCCTCAGACTATTTTTTTTTCATATTTACTCACCTTTTAAACCTTCCCTGGACTTCTACAAACACTTGAAAACCAAAATTAGACAAATCAGTCCAGCCGTTCTCGAGTTTTAGTGAGACTAACGAACAGCGATTGATTTTTATATATAAGAAGATTTATATGAGAAAAATACATACATACATCGTCGCCTCGTACATATCCATCCAATATTCAACATCTCAAAGCTTTATCTAAAAGCTCGTGAAATATTTCAACGAAATCATGAATATTCCATGCCAGCTGGAGGAATAAAGTGAATTAATTGAAGGAAAACGTAGAATTCTTGACCCTTGCTCTGGGGTCCCTTTAGCAGTTTAATTAAAGGTCCCGTCTCGAGTGGGTCGTTGTACTCTGAAAGTATAATTGTAACATACATACTTCTATATAATCTTTATATACAAAACTCTTCTGTGCGTGTGTATGTGACTGAACTCTTCCTAAATGTCTGGGCCGATTTCGATAAAAAATTTTGTGTGTTCAAGTGGATTTGAGAATGGTTTAGATTCACAATTGGACCTGGTAGGTAACGCTGTAATCGGATTCTAAATTTCATTCCTTCAGGGCATGACACCGTCTGCAGGGACAGCTAGTCTCCTATATAATAATTCTTAGTAGGAATTGCAAGGAGCGACAGCGAGATAAGAGATGAAATTAAAATACCTTTTACTACTTTTACCTTTAAATATGTAGTTTAAGTATGTTTAATTATGGAATACCTAATAATCTGCATCACCTACATCGTCAGATTAGGTTTAATCATTCCTTAAGTTGGGTTGCCTGGAAGAGATTGCTTTAAGCGATAAGGCCGCCTATTGTTTCTACCATGACAATATTGTAATTGTGTATTTTTGAAATTGTTTATTTGGTGAGCAATAAAGTGTTATCTATCTATCTGTCTACCTTTTTTATTCCTCTGATACACATACGTGGAAGGATATTTCTTTCTGTTTTATTGTCTTTTCATTTTTCTTTATTTATTTTTTACTTTTTTATACTTTATTACATCTGATACGTTAATTGAGTAACTAAATAGTTCTACTTTTATTCATACTACTATTGGAACTGTTACTATTTTATATCTGGTATCCAACGTTTATATTTATATATTTGTTGTTTACACTCTGTTCTAGGCGTTGGTGAATTCCTTGCCTCTTTTTTAAACAGTAAGAGTGTGTTGCGAAACGATGTACATAAAATTTGCAGTAGACTTTTAAGCATTATCTATGTATTGTATTACTTTATGATATAGTTCTTTAAAAAAAATTAGTTTGAATAAAAGCGATTGAAAAAAGTCACGCGTATTAACGTTGCCGTACAACGTGGGAATGCGGCCAGCATTTTGGGAACGCTCCCCACCAACAGCGATCTTGACTGCATTTTGCAAATATGTTTATAATAGTATTTCGTTTTTAGGTTTTTTTTGTAGTGTAGTTCAATTTTTAAGTTGGTTTGTTTAGTTTATATTTTATTTAAAGAATATTTTTTTTTAATAAAAGCTTTACTATTTATTAGGCGTAACTCGGTTTTCGTATCATATTATAAGATAATTTTTTTCGATATCTTATCAGGGAATTTAGGGGTTTCAATACAAAATCTTTACGTTTCATCTTTGATATATATCTACCTGCTGATATATTGTACCAGAATATCTCAAGATTCATTACAAATATGAAGCTTCATACTCATTAATCTATGAATAATTCCAGTATCAATTTGGAAAAATAACATATCAAAAGCTTCCAATATTAGGGTTGGATTTAGCAGTCTACTCGTGGTAGCGTAATAGCTAGCGCACGCGTCTTAAACTCAGATGGCGCGAGTTCGATCCCGGCCGGAACGCATGCACCACTTAGACAGTTTTCTTATCTAATGCGCATATTGTTACAATTACCACGTGCTAACAACGGTGAAGGAAAACATCGTGATGCAACCTGCACATCGAAATAACCGATGTGTCAAAACTACCAAGCCACCTTAGACAAGCGTGGCGGGTGTACTGTTCGTTCCCCTATAATAGGAGGCTCGAGCCCAGCAGTGGAACACATTAAGGGCTTTTATTATTATGGCACTTTAAACCATACATTTAGAAGAGAAAATTCTGTCTATATGTTTTTTTTATGTCCGTTACTTGATTTTTCCATCAATTGTGGACCGATTTGTAATTCTTTTATTTCAATCGAAATGCTATTTATACTTCTAAATTGGTCCCATTGTCAGTCACCATATCAGGATCTGGTGAGTGAATCGGATCCCAGGGCTATCGAGCATAACCCTTATTAAAGACCGCCGTTCACCTAAATTCTTGGAAAAATCTTGTATACACGTGTGACTATTACATGTTCTATAGGCGCTTACTTTTTTATATGCATGTTACGCGATTTCTTTGTCAATTGTGGATCGATTATGATTTTTGATTTATTTATTCGTAAGTATGTATACTCCCGAGTCGGTTCCATGGTCACCAAGTCAGGATCTGATGAGTGGATCTCTGAGAAATCCAGAGTTACCCTTATTAAAAAACGCCGAGAGCCTATATTTTTCAAAAAAAAGCTAGTTTTACACATTCTACAGGCGCTAATTTTTTTGCAGGCATGTTACGCGATTTCTCCGTCAATTGTAGACCGATTTTCAATTTGTTTTTTTTTAACTCCCAAGATGGTCCCATAGTCACCAAGTCAGGATCTGCTTTGTGGATCGCAGGGAAACCGAGAGCAACCCTTGTTAAAGAGCATACACACCGAAGAGTGACATGGCAAATTTGTATACGCAGACCAAGTGTACAATTTTTACAGGTGCATAATATATTATTTCTAAAGCTATTGAAGTATTTGCGCAACTAAAAATTAAAAAACATTCTTTTTAACTAGAACAAAACCGATTTCACAAACGAAAAAATAAATATTTCACCAATTTCTTTCAACAATATTTAGAAGTTGGTCTCAAATAAAACAAAAATTACTATATTTTGTTTTGTTGTTATTCTTTTATGTTTTACTTGGCACCAACTTCTAGATATTGTAGAAAGAAGTTGGTTCGGTTTTGTTAATATTCTTTTTTTACAACGACGTTCCTTATCGCACGTTATTAGACGGATGGGGACTAGACGAAAAAAGTGTTAGTCAAAAAACAATTGCTGACCACTGTATATTATTATACAATTTCAAACTTTAATGCAATGAAATAAGATCTACAATAATATCCATTGGATTAATATACGCTGTTTTGAAAATAGAAGGTCTTTTAATTGCCCTTATTTCTATACAATTTTTTCGATAATCTTCGATGGCCTCCGATGTCCTCTGATGACCTCCTATCATGGTTTTCGCAACTTCGTTCCAAGTATCCCAAAGACACTTAATTTGCCAGATGGTAGTTTATGCCCGTCTGGATGGTTACCACCGCTAGTCTAGGGTATACCGCTATAACAACCTTGAGTTGTGTTCCAGCATTATTAGCCAAGTTCCAGTCCCCCCTTAGAGAGCGGCAGCACATTGCTAGGTAGTTTTTTTCTAAATATTTTCTTAAAAACTACTATTTTCGATAAATCCTAATAGCGGCAATATCTTACTTCAGGTAAGCTCGATCGATCGCCCGTATTCTTATAATCTATAAATGCACTTATTGTCCGTTGAAATGGGTATTAAAGAAGATAAAAGACTTAGTAAAGGACGGCCGCGCGTCTCCTTTGTGGTTTACGGTGGCAGTAATTACGGGACGCCGTACTAAGGCTCTTATATAGTCACGAGAAATGTCAGGCTTGAAATTAAAGCCGTGCTTAAGAGCCAACCCGATTCAACCGTGTTATTGTTTAACAATCTAAATTATTTATGGTATTAAAAGTAAAACCTTTAAAGCTACATCTATACAATTTTGGTCTGGGTGTCTGGGCTATAAAATTGTCTGTTTTATATTACCTATAACATAAGCGTAACTTTGTTGTTATGGCCATATACAATAATAAACACCTTATTCATAGGTCATTTGAAGTTGAGGCTGCTTGTCCATTAAAGCGGAGCGAGGCAGCGGAGAAACGGATTAATATTAACCAATAGGATTGCATAAAAATTGCGTCAATGGACAGGCAGCCAATCCTCTTGGTTAATATTTCTCGGTTTCTCCGCTCCCATGGACAAGCATCCTTATCTACAAGTAAAAAAAAAATGTTAAAAAACTTTACACTCACGCCTCCCCTTATCCCATCCAACTATTCCATCCTCTGTAAATTCATTTCGAAGCATATTCGAGACAAATTTTCAGACAGCAGGATAGATAAAAATTCTAAAAACAATAATAAAGAAAGAAAGAAAGTATTTATTTCTAAAAATGCAACACGACAAAAATTAATAATAATAATGAACCCGCAGGGGGGCTTTGTGGCGAAGCCTTAGGTGAGTAGCGACTCCTCAGACCTGACTTGCAAACGTCTATAGGCGACGGTAACCACTTTCCATCAGGTGGGCCGTCTGCCTGTATGCCTACTTCAGGCAATAAAAAAAAAACTGACAGCCAAATTAACTGATACACTTTTTATGATCGCACAAAAGTCACGGCCTCTTTGATATTGTATAAGAATACAGGTTTATGACGCCACAATTTTAACGAGTCAAATAGCTTATTAATTATTGTTCGAATTATAATTAAAATTATTTCTATAATGGCCTGTGAAAAATTAGATAATAACAAGATAATTTGACGTCTGCCCTTTTATATAAATACTACTTTAGAATTTATTGTAATATGTGTCAAATACCCAATTATGAACACGGACGTGTGTATGTTTGTGTGCTTATTGTTATGTTTGAATTAATAGTATATGAAATCCACAACAAAATTACGATAAAGTATCATGTCTTCATCTCTAAAGAAAATCTACATAAATTTTTAAAAAAATCATGGTTGAATCAACAAACATTCTCAAACAACAGTTTTAATTATTTTCTTTCTGTGTTGTCTCTGTCTTAAATTACGTGATTATAGACTTTGGTTGAGGGGAGACTCGGCCAGTGGGGTCAGGTGGCATCAGGTGAATTTACTAACAGATATTAGATTTCTTCAGTGATAATAATGTAGAACAGGAAATTGCTTTCATCAGTCCAGTAAGTATTTTTTTCTAATAGCTTCATTTTTATGAGGTTTATTTTTTTAGATATCTCGTTAGTCATAACAGCTATACGAGGTTTATGGAGTCCTTAAAAAGTTTTGAAAAAGTGTTTTTAAATCTCTGATCTGTAGTTTTCGGATACCATTTCTGGTAGGGCTAATTTCGTAAAAGAAATTTCTTTCACATTCTCTAAAGGTACCTGAAATAGACCCTAGAGTAGTTTATTGTACTCTATATTATAATACAAGCGTAACTGTTATTTATTTATTTATTATTCAATTACAATGTTATAACAGTTTTAACACTAAAGCGAAAATGTAAGTACACTCTTATCCTTAGTCTGACTGAGTAATACTCTTCAATGCCCTTACTGCGCATTTCTACAAAGGTCACATTAAATTTTTTAAGACTAAATTCTCTTTGCAAATCTGGTTCAGAATGCGAAGAGCCCTAAATAAAGGTGCTTGTAAAAGCACATTGGTTCTACTGGACGATACAGGAAATAACTTGTTTATATCTACATTACTATTAGCATTACTAATATATAATAATACATTACTAGCAGCTCCAGCGACACTTTATTCGCATTGCCATGTATGTATGCAGTATTGTTAGTCAATTGCAATGGCGGCACCAATAAAACTCGACGTTTTGGCTAATATATTCGTCGATTCCACTAAAACAATGTCATTTATCGGGATAAAAAGTATTTTACGTGTTGACTCCGGGTATAAGCTAGCTCTAAGTCGAGTTACTTTTAAATCTGTTTAGTAGTTTTCACGCGATGCTCTGACAGACAGACATAAATTCTAAAAATTGCATTTTTTTAATCTTCTGATTCGAATTAGACATCAGAGTTTTGTTCTTATTATTAAATTAATTATGTTGCTGATTTATTTGACCTCACATCACCCCACTGTCCCCGGGCAATGCACAAAGCACCTTAACAAAAATAAGCATTGTTAAAAGTATAGTCGCACTGTATTCGGGCTTAATCTACGAATTCCGTAGAGACGGGCCAAATGTAATAAAATAACAAATAAAACTGCATAATTGAAGTTGTATATTATGGATGAAAGTTTTCTGCCACTCTGGGGAGTACCTCTAAACATAAATAACTTACCTCTGTTAATTGCTTCATATTTATTCCTCGATTAAAATGGCAGTCAAACCCACGGGAGTTTGAATTTTGCTTAAAGTTATATTTATTTCTGATTTAAGTTGGATTTAGAATTGGTTTAAGACGATATTGACGATTCATTTTTGACTTTCAATTCGGATAAATTATTGAAACTGATCTGTATAAATATAAACTTTAATCATTCAATGTCGTTGGATACATCCTATTCTTTGAGCTGTGTGCCTTTCAACCAAATTAAATCAATGGTTGATCCGTCTAATATCCAGAATTATAGTTAAGTATTATCTTGTAATATAATAAATCTGTAGGGAGTTGAGTTTGTATATACATTGAATTTAAAAAAGATAAAAAATTCAGAGGACCTAATTCGGACCAGATTCTGAAATGCAATTTTTCGAAAATTTGTGAATGAATGTTCTTTATTGCATACATACGTTACACATACATATATAATAGGAGATCTTATCGCCGCCGACTATATCTTCCAGAGCACATTTACAATTATTAAAACTAATTTAAATAAATTGTACTTAACATAGATGTCTGTCTGTTAGAGCATCACGTGATAACTACTATAATAATAATAATAGCAACCCAGAAACGTTCTACTGCTGGGCTCGGACCTTCTACTGTTGGGGAACGGACAGTATACCCGCTACACTTGTCCAAAAAGTCTTGGCGGGTTTGACACATCGGCTATCTCGATGTGCAGGTTTCATCACAATGTTTTCCTTCCTAGCCTGTGGTAATTGTAACAATATGTACTAAATAATAGAGTGATCTATAATAGTATCTGTCCATTAAAACGATTAAAAGCAAACAACAAACACATATAAACGATGGAGAACATGATGCATTTTTTAGATTTCTTGTCTGTTTGTTGGTTTGTCTTTTTGTTTGCGATTAACGTAAAAACTACAGGGGCGATTTTGATGCGGTTTTTGCTGATCGACAGCAAATTCTTAGACTTAAAATCTTCGTCACTGTTTCTCCTCGGAATCTCGCGGGAATTTTCCCGGGAGTGGTTTATCGACGTCCGGGTGTGTAAAAATTAGTTAATTCTGATACAGTTTTCACTAAAACGATAGCTGCGGTACTTTGTGTCGCGGAAATCCCACCGGAATTTCAAGTCAAGCGTGGTCGAAGTCGCGGGCATATCCTAGTAGACACATCTATATATATATAACAATCAATTGCTGTTCGTTAGTCTCGCTAATACGCGAGAATGGCTGGACTGATTTGGCTAATTTTGGTTTTGAATTATTTGTGGAAGTCCAGGGAAGGGTTAAAAGGTGATTAAATATGAAAAAAAAAATGATTCTGAGGCGGTACGAAGTTTGCCGGGTCAGCTAGTATACAAGAGAAATATGTGTGGGGCGATAGCCTACAAAGAAGTTTGTTCCTTAGGAAATTAATCGGTGGACTGTATGGGAGAGAAGAGCGATATCTGAACCAAGGAAGAAGAATATCCAGTATAATATTATAAAATTTGTCTGTCTTTTTGTTAGAGCATCACCTGAAAACTACTATAATAATAATAGCAAGCATAGTAAGTTTATAAATGTAATACACATAAGAAAATTAAATATGACCCTCTTTTTTAATACAAGAAAGAGGAGAATAAAAAAACAATATGTACTTCAGGTCAAAAAGCTGCCTAAGTGGTGTATGCGTCCCGGTCAGGATTCGAATCCGCGCCTTATGAGTATGTGTCGCGTGCGCTAGCTATTACGCTACCAAGACATATAGAGTTAAAACCAGGGCTTGAAAACATTACCAATTACCTTTATAAATATAGATACCTGTATTTTAGAAAAAGATACTACCATACCAGTATAGATTTTTATCGTTACTTGGTAACTTTTATGATTTTAACGTCATAATATAACGCTAAAAATCGTATGTATAACGTTATTTCAAGCGACGTTGCCATATTTAAGAATTGGCTTTATTACGACTGCATGTTACCGAAACAATTGACAAACACAACTCTAAATACTACGCGCGCTCTTAGCACAGTGCTGTTTGACAATCTTTGCGAGTGTAAGAGAGCGACGACAGTAACAAAACATAGTTATAATGGTAAAATTACCGATGAAAATAATATTAACGTTATATTTTTTATCGTTAAAATGGCTAGAAATAACGGTAAGTTTTATAACGACATTTATTTTTTACCGTTATCTCAAATTAGCATAAATAACGATACCACATTTTTACCTGTATTTCAAGCCCTGGCTTAAAGTACTAAACTGATTTAATTAAATTAGATATAGAGCTGCTTTATATCCCGGGTCAACACTTGGGATACTTTTTATCCCGATATATGTTTGTATGGGATAGACGAATATATCCAAAACGGTGGCGTTGTGATCGCGTTTTTCGGCGGTACCGTTGCAAAGCAATAAAAAATATGTCATCGTGATGGAAATGCCAACGAAGTTTTGCAAAAGTCGTGAATCTAGACCCTTAAATCACAGATAGACTATCAGAAAAAATATAATATTAAAGTGCGAGTCGCATCTATTATAGATTCGATAAATTTTATGACTTATTGCACATCACTATTGACCCTAAAGAACAGCAATTTGCTCCTTCGAAGGCAGTTATTAATTTATAAGAAACTTCATGAGCGGGCAAACTTCAAAACGGCCATCATAGCGTGCCGGTAGTGTAATTATAAAGTTATTTTATTATTAATTTTAATCAGCTTACCCTCGACTCTGTAGGATAAAATCCACTTTGTCTGCAAACACGTCCTTTCTAGACGCGTGTGTCCGCATACATTATTCTGAGCCGGATACACAAAGGTGTTTATGTAAGACTAACTCATACGACGTATTTTTTTCCGTGCTAATATGTCTATCGGCGATCGAGTGGTTGTGTTATTTCCTTGGTTAAAACATAAAATAGTTTTAAGTAAGCCTTTGTCCTGTCCATCCTGGAATCTAATGGACTGTGTCGTGACGATGGCAAGAGACCAGCCGGAATGGCTTTGGTGCCTTGGAAGATATGACGACCACTGGTGTGGGTCGCCACGTGCGTTGACACTTTGGCAGCGTCCCATCTTCCTGACACTGCTGTGTTAGCTGGCGCAGCTGCCGCGTGGCAAGAGGACCTGAAACGCCGCAAGTATGAATCCGTTGTAGTGGATATACATTTGTGGCTCTTGGTGTCGAAACTCTGGGGCCATGGTGTCCAGAAGCTTACCGTCTCTTTGAGACCAATCTACACGGTTGATAGAAGTCTCACGCAACCAAAAGGCTGGCTTGTATTTTGGACAACGCATAAGCGTTTCCATCCAACGCGGCCAGCGTTTTGGGAACGTTCCCAACTTACGGTGATTTGGGTTCTATTTATTATTTGTATTATTTTAGCTGTAGGATACATTAATTGTATATGTAGACGGTTCACTGAAACGTCACTGTCATACTGTCAAGAGTGATATGTTGTCAATGTTACTCTCGCGGAACGTCGTGGCTAAGGAAACGGGGTGGCCGTAAGAAGGAAGATATAACCTCTTCTAGAGAATGGTCGCCAGCGCACCAAGTATTCGACGAACTGCGATTAATTGCCTTATTCAAAGTGAATTATAACGTAATCAGTGTTAACATCAAGAGAGATGGTTGTTATTTAAGCAATAGAAACATTACGTTGGTAAAGATCACAAAAGATGTTAATTTCATAAATATACCCACATACATCGTGCCATGCCATGATGAATTCTGATGAATAAAGCCTTCATGAGCTTATCTGACGAGCTTATATATATTTTAATTTTAAGGTTTTTTATTTTATTTTTATGTGAACTCTTTTCAGGTTATTTGTTTAAAATATAATAAAGTAAGTAAACCTCTTATGTTTGTAAATAAATGTGCAAATTAGAAAAAGTAAACACAAATAATCGAAGCGTGATTTGAAGTAATTTCAAATGTTTTGTAGGGAGACCAATACTAGGGTGGCGGAGCGAGATGGAATGCTCCTCCGTCTCAAAGGAAGATCTTCCAGCGAGGCTAGTGTTGTTCCTCGCAGTCCTAGGCCCATCTGTTATTGGTAAAAATTTGTATATATTCTTTGTGTTTCGGGAAACGTTCAATTATTTCACAGCGCCATCTATTGGCTTGTGAGTTTCCAGTAAACTTTCTTTAAGAAATTTAAACTTTTCAAGGGTTCTTTGATATTAATTTGCTTACGGCTATAATGTATTTGCTATCGATCCCTTCTTTATCAACCTTAAACTTATAATAAGCAAAATAACTGTAATGCTGGTATTAGATGGAACAACGAAATTGGATCAATTTGTAAAAAGCACGAAGCTGAAAGAACGGAATGGTATTCTATGACATTGAATCAGTTTATGTTTATACAGATCACTTTGGTTGATTTATCTAAATTTAAAAATATAAATAAACGGTTTAATATCGGCTCAAAATAGAAATATATGTATGAAAAGGTAAAACAAACAGAAAAACTTAATATTAAAAACTTTTATCTGAACAATTTAACGGCTTTTGTGGTTAAGTAGTCTAAGTCTTTACTCAACTAGTTTACTGGAACGCTGTGTCGTGTTTAATTCCGTTCATGATATCCCTTGTTTACTATATTGGGGGTGTCGGGGAATAGTGATCCGTGGTATATTATATACAATGCGTGTGTTTATCTGTCGATTATTTTAGAAGAAGAGGGAATGTAAAATCATTTATTTAGTCTTTAAACACTTAGCGAGACACATTGAAATACAAAAAATAAAATGATATTAAACTATGTATGTATGTATTATCCGTGCAGGAATGGAGGAAGAATATAATTTCCTGCGGCCGGGTGGCCTGTGGTATGAGGCGACAAAACAACCCACAGCCGGGTGGTAGGGCATTTTCCTGACTAAATGGCAACCACCCCTGGTCTAGAGTATGCCGCCATAACAACTTTAAGTTGTGTTTCGGCATAAGTGGCCAGGTTCCAGTTTCTCCTTCAAGGCCAGCAGCACATTTGGCTGCACCTCCGGTATTGCTAATGTCCACACAATCAACGGTGACCACTTCCCATCACAGTTGGGTCGTCAGCCTGTCTGCTATGCTTCAGCAATAAAAAAAATGTAAATAGCAAAAATATTTCTCGCGATGTTATCAAATAGGTGCAATTCAGCAAATTCCAGGTAGCGGGTGCCTGACGCTGGTTTTCAACTGCACCCCAAGACGAACAGATGTTACACTGTTATTTATTTATATGCATAGTGTTAATAATGTTACGAGTTACAGAACTCGAATTAAAATGCCGTTGGAATTATTATAGAGTTTATTAGAACTATACAAACACGCATAACACAGGTACAAATATAACTGAACACAACAAGTCCAAACGTAATGCCGAAGGTCGTAATTCAATAAAACACGCAAATTCCGTCACTATTAGATTCCCGATTGTAGTACACACGTCTCGCTTCGATTGTGGTTCTCGCTCGACTCACCTCCTCCCTCAATCAGGCCATCGTTTTATCCTGTACAAGTACAATGTGTCCGGCCGTCCATGTTGACCGAATTTCCTACAATCAGCTTGTACTTTTAAAAGCCGTAACACCTGGCTAATGATTACAATACAACAATAGGCTCTAGAACGAATGCCAATAAATAAGTGAACAAAAGAAGACGATCATAAAAGGATTACAATTAGTTCAAATGCCGACGGGAAATAAATGTGCTTCTACAAATCTGTACGTGGAATTTGTCTTTGTCGGCGCTTAGGTTGTAACAATAATAACAACTACGTACATGGATATATACATAATACATAGATTTTACAAAAAATGAGAACGCCGTCTAGGTTTCACTTGAAAATTTGACGTTCCGCCTTTCAAGCGCGCCATATTGACGATTCGGGCTGCCGACGACATTCGTCAATTTATGGACTCACATTCTGTCTGCACGTTGAATTCCTAAACAAAAGTCGAAATTCCCGTATATACTTGTGTGACCCGATTCTAGCTATATTTGCAGTACTAACTAAAAGTACCTAAATAAATCACGCTTAATACGATTTCCCACGTGTTACGCCATTTTGCACCAGCTGTCGGGTGTATTTTTTATTAATTTTTAGTTGAGATATCTTGTCCAAAAATTTTTTTTAAGTCGTACTGTCCGTCCGTCTGACTTTTCACCCGTTACATACTTCCCGTGTGTAAAGTATGGTGTTTTAATAGCTAAAATAAGAATGCTATCTTGTAATGTGTATTATACTACGATCCTAGCAATACCAGCGACACTTTCTTCACGTTGCCATGTATGTGCTAGTTTACAATACTTTAGACTGTAATCTGCTGTCCATGTATGTCATTTCTATTAAAAAAAAATCCTTTTTCTTTGTTGCATAATAATTACAGATAATTTAAGAATTTTCTTTGAGTCACGTTGCCTGGATGAGATCGCTTTTAGTGATAAGGCCGCCTTTTGTTTTACCAAGTAACTATTGTCGTGTTGTGCATTTTTGTAATTGTTGTTTTGGTGTACAATAATTGAGTGTTGTCTATGTCCATGTTGCTATGACGAGATATTTAGTAGTGAATTGCAACGACAGCACCAACAAAAAAGAACTCGATTGCACCACTATTTTAATCCCACTGAAACAATTTTATCAGGATATAATTTAGCTCTGCGTCGAAATTCATTTAAATCCATTCAGTAGTTTCCATGTGATGCTCTAGCACAGCGTGTTTTCTAATAGGTCTGATTTCTTTTCTCATTTTTAAATCATTGCGCAACCTCGACTCTTAGGTATATTTATTATTGTATAGATTTTGAAAGGTTTAGAAGATGTGAATATAATCAATAAATCAATCAATATCTTTATTTGCAGGAATGTAGTTTAACAGGTGTTATACAATTGTAGGTGAACAGTACATTCTACCACATAGTGGTGTACAAAGCGAATTAAAAATTAAGATATAATAAAATAAAAATTATAATTTACGTAAATATTCTTATTATCTATTCTAATTAGAATGTCAATTGTTGGTATTATATAAGCAATTAATGTCAAGAAAAAAAAATAACAAATAGATCACTAAGACTTTCCATATAGATAATAACGATAAGCACTTCTTTTAAGAAATTCATCTACAGTATAGAAACGCTCCTTAATCAGCCACTTTTTTAAGACTACAGTGAATTTTCTTGAGGGTACGTTTATAATATTAGTTGGCAAAGAGTTATAAATAAGAGGAGCCATGTAAATACAGTTCCTTCTGAAGAGATCCAGAGAAGGCACAGGCATCTTTAATTTTACTCGCGTCACAAGTCTCGCGTTAACATTGTTAAATTCTTCAATATAAATATTCTCGTGTGAAGAAGTGGCGACCAGAGCGAGTCCTAAATAAGAGATCAACAAAGCAAGTATATAAAAGCACACTCAACATAAAATATCACGTATATAACATAAATTAGGCTTGTTTTGGTTTATATTTACTTATGTAGTATCCACGAGACAGGAAATGGCGGCACGTACGCAGTTCTTTGCACTCAACATAAAGTTGAAAAACATTATTCCAGTTTGCCAAGTCTGGATAAGAAGTTAGCAAAGTACTTTTCTTGTTGCGATGTCTTTTTCTTCTACGATGATTTGTTTTGTTTTTCAAATAGACGTACGCGTTGTCAAGTAGTGTAGAGGAGCAGCAAACCAGCTAATTATGCAATGCTGGATTACGAATCTGGATAGCTGGTCACTGGTTCTAAAGTTTAGTATTAAAATGGACTATAACATTTTTAATTTTGTTGGGACTATGGATAGTTAGAAGTTTTTTTATCGCTGAAAAACAGCAGACAGGCTGATGATGGCTCATATACTGAAAGGTGGTTACCGTCGCCTATGGATATTTGCAACACCAGAGTTAATTGAGTATATTAATCGCGTTGTATGTCATCAGAATTCGGGAAATCTTTTGTTGGAATCTTAAATTTATGGCAGCTAATATATATTTATAGGATACTAGCTTCTGCCCGCGACTTCGTCCGCGTGGAAAGTTTTTTTAACTATCCCACGGGAACTCTTTCATTTTTCCTGTATGCTGTAAAAGTATCCTATATGTTGACCAGGGATATAAGCTACCACCATCCAAAATTTCATTTAAACTGTCCAGTCGTTTCGGAGATTTGGCAGTACAAACAGACAGACAAACAGAGAAACAAAAAATTGGAAAAAAATCTAAATTAGTTCTATTTCACTTCTTACATCCCCCTGACTTGGTTTTTAGCATTTTTTTTTCCTAGTACAGAAATTCGACCTCTACAGTTTTATTATATGTATAGATGTTATGAAACTACAGTTGTAGAAACTACTCGTATAATAATGTCATAATTTAATAGATTATGTTAGATTTCACGAAACAATAGCTATTTTTAGGCAGATTTTCATTGATCTGTTACAGTGAATAAAAAGGTTAGTTAGTCAATACGATACTGTTATACTTGTTAAACGTTTTGGTGGCATTTGTAACAGGTAATAACAAGTTTGTGGACATTTTAGATTGCGAACATTTAATTGACGGTAGTTTCAAGTAATTTCTGGTATTTAAGCGGTGTATGAGACGAGGCAGACACAGTTGTTCTACCATTCGCCAGGCGCTGCACTCTTCGGAAAACTGAGTAAGTTAAATGTTTAATTATGGAAATTTCCTTGTGTGATTTGATAAATTTGTAGAATTGAGATGACATAAAGACTCTATTTTCGAGGCTTGGGGTGACTAGAAGAGGAGGTTGGAGGTCACTGGGACAGGTTCGGCCCATTCTTTATGTCATTTTGGTAATACAGTCGACTCTCGATAATTTGACACTCAAGGGACCAGAGAAAAATTTCAAATTACAAGGAGTTCAAAATAAAAGGAGTTTATAACCAAGAGGGAGTAGGGAAATATATTATAAATAATTAATAAAACTGACTTAAAATACGTACGTATGTAAAATACGTACCTTACTTAAGACAAAAGCGAAACAAACAAAGAAAGGGCGGGCCTTTTTGTAAATTAATTATTTCGTTAGTAAGGTTGTGCTCACGTTTATGTTTTGAATGGAGCTTTAAGGTGGATTGGACCGAGGAGTGTGAGCCAGAATAATATTGTGAAAAGTAGGACCTTATTCGCGCACGGGTTGAATCAGAATGAAATTATAGTCAGAGAGCTGGAGGCCTATTTTTAATACACATTTGCTTTAAAATTTGACATTTTTAAATTTAATACTATAACTCATTTAAAAAAAAAATGAACTATGACATGTGTATTTAATTTGAGTGTAAGTATTTGCACGTCACGTAAATGACCAAACATACTGGAAACTTTATATTATGTAATAATTCATGTACCTATGTTTTTCCAAATAAAGATTGATTGATTGTTGAAACAAAATCACTATTACGTCCCTTATATCCAGGGACAATCAAGTCCTTGATTTTATTTATTTTTTACCCAGATAATAACATTGGTGTTTTTTGTTACTTACGCTTGCATCATGAAAGACACTTTATTTTTTATATTTACGTCAGATGGGTTTTATTGCTGTGCATATTCTTATAATTATCATGAAAAGAAGAGTACTAGAAATAACAATTACCCAGGATAAACATAATAGTAAAATACTTTTATATTCTAGATGACTAGATGCGCTTATCTTTCTACACAAAATCTGTTAGATTGAACAGTAAACTTTAAAATACTTTAAATTTTTTGACTGTAGATTTTTTTTTTGTTTATGATATATGAACAAACATTTGACGGAATCTGTTGTCTAAGTAAACATAACCGCAAGAAACGAATATTGAACCGCATAATACGTATAGCAACCGGCCAGCTGATTTAAGCCGCAAGTTTAAGAGCGACCGAACCAGTTCGACATATACACATAAATTTTCTTACTTGTGTCTAGCCGATTGGTAGCCCAGATTATGGCTATCCATAGAGTTATATAGCGTATATAGGTGCTAACCCTACTTACTGGAATATAGAGATCCCCGGTTTGATTGCCAGCAGGGTAAACTTAGAAATATATACAATTTCCGTTTTTACATGATTGACACATGTGTCGGGCATCTGCCTCAGAGTGGTTGGTTGTATATTACCCATACTATAACACAAACGTAACTTTCTTACCTTGGAAATATACAATGTATGTTTGTATGCCAATTTAATTTGACCACCTCTTAGACTAAACAAGGTACATTTACACACAAAAGTTCTTGCATAATTCACTGGATTTACTTTACGCGATGATTTCGAGCCTGTTTCTTAGTAACTTTAACCCGACACCCTCTACGTTACTTCATTTCAACGGATTTGTTGAAGCCGATGCTTGAGAGGAAGGGTTTTATGACTATAACGTGTTAGAGAAGTATTTTTGTAATTCTCGTGTCTTAGAACAAAGTCCATGTTTGTAATGCTGGTTCGTGAACTATGAAGGTTTGCATGGATAAGACAGAAAATATTTATTTCTAAAAATGTGACACTTAACAATAATTAAAGACACGGGCTCCAAAGGTGGAAGTGATAAATGTCCTAATGTTGGAAGTAGCTTCGGTGAACCTCTCTACAGCCCTTAGCCACTTACACTCATGTTGCCCCTGTCTTCTTTGGCAGTTTTTGGGGCCCGTGCAGGAAGTGGCGAGTCCGCGTCTGCCTGTTTTTCCATGTTCCCTGAACACTGCGACGGGCACACGCCATAGTCCCCATATATCCAGACCCCTAGTACCACTAGCAATTCACCCCAATTTCCCGGTACTTTTTGTACTCATTTCCCACAATAGTCCTACACGGGCTTATCCTTGAATGCATTATTGTACGGTGTAGACGGTTAATCACCAGATTTGTCAAGGGGCCTGCCTACGGCTCCAAAAGTCCAGGCCATTTTTATGGCCCGTATGTGTGCCGCAATTTGCGAAATGAGGGTGGTTCTCAGTTTTTACTGTGCCCAAACATAGTCCGACACAGCACTGATTTTCAGTGCCCACCTCCTTAATCACAAAAGTCATGCGACCCACGGTAATAAGAAGCAAAATTTAAATTATAGTCCACGTATACGTGACAGGAATAATAATAAAAAAAAAACATAAAACAATGATTAGATAGTCCTAAATAAATTAAGCTGTATGACTTTTGTTCCTTTTCTTGTCATTTTGGCGTTAGTGAAAAACAATACAAATACGTAATCGTTAAAAAAACGTCTCAATAACTACTATTTATAGATTTATTTTATTGATTTTGAAGTGAAACGGCTTTAGAATCGTGATTTGAAACTCGATGAAACGAAAAAGCGACACTAAAAAGAGATAAACACATAAATCTATAGGACTAAGCCTGCGAGAGAATGAGATAAGTTTTACATTGTGCAGCACAGATTCTAGTTGATAAGATCGGTAACTAAACATAGGTCCAATTTGGACCGAAATAAAACTGATAATAATTTTTCATTGAATGCGTTCAGCAGACTGGCAGACGGCCCACTTGATGGAAAGCGGTTACCATGGCTTATGGACATTTGCAACACCAAAGGCATTACAATTGCGCTGCTGCTCTCTAAAGGGAGACTGGAGCCTGGCCACTAATGTCGGAACACAACTCAAGGTTGTTTAGAACAATTAAACAATAAATTATAACACCACACAAAGTCCCAAACATAAAACTAACTACAAAACACATACTTACACCAACGCGCACTACAACCGCATTGAATTACACGCACACTTCACAAACAAACCAAGACACACAAAGAGCCTATAAATTAATAACCTAGGCACAGAAAGGAAAAACAACACACATGGCACTAGTTAAGATATAGGTATAAACATAAGGCACACACTGCACATGCACTTCCTCACAACACCAGCATGAAACAGATACACTCTACATTAGTATAAGTTATTCTTAAGGTACACTACAACATAAAAATCACTAAATTAATGTCACGCACAGTAACAAAAATAAACAACAAGCGTGTATGAACTCAAAAAACTTTCATAGAAATTAAGTTGTAAAAAAGGGTACGGAACTCGAGTCCGTAGAGTTGTTAAAAAAAAACTCTAGACCAGGGGTAGTAACCGTCCAGACGGGCAAATACCCTATCACCAGGCTGTGGGTTGTTTCTTCGCCTCTTACCACAGGACGCACGGCCACAGGAAATTGTATTCTTTTCCGGTCTTTAACGGATAAATTTCTATTTGTGTTCGCGGTTTTACGACATCAATATATATCAATGTATGTAAATAACAGTACAACATTTTATCTATTACTTATATTATATCTATTATTATGCATCTATCAATACTGCAGAAAATAGATGTATATGTGATTTATATTATTTATTTTTACTTAACAAATAATGTTGCTTTCTCTGTATTTTTTTACATATACTGTCTAATTTGTAATGTACGAATTCATTTTTTGTGTGCTTACAAACAATAAATTCTTTAATTAATTATAAATACATTTGACTTTTTGAAGTAACTGAAAGAAATTCCTGAAAACACTCGAAGGAGTCTCTTTAATCCAGACTAGGTCCACAACAAATTACATTGTTGCTATTATAATATTAAAATATGATTGTCACGATGTAATTTCATCCAATGTTCTACCAATGGTCCATTATATATTGTTTATTATCTATTATTCTATTTTTATATTTTGTTTCTTATTTATTACTAATCTAAGGATGCCTATTTTTTATTACAGCAAACAGGCAGACTGCCCCCCCCGATGGAAAGCGGTCACCGTCGCCTATGAACGTTTGGCAATACCAAAGATGTCATCAACGCGCTGCCGACCTCATAGAAATTAAAGAACTCCATATTGTAGCGCTATGGGAAAACCACAGCTGGGAACTCATTCCTAGAGAAACGTTCTAGAGAACCGTTGCGTACAAGAGCGAAGCGGCTCTAGGAAGTGGGGATGAACGCCCAGCCGATGGCGTGCAGTGCGGTGGTAAAAGGAAGACGAAGGCACTAATCTGAACAATTCCTCGGGACATTCCCCATTGTACAGTCGGCAGAATGCGCAGAGACGCGAAGTCTCTTCGAAGGGCAAGCGTGTCTAAACCGTCTGTGAGTATGGAATCGTCGACAATGCGAACGGCTCGAAGTTATCAATGAAGACGACTTATATTTTATTTACTAATAAAAGTATGGTCTGTGACGTATTTAGATTGGCGTACATGGCTGATGTGTGCCTAATATGGTTCTGATTTCAGTATTCTGTCCTTTAAGCACTGACTACACGTGCCGTATTTTGCAGTGCTGAAAGACAGTGTGTACCTGCCGTTAGGGCCTTGTCATATGTACACGGTTGCCATCTAAACGGCTCGGCGCCGTGCTAGCTCTTTCACATGCACACGGTTTACACACGTCAGACTTTCTATGGAAAACGGCCAGGCCCCTGTGATGTTAGCGGTCGAATGGAATTCCCTGCGCTCGCCGTGCCATTTTGCGGTCGTGTCATATGAACGAGATTATACAAGTCAATACATTAGTGCAAAGACGATTGCCGCGTTGAAACCGTGTGTATATTGGATAAGCACGGGTGAGACACGGTCTCGGCACGGTAGCCGTGCCCTATGAAATCTGCTTATGAAGCTACTTTACACGGTACGATGACCGTGCTGTGACATGTGAAAAGGTCCTTATGCTATTAAACTTTTCCATTAATCATAACATCGAAAAGTAAAACATAGGACAGTGACAGCGTGACGTAGTTAAATTAGGGCGTATGTACATTGATAGGTACTCAAAACTTAATGGTTTTCCACGCCACCTTTATTACATTTACTTTTAACAGACAACGCCGGGGTGCTAATAGAAAGCCAAATTAAGGTGTAACTTAGGAAATGGTAGAATATCTAAAACAATATAATATGTATTTACTGTCTGTTAGTGTAAATGATACTGAAACAGACTTTTATGATAAAAAAATTTGGAATTTAAGACTTGTGAAACAAATAGAAATGACTTTAAAAACTAATACAATAAATAAAAACTAATACTATAAAAGAAAACATAACGTATTTATATTGTATTCCACCTACAGCCCCTCAAAACTAAAGTAGAATACTAAGTCTAGGTCATCGTCTTCTGTGGGTAAGATGCTGGCGATCAAGGCTGGCTACGTTTCCTCGCTGGATCCCATACTGAGCCGTTGCCCAAAGTAGACACCAGCCCTCTAGTCACCAGAAAGAGTCAATGAGTCGTTTTGATAAATTTTGGTAGAGGCTCATGGCAAATATTATTTAAGTAATAATAATACAAAATCACTGTAATTCTTACAGGTAATTAGGTAGGTAGGTAGGTAATTTGTTTACAGGACTTCTAAACTTGAAATTTTAATTTCCTTGAAATTTAGTATTATGTTTAATATTAGAAATATATAAATAGTCATTTTTTTCAATCAATATCTTTATTTGCAAGAATGTAGTTTATACAGTTGTTATACAATAGTTAAATGTGCTGGCAGTACACTACAAATGCAATAACGTCTCTAAGCTAATTTATCTGTACACACCTACAAATATCGTCGACGTCATTACAGAACATTTTTGGTGATATAATTTTTTTAATCAAAATTGTGATATATACATGTAATATGAAAAAATGATCACCAAAAATGTATTTACAAGTTCTTGCTCAGACGCTGACGATATTATCACTCGCTTTTCCCATGGATCCTGACAAACAACTTTCGCTTCATCTACTATCATTAACCTCTTCATACATTTAGCACTTTTACTGTTAGAACATGGTGTGTCCAACCACCACCACCAACTCTACCATTCACGATGCTGTCATACATACTTGTTTTGTGATTCTACTTTCATTCATTTATAAAGTGACACATGCACCACCTAGAATTTATATGAACATCTTGTATCTCTGTGTTTCTAACAAATAAATGTTTTTGATTTATCTTTTTTAAATTACAGGCACCGTGTTACAAAGCTATATAACCTTGACGGTAGAAGAATTATTGTTGTAAGTTGAAATACGCGCAGGGGTGTTCAGTCTAAGTTTAGTCGAAGGGCGTAAATTATGAGAGCAAGAAAGGAATTGCTTGTTTCAATTACGTAAACTTCATGAAGTTGAAATGGATTGTAATGCAACCGGAAGTGTCTCGAATCTAGTATCGTTTGCATAACTACGTACAATAACTGTTCAGAAACCACTTTATTTTTGAGCCCAAAAAATTCTGCTTAACCCAGAAAATGTACTATATTGTTGCGACTGAGGGCAGAAGTTCTTGTCAGAGTAAGCTGGTCTCAAGATTTATAGAAAAAGATAGAAGGTTCTGGAAGGAAACCACAAGGACAGATAGATACATTTTAGTAAGGGATAGATGATGAACAAAAGAATAATGAAATGAAGATTGAAATTCTAGAATAGAAGGTTTAGTAAGGAAAAGACAGAGATAGAGAGATGTTTAGAAAGGGACAGACAGTAAATAAAAGAATAACGGAATCTAAAGATCGAAATTATAGGTTCCAGAAGATTCTTCCGGGTATATAAGCAGCATAAGGCACGGCTACCGAGGAGCTCAGTTGAAAACAGGAAAGCGAAAAGTGCGATATGAGAGATTTGCTCAAGTAGAAGACAGTGACGAGTAGTGGAGAGTTTAGTGGGAAGTTTAGTGGGCAGTTCAGTGAAGGAGGAGCTTAGCGTAGTTTAAGAGGAGATCGAGAAGGGAGCCACGGGCGGTAAATGCGGAGGTGAGCACTGCAGTAGCAGGAGGTGGTCTACGCAATATCGGCGACGGCACTGTGAGTGACACATCTCATCGTCGGGGCAGAGTGTCGTTAGTTGTGTGTGAAGGGGAAACCCTGCAGAGAAGAATCACGTACGGCTGTGTAACTCAATAAAAGCTTTTATTTGAGAAAACTGGCGTTTACTTCCAGTCCTAAGTGCGTACCTCCGCTCGCACGTAACAATTATCTATCTGCTATTACTTAATGGAAATATACATTTACATAAAACTTGATTCCCCATAACTTACCTTTAAGAAACTAGGGACTAGTGACCAAAAGGTCGAAAGCGCCATGCATTCTATGGCATTTATGTATTCTGTTAAAAAATATTGTTACGACCTGAACGCCGACAAAAGACAAATTCACACCTGCATACCTGTAGACATTTTATTACCTTTTCGGCATTTGGACTTTTTTTTGTTTACTTTGTATTTAAAATTGTGATTAGAAAAACAGCGCATTGTGTATTGCAATCTTGTATGGTAATCATTAGCCAGGTGTGATTCTAAGAAATTTAGTCCGCGCGGTCAGTCAGACACATTGCATCTGTGCAGTATAAAGCAATACCCCAATGGAGAGATCGGCAGTCGAGCGATAACCACAAGCGAAGCAAGACTTGTGTACATTCAGTAATCTATTTAGCGATGGACTTTGCACGTGTATTTGAATTACGATCTCGTGCATTACGTTTGGACTTATTGCGTACGGTTATATTTGTACCTGTGTTATACGTTTTTGTATGGTTCTAATAAACTCTATAATAATTCCAACGGTATTTTAATTCGAGTCCCGCAACTCGTAACAATATTATTACTAGTTTTGCGCACGTCTAAATACGTTTGTTTTAAAGCCACTTTTACCATATATCAAAGTGACTGTCATCAAATCCTGTGCTTTTTGTATGCTGATAAATGAGCCTTAATTTTACAACAGCAGTGTAGTCGGCGTTTGCATGTTTTTTCATCCGGCTTACGCTAGACGAATTTCCAACCCGCGCCACTGCTATATACGCAAATATAAATCACATATCCACATCCAAAATCTCATTAGCTTAATGTTGTGTTTTTTCGCGTCGCACGAAGGTAAAGCGTTCATTCATTTCGAGATGTAATGAGTTTCGAATTCAACAACAAACTGTCAACTTAATGTTTTCTGTTCTAAAACGTGCATTTACAAAATTGGACCCAGTATAAAAAGTTCAGGTGTGTTTGAATACATTGAATGCTTTAGTAGGCACGTGCGGTCACGCTCCTGCGGTTTTGGCAATTTCGAATTGTTTATTAATGATTTTAAATGTTCATGCACAGACGAACAAGAGTTAGATCGAGCTCCAAACTCTCAGAATGAAGCCAGTTAAAGGATGACGATTGTAGAGCCATGCCGGAATCACTACTTTGTTTTTTTTTCATTGCAAAAGGTGTCAAACAGGCAGACAGCTCACCGGGATGGAAAGTGTTCACCGCCGCCTATGGACATTTACAACACCATGGGCGTTGTCAACGTGTTGTCGACCTCAAAGGAATTTTATAACTCCCTTCTTAATTATGCTATACAGTTACTATTTCAACTAATGGAGTTGTAGCACACTGTGCATACTCAATAAGTGACTTACGATAATCGAATTCATAAGTATGTGTAATTGTATATTTACGAGGCTGCGTCATTTTATAGTATGCTAAAAAGTACCTGTGTTGCACTTGTATTTGTATAGTATAGATAGATAGATAAGTTGGTATAGGCATATAATGAGGAGAGATGAAAGTCACGTCACAAAAAGAATGTTAAACTTCAAGATAGATGGGTACAAATGTAAAGGTAGACCAAAAAAAGATGGATAGATTGTGTGAAGGATGATATGATGATATGTGGTGTGACAGAAGATGTATGTCAAAGTAGAGGAGTGTGGAAGGAAAAGACATATTGTGCCGACCTCCAATAATTGGGATATGGTGAAAGAAAACATAGAGAGAGATAGATAGATAGATAACACTTTATTGCTCACCAAAATATTGGCAAAACAACAGGCGGCCTTATCGCTAAAAGCGATCTCTTCCAGGCAACCGAGCTTAAAAGAAATTCTTGACTAATCTGGCGATGTAGTTGGAGCAGACAAAAGATAGGACTGTACAATTTAAATATACATATTAACACTAATTTATAAATTTAATACATATATAGGTCCAGACACATTTATAGAATACCAATATATACGTATATACGAAATAATCTAAATAAATATATTTATTAACATTATGTATGACAAGCATTTTATATTAACAACAGTAACATAAAGAAGTGAATGTCTAATATATTAGACATATTTATTTAAAAACAGAATGTTTTGGCCTCTCTGACAGAGGCAACGCATTCCAGAGTTTGACAGCCTGCACTGTAAAAGAGTTATCATAAAAGGATGAAGTGTGTGCAGGTGTCAGGAGTCTACGATATGTATTGTATATTAAATGTTCTTAATTTTATATTTTTGTACATTAAAATATATTCTATTCTAAAAAGTATCTCAGTTGATCTGACCCTATTATATGCATATCAAACAATGCTATCAACATTATTCTATTTTACTTGCATTTTAAATTAATTCTATGTAATGTTTTATATAATTAATATTTCTTGTTCTTGCAACACTGAAAATCAGTGTTGTGTCGCACCACGTTTTAGTACAGCTGTATATTGAGTGCCAACCTCATTTCTGAATTTACGACATAAATTTTTTGTATATGTTATAGTCAAACATCGAAGATCTGGCGCTCCTAGGTTTAACTAGTCAAACCTCAGGTCTGACATAGTCTTAGTCAAAGTCCAAATAAAAGCCCGAGACTGATTATTTAACGTTCGACGTTTGACTAAAAATACTATTTTTAATAAATTGTCAAATGATTTAATAACTGCTAAGAATATTTGTACATTTTAAAATAAACTGAGAGGTCTTTTGATCCAAAAATCGTATTATTCAGTAGACGAAGACATGCATGATAATTATTATTATTATGACATTGTAACTATTATTATTGTTACAACCTTAACGCCGACAAAAGACAAATTCACACCTGCATACCTGTAGACATTTTATTACCTTTTCGGCATTCGGACTTCTTTTGTTTACTCTGTGTTTAAAATTTGTGATTAGAAAAACAGCCCATTGTGTATATGGTAATCTTTTATAGTAGTCACTAGCCGTCCCCGCCCGCTTCGCTGGGCGAATTTTCAAAGGAAATAAATTAAATTTTATACATCATTTTTTTATTTTTTGCTCTTTTTTGTTAATTTTTATTTTTTTTTATTCATTTTTTTTGCTTTTTTTGTTAATTTTTTTTTCTGAAATTTAAAATATTTTTCAAAGAAGAGTCAAATTCACTTAAAATAAAATTTATTGATATAATAAATTATTATAATTATTATTATAATAAAAATAAATGTTGATGAACAACAAAACAAAGAATAAATGGAGAAATTAGTCAATAGAAATGGTCCGATTCATGGAGAAATGAGTATTAATCTTCCTCCATCTCACATTCGACGACTCGTCGCTCGTAAGTTGAGTTTGCCGGGACGTAAAACATACTCGTTAACATAACGAAGTTGAAACTAAAAACTAAATTCAAACGGCGAGTAATTTTGATCAGATGGCATCTGTAACGCGATATGATATTTGAAAAAGAAATATCATAAAATGTTTTAATGGAAATGGTTAAACGTATAACCACTGCGGACCAATACGGTGAGCAGAGAGTACGTTTAACCACAACCTTTTTTTTTTACCTGATTATCGAAATTATTATAACATGATCCCCAGAACGATCACGGATACCAAATGAAAAATTGTCGGTAAAGAGTAATTCACGGTACCCGAAAAGCTCCTGAACGTACCCAGGGAATCTGAAAACAAAATAATCAATAATTTATAAAATAAACAAAAAAGATTTTAAATTCAATTAAAAATTATAAAAAAGACATACTCATAACGACGCCTTTGCCGGAAAAATGGTGGCCGTTGAAAATTCATGAAGTTGATGTTGATAGTAGCGTTGATGACAGATGAACGGTCTAAATGTTTATTTGCTTATTTTTTTTTAATAGCAAAAAACAATGAACCTAGTAACCATTCAAATTTTTTTGTTGTTTATTTATTAACTTCATGTTTATCGTTGCAACGAACATTATAAACGTATAACTAAGTATTAGTAAACGTTATTTCTTCTTTATGAACATGTAATGTACATATTCACTCTATCTCATCGAATTAAACGGATTACTTTGCCAGGCGAATGACATAGATTTATTTAACCTTTTTTAATTATTAATATTCTTTGTTCTGACACGGTTCCTTCCGGATATTGTTGGGAAAAAAGTTGTAATTGTTGCCTATATGTGGTCATGTCGGTCTCTAATTTGGTTATGTGAAAATAAGTACGCATGATAAATGTAATCACATCTTTGCTCCATTTCATGCGTACTCGTGATTTCCCAGCCTTGGTGGACACGGGTAAGAAGGAACTTGCCTCCCGTGCAACATTCAAGACTGGTATGGGTGGATCTGGGTTAAAAGAGAGTGTTTGGGGTGACGATGGTACGGAAGGTGAAGATGATCTGGAGGGTGTGTACGATACAGTACTTGGGCTATATGGTTCTATTGGAGTGTTTGTTCTGACTGTTAAACTATCACCATCGTCACGGATTTCGGCTGTAGCATCTTTGTCGGTGGGAGCCCGCCTGTTGAACTCCTCACCGCTGACAATTCGCATGCTGAAACACCCAGCGTCAGCTCCAGGTGTGTCCCGGCGATCGCCCCCGGGCAGCGGTCCTATACGTTTACGTTTAGATCGTAGCTCCATTTTTGATGGGTTTCCAGAGCCACGTTAGCCACGCCACTAATTTCTCATTCCTGTGTCCGCCTCCCACGTGATTAAGTTTTCAATCAGGACGTGTGGTTGTATTAGAGGGCTTATTATTATTATTATTATTATCAATATCATTATTATCTTCATTATTAATATCATCGTTGTCATTGATATTATTTTCTCTAATTTCTTCATTATTAATATCGTTGTCGTTGACAATATTTTCGTCAATTGCTTCATCGACAAATTGTTGTGAACGTACTATTTTTTGTCTCTTCGTTCTACGTGTCGATCGGCCAATTTGAGCTTTTCTTCTTTTCGCCATAATTTTACTATTTTTACATAATTTATAAATATTTAATATTCGATTTATAAATACACTTATTATCACAAATGATAAATTAATATATATCTTATTAAAAGATAAATAAATATTATAACTAAAAATATAATGAATATACGTATCTTCTTTATGAACTGATTATAAACTTCTTCTTCATTCAACTAACCTTAAAATTATATTATGTTATTTTTGTTTTTAAAAAAAGACGATCGATTAAATAACAGACTAACATAACCGAAGAAAACAAATGAATGTAAAAGAACTTAATCCGTTTAGTAAACTCCGTTGAAATCCATGAAAACAAAAGAATCAGGAGAAAACGCTTGTCTTTTGTTCTTATTAGCGGGATAAATGTTCATGAAAGTAAAACAGCAATAAAAAAAATGAAGGAACGTCAGAATTCGAAAAATAAATAGCCATAAACCATCTAGGAAAAATTTCGCATCGAATGGTGGTAGTTTCATGTCGATACGATCAGTGGTTTAGGCGTGATTGAGCCTCAAACGAAGGCCATTTTCATTATATATATATAGATTAGCCAGGTGTGATTCTACGAAATTCAGTCCACGCGGCCAAGCAGACATATTGTATTTGTACAGCATAAAGCAATGCTCCAATTGAGAGATGAGGCAGTCGAGCGATAACCACAAGCAAAGCAAGACTTGTGTACATTCGGTAATCTATTTAGTGACGGACTTTGCGCGTGTATTTCAATTACGATCTACTGCATTTATTGCGTTCGGTTATATTTGTACCTTTTTTTTTAATTGCATGAGTTAAGCAGACAGGCAGATGAGCCACTTGATGAAAAGCTGTTGCCATCGCCTATGGACATTTGCAACACCAAAGGTGCTACAAATGTGCTGCTGCTCTCTTAAGGGAGACTGGAACCAGGCCACTAATACAAGTGGCGGAACACAACTCAAGGTTGTTGTGGCGGCATACTCTAGACCAGGGGGTGGTAGCCATCCAGTCGGGCAAATGCCCTACCACCTGGCTGTGGGTTGTTTAGTCGCCTCTTACGACAGACTGCCGGGCCGCAGGAAATTGTATTCTTTCTCCGTTCCTGCACGGATAAAGTACCTCTGTTATTAAACGTGTTTATATGGTTCTAATAAGCTCTATAGCAATTCTAACGGCATTTTAATTCGAGTCTCGCGACTCATAACATTATTATGACAACATTGTAACTATTATTATTATGACATTATTTCTGAAATATAGAGTTTTTGCTTTTTGCTATGAGTTTACGGATCTACGGATAACCCGAGAGCGATTTTTGATGTAGCATGATATACAATACGATTTCTGCCCTAAGCCAAATTAATATAGTCATATATAAATATAAAAATAAATGTTGTACTGGACTCTATTGGTTTGTAAAGTGTTTTTAATTACCATTTGCATGCCTGAAAGGGAAAAAACATGTAAAATGTAAAATAACATAATTATTGTCATCAAATTTTTTTATATACCATGTTTTTGAGCAAATAAATGATTTGATTTGATTTATTTTAGTTAAAAGCTGAAATTGGAATTTATTTCGGGTTTTGTCGAAAGGGATTGGTCAAACTTAGGATAAACCAGACATTCCGGGTAGAGACTGCATATTGACCTTTGACTGTAACATATAAATTTTAAAATCTGTCTTTTATGTGTCACATTTGTATATAAATATTTTCATTCTGTGTTTCTTCTATAAAATAAAACTATTTCAATACTGAAACACTTCGACACAGCCATTTGGTGAAAAGCTAGTTCTATACTAGGTAATATAACTAAGTTTTAACGGTTTTAAGCGTGGTATTTTATTTGATTTTTATTATTCCGACGTTTCGGACACTTTTTAGTAGCCGTGATCACGGAAGACAAAGATGTCAAGTGTCAACGATTATCGTTAAAGTTTTATTTAGCCTACCGCCAACTTGTGTTGGCAACGATTCAAAATCGTTAAAACGTAGTTTATTAAGTATAATTCATTTTAAATGGACAATACAATGCAAGAAAACTTAACTTATTCGTATTATATTCTACTCATAACTCAACGTAGTTTATTAAAAACTTACGAAAATACTATCTAAACTAGGTAGGCTAATGTATACACTAGTAAATATATATGTACTAAGTACACGTGTGCTGAAGTGTGGCATCAATCGTGATTAACCCCGATTCAGCGTATTTGGTCTGAGTTTGACTGTCAATTTGTAGTGCTGTCACTGTATTATTATATTATTATTATTTTAATTCTTTTTTCATGTATAGTTGTAGCTTTTTTTCATAGACGAGCTACCTGATGGAAAGTGCAACGTGTTCTATTGACTTCGTTTTGGGACTAACCATCACGAAAACATATTAAAGCAATAGAAATGTCTTTAATAATACTTACATCATATGCCTCGTAGGCACCTTACTCATAGAAGAACCTGATCTAGCCTCAGTATTATATAGAATTATGTGATAATGGAAATAACACAATACAATATAAATAATGGCTATTAATTATGTTTATTTAGGTTAAGTTTTCTCCACAGTATTAGTTTATAGTTTACGTACATTTTAATTGAAACGAAATGAAATTCATTGATATGTAAGTAAGTAGTACAGGGTACATACAATATTGCTAAAATACAGATAACAGTACAAAAAGCGTCCCAAAGGAAACCCTGCCTCCTTAGAGCCTGTGTGGCACGCTTCAGTAGGATTCGCTTGTGCTTGTGTGTGTGTATGAGTGGGGCAGGTGTATTTATTTATGTGTTTGAGTATGCATCATATGCATGATAGTGCATGCGCGTAGTGTCTATGTAGGCGTTTTTATTCATTCGTTTGTTCGGTAATTGTAATAAGATTATATAGAAATTGACCAATTATAATTTAGTCAGACGTTTTAAATGTCGTTTTCTATATACTTTCCAATATTATGTAATTTTTGACTTCCTTATAGGAATAATAATGACGAAACTCGTTATCCTATCCCCACTATCCCATTTCTCCTGTCTGATCTCCTTATTCCATCCTTTTTATGACCTACCTCCGACCCCAACCCGAAAGTTCGCAATGCGTTGGTTTAGCCCCAGGTGTTGCAAATGTCTGTAGATGAGGGTAACCACTTTCCATTAGGTGGGCCGTCGGTCTTGCCAGCTTCACAATAATAGAAAGGTATTATATTATATTGTTACGACCGACAAAAACAAATTCACACCTGCATACCTGTTTTTCACAGTTTATTACGTTTCGGCATTTGGACATCTTTTGTTTACTTTGTGTTTAAAATTTGTGATAAGAAAAACAGCCTATTGTGTATTATATTTTTTTATGGTAATCATTAGCCAGGTGTGATTGTAAGAAATTCGGTCCGCACGGTCAGGTAGATATATTGCATTTGTGCAGCAGAAAGCAATGCCCCAATGGAGAGATCGGCAGTCAAGCGATAACCAAAAGCGTTGTTATTGAATCGTGAATTACGTTTGTACTCGTTTTGTTTAATTATATTTGTACCTTTGTTATACGTGTTTGTATAGTTCTAATAAATTCTACAAATAATTCCAACGGCATTTTAAATCAAGTCCTGCGACTCGTAACAATATATTTGAACATTCATTATGTATAGATGATATTGTATTATTATATTATATTAATGCCCCATCACTAGTACAGTCGCACCCATATCATCAGATACGTGTTTTACCCTCGTCTAGCGTTTAAGTTATGAGCCATGTTCCCACCAGGCCAGTAACTCCGATATTCTACGTAGTAAATCATTATTAGGTACGTGGTAATATTAATACGAATATAATCTTGAAAGTATTGAATATAAAAATATATTGAACTAGCTGACCCGTGTCCACTTCGTTGAGCGCTACTCGAGATAAGCCACCATATAATTGCCCATGAGAAAAGCGCTCCTTCCCGTGCCTACTGCGTTGGGTGCTACTCGAGATAAGCCAATATCCAACATATAATTACTATAAGAACGGTTACCAGTTAACAGTAGTAAAATAAGACATCTAGTACAGAAACTCTGGGAAATGTAAAATGGAAATAGCGTCAGTATTAGGAATAGAGTTGTACAAAACACTGTAAGTTAGACAAAATAAAGATAGATATATAAGATACATGTACATTTACATACATATATATTGTCAAAATACTTAAAAAAAACAAATAGTAGTAAAAAGTGTAACACATAAAATAAGATGATTATATAAATAAATAGCTCAGTAAAATGTACAGTATTTAAGGACTCTGTAAAAATTTGGAAAATAAAGAAACAAAACAAAAAAGAAATAAAGAAAATAAACGGAAAATAAAAACACACAAAAAAGCAATAAGCCCGAACAATCTAGTTCATTCGGAGAGAGAGAAAAAAAACAAGAAACTACGGTTACCATGTCAAAGGTTACCATGCCAACAGTTACTATGCCAAAGGCTACCAAAGCAATGGTTACCAGGCAATATTTACCATAGCAACGATGGTATCATTTGTGATGATGGATATTTTTTTTATTTTGAATAGGATTTTCATAAAATCCGTTGCAGACGTACGCGCTCACGCCATATATGGTGGAAATGCCAACAAAGCGGACGAAACGCTATGCTTCCAATTTTATCATACGCAGCGCTGAAGAGTGAAACTCTTGACCGTCGTCTATTTTTCCTCAAGAATACAATCTAGGTGTCTTCAAGTCTCGCGTGATCAGGTATCTGCTAGGTAACCATGCTCCACCTTAGACTGCATTTCCACCTGACATCAGGCGCAATTCATACGCGAACCTACTCAATACAAAAAATAAAAATGCAAAATTTGAAGTAAATCGGTTTCGGAGATCTCGTATTGAGTCGAATTTTTAGTATAGCTTGTCGTTATTACAAGGCTAAATTTGTGTTATTTCTTTTTGTGCAGTTTGCTACGACTCAATCCTTCAAAAAGTAATTGTATAACATAACGATGTTATACAACTACTTTTTGAAGAATTACTGGAGTAGTCTTTATATACGAAAAAAAGATAATAAAATGGACCTGAGATTTCAGATGAAAGTCAAAATAAAGTATAGACGGAGCTTATATAAAAGCGCCAAATGAAGAAGAATTTTATTCGTGCAGGAATGGAGAAAGAATGGAATTTTCTGCGCCTGCCGCCTGCTGTATGAGGCGAAAAAATAACCTAAAGCCAGGTGGTAGGTATTTAACAATCTGGATGTCCCCTGGTCTAGAGTATGACGCCAAAACAACCTTTGAGTTGGGTTCCGGCACTAAAGGCCGGGTTTCAGTCCTCCTTTAGAGAGCGGCAGCACATTGGTACCACCTTTGGTGTTACAAATGTCCATAGGCGACGATAACTGCTTCCCATCAGGTAGGCCGTCTTCCTGTCTACTGAACTCTTCTATACTATAAACCTGAAGAGTTTGTTTGTTTGTTTGCTTGAACGAGCTAATATCAGGAACCAGTAGTTCCTGATATTAGCGCGTTTGATTTAAAAAATTATTTCAATGTTAGATAGCCCATTTATCAAGGAAGGCTATAGGCTATATATCATCACGCTAAGACCAATAGGAGCGGAGTAGTTTTTAAACTGTAAAAGTTTCGTCAATGTGCTGCCGCTCTCTAAAGGGAAACTGGAACACAACTCAAGGTTGTTATGGCGGCATGCTCTAGACCAGGTAGCCACCCAGACAGCCAGCCAAATACCCTACCACCCATATGTTTTTTTTTATACCTGAAGTACAGCAGACAGGCTCACGGCCCACCTGATGGAAAGCGGTTACCATCGCCTCTGGACGTTTGCAACACTAGAGATGTCACCAACGCGCTGCCGGCCTCGAAGAAATTTTATTACACCCTTTTTGAAAAACTCCATATCATTGTGCTGTGGGAAAACCTCGGCTGGGAGCTCATTCCAAATCCCCACGGTACGCAAGAGAAACGTTCTACAGAACCGTTGTATACATGAGCGATGTGGCTTAAGGAAGTGGTGGTGCACTCCCAACCGATGGTGAGCGATGCGATGGTAGAAAGAGCGAAGGCACCATTCTAAACAGTTCTTCGGAACATCCCCCGTTATACAGTTGGTAGAATACGGAGAGAGCGAAGTCTCTGCTAAGGCCAGGCGTACCTAGACCGTCTGTGAGTACGGTAGAACGGCTTGTTCGCGTTGTTGATGATCCCATACTCATACTCATGTGGGTTGTTTTGTCGCCTCCTACGACACCCCGCCCAGCCGCAGAAATTAGTATTCTTTCTCCGTTACTGGACAAATAAAAGTAACTACATGTACAGAGAAACATTCCAAACATCACCTGTATTTCATACAAAGTAATTGTTTAAATGTATGCCAGCAAATTGAAAGGGACTAGCAGGATAAATGTGGACTCATTTTTTTTTTCAAAACTTGTTTCATCCTTTTCCCTCCCTCCCTCCCTCTATGTCCGTTGGGTCTAATGGATGCGATATTTCAAATGTCCTTTCAGATTATATAAATTAACCAGATTCATCCTAATGGCCTAAATCTGTGCTATAGTCGTGCCCATGCATATATGTATATTTGGGGACAATAGCTGGTGACATAATATATTTAATTTACTAAATCTATACTAATATATAAAGCTGAAGAGTTTGTTTGTTTGCTTGAACGCGCTAATCTCAGGAACTACTGGTCTGATTTGAAAAATTCTTTCAGTGTTAGATAGCCCATTTATTGAACAAAGCTATAGGCTATATATCATCACGTTAAGACCAATAGGAGCGGAGCACCAATGAAGAATGTTTCAAAATCGGGTTTTTTTCCTTTTAAGAGCTTTCGCTGCGTGTGCCGCGTAAACGGTTAAAGATTCGTAAAAATCATGTGGGACAGAATTGTTCCCCTTTAAAAGTTCTAAAAAAAAGTCCGCGACAGCATATGTCTATCTTTTAAGGTTGGCTCACTATAACCTTTTTTATGCTAACCAAATTTGTTCCAAAATAATGCATTATTTGCGAAGGTGTTTTTATTAACATTATATTAATCCTTATCCAAATAAATACGTTATTCATCACAAGTATTTAATTTAAAACAAAATTGCCATTTACATCATTCGGTTTCAATGAATATCTTAGGAAGTATCGCAGTTTTAAAATAACATCGCAGAAAAATAATAATTAAGTACTGCGCGGGCATTTATGATGTGCAAGGCCGGCGGCAGTCATGAGGGAGAAGGGCGGTGGGGCACCTTCTACATAAACAAAGTCGCGGTTTAAAGTTAGCGTTAGCCCAAAGTAACTATTCCACGCGGACGAAGTCGCGGGCAGAAGCTAGTTTTATTTATAACCAGCTTTTGCCCGCGCCTTCGCTTGCATTTTAGTTATCTTTACGGGAACCGTACGTTTTGTAATGATAAAAAGTAGCCTATGTGTCATTCAAGACCATAATTCGACGGCCTCTGTGGTTGAGCGGGCTAAGTCTTTGCCAGCTTACCTCACTGCCACGCAGAGGCCTCGGGTTCAATTACTGGTATGGTAAATTTCGGAAACGAATTTTCTGGATGTTTGGTAATCGGCCCCAGAGTAATTCGTTGTATACTACCCATAATATAAGCGTAACTTGCTTAATTTGGGGATGTACAATATGTATGTTTGTCTGCCGATTATTATCTATATATCTATACACGAAGCAAAAACTTTGTACCCCTTTCTACGAAAATTGCGCGGATGGAGGGGTATGAAATTTCGCACACATATAGTTTATATAGAAAAGAAGCGACAAATGTTAATATTTTTTTTTAATTGTGCAAAAAAATACATTAAATCAATAAAAAAACATTACACATACTACTATGTATTTGACACACACGCGCATATACCTATATACTCTTTTGTTTATTGTTCAAGTCAAATTACTAGCGTAGCCTTGGCGAAATCTGTGAATATAGAAGTATAGTCTTTGACATTAATTATTATGGTCGAATTTCGACCACGGGCGACCACTAGTTATTATAATTTATCTCTGTGCCAAATTTCATGATTGTATAACAAACACCCATCTAATCTTTCACAGCTCCTACATACAATAAGCGGCAGAAAAACTAACACATTGTATATCCCAAAGCTAAGCAAGTTACGTTAAGTGTTACGTGTAGGTAGGTAGGTAGTATGCAACGGATCATTCTGGGGCGATCCCAGGCACCCAGACCAGTAAAGACTTAATCTATTCATCCATAGAGGACGGCACACTTTAGTTTGTGGTATAAAAGAGTGAAAAATATATTAAGGGCTAGTCTATAGTTATCAACTCTGTACGGGCTAGCAAAACCCGCTGGCTGCAGCAATTGCCGTGTCGGCGGTTTACGCCGCGACGTGCATTTTAACATATTGTTACAACAGCCCATTGTTTTATTGTACTCGTTTATGGCAGCTTGCGGCCGAATCATTAGCCAGGTGTTGTGGATTACGTCGACTACGATACGGGCACATTTGTATTTGTGAGATATAAAACGACGGCCTGATGGGGAGAGGGGGCAGTCGAGTGAGAACCACGATCAAGGCGAGACGTGTGTACATTCGACAATCTATAATATTAGTGACGGACTTTGCGAGTTTTATTGAATCACGACCTTCTGCATTACGTTTGGATTTGTTGTGTTTGGCTATATTTGTACCTGTGTTATACGTGTTTGTATAGTTATAATAAACTCTATAATAATTCCAACGGCATTTTAATTCAAGTCCCGCAATTCCTAACAATATCATTCGCATCAGTACTCGTTTAGCACTCGGTCGGCATAACATCCATTGATCTTAGCACGATCATTAGCACCATCATCCCATTATCATAATTTAGGTAATAAACAATTAACACCCTATGTAGGAAGACCCCCCTACATAATTTGGTCCTTCGAGCCGGATGAACCAGCGACCTATATATAGACACTCCCTACAAACTCTATTGAAAAAAAATCACAGGTTGTACCGTACACGGCGAGATCGGTAACCCGACGGCACAAACCCACAAGGTAGTTTTTGGTACTCACCTGGTACTCCAGCCGGCGGTGGGAAAGGGAACAAGGGGGAACACTAATCCGTCACTATCCTCAGGGAGGGGCGCCCCTTGAGAGGAAATATGTAAAAATATCCTACTTATCTACTGCAAGGGAAACACTATGGGGAATGGATAAAATATCTGTCCAAGTGCACCCGCGCCTCGTCCTTTTCCGATACAACTATTACATTCAATTTTAATTACTTTGCGTAGTAGTGTTTTTTTAATGTTAATAATTATTGTTGTTGTACTTTCTTTATTTCTGAAAGCTGCAAACATCTATTTCCTTAACTGAATAGTAATTTTGGTATTAGTTGGGGAAAAAGTTTCTTCGCATTTTATATAAAAATTCAAAAGGTTTTTTATAAAGTTTATTTACATTTAACTAAAGTATGTAGGTGCCATTTTGTTGGATAACTTTTTGCCATCTTGTAGGTAGGGACGTGATCCCATTGCTATAATAAATTTTGGGGCTTCTGATCAAAAAACTGCGACAAGCGGTTTTGGCAGTCCTCTCGTGATGTTAACCTGACACTGCCTAAGGAATTTTGCAGAGACCGAAGCAGGTGAAAATCTGAAGGTACAAGGTCAAGACTATACGGTGGATGCATTAACACCTCCCAGTCAAACTCTCGTAATTTTTGTTGAGTGGCTAAACATGTGTGAGGTCTAGCGTTATCATGGTGAAAAACCACACCCCTTCTGTTGATTAATTCCGGCCGCTTTCTCTCAACTTTTTGCTTTAATCTCATCAGTTGTTCGCAGTACAGTTCAGAATCGATGGTCCTGCCTGGTGGTAACAGCTCATAATGAATAATGCCCTTGCAATCCCACCATAAACACAGCATCACCTTGTTGCGAGTTAACCCGGGTTTCGCCACAGTCTGTGAAGCCTGACCGGCCTTTGACTACGATCTTTTTCGCACGTTCTTGTCGTACGTGATCCACTTTTCATCACCAGTTATCAGCTTCTTCAAAAATTGTTCGGTTACATTACGTCGTAATAAAGAATCACAAATGAGTACACGGTTCATTAGGTTTCTTTCAGTGAGCTCATGAGGCACCCAAATATCGAGCTTTTTTGTGTACCCAACTTTTTTCAAATGCGCCAAAACCGTTTTGTGGTCAATTCCCAGTTCTCCAGCTACATCGTAACTACTAATAAAATCTTGCTCCACTTTTTCAAAAATGGCATAAATTTTGTCCGTAACAGGGCGACCAGAGCGAAGTGCATCTTTGATATCAAAATTTCCGGATTGGAAACGCATAAACCAAATTTGCGCTACTCTCACAGATACTGCATTAGGTCCATAAACATCACAAATTTTTTTCGCGGCTTGTGTTGCATTTTTACCTTTTTAGTAGTAAAATTTTAAAATGTATCGAATTTCTTCATTAGATTCACTCATTTTAACAATAAGAAAAACAAATGAAAATCACACATTTTCCTAATCTGAATTTGGAATTGTCTTCTTTAAAATTAAAACTTTTAAATGATACCAAAACCAGCCAGATACAAATGGTATAGCCAAAGAGATCTTATTACAAGATCATACATACTATATGCGAAAAGACTTTTTCCCCAACCTATTATTTTATTTACTCAGTTTTGACGTCAATTTTATATGGAGTAATTTTCTATAATTTATCATAATTATATTTAGCAGTAAATATTTCAAATATTATGTGGTAATTGTGTAGATTATGACTCAAGGTCTCATAATTGACTGTAGACAATTATGACCACAGACAACTTGCTACATTTTAGTTTCATGTTGGCAGAACCGCTAGATTTTTTTACTGTGTTCGATATATTTATATTATAAACATAATTTGAATATAGTATTTTATTTAATATCTTATGTAAAATATTATCTAAATTTCTCAAACAGTAATGTAACAAATTTTTTGTCACTTATAATCGTTTTTTATTAAAATAGTTTATCTATGATTTCAATCTACTATCGGTTTGCCAATCACAAAGAGAGTACTGTTACGAGCTACAGGACTCGAATTAAAAATGCCGTTGGAACTACTATGGAATTTATTGGAACTGTTCAAACACGTATAAAACAAATACAAATAAAACTGGATGCAATCAGTTCACACTGCACGATTCTATGCAATTTGACACGCGCAAAGTCCGTTGTCTATATCGCTAATTGAGAGTACTACAAACGTCTTACTCGTCTCGTAGTCGTCGCTTGACCACCCGCCCCTCCGTTCGGGCCTTGTCTTATACTAACTACACAGTACAAAAAGAATTGGCCGCGCTCACTGAATTTCTGAGAAATAATAATTTGCACACCTGCGAACGGAAAACAATAACAATAAGGATTACTTCGACGCTAATGGTGGTCATAAAACAACTAGAAAAACAATAGCATGTTTTTCTTAATTACAATTCAAAACACAAAAGAATTCCTAAATCCGGGAAGACAATAAACTGCGCTTGCGACAGGCAGCTGTGCGTTTATCTTTGACGGCATGTAACAGTACTTAGGTCTCCTGAACTGTTAAATTGTTAGCGGGAATTTTAGTGGAAAATGTGTTTTAAAATGTGCATCAGCCCAGTGTGATCATTGTATTTGAGCCGTAAGGTTCACATATTAAAGCTATAGTAACCAGTTGCTGTTCTTTTCTTGCCCTAAACCCTTCTGAGCTGATCTAAGTGTTACAGAACCATCCTTGAGTATATTAAGTTATCGTTACTATTATAATGTTTCAATCACTGGCAAATATGTAAAATTCTCAATAAATAATCAAATAAGAAATATATTACGCGAGAGCAATCAATCCGTGCGTCTTCAATGCAATTCCGCGGAATACCGTCTTTTCGACGCGATAAAAAAGTACACTCGTATGAATCGCGTAACAATCGAGAAGCGTATGTTCTAATTCGATGTCATTATTCTATATATCGAACACAGGTATATAAATTTTGTAAACGATTAGTAGCATTCTCCGAACAACGAATTGTTTAGTAGAAATGACCAACGCCCTCTGTTGTTATTATTTCGCTACGAAACCATAAAAGACATTCGAAAATACCCCATATGTACTATTTATATCCTCTACTAGCTGCGCCCTGCGGTCTCACCCGCGTGTTGATGGAAAATCGTTATATTTTGGATAACTCACACTATATATTTATAAATTAGAGCCTATGTGTTATTCTGATGTGTAAGCTATATTATTGTAGTTTCATCAAAATCCATTCAGTAGTTTTTGCGTGAAAGAGTGACAAACATACATCCATACATACGTTCTTACAAAATTTCGCGTTTATAATATTAGTAGGATAATAAATAAATAAATCAATTCACCATTTCTGCCTGATGTTAAGCGTTTTTCTGTTACATCTCCAGAATCCAAAGTCTGCTAGCAATAAATTTTCTGATTATAGTTCCCCTGAATAGCAGAGCTTTATTCCTTACGACATTTGAAGTTTTCATCATCGATTTGATTATTAGGCTCAAACGCGGAAAAGGCATTAAAAAAAATTGCATTTACTTTAAACCGACGACGGTTAAGCATATTCACATTCTTATAAAAAAAAACAAAAGCCTATTGTTGCGGACAGAGAGCACCCCCCTGACCCGCCCGCCGGAGCACACCTACTCTCCGCGTCCCGCATACCGCCAACGCCCATAGCTAGCACAATTAGCAACTAAGCGTCGGACGGGATGCGGGATATAGGGTCAGCCTTGGAGGCAAAAAATGTTTTCATCTCTCGATCACAACTCGACTAACAACTCAACAATCTCTCTTGCTTTAACGACGACTCTCTTGCATAATTTGTACTCATTTCATTTCTTGTAAAAGTTCAATAATAATAATCATACAGTCCATTACATCGAGTTTTTAATTTCCCAACGAGAAGCAACTGCCACCAATACCTACCATTTTATCTCTTTATAAAGAAACTTACAAACTTTAAAGGTAACAATATTACAATTTTGTGTTGAAATATAACGTGCTAGATAAAATAATAAACATACTCTAAGATTGTAAAGGTGGTACAATACTTACAAACAAATGTCAGGAACGTTATTCGTCATGCTAAGGTAAACTTGTGTCAAACTTAGCTACTAAAATTGAAATATACGGTTTTGAATTTAGCTCGAAACCGCTGCGTGAAGCGTTTTGCGGTGTATTTAGAATACGAGCCGATTTAAAAATATTTATTAATATCAGAGACAAACTGACTAATAGACGTATGGACAAAATAGATATAAATACATTGTTTCTAGTTCTCCATCGTTTATACTATAGTCTATGCAATTTTTTAAAAAGCTTCAATGTAATCAGCCCTTAAGCATCCTAATATTGGACTTGGGTTTCTCATTTTATAGATAAAGGACGATTCGACGGTTTCATATACCGGATAACTCAATTTGTAGGTTTCCTCATGATGTCCTTCACCATCAGCCCTACGGAAGTGTTATAAAATACACATTACGTCAGAAACATTACCCAGGCAGCGCATACTTACAAACTAGGATTTGGATCCACGTCATTGAAATCAGAGGCGTACGTGTTTGTCGTTAATCTACTGCGAGTTAAAATTATTAATGTATATATTTTTCCTTTCAGTCGACTGTTTTCTAGGGCATTAATGTATGCGTCATGGCGTTTATACCCATGATTACGGTGCCGTGGAATCTCTTTATGATGTGGAGGGACATTGGAAGGTGTGGTGGGTAGCCTAGCGATTGGTGCTGGCAACTTCTTCTATCATAAAGAGCTTGTGTATAGTCGGCCATTTGGGGCCCGAGGGTATGCGCAAATGCATTCCCCCAGAGTTAACAAAATAAGGGCACTAATGTATGGAATTATTAAAAGAGATAAAGCAAATTTTTTGCTGTGCCATGAAAGAAAGTAGTCTTTTTCACTGTATTTAATTTGCATATAGTAGGCCACGTTTCTTTTCAACATAATAGAATATTGAAATTATTCATTGTCATACGACAATTAATAATAGTAATAATAAAGATGTTTGCAACATCAGGACGGTGCCAACAGCCTTGAAGATTGAATTAAACACTGAATGAGTCTTTCTGAGTACTGCTGTATAAATACATTAGTAACCCAGTACTTATTAGAGGTGAAATTATACACGATTACGTAATAACGTGTACGTACAAATTTTCGTACCGTATGTTTTAAAGCAAACTTTGTATTTATAATAAGGCGTTTTACGGCATGGTTGTAACCCCGCAACCTGAGATATAGGGTTTAAGGACTTAACACACACACCCGGAAGATAAATCTTTTGATCAAGGCCGCCCGAGGCTTAATACAGGTTATAAGGATTAATGTCACTTCTCAACTTCATTAGTCAGTAAACTTATTACAGGATCTAATATATCCATTTCTACAATATGATATAATAAATCAGTTTTGAGTCACTTTTGTTTTGAATCACTTTTTTCAAGGTTTGAGTTTGTAAAAAGCGTTTAAAAATGTGGAAAATTATCAGGGGGTTATTTTGAACTAGCAAAACTGCAATGATGCGACTTTTAGAATTTTTGTCTGTCTATCTATCCGTCTGATTATCTGTCTGTTAGAGCATGACGTGAAAGCTAATGAACGGATTTAAATGAAAGTCGATACAGAGTTAGCTTATATATTACACCCGGGGTATAACCTAACTCAGGATACTTTTATCCCAAATGACGTCATTTCCGAGTGGAGTAGACGAATGTAGCAAAAAAAGTTTTTTCAAGTGAAGTCTTCTTTCTGCTCTCTATTTGAATATTCTACACCGGTGTAAACGCCCCTTTACACTTAACAGTGATCCCATAACTAACTTTTTATACGTTTTACGTTTTTACCGTTTTATTGGGAACATTTTACGGCATTTCTCTATAACTACGGCTAATTTAGAAATGAAGTATTTCATATAAAATGCGTAGTTTTTATTGGACAGATTTTATAGCAAAAATTTAAGTTTCATGTTAAACTTTGTGATTAATACTACTTTATAAAGTTATTTATATGAGCAAGTTTGATTTGGTTTTTCAATATGATAATGACTTAAATAAACAAACAGATATGTTACGACATGTACTTGCAATAATTTATTGCTAAGTAATTAGCGACTTTATAACTACATAGTCCATGTACGTGCCCAAATCTTTCAATACAGAAAATAGACAAAACCTTCGGAGATGTATATACGAACATGTTTAAGTTTAATATATCTTCACGTAGCAGTTAAGATTTCTATATATCTAGTCCTAAGTTTAATGTTACCTTAATTAAGCAAGTAAATACAAGAGAGTAGAACTACTCGTCATCTTATTTTATACTTGCCTCTCTAGCTATGGAGCCTTGCTTCCTCAAGGCTATTGAGGTATTTTTTCTAGCTAGTGCGTTACTCCATTCAACTGGTAACCATCATAGAAGCGTAACACTACATAGTTCTATAACACATTCTCTACGTCACAGCCTCAACGTCAAGTAACTAGCCTTTTTCTGAAACATAATCTAGTTTTTTTCTTAACTCCATCTGTTTGAGTCTAGTCAAAGAATACTAAGTGACTCTGTTAAGAAAAGACTTCTACCCGCCATGAAACCTTTCTACTAAATATTGTAGTATATCAAATATATATAATTTATGTGCAAAAGTAACCAGCATAGCGACTAAAATCTATATCTATATATATAAAAGAAAGTCGTGTTAGTTACACCATTTATAACTCAAGAATGGCTGTACCGATTTGGCTAAAAATTGGTGGGGAGGTAGCCTAGAACCAGGAGACGGACTTAGGATTTTGATGAAATTTGTTTTGTGTGTTTGAATGGGTCCCCGGATGGTTTAGATCCATAATTGGAACCGGTAGGTGGCGCTGAGATCAGGTTCTAGAATCCTCTTAATCATCTGGACCGATTTTGGTGATTTGGTTTTGTGTGTTTAAGTGGGTTCCCGGATGGTTTAGATTCACAATTAGATCCGGTAGGTGGTGCTGAGATCGGGTAATAGAATCCTCCTAATCACCTGGATCGATTTGGTTTTGTGTGTTTATGCAGGTTCCCGGATGGTTTAGATTCACAATTAGATCCGGTAGGTGGTGCTGAGATCGGGTAATAGAATCCTCCTAATCACCTGGACCGATTTTGGTGATTTTGTTTTTGTGTGTTTGAGTGGGTTCCCGGATGGTTTAGATTCACAATTGGAACCGGTAGGTGGCGCTGAGATCAGGTAATAGAATCCTTCTAATCACCTGGAGCAATTTTGGTGATTTTGTTTTTGTGTCATGAAACAAAATCTTTTAGAAATTCAGAAAATATGGCGGTACGAAGTTTGCCGGGTCAGCTAGTATATAATAAACAGATATATAAATGTACTAATTTTGTGGGTATAATCAGTTACTAATTCATATTCACAAGCACACACACACCACTGAGCAAAAACTTGAATAGATCTCTGCTTTGTATACGACTGCTTGGATATCTACTTTGGTATATTATTAATTAGTTATTCATCTGAACCCTATTAGTACAGTAATGTAGTATAGGCTTAAGAATTTTTAAAATTTGCAATGTTTACTTTGTTAGCCTTTATTGTATTTTGAATTCCGCTGCAACCGAAACTTGCCAAAGTCAACTGCAAATTATTTTTTCCATTGTTATGCATTGTGGCTATGAATTAATGATTTTTTTTCTCTGTACAAAAGAACGCCAATTAATATGGGTGTTATAGTATTTAATTATTACCTCCTGACATTAAGAATGCTAACCTAAATGTATTGCAGGTCAGACTACATAATTGGTTATTTAATAAGTGTTTTACTTATTACTACTATTAGTATTTTGGACTAATTTGGAATTGTTATTATTATTTTGTTGACATCAATGGTTCGCTGTTTCCTAATTTTATTTTTAATCATTATATTTTAAAACATATTTGTATTTAAGTCACAAAAGAGATGCGTAAGAGCTATGTGTGGATTAAAGCAAACTGATAGTTGTAAGCCATACTTTATATATTTACCTCATACTACAATGGAGTAAGTCGAATGGACTTCTTGTGAATCCTGAGAAAACTCAAGTAATTATCATCGGTAGCTCGCGGATGCTGTGTAAAGTTGACTGGACCTGTATACCAAGTTTTCTTTTTGATGGGAAGCTTATCCCTATCAGTGATAAGGTCAAAAACCTTGGAGTTATATTTGATAGTGAACTGTCCTGGAGACCCTATATAACGGAGTTGAGTCGGCGGTTGTTTCTCTCCGCCAAATCACTTTGGAGGCTGAAAAACTTCTTGCCCATCGCCACCAAAATTAAGCTGGGAGAGTCGCTACTTTTACCCATACTTGATTATGCCGACGCCAGCTATCTAGATTTAACTCAAGAACAACTTAATAAACTTGAGCGTCTCCAAAACTTTTCAAGGGTCATATTTGAGTTATGCAAATATGACCACGTCTCTGAATTTTGTAAAAAACTCAATTGGTTGCCAATTCGTTTTCGCAGGGTTACTCACATTCTTTCATTGCTTTATAGTATTTTATTCATCCCTACTACTCCACAGTACCTTAAAGAACGCTTCGAGTTTATCTCTTGCTCTCACAATTTACGCCCTTCCAGTCAACAAAGACTTATTACTCCTATTCTTAATACAACGTTTTTCAATGACTCTTTCACGGTCAAGGCTATCCAACTTTGGAATTCATTGCCTGTTGCTGTCAGACAAGCAAAATCTTTAATAACATTTAAGAACATGGTCAGGACATTCTATCTGCAATATGATATGTAATTTTATATAATTAGTATTATATTGCATATAACTATATATTTATTATGTTTAAATAGTTGCATTTTATCACCATATCTTGAATATGTATATAACTTATGTGTATATTTGTATATATAGTATAGTTATATATTTATTATTAAAATGTAAGTAATCGTACAATAATTATGTATACCACCATGGCCATTCCCAATCAGCAATATTCCTGCCACGGGTTGTCTGAAGAGATCGCTTTTTAGCGATAAGACCGCCCTTTGTACACAATTAGAATAATACTAGTTCGTAAGTTTTCTGTAATGGTGTATGTTGTCCACTAAATAAGATGGCTTATTAAAATAAAAGTATATTTTGTATGGCATCAAAACTGTACATCCGTCTACCAGATGGGCTTTTGAATATAACAACTGTAAATATATTTAAACGTAAGATATTTTTAATACAAAAAGCATATTGTAAAGTAAATGAATATCTGAATGACGACTTACATAATAATTGTTACGACCTACACGCCGACAAAAGTAGATTCACACCTGCATACCATAAAAACACACTTTATTACCTTTCCGCATTTGAATTTCTGTTGTTTACCTTGTGTTTTAAATTTGTAATTAGAAAACAGCCCGTTGTGTATTGTAATCTTTTATGGCAGTCATTAGCCAGGTGTGTCGAACTGATTCTAAGAAATTCGGTCTACGAAGTCGGGCAGCCATATTGTATCGGTGCAGTATAAAGCCATGGCCCAATGGAGAGTTCGGTATTCTAGCGATAGCCACAAGCGAAGCAAGACGTTAGTGACGGACTTAACGCGTGTGATTGAATCGTGCATTACGTTTGGACTGGTTGTGTACAGTTATATTTGTACCTGTGTTATACGTGTTTGTATAGTTCTAATAAATTCTATAAGTAATTTCAACGGGATTTTAATTCGAGTCCGGCAACTCGTAACAATATATAACAGTATTATATTGAAATTGATCGAATGACGTTAAAAAATAATTTATGGTAACGTGACATTGTTTTATGCTTCTGTAATGATATAGTTTTATATAAATTTAATTGGGTAATTTATTGATTAATTAATATTATAATGGCCAGGCTCTATTAAAATTGCCCGTGAAGAGCGTGCAATGATATTAGATGTGATGTAAGGCTCTTGAATAAATATAACTTCGATCTTAAAGCTGGCTTTTATTTTCATTTTGTAAATATCTTTTAGTCGTACAAAAATGGTGACTCCTTTTTTAACTGAATTCAAAACCCGTGTCTTTTTACGTTTTTGAATTCCCACCAATGAGAGCGAGTTTTATACACATCTCTCATTGGTAAGTCATATCCTTACGTCCTGGCTAACACAGGCATATAGGCATTAATTAACAATAACAAAAGTAGATTATTAAGCAATCGATAAACTTAACTTAATTAAATAAATAAGAAAATTGAAGTGAATAGTCATATACAATTTATTTTTCGATTAGAAATTATGATTATACATGAACATATCATAGATCAAACGAATTTTGTCGTTATGTTTTTTTATAAAGTAGCACTTGTCAAACGTCAAAAGCCAAATGCCAAAAGACTGACCTTGAACTTGACCTTATTTTGTTTATGATAATTAGATTTAAATACAAGTTTTATTTATTACGAAAGTTTCTAATAAGTGTATAAGCGAATAATTGAGTTGGAAACCCGAACGTGTGGTAAGTGCACACCTGTATTGTACGTTGGACGTCCGAAAGGACAAACTGTCGTTCCAACAAAGAACGCAACACCTCTGTAATTTTATATTTGTGACAGTTTATAATACAATAAATGTTTATTCTATTCTATTTTATTCTAATTATTGTATTATTATTATTTTCTTTTTCTCATTCCTGGTTCGACGTTTTCTTCTTTTATTTTTAATTATTTCGTGTCTGTAGTCACCTAGTTTTATAATATTTAGTAGAATACGGCAATTTAATATTTGCACTCCCTAATCTTAGAGTTATTTAGTAGCATAGTTGTTCTTGTCATGTTTCTTTTTAAAGTTAATAATTAATTTTGTTATGTACCCTCTTATTTCTAAACGATACAATCGGCCATTTCCTTAATTGGACAATAATGTTATATTTTTATTTATTCTGTGATTAGCACCTGTTTTGCATAGAGTTGTCTATAATTTACCATAATTTTATAGAACAATATTTACCCGTTATATGATGTCGTAATTATCTAGATTATAATTAAAAATCTCTCAACTGTGTATAGACGGTATTCATTTCATTTTATTTTCATGTTGGCAGACGCGATAGATTTATACTGTGTTCGGTTTATTTTATTACATGTAAAACTTTAAGTATAATATTTTATATAATATCTTATGTTATGAAATCTTGTATGGTGGTAGCTTATATCCCTGGTCAACATATAGGATACTTTTGATCCCGAAAAATTAAAGAGTTCCCGTGGGATAGTTAAAAAACCGCACCACGCGGACGAAGTCGTGGGCATCAGCTATTCTTATATAAAATTTTATCTAAAATTTCCAAACAATAATGTATTATAGCCTTTTCATTTATAACCCTTTAATTAAAATAGTTTATCAATGACTTCAGTCCGCTATCGGTTGTGCCAATTTGTTAAGCTTCTTAGACTGTAAAATTGTTGGATGGATGGCGAGGTGTTCTAAAAATGCTTGTCAAGTGTAAAAAGTCAGTGTATACAATTTGTTAAAACCGTAAGGTTCTCTGATTATACATAAATGTGACCAGTTGCTGTTCTTTTATTACCATATACCCTTCTGAGTTGTTGCAAGTATTACACTATGTTAATGGCATGTTGAACTAACCATAATTTAAGATCTGTTTATCATTGTACCATGCCATAAGAAAATAAATTTAATTTTATTTATTAAAATATTTGCATAACTTTTGACCCCACTTTTCTTACGTTCATTTTGTTCTTTCTTGCATGTCTTGAATCGTGAATATTAAATTTATTAAATACGTTTATATCCATAATGGTGAGGCCTTACCTGCGATAATGTTACAGATTTAGGCCGTTTCACGCAGATGTGGCGTTGGGTGTAATGCGTTATTGTTTTTCATTTTCATCCGTATAATTCGTGCGGGAACAGAGAAACAATATTATTTCCTGATGCCTAGTGGCCTGACGTAAAGGCGACAAAACAACCCATAGCCAAGTGCTAGGGTATTGGCCCGTATGGATGGCTACCAGCCATGGTTTAGAGTGCAGCAGCGAGAGATAGAGAATTGATACTTCAGATTGCAGAGTATTCACTGTCGAGTGCTGGTGTGAACTGAAGTAAACTCATTTATTTTAGAAATGGTAACCTTAAGTACAAATATTAATAAGTCGTACAGCTAGCACAACGTGTGAGTGGGATGGATGATGTGCGAGCGAGATAGAGCAACTATTAACATGTACGCTCCCGGGGCTCCCGGGATCCTTCCTCTCGGGCTTTATATTACCCGTCGCCCGCTCTCAATTAGTGCATTGTGTCGCCCTATGGTGGGCATCATTAGATTCATCCCCCTCTCATCAACAGTCCAGCCGAGGTGAAACTCCTAGAGCCCCCTGACAAGTTGCCTCCCGGGGCTCGAGCGCCTTCGCTTCGCAAAGCACTCGCCCCGAAAACCCCGGTAGTTGTGAGGTTTTCCCATAAAGTCAAGTCCAATATCGCCCTACCCAGTAGTTCGTTATCCGCTACGATGACTAGACGCATGTAGCTCCCATAAGAGTATATCGCCTTAACAGGCTTAATTGTTGTATCGGCTCGGTGAGTGAACAGTTGTCGTAGCGTTTAAATTTAAATTTATCCAATAATAGATGATAATAATTCGGTTAGTTTCGGATTTCCGTTATGGTTAACATCCCTGGTACAAAACCATGTTTTCGATGGGGACTGGACCAATGATGGCCAACGAACATGCTTCGTTGGGCTTGGTTGGCCTACCTATTTAGATGTGTGGCAAACGGTCGAATGCTTACTTTCGTAAGATTCTACAGCCACACAACGGATTGTCATCAAACGCCAAGGAAAAATTCGTTAATCTTGTTGGGCGTGTGTGAACACTTTTTTGGCCTGTGTATACGCAGCCTAACTTTTAGCAGACTTCGATAATTTTCATTAGGAAAAACGTTTAACTTCCAAACCTAATTTACTAGAAGTTTCGAAAACTTTTTAGCTATATAACATGAACTTAGCAGCTGAGTAAGTTATTTAGTTGCCATGTTTCAACGTTCAACTTTGTAACTTTAACTGCTTACAAAACAATTTAGTAACAATTTGTATCAAGTTGTAACATAGTAATTAAATAACATCTGTTTCATACTATATTACATTACACATTATATTACTTCCAAACTAACTTAGTTTGATGTATTGGATACAGAGAAAAAGTATTTCAAATATCTCATACAATTAAATTCGCAATAAGCTAATTGTAAATTAATTATTAATTCATTTGGTCATATACTTATAATAACAGCCCATACACGTCCCACAGCTGGGCTCAGGCCGCCCACTTATAGGGGGAACGGAGAGTATACCCGCCACGCTTGTCCAAGGTGGTGGTAATTGTAACAATATGCACATTAGGTCAGAAAACTGCCTAAGTGGTGCATGCGTTTCGGCCAGGATTCGAACTTGCGCCCTTTGAGTCTGGGACGCGTACGCTAGCTACTACCACGAACTGGTCATATACTTTGGAAGAGAAAATTATAATTATTATGCTGTTAACTTTTATAACGACTCGTCAAAGCTATAGAAACCGTATTAAAATAGAAACAAAGTACTTTTATTTAATTCGAACTTTTTTCAATTACGGCGCTGGAAACGCGTTGGACAGAGACGCGTATATAGTTATCCATTCGTTATTTAATAGGTTGTCATTACTTTAAACGACGTTTGAAGTAATGACATCCGTGTTAATTTGTTTTTATTTTGGGAAGAAAAGTAATGAACTCTAAGTATCTTTAATTTAGTAACATAGTAGCATATTTGAATATTCATTAGATAGGTATCTAATATTTGACACTGCCTAGTGTAATACTTGCAACAACGCAGAGGGGTTTATGGTAATAAAAGAACAGCAACTGGTCACAATACTTATAATCAGAGAACCTTATGGCGCGTTTCCATGCTTGCCAAGGCTCGGCGAGCGTCCACAAGCACAAGCGTGTAAAGAGGGCGTTTGGCTTGGCTTGCGTGAGCTTGTGGACGCTTCTATTCGATCCGGTCTAGTGTCAGTTTTTGGACACAGATCAAAGGGCGCTTGCGACGCGTTCACACGTTGGCGTCACAAGCGTCTGCACTAAGCGCTTTTTTGTCCGCATTAAAATATGGCTTAGGCAGCGTGTATTAATTTAAAATCTTATGTACCCTCCATTTACGTCAATGACATTTTTTAAGCGAGTCCTCATTGATTTAATCATTTTCAATTTCTAAAACTATCCTAGATGGAATGAACGTGAGCCTTTAAATTTTCTTGTGTACGAGCTTTACTCTTATCCCAACTTTGAATTATTAACCCCCATAGATTCTCTATGGGTTAAGATTATCTAGGCTTCGTGGTGGGATTTTAATTAACTCGAAATCGTCTCTTGTAGCAATCCAATTTTGAACTAGTCTCGAATTATGAACAGAACTTCCATCCTGTATGAAATTTATTCTGTGGTTGTCAGGATAAACTATTTTGGCTGATGGTAAAAAAACATCTTTTAAAATTTCTGCATAGTCGTTACTTCTCATACGACCAGGCACTTCACAAAGCTCTATGGGTTCCCCTGAATTATTCCACCCCCAAAACGCCAATGTAATAAGTCCATTATGTCTATTTGGAAGTATATTTCCTTCGTTATATCGCGTATTGTTCATACGATATAAAGACATTAGTCCGTCAGCTGCAGAAACGAATACTTTCTCATCCATGAAATACAAGTTCGGTGTCCGCCACGCTTAGAGGTACGTAGCACACTGACGCATTCACGAGCGTGTAAACGACTTCCAAATACCAAGCGAGGTTTGGGGACGCTTGGGGCTTGTGGATGCTTGTCGAGCCTTGGCAAGCATGGAAACGCACCATTACGGCTTAAGCACATTTCATCTACTCACTCTAAACATTCGACAAACATTTTCTAGAACACCTTGCCATCCCTCCAAAAATTTTATAGTATTGTTACAACTCAGGTCCCGACAAAAAACAAAACCCACCTGCATATCTGAAACAAAACACATTTTATTACCTGCCGGCATTTAAACTAATTGTAACTCTTTTATGACCGTCTTCTTTTGTTTACTTTGTGTTTAAAATTTGAAATTATAAACAGCCCATTGTTTTATTGTACGCTTTTATGGCAGTTTGCGGTCGAGTCATTAGCCAGGTGTGGCGGATTAAACCGACTTAGATACGGGGATATTGCATTTGTGCTGTATAAAACGATGACCTGATGGAGGGGGAGGCAGTCGAACGAGAACTACGAGCGAAGCGAGACGCGTGTTCTACAATCGCGAATCTGATAACTGACGGACTTTGCGCGTTTTATCGAATTACGACCTTCTGCATTACGTTTGGACTTATTCTGTTCGGTTATATATGTACCTGTGTTATACGTGTTTGTATAGTTCTAATAAACTCTATAATAATTCCAACGGCATTTTAATTCCAGTCCCGTAATGCGTAACAATATTTAAAGTTTTACACTAGATCCATAAATTACGTGAAGCTATATTTGAAAAATAACCTATTAAAACCTAGTTTTAATTTGGTTTATCGGGCCGATATAAATTATTATGAAGTGTAAAGTAGGAGAAATCCCTTTGTAACCTAATATTCGACGCCCGGGTTGGGTTTCTTAATTTCTCACGGGAGGCCAGAGCAGTGATAGATAGGGGTCGATTTATTTCAATTTATTACACCGGATATTACTTATATAATTCACCAGTGCATAACCCACTTCCCTTGATAATTCAATTTTATGTTTAAATATTAAATAATAAATAAAAAATAACAGCCCATACACTCGCCTATACTTTGAATGTGCTAAAAGTTATGCTGGTTGTTGGCGCCACCGATTATCAAACCCAGTTACAAAGTAGGTAGTCTGTGTCTTGGGTTTATAGTGTCTTGCGATCCCCGCATGTTGCCGTCGCCCGCTCTGCGTGTGAGTCAGTAGGTCGCTACACGCCACGCCGCCGCAACGTACGCGTAGTTGGATCGCAACCGCGATTACAACTATAACAAAATGTAATAGAAATTAGAGTCGAATGTATAGACTAAAGAGAAATATATAAAACATTGTAAACTAGTAGCTAAGAAAAACTGTTATATAAATTAAGATTTTGAAAAGAAAAGAAAAGAAACTAAAAAAACTCCCCACTTATTTGCCCTAATATGGCAGAAAAAGATAGAAAATAATAAGACAAGGAAAAGAAACACTCTCTCTTGGCCTATGGCGGAGGAGAGCGGTGATAAAAAAAATCACGAATGGAGTCATCTCGCTTTTGTGAATTGTAAGAAATACATCAGAGTATACTTGTATTAATTATACGATATTAGTGCCATCTTTGTTTTTAAATATTACACCCTTGCACCCCGGGAGAGGTCAATGAGGAGTATGTAAGGCTTTTAGGGGCCAGCTCTGCAAACACCTCTTTTGCAGGATTTGTAAAATGCCGCCCGCCAGATTACCCACTAAACCTACCAGCGTCCCTTTGCGTCTAGTATGGAGCCTCAAGACCTAATCGTAGGTATCTCGTAGCGACGTCTCAATGCATGGGAGGGCGCTAGGGAAGTTCGCCGACCTCAATACGGTCCCACTGCGTCATTAAATATTGACTTGTCGATAGCAAAGCACACGGTACAAGCGTAATTGGAGCGTGTCAACGTGCCTTAAGAGGCAGTTAAATATCGGCCGTGAGGTTGTTATTGCGTAATAATAGCGTGATTTGCCCTTATTACAATGTGCGACCAGCAGGTGTCCGGGGTAACCTTATGCCACATTATGTCGTGACTACCGTCAGCGTGTCGGCATATGCATAGCGAGGTGACACGCGATTTATTCTTGTACATTTCATTAGTTATTACCTACCTCATAAACATATCAGCCCGTAAACGATTAATAGCCAAGAAAACATGTGAGGAAACCAGCACGACGTGGGTGCTTTTGTGAGACTCACCAATCCACTTTCATATTTATGACAAATATATGGTCCGTTGCATTAAAGTTTAAAATGTATGGTTTGAATCACATACACAAAGAAAGAGAAAGAAAGAAAACAATATTTCTTTAGAATTACATACAAAACAAAATATACTTGTAACTAATGAAATACAACTAGAAAATGAAGTTTTAAATTGGTCCTAACTCATCATACTGCTGGGTGAATCAACCAGCGCTGGTCTTCCGCTAGAGCCTTTACAGTAATATTAGAATGCAATATACTTATGAATAAATTAATATAACGAAGCGAATTGTTAAACAAGAACATAATAGTAAAGCTTAAAAAGTATAACGGTATAAATTTTTTTAAATATTTTGTCGGGCAGTCTGTATGTAGGTTTGTATTAAATTTGCTCCAAGGAGGAAATGTCTAAATTGAGATTGAACATAGACAGGTCTCAGGGAGAGTAAAGGTAGATGTAGATCAGACAGATTCTGCACATGAAACAAACATCAATACATATCATGTACAAAATCCGCCTCGCTCACTTGATTATCAAATATAAACATTTTTAATTTTGCTCTAAACCCGTGTATATATTGCAAGCTTTTAATAGGGTGTGGAATATTGTTACCGAAAAATACCCCTTAAAGCAACCGTCTTATGCCTTAACGTCGTTCTCTGAGAAACGAACCACGAAATTATATCACATAAGTGTAATGGAGCATATTATCCAAATGCGTAAGCGACATATATAGTTTATAGGATGTTTGCATGAATACAGCAGACAAGCAGACGGTCCACATAGTAGATAATATTTACCGTCATTTATGGATATATGCAACATCAGAGGTGCTGCCGGCCTCAAAGAAACGATTGGAAACCGACCACTAATACCAGAACAAAACTCAAGGTTGCTATGCGGCAGATTCTAAATCAGGGGCTGGAGTACCACCTGGCTGTGGGTGGCTTTTTATCTTTTACGACAGGCAGCCCGAACGCAGGATTTTTTTCCGTTCCTGCACGGATGAAATGGTACCCATGTATGTAGGTACGTGGATACCAGTTTATGAGAACGCCGAAAAGTTTGCACTTCAGTTTAAACTCACTAACCTTAGGATTAACTGAATATATAGAACCATAGTATCAACTTGATTCAGTACGACATACAGCCAAATCATATACATTAGTATTTCCTCGCCACTTCTTCTTCTTCAGCCAGTTTCAGTCCACTGCTGGACGTATGCCTCGTCGAATTTGCACCACACATCCCGGTGTCTCGTCTTCCTTATCCAGCCCCTGCTGGTGACCTTGCGCAGGTCGTCAGTCCACCGAGCTAGGGGGCGTCATACACTGCGTATGCCGAGACGTGGTCTCCACTATAGGACAAGTTTGCTCTATCGGCCGTCGGTCTTGCAACAGACGTGACTGGCCCACTACCACTTCAACTTGCTAATTTTGCGAGCTATGTTGGTTACCTTCGTTCTTTTACGGATATCCTCATTTCTGATTCTATTCATAAGAGAAACACTTAACATAGCTCGCTCCGTAGCCCGTTGAGCGACTTTGAATTTGTGGACCAATCTTAGTATGCCCTAGTTAAATGTCAATTTTCTATTCAAAATCAAGGTAGGGTCTTTGGTAAGTAAAAGAAACTCGATTCTAATTCAGCAAAAAGTACCGTGAAGCCAAAAGTCGAAACAATTTAAGTTTGCCTCTTCTTCAAGATTAAACCACTGGTTTCAAAGATCAAAGAAACTTAATACGAAAAATATGAATTCAAAAAATTATCATATTTCTCACGGTGTGGAAAATTCCGAATAAAATTACCTTATAAAGTGTTTAATTTCCCGAGTTTAAATTAAATTGTATTTACACATTGGGGCTATTTTTAAGCCATGTCTATCTAGATATGAGAGGTTGGGAGACAAAAGTTTTAAGATATTTTGATCTGGTGGCGCCAATTGTGATTGCAAAGTATGTTACAAGTTTTGTTTTTTACTGGGTGATTGTCATGATTTGGTAATAATAATTCTTCTTCCATGCTTCATAGCACTCCACAAAAAAATAACTGTTAAAACATATCAAATTTAATGTTTATATAATTTGTCAGAAATGCTAAGTCCATTATCTTATCTTATATATAAAGCTGAAGAGTTTGTTTGTTTGATTGAACGCGCTAATCTCAGGAACTACTGGTCTGATTTGAAAAATTCTTTCAGTGTTAGATAGCCCATTTATCGAGGAAGGCTATAGGCTATATATTATCACGCTATGACCAATAGGAGCGGAGCACCAATGAAGAATGTTTCAAAATCGGGGGGTTTTGAAAACAAATTCGACGCAGACGACGTCGCGGACACAGCTAGTACTAATATATAAAGCTGAAGAGTTTGTTTGTTTGTTTGCTTGAACGCGCTAATCTCAGGAACTACTGGTCTGATTTGAAAATTTGTTTCAGTGTTAGATAGCCCATTTATCTAGGAAGGCTATAAGCTATATGTCATCACGCTAAGACTAATAGGAGCGGAGCACCAATGAAGAATGTTTCAAAATTGGGGGTTTTTTCCTTTTGAGAGCTTCCACTACCTGCGTTTCACCTTCTAGGGCAGAAGCTAGTTTATTATATAATTGTAATATTAACCCACCATCCGCCTTGGAGACATAATCCCAAACAAGGAAGAAGAATAATTTATCAACATATCATTGCTGGGTTTGAGTCTTCTCATGCTTTGGGGACTGAACATATTAGAAATATGAGGCAATGATTTTCTTGTAGTATAGTTAACCGACTTCAAAAAGGAGGAGGTTCTCAATGCGTCTGTATGCTCGTTACATCATTTCTCCGTCAATTATGAACCGATTTTCAACTTTTTTCTTTTAATCTAAAGGTTATACACCATGTCAGGATTTGAGAGTGGATTTCAAGGAATTAGAGAACCTCACGAAAATTTGTAACAGATTTCTTCGCAACATCATATCTCCGTCAATTGTAAACCGATTTTCAATTTTTTTCTTTACTCGTAGGTGTATACTTCCGAGTTAGCTCATGGTTATCAAGTTAGGATCTGATGAGTGGATCGGATCCCAGAGAAATCGAGAATAACCCCTATTAAAGAATACCGTGCGCTTAAATTCTTGGAAAAAATTGTATATGGGTGTAGGTATTATATTTTCTACAGGCACTTAATTTTTTTATATGCATGTTACGCGATTTCTCCATCGATTGTGGATCGAGTATGATTTTTTTTCTTAATTCGTAAGTATATATTCCCGAAGCGGTTGCATGGTCACCAAGTCAGGATCTGATAAGTAGATACCAGAGAAATCGAGAGTAACCATTATTAAAAACGTCGAAACCCTACATTTTTCCAAAAAAAGCTTGTATACGCGTGCCAGTATTAAACTTTCTATAGGTGCTTAATTTTTTTCCAGGCATGTTACGCGATTTCTCCGTCAATTGTGGACCGATTTTCAAATTGTTTTTTTAACTCCCGAGATTTTTGGAACGCAAGAAAATCGAGAGCAATCCTTGTTGTAGAGCATATACACCGAAGAGTGAGATGGCAAATTTGTATACACTTGCCGGTTGTATTATTTCTACAGGCGCTAATATAATTATTATTTCTGAAGCTATTGAAGCATTTGCGCAACTGAAAAGTAAGAAAAAAATTTTTTAACCAAAGTAAAACCAACTTCACACTAAAAACTAAAAAATAAATATTTAACCGACTTTTTTCTACAACATCTTATCATGTTTTACTTGGCACCGACTTCAAGATGTAGAAAGAAGTCGGGTAAATATTTATTTTTGGGTTTTTAGTGTGAAGTCGGTTTTGTTTTTATTAAAAAAAAGTTATTTTCAGTAAGAGGTCTTTTTCCTTCATCTTCAACACGTGGTAATGGTAACAATACGCTCAAGCTCATTAGGTCAGAAAAGTGCCTAAGGCCTGCTACATACGTAACGTTAAATCGTAGCGATTTCAGACTGTGCATTTAAATAGAACACTCCTGGTGTCGCCACAAGCCACCGATATTCTCGTCGAGCGTTGGTTCTCCACAGAAGTTCGCACAAAAATTCCTGTCAAGATCATGACGCACTTGCGTTATTGGTCCTAAGCTTTTTTATATGCAGTTCTAAGATTATTAATTTTCTTAACCACTATATCTCTGTTGGCATTTGGATTTGGCTTTGTATTTTTCGACCAGCCTGTTGTAGACGACATTTTTTTTTTGTTGCGATCATGGTACACCTTTGATTTTGTCTTCCAAAGGCAAGTTTCGCTTCTGTAGCTAGAAATAAAGTCTTCCAATTGTTCGCGGTGTCCACGTTTTTCTTCTTCCGACACGTTTCAAACCGCAAGTGAGCATACAAGCGAGCTCCGTGACAAACTGCCTAACAGAACGGCCACCATCCACACGCGACGATAAAATTGTGCAAATCGGTTTGCACTGATTAATCGGTACTATATATCGTTAGGTATGTAGCAGGCCTAAGTGGTCCATGCATCCCGGTCAGAATTCGACCCTACGTCATTTCAAACACAAGTAGTCAGTGTTCTACCACGGCTTAGTAATCAAATTATAACTTACTAGTCGCCCAGTGGTCGAAATTCGACTATAATTAATTTAAATAATAAGTTTAAACATTATTAAGATTCTGTTGTCAAAGACTATATATAACTTCTATAATCACAGATTTCGCCAAAGCGACACTGTTAATTTGACTTTAACAATAAACAAAAGAGTGTATATGCTTGTGTGTGTAATGTTCTTTTTATTGATTTAATGTATTTTTTATGCACAATTAAAAAAAAATAGCATTCTGCACTCCTTCTCTATATAAACAATAAGTGTGCGAAATTTCATACTCCTCCGTCTGCACAATTTTCGTAAAAAGGGGTACAAAGTTTTTGCCTCACGTATTAATATTGTTATAAGTTGGGCCAAATACAAGGGATGCACATCTGCCTGCCATAAAACCTGTTTTATTGCCCTTCTTCTATTCGGAGTTCTTTTGTTTAAACAATAGCCTATTTTTATTGTACTTGTTTATTGGCCGTTCGCAGACATAATCCTGCAGGTGTGCGGAATTATGTTTTCTGGGAATAGCGTCGATGGTGGCGCTGGTGTAATTCGTGGAAATCATTGTTTACATGGTCCTAAGCTGATATAAAGGGATTTCCGAACGGAGAGATGGGCAGTCAAGCGACGACTACGATACGAGTAAGACGTTTGTAGTACTCTCGATTAGCGATATAGACGACGGACTTTGCACATGTCAAATTGCGTTGAATCGTGCAGTGTGAACTGGTTGCATCCAGTTTTATTTGTATTTGTTTTATACGTGTTTGTATAGTTCTAATAAACTCTATAGTAATTCTAATGGCATTTATTTTTAATTTGAGTCCTGTAGCTCGTTAACAATATAATAATTTACACATACAACACGTTGAGATATAGCACAATGATACAACATATAATTACAAAACCCGATGCATCCCAAAGTTCATAAGAATTAACCCAAATATCGAATGGTTTGGCGGGGTGCCCCTAAATATTCTGTGGACACACGCAAAAACGTAATTAAGGTGGTTAAATATGCCACAAGTATTTGGGTCATTCGTATTCAAGATAATGAACTCGCGTAGTACTTGTCATTATCTTTTATTAAACGGCGTTTAGATCAACCAACCTATATAACACGATTCATGTCGCGTTGACTCGGTCGGAGTTTGCTCGAATAGAATGCACTCGGACAACGGCGTGTGATCCGAGTGTACTCAGACCATGTTCAACATTTACAAGAAATAAATATATTAACAGTTCATAAATGACCCACTGCTGGGCTCGGGCCTCCCATTATAAGGGAACGGCCAGTAAAACCGCCACGCTTGTCCAAGGCGGCTTGGCAGGTTTGACACATCGGTTATCTCGATGTGCAGATTGCATCACGATGTTTTCCTTCACCGTTGTTAGCAAGTGGTAATTGTAACAATATGCACATTAGGTCAGAAAACTGCCTAAGTGGTGCATGCGTTCCAGCCAGGATCGAACCCGCGCCCTTTGAGACAGAACCAAAATTATGTCAATTAATCTGACAACTTTAATATTTATTTAAAAAAAAAAAGAATTTAGACCAGCCACCTATAATACGATTTACGTAACGTTTGATATGGTCAGAGTGTGCTCGGACAAAGCGCACTCGGACAACGACGTTTGATTCAAGTGTAGTCCTTTAGTGTTCATCGGTACTTTGTACTTGGATGTTTTTATAGAAACATACTAGGGGCAATGATTTGACATATTTAGTCTTATTAGAAGATGGTTAAAATAGCAAAGACGTGACAGGTTTGTGACGTGTTGTTACTAGTTGAGAATGGTCGTACCGAGTATCGAGTTCCTGACCAGCTTCCTTGCGTAGCGGTCACGAATGCTTTGCTCACACTCTTCCCATACAATTTTCCGCGCTTTTTTACCGGAAAAAGCGATAAATTGTTAGTTCGGTGTACAGGTGATAGTGTACTAGTGTTTGTTCGATCGGATTTCAGTGCGGAAAGCAGTTTTGGCCGGTGAGTCCCATTTCTCTTTCCGCTTGCTAGTGTCGTGCGCAAAATCGGTTGCGCGCGCTTTTGTAACGGTTTTTGTGTGTGTAGTGTTTTCGCGCGCCTTTCTGGTCTCCTCTCGGGTCAGGGCCTCCAGTAATGGACGGCCCAAGTACCCCGAAGGCCCCCAGGGAGCCGAGTGTCCCGCGTAAGCGGGATCACAGCGGCTCCAATAATGGATGGGCCATGAAGGAGATAGGAGGGAGACGCGGGAAAAAAGTCTTCCCTGGTTCGTCGCAGCCGCAGCGCCGCGGATCCTCGTCTCGGGCGCTCGGGTCCAGCCGTTGTCACGGCTACCGGGCCGCCCGCCTCGATGGGGGGTGCATCGGCGGTGGTCGACCTCACCGCCGTCGAGCTCCGCGAAAAGGAGAGCGCGACGATGGGGCCGCCTTCGGCTCCAGTCGCGTCTAGGGCTCCCGCCATGCGTGCCACGCGCTAGAGCGTGACACACACGGCCGTAGATAGGGAAATCGTGCTTGCCGCGAACTCGGCCGTGTCGCTGGCCGTGAGCGCGGCTAGCACGATAGTAGAAAATGTCTACGTGGCGCCGTCGCCGCCTGCCCGGGCCTCACCCGTGCACGTGGACGGCCGCTACGTCGCCATCTAGATATCGCGCCGTCGGGCAGTGTCCCGGACTCGCCGGAGTGCACGCTCGACGACGTGATCCGGCATTTTTGCGGGGCAGACGCGGGACAGGTCGCGTATACGCTACTCCCGGTTGAGCCGGCGTATACGGTGGCCGGTTCGGCCGCAACAGGGGGCGGCTGCCCCACCACGACGGAGTCGATCAGCGCGCGGGTTTCATCCGTGCCCTCGGCATCAGCTTGCGCGCTGGTGAAGCCGGCGCGCAGCGTGGGGGCCGACCGCCCAGCGACACCGGTTGCCTCGCGGGCTTCACCCGCGCCAACAGCCGGGGTCGTTGTTAGGGACGGTGTTGTAGGTCCGGTGGCGGCGACCATCTCGTCTTCTTTCCCTACCGGGACCGTCGCCGCCACCGCTTCGTCTAGCTCTATTCCCGAGCCGAGGCTGCGGTTCTGGGACCGCAGCGCCGACTCGGAAAGCACATCGGGTGCTTCCACGCCGGCGCGGGCGCGATCGCCGCTGCGTCAGCGCGCACCCGCGAGCACGGCGAGCGTGCTCGCGGGTGCGGAGGGGAAAGGGGCTGTAGGGCCAGAAGGGCCACGGCCGCCAAATTGGCCGCGGCTAGCCAGTGCGCCGCGCTTATAGGGGGACGTGCGTGTGCTCGGCCCTGGGGAGCTCCGCCTAGCGGCGAGCGCCCAGGTCGCCGACATCCTCCAGGTTCGCCCAGACGTCGGGCAACCTGCAGGGCGCATACGTGCGCCGACTGATGGAGGCTGCGACCCGGCTGTCTGACATAGTCGACTTGCTGGTGACGCGGAATCCAGAGTCGGGAGCCTGAAGACTCGGCAACGAGAACTCCAAGCTGCACGCCGAGCTCGGCGCCTTGCGGGAGGAGAACCTCTCCTACCGCAAGGAGTTCGAGCAGATGCGGAAGGCCATGAAGGCCCCCGCTGCGGATGCGGCCCCGGTACCCACTGTAACGGCGGAGCCGGGTCCCGTACCCGCCAAGCGGAAGGCCAAGGCCGCCGCAACGGAAAAAGTCCCGGGCCCGGAGCCGGTTCATATATCCGCCGCGGTCCAAAAAACGGTTCCGGCTACCGCCGTCGTGGCGGAGCCGGTTCCTACACCAACCGCTGCGCACACCGGTGTGGACTACGATATGCTCACGCATATCATCGCCCGCACCGTGGGCGCTATGTTGGACGCCCGGCTTGCCGGGATTGAGGAGCGGCTGCCGCCCGCGCCAATCCTTCGTCCGCCGCTCGCGGCTACCGTACCGTACCTGAGTCGGCTACCGTAGATGGGCTTCGCAGTGCCATCGCCAGCGTGGACAACTGCCTGCGCGACGATGTTAAGGTGAGGCACATCGGCATAGGACCTGGGGGGATGGGCGCATCATACGTGATGTGCCCCGTCTCTGCAGCCAAAGCCATCGCCGAGTGGGGCCACCTTCTGGTGGGCTTCACCTCGGTGAAGGTGGAGGCTCTGGAAGCCCGGCCCATTCGTTGCTACCGTTGTTTCAACGTCGGCCACGGCACCCAGACTTGTACGGATTCGTGCCCGGACTGGACCGGCTTGTGTCTCCGCTGCGGTAAGAGCGGACACAAGCAGCCGGACTGCACAGCCCGCGACCCCCACTGCGCCGTCTGCGCGGCGGGGGGCAAACGCGCTACCCACCCGACGTTGGCGAGGCACTGCCAGCCCCCATACGTCAAGGGTAAATTCGTCCACCCGAGGGCGAATAAACGACCGACGAGTGTGAGGGATCTATGGACATCTAAATGCTCAGTACACCCTTAACACTCTTCCAAGCTAATGTTTACCACTCCCCCCACGCCCAGGACTTGTGCCTGCAGGCGATGGCGGAGTGGCAAGCAAACTTGGCCGTAATAAGCGAACCTTATTACGTACCCCCAGCCAGGAACTGGGTGGGGGATCTCGATGATGTGGTAGCCGTGGTCGCCAGAGCTGGATCTGGCACACCGCTCACCAGTCTCGAAAGAGGAAAGGGCTATGCGGTGGCGGAAAGCGGAGGTTACGTCATCATAGGCGTGTACCTCACGCGGAGCCGCCCCTGGCGGAGTACGAGCTCGCCTTGGACTCCATTAGGGCAGCCGTCGGCAGACTAGCATCGAAGACGATATTCGTCCTAGGCGACTTCAATGCCAAGCACCAAACCTGGGGGAACGCGATTACCGATGTTAGGGGACGGGCGGTTGAAGACTGGGCGCTTCAATTCAACCTGTCCATCCTGAACCAGGGTCGGTCCAGACCTGCGTACGTGCGCGGGGTGGATCGATCATCGACCTGTCATTCGCCACACATGCGGCCGCCCGCAGAGTGGTAAGATGGAGAGTGCTGGAGGAGGTGGAGACTCTGTCTGATCACCTGTACATCAGATTCGAGCTCTCCACCTCGCCTAACGCTAACCCTGTTCAGGGCCCCTCCCGGCTCCCGCACTGGGCTCTTACCAAGCATGACGCGGAGCAGGCCGAGGAGAGGGCTACCATCGAATGCTGGACCTATCCAGTCGACCTGGGGAATCTGGAGGCGCAGGCTGAGCACATGCGAGCAAATCCCTCAAAAGGATTTGCGACGCTGCTATGCCTCGAGCCAAACGACCGCCACCGCGTACATCGGTCCACTGGTGGACTGAGGAGCTGGCTGAACTGCGGAGGGCAGTCCGCAGAATCAGCCACAGGCTCAAACGCAGCAGAGCGCATCGTCCTCCAGACTATGTTGAGGAGAATGGACTCGTGGGGGAATTCAGAGAGGCCAGAAAGGCCCTTTCGATAGCAATTCTGCGAGCGAAAGCCCGGGCTCGGGAGGAGCTCCCCGAGACACTGGACCGGGACCCTTGGGGGCGTCCGTACCGTGCGGTCCGCAACACGTTGCGGCCTTGCACCTCCACGGCTACGGAAACGCTCGAACCCGAGGTCCTCCGGTCGGTTATCGATGGGCTCTTCCCGGATCCGGGGATCTTCACTCCCCCCGATATGGGTCCAATCATTCCCGACACCTCGGAGGTGGAGCCTCAATCCATCACCAAGGAAGAGTTAGACGTCGCCCTGGACCGGCTCCGGGGCAGGAAGACAGCTCCGGGACCCGACGGGGTTCCGGGTCGGCTCCTCTTCCTGGCCGCCAACATCTACGCGGCCAGCTGCGGGAACTGTTCGATGCCTGTATTCGCGCAGGTCAGTTCCCATCGCAATGGAAGGAGGGCCGATTATGCCTGATTCCCAAGGGAGGCCGTCCTCCCAACGATCCGTCCGCCTACAGGCCCATAGTGTTGCTTAACGAGGTCGCCAAGGTCTTCGAGAAGATCTTGGCGGAACGCGTCATTAAGCATCTCGATACTGTGGAGCCGGGGCTAGCACAGACGCAGTTCGGGTTTCGGCGGAGGCGCTCCACGTTGGACGCCTTCGAGACACTGCGATCTGTAACGGACAACGCGGTCCAAGCAAAGGATACTGTCCTGGCGGTTTCGCTAGACATAGCGAACGCCTTTAACAGCCTCCCTCACGAGACAATCAGGGAGGGGCTTCGTGCACACGGAGTTCCCCCGTACCTCACGAGGCTGTTGGGCGCGTACCTCCAGGACAGGTACATCCTTTGGGAGGGCGGCGAGTCCGAGAATCACGCGATAGGTCGGCGACGCGTCGCGTGCGGCGTCCCATAGGGATCGGTCCTCGGGCCGATTCTTTGGAACGTCGGTTACGACTGGATCCTTCGGGTTCCGGTCCTGCCCGGAATAGAGCTAATCTGCTTTGCGGATGACACCCTACTCACGGCACGCGCTGCGTCATTCGCGGAATCCGTGGACCTCGCCAACGCCGGGTTGGCGATCGTGATCCGAAGAATAGGTAGGCTGGGCTTGAAGGTCTCCCCCGCGAAAATGGAGGCCATCATGTTCCATAGGCGGTTTCGTAACCCCCCCACGGACTTGTCCGTTACAGTCCAAGGGGTGAACATTCGTGTAGGCCCCCAGATGAAATATCTGGGGCTAATTCTTGATGGGAAATTACTGTTCAAAGCACACTTTGAGCAGCTAGTTCCCAAGCTCATGAGGTCCGCAGGCGCCCTCTCTCGACTTCTTCCCAACGTGGGGGACCAGGGGGGACGACTAGGAAACTCTACATGGGCATCCTTAGGATTATGGCCCTGTACGGTGCACCCGTATGGTCCACTGCACTTCACCGCCACAATAGGACTTTGTTGTGCCGCGCACAACGGGTCCTGGCGGTGAGGACCATCCGAGGATACCGTACAGTGTCGTGGACGGCGTCGACACTCTTGGCAGGCGATCCGCCCTGGCCTCTCCAGGCGGACGTGATAGCCAAAGTCCGGCGCTCCCAACAGGATGCCCTCGCCCGTGGCCTGGTCTATGGCCAGGCCGAACTCCAGGTGATCAGGACGCGGGAAACCGCGGCCATGATCCAATCTTGGTCAGTAGAGTTGGAAAACCCTGTTGCTGGCATTGACACTGTGGAAGCGGTTCGACTGCAGCTGTTGCAATGGCTCTCGCGGAAACGCGGGACCCTGACCTTCAGAATGACACAGATACTTACCGGGCACGGTTGCTTCGATAAGTATCTATGTCAAATTGCGGGCTGCTTGCCTTCACCCCAATGCCGCCAGTGTGGCGCGCTAGACACGGCGTTACACACGCTAGTCGAGTGCGCAGCATGGGCACCTCAGAGGTTTGAACTCGAGACACTTGTAGAACCGATTGAATCGCTGGGCGATCTCGTGCTAGCCATGCTGCACAGCGACGATTGGTGGGTGGGTGCGGCCAATTTCTGCGAGACGGTAGTGTCTCATAAGGAGGCCGCGGAACGAGATAAGGAGAAAGATGGTAGTGCGCATGACCTCCCTCCCTGAAATACCGCTGCAGGGGCCTTCTAGCATCTAGGGAGCAGAGGAGTCTTCACCCCTGTTGACGAAGTGAGTTTGCCTCTCCCGGGGCATTCTCAAGCACTTGTGCGCTAGGATCGGTGTAGGCGTAACTACGTTCTGTATCTCACGCCTTTCCTACCATAAGCGCGGGGCACATGGGAGGAGGGTGGTTTTAGTGGGGTATTGATTAGTCGAGTCTCCACACAAGCCGGTTGATTATTGTTTTGATTGCCTCAGTGGAAAGCCTCCATGATCAACAACGGTCTAATCCCTAGCAAAGGACCCGGTATGTGCGAAACGCATTTCCCCAGCCTTAAAATAAAAAAAAAAGTATGGTCGTACCGAGTATATTCGGATATCGTGGCAGCTGGTAATTGGAGTACACTCGGACTCGGACAACGAGGCCTGAACCATTGTAAACTCGGACTTTAAACTTTTACCAGTCTAGCCAGATCACTGTATAGAAACAAAATAGCGTTAAATAATCTGAAAATTTTAGTCTTTAAGACTAATAAACAGACTGATCAAGTAAGATCCATTATCTAGAAACCTCTAATATCAGATGAACAAAGGTATAAAAGGAGTCTGCGTAAACTAAAGCGTCAAATGAATTGAAGTATTTTAACTAAAGTTGTTTGCGTAAACTTATAAGCCTTTATAGGTGGTTTGCGTCTGTGTGGGTAATAGTAATTTATCCACCGGAAACTACTTCATCTTTATTCGTACTAATTTGATTATTTAACACTAAGTTCTCGTAACGCACTGGGGCTTCCTTTAGTTGGCTTCACTCTCGTCTGATCGTCTGAGACTACTGTCTAGAATACACTTATCGTAAATAAATACTCTCAGCTTATATTATCAAAAATATGCTAATGAACGAGCGATATTTATGGCCAACTCCGTTTATATAGTCCCTTAATATGCTTTCACACGATTTACGGATTTATACAGTGTCAAGCATTCATGAATATTTAAGTTTTAAAATAACCTTCATACAAATAGGCACCAGACAGAAATCTTAGTAACATTTAAATTGTATTTTCTTCTCCATTATTTATTTTAACGAGATATAAATCTTATTACAAATAACACTGGACCCTTCAAGTATCTGCTAACAACTTTGACATTTAATTTAATGTGTATAATAATTATTTTGTTTCGATGACGCAACTAAATTAAAAGCAAACAATGACATCTAGTACCGAATAGGTAAACTTTTTGTACAGGAAAAATGTCACACGATATAAAATTAAATATCGCTTTGCTATGATACTTTACTAACTCTCATATGTCTCAGAATACCAGAATAATAAATTGCCGATATCTCAACACATTGTAGTTCAATTTGTTGTAGAGAGTAATTTCAACCAACAAAAATAATTACAAACAGTGACATCTAGTATTTAGAAGATAAATTATTAGTTAGAATCATTTCTTGAACCATTACCATACCATTAGTCGTAAGACATTAATTCTTCTATCAACTAATAGATGCCACTGTTCTTTAAGTTTTATAAAGACTTAGGTACTTGATACTCGGTTTCAGTGTTTTTGTAATCGTTACATACATCGTCACTAGATGGCAGTATAAATGAACATATTCTTATAAATGATTATTTAATTTTATGAAAAACAATTTAAAAATGTTTATCAGTTTGAATTGTTGTTTTTGTCTCGGTTACTTTTAAGTGGCTTTACTTTATTACAAAAAAGCTCTCTGATGGTCGATTCCTATGTTCCTATTAGACATTACTTGTATGAAATTTATGTCAAATTTTAACCGACAGTAAGACAAATGAACAGTCGGTAAAATATAGGAACCGGGCTAAATACAGGTATCCTTTGGTAAAAAGATTGATTCGTACTTGAGGTAAGGTATTAGTGCCATCAAACGTGGTAAAGCGATCAGTTTTGAAAACGTTCTCAAAGGTAATTCCCGGATTCAAGTAATTCTTGACATTCCGAAATTTAAAAGTTAGTTTTTCAATTTATGACCGATTTAATTTGAAAAAAAATATTTTAAATAATAAGATTGTATATGATAAGAAAACACACGACGAAAGGGGTTCCGATGTCAGCCTTTAGAGATGTAAAGAGAAGTAACGTTTTTATGTTCTTACTAGCATCCGAGCAGGTACGGAGAAAGGATAAAATTTCCTGCAGCCGAGCCTGTCGTAAGAGGCGACAAAACAACCCACAGCCAGGTGGTAGGGTATTTGCCCGTCTGGATGGCTACCATCACTGGTCTGGCCTGGTAGAGTTTGTCGCCATAACAACCTGGAGCTGTGTACCGGCATTAGTGCCCAAGTTTCAGTCTCTCTTTAGAGAACGGCAGCACAAATGTCTATAGGCGATGGCAACCGCTTTCCATCAGGTCGCCCGTCTGCCTGTCTGCTGTGTTGGATAGGTAACAAAGATTACAGTTATTTTGCAGGTAGATGGAATAAGGAAGGTCGGATAGGAAATTGGCCTCTGACTCATCATATGAAAACGATTAGTTCAAAGCTAACCGTTTCACGCCGATATTCTGTGAGAGCGTGGTATCACACCGAACGAGCCTATCAGCATGGCTCTACCACGTCATACTATGTCTATACTGGTAAATATTTGAAGTAGGCCTTCAGGGCCAAATCCTAAACTATGCTAAATAGCGAAAAACACTTCAGAGTCTCGAGGCATATTTTCACGAGAATTAAAGTGGTGTATATGGGGGGGGGGGGGTTATTTAAGCTATGTGGTGCTAATAGGGTGACACAACACTGGCGAGAGCCCATGACTCAATCGCCCAAGAAGGGGCTACAAAATAAGACGAGTTGTTTTTTTTTTTATTAAACAACTCTAGTTCTGGTAACCCTTTTTTACAATTTAATTTAGAAAAGAGTTTTGAAGTTGTACACGCTTATTTTTTTTATTGTATGTGACATTTATTGAATGTATGATTGTGTTGTGGTGTACCTTAAGAATAACTTATTATATTAATTTATTCTAATTTTAGTACTAAACTTATACTAATGTAGAGTGTATATGTTACATACTGGTGTTGTGAGGAAGTACATGTGCAGTGTGTGCCTTGTGTCTAAGGTATATGTTTCTTTTTAATTTTTTAAAATATTTTTTTATTACTTAACATATAGGTACCTATATATATTAACCTAACTAGTGCCATGTGTGTTGTTTTTTCGTTTCTGTGACGACGAGTTGTTCTACTCTTGCAGTATATTAATTACTTAATTGTTCCTAATTTAACCTAGACTATATATACAGAAACCTTATCGTTTACATGATAGGCACACCAGTATTCTAATCAATATTAAATATTATATTTACATGTTTATGAGATTGGACATTTTTAATGATTTAGAGTTTAGACAAATGCCCAATCTCATCGCCAACTTTATCAGCGATATCATCTATCTATATTTACGTAGCATTACGTACATGTACCGTGAAATATGGCAACTTAACCAACGGTTGACAATTTTGGCATATGGTCTTCGACTTTCGTTTGCGAGATTCCAATTACCTTTAACAAAATTACAATTACCTCTAACAAAATTACTTTTCTGAGCATACAATGTCCCTCAAAAAGACACTTTGTGATACCTCTCACATAAGAAATATTGCAAACGAAAACGTATAATGGCAAAATTGACAACCATTGGTTAAGTTGCCAGATTTCATGGTATTAACCATAGTCTTCAATTGTGCTAAATTAGACATCAAAAAACTGGTGGGTGAAACGTGACGCAACAGTGTCGTTAGATTTTCGAAAATTGATTTACCATTGTCAGGAATCGTATTGGCTGATTTTGAAAAATAAACAAATTCTGTATTATTATACCAAATCATTGTGTTGCTTGTTTTTGCACAAAATGTCTTATTCTCCATAAATTAATTAAAACCACTTTAATTATGTTAAATATTGACCTAGAGACTCCTTTGAATGTTTTGTAAATGATAAAGCTTAATTTACATGCTCGCTCCAGCCTCCAATACAAGCGTCTGTATAACATTCAAATCCTGCCAAACATGTAAGGAATTTATGGAGATATGTTGCAGTAAAAACTTTAGTACGTCTCGTTATTATTATAACTATAATAATATTTTTCTTTCCTTTTATTGTGTCTGTCTTATTGAGTATGCACTGTTTGCTACAACTCCATTAATTCTTCAAAAGTAATTCTGTAACATACTTCTGTATAACACTTATAAAAAAAAAGAACTTGAGATATAAATAGAATAAGAAATACAAAGAAAAACAATTTTTAGCTAGACGTGTTGCTGGGGAGTTTCTTGCCGCTTCTTCTACTTAACGCCAATAGCACGCTGCGAAGCGGTGTACATAGAATAGGAAGTAAAATTAATTATTAATATGTATGACCTTCAAAAAGTGTCCTCCAGTGAAACTTATTTTGAATAAAAACTTTTGAAATTGAATTTGAATTCCCTATTTAGTATATATAGTATTAGGATTTAGTCCTGAAGCCCCACTTGAAAAAGTTACCTTGTTTAAATGAAATTTGGAAAGAATATGACTGTAATCCAAAAGCTGCTGCACAGATATATTTGTGTCACGAATCGTAAAGACCAATTAATTATAAGAGTCACCGACTTACGTGTATCTGAGTCTTAAACTCCTTTTTCAGCCCCACCTAACTTTCGAACTATACCTACAGTGATGAGTATGATAATTCTTTTACAGTGCAGGCTGTCAAACTTTGGAATATGCTGCTTTTTACTGTCAGAGAGGCCAAATCCTTATTAACATTTAGAAATTTACTCAGTAAACACACTATTTGTCGACAAATAACTGTCTGATTAACACAATTTAATTATGCTAATACATTTATTATAATAACTTATATATATAATAATCTACCGAAAAATATTAAAGAAGTAAAATCGTTCTTACTGTTCAAAAAACTATTGAAAAACCATACTTTAGAGGACTACTCTTTACTTGACTAAATAAATATATATATATATATATATATTTAATTTGGAAGTTATTTATCCAACCAAAAACAAATCTATCCATCTGTTTGCACTGCACCATTATTTTATTGTAAAGCTACTTAGTAAGTAACAGACAGACTGACTGACGAATACACGTAACTTTACTTTCAAATCGCTTTACGTGTTTTAATAAGCCCGTTGCCTTAATAAACAACTTGCATTGCTCCGAATTTTGTCTCAAGACTACCCTCACATATTACAAATAATTAACTAAACCCATTCGCGCGCTTATAGGGGTAAATGTGAATTAAATGTAACTAGTTGTTTCTCTAAAAAAAAAAAATTATTTTGACCCCCCCCCACACATTCCTTCGCCCCACACATATCCGTGCAGGAACGGAGAAAGAATACGGCGCCATAACAACATTGAGTTGTGATCCGGTCAGTGGCCAGGTTCTAGTCTGCCTTTGGTGTTATAAATGTCCATAGGCGATGGTAGCCGCTTTCCGTCAGGTGGGCCGTCTGCCTGCCTGCTGAACTTATGCAATAAAACAAAACTGATTTATTTCGCCTTGTGCGTTATTTTTCAAGCTATAAAATTACACAGAAAAACTTCGAAGTGTTAATATAAAATTGGTATACGGCTTTCAACCTGTTTTCATCACAACCCCACTCATAAACTAGTCTTAAACTTATTACGCTTTACTACGTTTCTTATCTGCCCCCTTTGGGTATAGTAACATCTACATATTCATGGCTCAATTTCACTTGCTGCGTATATTTGCTAAATAATGCAAAATTTCCATGCCGAAAAATCTTGTTGACTCGGTAAGGAAGGAGCGCATCGCCCCAAATGAGCGAGGATTTTTGTCCTATTTTTACCCTACTGACGGTAGGGTCTCACTTGCAGCGTTAATTAAAGATGTCCGCCCACTACAGCGCATCATACTAGGTACGTATCCGGAAAAAAATATTCTTTGTATTAAAAAGTATTAAACTATGCCCACTAGAAAATTCTGTCAGCGAACAACAATTGACGGCGATAATATTTTGCCGGTGCCGCGCATGAGACGCGACGTTGACAAAACGGCGCGCGCAGGCGGCGAAACGGGAAGCATACGGGTTTTAACCGTGTATCATGACCGTTCTAATCCCGTTGAAACTATCATTGTTAATTCCTTGCTGGACAATTTTCTAATAGCCCTCGTACATATAGGAAATAATGTTCACAACAAAAATATTCACATACTCTTCTTAACGCGTCTGCCTCACGTAAAAACACAGGTTAATTACTACAAATAAGAGAATAGGAAGCACACGGATATGACGCGAAAGATACGCGGATCTTGCCCGGATGCTACGAACACTAAGCCCGTTATGCATGGGTATGATACACTATTGATACGTTCTAGGAGGTATAGTAGACTGTATCGTATTTCTTGCCGTACCTGATACGTTTATAGAATGTTTATTGTATGATCCATTGGAGCGGGTAGACATCTTAATGTAAAATTTGTAAATCCAATATTGCATTTTTTATTGTTAGCAGAGAGGCCGACGACACACCTTCTGGAGACTGGTTACCGTAGCCTACGGAACAACGTCAAAGATGGTACCGATTTGCTGCCGTTCTCGAAGAAGGGACAAGAACCTAGCCATAATGTAGAAACACAACTCAAAGTTCGAGGGGTTGTAGGCATCCATATGATCAAATGCCCTTTCATATGGCTGAGGGTGGTTTTGTTGCCATTTACGACAGGCTGTCCTGCCGCTAAAATCAATATTTTATTCACCGGTCCAACACGGATATATGTCATGCAAGCACATAATTATATTATTATCATGTTATAGAACTATTACTATAGGAATGACAATCTTCTAAAACAAAAAGTGTTATTATGAAAGCTCCTTAATGACTATATGATGATGTCAAAACATTTTTCTTTCACCATTTATAGTTTTATTAATTTGTTTTTCAGACCCAATATACTGCGGTTGAAAATTTTAATAAGTATCTTATGTATTTTAATTGATTTTTGTCTATAAAATACATTTTAAATAATAAAATGTAAGAAACGAATGCCATTGAAGTTTACAGAGCTACAATTTTACAAAGTCATTTTATCCCTAATAGTGCCTTAAACTGCATTAATATGTTCAACATTTGGTGGCCGAATGTTTTTTATTTAAAGGGTTAAAAAAATAAAGCCGTTGACGTATAGCCACATTAGTGTGTATACATATGTTATCTGTCAATATTTAATTATCCCAGATGTCGCCGCACTATTATATTCTGTTTCCATGAATATATACAACGTTTTACCCGAGATATTATAGGTTTGTTCTAAAATTAGTCAAAACCTTTAGCTACCAGCCTGGCCACATGTAAATATTTGTGACAGCTAAGCGCCATGTAATTGAGCCGACATTATTTAACATGTTATTATATTGGAAATTGGTGTCATAAACTTATTTCAGTAATCTTTACTAATAGATACTGAAGAATATGAGCACGGAAGAAGTATATATTATACCAGGAATGAGAAATGCCTAGTATAATTTAATTCTGAAATGCTCCTAAATCACTTTTCTCTCGCTTTTGGACGTTTTATTATTAGTCTTTTTTATTATAGCTAATGTATTTATCGGATCAGTACAGCAATCTAGCGAGGAAACGTAGCCAGCCTTCTAGGCACCTTACTCATAGAAACGATAATTCAGGCTCAGTATTCTACTTATACTCTTGAGGGGGACTTGTATTAGATTATTTTTTACTTATTATTGTTTTAGATTATTTATGTTATTGTTTCTAATACATATTGTCGTATATTTATGACTCATATTTTATAAGAGTTCTAATATTTTATTAGAGCTTTTGACTAATTTGGAGTATGTTGGCATAATATGACAGTGATTTCTTATACTGTATAGGTTCACGTTTGGCCAACATTGCACCTAGTACCATATGGAAAAGCAGTCTACGGTGGAGCACGCTTACCTATAAGTAACCTGTTCACATGAGACTTGAAAACACGTAAATTGTACGTTTTAGGGAAAACAGACGGTAAGAAATGAATAAAACAAAAACAAAAAATATAGATAGATAGATAGATAACAAATTACAAAAACATAAAAAATATAAATGTGCACAATGGGCGGTCTTATCAAGAATATTTTCACGCTTTAATTCTTGAAAAACATGGAATATTTCACGCTCACATGGAAGCCAATCCCTTAGTTTGTTTGTACCCACAAATTGGGCGAAACCAACACTTATTACCCGCTCTGTTACACTTTATATAAATTGCAAAACTGTCCTGATAATGCGCGAGTTTATATTTAAATTGCTGCCGCAGTTGCCCTGCACTTGTATGATGTTTCCCAAAAACGTTTGTTTATTTATTTGGTTCGTTTACAGTTATTACAGTAAAAGTAAGTAAGTAAAAGTACAGTACTACAATTAGTGTGTAACCTATTACAAATAAACACGGCTTAGATTGAAAATAATAAGGACGAACATTAATATAATTACACAAATACAAGCACAAATTTATAACTTAAACTAGCAGTGACCGCGACTTCGTCCGCGTGGATGTTTTTTTCGCACAATCCCAAAAACTCTTATACTATATTTTCTATAACGTTTTTTTATCTTGCCAAACTTGTAAGGAATTTATGGAGATATGTTGCAGCATAAATTTTTAGTACGTCATGTCATTATTATAACTATAATAATATTTTTCTTTCCTTTAATTGTGTCTGTCTTATTAAGTATGCACTGTTTGCTACAACTCCATTAATTCTTCAAAATTAATTCTGTAACATACTTCTGTATAACACTTATAAAAAAAAAGAACTTGAGATATAAATAGAATAAGTAATATAAAGAAAAACAATTTTTAGCTGGACGTGTTGCTGGGGAGTTTCTTCCCGCTTCTTCTCCTTAACGGCAATAACACGTTGCAAAGCGGTGTACATAGAATAGGAAGTAAAATTAAATTTTAAAATATATGTATGACCTTAAAAAAGTGTTCTCCAGTGGAATTTATTTTGAATAAAAACTTTTGAATATGAATTTGAATTTTTTTATCTCTGATTTTTTATTTATTTATTAGCTTACAAACGTCGCTATCATTACAGTTGTCACCAACACGATAGTGTATAGTACACATAATATATACATGTATACATATTCAATCGTCATAACATATAATATAATATGCAGTTCTTGTGAATTCAGTCACAGTACAAATAAAAATGTGAATTTGTTGACATACCTTGTTCTAATATTCGCAAGGCTTGTGTCATCGGCGCCTTATTAAGCAAGTTGGTCGTGAAATCTTCTTCTTCAGCCAATCTCAGTCCACTGCTGGACGTAGGCCTCCCCAAGTACGCGCCACATATCCCGGTCTCCCGTCTTCCTCATCCAGCCCCTGCCGGCGATCTTACGCAGATCGTCAGTCCACCGGGCTGGCGGGCGTCCTACACTACGTTTGCCGAGACGTGGTCTCCACTCCAGGACTCGTTTGCTCCATCGGCCGTCGGTCCTGCGACAGACGTGACCGGCCCACTGCCACTTCAACGTGCTAATTTTGCGAGCTATGTCGGTTACCTTCGTTCTCTTACGGATGTCCTCATTTCTGATTTTGTCCATAAGAGAAACACCTAACATAGCTCACTCCATAGCCCGTTGAGCGATTTTTAATTTGTGGACCAGTCCCACTGTCAGTGTCCACGTCTTGGCACCGTATGTCATAATGGGTAGGACGCACTGCTCGAAGACTTTCGTCTTCAAGCATTGCGCAATGGTCGACGAGAAGACCTGTCGAAACTTACCGAATGCTGCCCAGCCTAACTGGATCCTCCTATTGGCTTCCCTCTCGAAGCCGTGTCTCCCTACCTGGAGCTTTTGTCCAAGGTAGACATATTCCTGCACAACCTCAAGAGGAGAACCATCGACGTTTACCGGCCTCGGCATGATATGTTCGTTGAACATGACTTTCGTCTTGTTCAGATTCATGCCGAGATCGACCCGTCGGGAGGATTCATTCAGGTCGTGAAATCTATAAATTATAAATTATCGTGAGCAAAGCCATAGGAGAAGTCATGACAACATATATATCCGAATGCTATTCAAAAGGCTTCCATCACGAAAGGTATTTGAGAAAAAATAACTTAATAAGTTAACCGATTACTTAGTACCTAAAAAGAAAATTATATTAAACTTTGTTTTATTATATAAGTTCATTAATTATTTTTCAGGTAATTTCTTATATTTTAAAATATTTTTGAAATTAGATTTTAACACTTTAAACTCTTTACGAGTTCTTAATTAATGTAATTTGTTAGTTTTAACGAGCTTTAGAAAGTTACCCAAAGGACTTTCATGAACTTATTTATCGACTGAAGCGTAAAAAATAGTAGTGCGATACTTTAACGATAAAATTATGAAGAATATATTGAATGAATGAATAAATCTTTATTTGTAGAAATACAGGTAACAGTTATACAAAAGATGGTAAACAAAGTCAATTGGTCTCACTGTATTTGACCTAAACATGGTCATACAAATATTTGGGTACATGTCAATTTAAAAAATTATAACGTTTCTAAATTTATAAACATACTTTGATTAATTATATATTAGATAGATAGATAGATAACACTTTATTATACACCAATACAAAAATAAACTTAAAGACTAAAATTATATCTAGTTGTGTACAAAGGGCGGTCTTATCGCTAAAAAGCGATCTCTTCTAGACAACCCCAGGAATGAAGTGAGATGATAATGGCGATGGTGGTATACGTAGCATATAGTACGAACTACTTAAATTTTAATAATAAATATATATATATATATATATATATATATATATATATATATATATATATATATATATATGTGTAGATATTTTATATATTACATAGATATATACTTAATATACATACCATACAAATACATATCTACAGAATATATAAATATTTATAAATGAATTTAAGTATTATATTCCAACGACAGGTAGTATTTTTTGATCATGGTTTTAAATATCGCTAGCGATTTTGATTGTCTGATAGTAACAGGAAGAAAATTCCAAAGCTGTATAGCCTTGTACTGTATTAAGTACAGAGATAAAAGAATGTCAAAAATATAGGATAAATCAGATTTCAGAGTTAAAGGTATTATGATCTTTGTTTTTGTTTCGAGTGGATACCGTCTCTTATATGCGTCGTCGTCGTCCGTCGACGTATGCAACACTAGAGGTGGAGTCAACGCGTTGCAATTCTTTAGCATGCAATATACGGGTGAATTTTTCAAGTGGACATTCACGGCCAAAATCTAAACTATGCTAGATATCTATAATAAAAATAAGTTTTGACGGGTTTAAGCCCAGTAATTTATTTGATTTTTATTATTCCGACATTTCAGCCACTTTTCAGTAGCCGTGATCTCGGAATGCAAAGATATCAAAAGTCTATGAGTATTGTTAAAGTTTTATTTAGCCTACCGCCAACTTGTTCATTTTAATTATTTAGTTTTAATTTTGTTTATGGTTTGAGCTTAAACTAATTTACCACCGCTTCGCAACATGTTATGGCTTGAAGAGAAGAAGCAGCGCAAGAAACTCTTCAGCAAACATGCTTAACTCTAATAATTTTATATAATGTTACATGCCGTCAAAGATAAGCGCACAGCTGCCAATCGTAAGCGCAGACTATTGTCTTCCCGGATTAGGAATTCTTTTGTCTTTTGAATTTGTAATTAAGAAAAACATGCTATTGTCTTTTTACTTGCTTTATAACCATCATTAACGTCGAACTAATCCTTATTGTTATTGTTTTCGACTTTGTGGCCGTTCGCAGGTGTGCAAATTACTATTTCACAGAAACTGAGTGTGCGCGGCCAAATTCTTTGTACTGTGTAGTTAGTATAAGACTATGTCCGAATGGAGGGGCGGGCAGTCAAGCGACGGCTACGAAACGAGTAAGATGTTTTCTAGTACTGTCGATTAGCGATATAGACGACGGACTTTGCGCGTGTCGAATTATATTGAATCGTGCAGTGTGAACTGGTTGCATCCAGTTTTATTTGTATTTGTTTTATACGTGTTTGTACATTTCTAATAAATTCTATAGTAGTTCCAACGGCATTTTTTTAATTCGAGTCCTGTAGCTCGTAACAATAATATTCCTCCCACCCATTTTAATATTGGCGGTAGGCTAAATAAAACTTTAACAATACTCAATGACACTTGACATTTTTGTCTTCCGTGATCACGGCTACTGAAAAGTTGCCGAAACGTCGGAATAAAAAAATCAAATAAATTAGCGCGCTTAAAATCGTGAAAAGTAGTTTTATTATGTGTACTAGTCGCGACAACTTAAGAAAGTATTATAACATCCCTTCCTTTATTTTATGTACCTGCCTTTGATGTTTGTATTATGCTTCATTTTGACCTTTACGGGTATACAGATCGCGATCGACTACTCGTTTCCAACAATCATTAACCGCATTTGAATTATTGCGCTAAAACCGACCTATTTCCGTAAACGGTCGGTATCTCAAGTGGCGCCATCTTTAAACAGGCGAATGTTCGCGGGAACAAGATTGTCATAACAATATAAATACTTATTCTTACAACTGTCAAAGTTATACATCGTATACAATTACTTACATAGGTACTTCATATAATCTATATATTAATACATGAAGCAAAAACACAGCAAATACTTTGTACCCCTTTTTACGAAAATTGCGCAGACGCAGGAGTATGAAATTTGGCACACTGATAGTTTATATAGAAAAGGAGTGCAGAATGGTAATAATAGGTTGGGGAAAAAGTCTTTTCGCATATAGTATGTATGAACTTGTAATAAGATCTCTTTGGCTATACCATTTGTATCTGGCTGGTTTTGGTATCATTAAAAAGTTTTAATTTTAAAGAAGACAATTCCAAATTCAAATTAGGAAAATGTGTGATTTTCATTTGTTTTTCTTATTGTTAAAATGAGTGAATCTAATGAAGTAATTCGATACATTTTAAAATTTTACTACAAAAAAGGTAAAAATACAACACGAGCCGCGGAAAAAAATTGTGATGTTTATGGACCTAATGCAGTATCTGTGAGATTAGCGCAAATTTGGTTTAAGCGTTTTCAATCCGGAAATTTTGATATCAAAGATGCACGTCGCTCTGGTCGCCCTGTTACGGACAAAATTGATGCCATTTTTGAAAAAATGGAGCAAGATCGGCATATTAGTAGTTACGATGTAGCTGGAGAAATTGACCACAAAATGGTTTTGGCGCATTTGAAAAAAGCTGGGTACACAAAAAAGCTCGATATTTGGGTGCCTCATAAGCTCACTGAAAGAAACTTAATGAACCGTGTACTCATTTGTGATTCTTTATTAGGACGTAATGAAACCGAACCATTTTTGAAGAAGCTGATAACTGGTGATGAAAAGTGGATCACGTACGACAAGAACATGCGAAAAAGATCGTGGTCAAAGGCCGGTCAGGCTTCACAGACTGTGGCGAAACCCGAGTTAACTCTCAACAAGGTGATGCTGTGTGTATGGTGGGATTGGAAAGGCATTATTCATCATGAGCTGTTACCGCCAGGCAGGACCATCGATTCTGAACTGTACTGCGAACAACTGATGAGATTAAAGCAAAAAGTTGAGAGAAAGCGGCCGGAATTAATCAACAGAAGGGGTGTGTTTTTTCACCATGATAACGCTAGATCTCACACATCTTTAGCCACTCAGCAAAAATTACGAGAGTTTGGCTGGGAGGTGTTAATGCATCCGCTGTATAGTCCTGACCTTGCACCTTCAGATATTCCCCTGTTTCGGTCTCTGCAGAATTCCTTAGGCAGTGTCAGGTTAACATCACGAGAGGACTGCCAAAACCACTCGTCGCAGTTTTTTGATCAGAAGCCCCAAAATTTTTATAGCAATGGGATCACGTCCCTACCTACAAGATGGCAAAAGGTTATCCAACAAAATGGCACCTACATACTTTAGTCAAATGTAAATAAACATTATAAAAAAACCTTTTGAATTTTTATATAAAATGCGAAGGAACTTTTTCCCCAACCAATATTTTTAAAAATTATGCATAAAAACACCTTAAATATAAATCAAAAAACATACATGTTTTTTTTACACAGACGCATATACCTATATACTTCTTTTGTTTATTGTTAAAGTCACATTAACAGTGTAGCCTTGGCGAAATCTGTAATTATAGAAGTACAGTCTTAACTATAAGAGAATCTTAATAATGTTCAAAATTATAATTTAAATTAATTATTAGGGTTGAATTTCGACCACCGGCGACCACTAGTCTATTATATTATGGCATTGTTATATGACTAACCAAGGATATTCCTGTGACTTCGTCCACGCTTGACTTGAAATTCCCGCGTTGTAGTAGCGCAGATTTTAAGTCTAAGAATTTGCTGTCGATCAGCGGAAAACGTATCGAAATCGGCCTAGTAGTTTTAACGTGAGTCGCGAACAAAATTGCATCGCGTTCTTTGTCGTTTATATAGAATGTTATGAAATGTATTAACTAATAAATAATACAAATTATTTATTGTTAATGGTATTTCAGTGATTTTATAACTTTATACGAGGTATTATTCACTGAGATACACAGTTGATCTAGCATTATAGTAAGTATGGCCGAGCGCTGTGGGCTCTCTGCCTTCTATCTCAAAAACGGTTGAATTTTTTTTAAAACAAAATTGTGGCAAATTTTATGCTCTTCAATTTTATAATAACTATTAACATCATTGGAGCTATAGAAACCGAGATAATCGCGAAAAACTGTTTTTGTGACCTTGAATAACTTACGGCGCAGACACGAGATTTTATGAGTCTTTTCAGACAACTGTTAGAACACCAAAATAAGGATATATACAAGTTAACAGCTTCTCATTCCGAGACTGACCCCTTTTTTGTTAAAATGACTGGACCAGAAGTGTACATTATAGAATGACGAAAACCATTACCATTCGGCATTCGAAATAGAACTAGATTTCTATAATTATATTTGATTTGTAAAATATTACGTAAGAGTTTAACCCCCCCTCTTCGCAGATAAGGGCATGTCCCTCGGGACTCTTACGTAATTAATTAATGGCCCCTTACCTCATGTACTTGAATTAATTTATTGAGATATAATAAAGGTTAATACTGAGTCCATACGTGCCATAATCTCAATACAGAAAACATACAAAACTTCAGCAATGCATCTACGAACATATTCAGGATATAGGTTTTATATATTATCACGTAGCAGTTAAGATTTTTGTATATATAGTCTTAAGTTTAACGCTAAATTAATTAAGCAGACAATTCATCAAGAGTACAACTCATCATGTTATTTTTTACTCCTTTCTCTAAGAGGTTGAGCCTAGCTCCCGCGGGAATGAAGCCTTAGTCTCTCGGTAGTGGTGCGTCACCCTGTTCAACGTTATCGTCGATGTAACACACAACTTTCTTTTTTTTCAGGCGGGGTCCTTTGTTAGGGATTAGACCAAAGCGATGAGAGTTAGCCATTGAAGATAGCGCAGCTAACAGAGTGGAGACTCAACAAGGTACCTTTCTCTATTTGGAGAGGTAACCCATGGGCCAATACTCGACTAAAACCACCCTCCTCCCATGTGCCCCGCGCTTATGGTAGGAAGAGCGTGAGACTTAGAACGTAGTTACGCCCACGCTGATCCTGCGCATCAGTCGTTGAGAATGCCCCGGGAAGCAGGACAGACTCACTTTGTTAACAGGGGGATGAATCCTTCGCTCCCTACATGCTGGAGCATGAGGCACCCTGCAGCGGTATTACCGGAGGAGATCTTGCGCATACCTGCGTCTCCGGGGCCCCGACTGACGTCGGTACCCACGGGCCGCATGCGCACCTCTCTCCCTTGCAACACACAACTTACTTCAACCCCCATATGGTTATTTATATTATGTAATATTCCCAGTGCTGGGCACGTGCCTGCGCGTTAGCAGAGATCATTATTATATTTTCGGCGTGTATATAGGTGTGAATTTGACAAAGCCATCCGGCAGCCGGCGAGCGTACTTAAGCTTAATGAATTTTTCGCATAATGCCGTATTCAAAGCGACTCGAGATGCCTGGGGATTACTTAGGAAAGCTACGGTTCGCTAGAAGGCGACTAGCGGAAAATGAACTGCAATGGATTTGACTAAAAAAAGTTAATATTCTAAGCGGGATTATCATTGAGAGTATCAAGTTTCACAACGCGACCTAGAGCATTATACAAGCGGTATTTGTTTCCAATGTTTTTGTTTATTTATTGCTTTTGAAAAGATCGTAATTATAACATATATTACTTATATGTCATTGAAGACCACGGGCCATAAAAATGGACCGAACTTTTGCAGCCCTTCCGTGGGGCCATGAGAAGGCCAAGATGTAGAGGCCACTTCTACAATGATGTAAACGTGGCGTGACTACACGTGTCTACATCATATGAAAATGTGCCCACAGACAAGTCCCGATCAGTGTAGAACTATTGTAGGAAATGAGAACAACAGATACTGGGTTGTTGTGACAAACTGCTAATGGAACTCTAATGGTCTGCTGCTATGGACATATTTTAAACTATAAACTACCTACATATATGTTGTGTAATGCTGTAATGTCTGCCTTGACGATGATATCCTTATAGGCTCAGTAAAAGATCAGCGCTGGTCGACAGACCAGTATTATGCTGAGACTGATGCCCCTTTTAGGACAAATTTCTTTTGTTTCTGTGTTTATATATTTTAACGCTTAGTTTTATATTAGTGTAACTGTCCTAAACAAAATGATTGTTTTTCAAATTCTAAAATTGATATCATTATTAATGGGTTTCGAATTAGCTAACATTAAAAATCCTTCTTAATCGCTAACGCAGCTATTTCTTGCGCTGTCTCTAAAAACTGGCGGCGGCACTGGAGCGTAATGAAATTGTTCATTATTATTAAAAGTTAAGTTACAATATTGCAAGTCTCATTATATACTTATTTATTATTTGATGCATTATATACAAGGTTTAGAAACATTGGTAATTTAGTTGCCAACAGTTTGATATGGGTATGGAAAACTAGAAACTTTAAATCTTGTCTAAAATCAAAATCAAAGTAGCTAATGACAGAAAAAGCTGCTTGCACATGTTCATTGTTGCTTTGATATTAATCATTATAAAGTAGTACATTGAAGTTGAAATAATCTGCCGGTATTTTTTTTGTAGTTTGATCTAAGTATTTTAGTATTAGTCTAATGTATAAAACAAGCAGCAATATTTTTAAAAACTAAACCTTGAACTCTTTAAATCTCAGCAACCAAATAATTAAATATATCAGATCTGTTTTGGAAGAACATCGTAAACGACAAATATAAAAGTCTACAGGAGACCTACTTTACGAAATGTATATGAAACACTACTCATCTCCGATTTTAGTATATGTATAACGTTGCCATTAACGCATATAAAGCCGAAGTAGGGTATAAATTATTTTAGCTGTATCATACAATAAAAATGTGAAATATCTAAATTCTGTCGCGTACGATGTTCTACATAACAGGCCCTATATATTGTGAATAGCTTATTGATATATTGAAGGAAATATTTACATTACTTCATTCAAACCATGGAAAAGTAACATTATTCATCGACTTCGCAACTTTAATCGATCCATAGTACTAGAAAGTATTTCTATCTGATTTTGAAGTCCATTTAATACCTGCACCATAAAGGACTTAAATTATTTGAATTCAGCAGCCAAACTTTCTACAGAAGCTGGATTGGTAGTCTTCTGCAACTGAGATTCAATTGCAGTAGTCTTATTGCGAAATAATTCCATCACGTCTGCCATAGTATCGGGAATAGACTCCATAATTTAAGTGACTTGCGTATTCTCGTGTTCAATGGTCAAGCACAGGATATAATACTCAATGACAAGGAGATACTCTTACTTTCTCACTTTATACATATGTGCTGATAATTAAATAATGATTTAAATAAAAAACTTCAAGAGCAAATTACATCATGAAATAAATTGATACAAATATTTTAATGTCATATATTAATCGCTATAATATTAGCCGTAGCTTTTAAAGTTCTCTGCATTACGATAGACACTGGTGAATTTTATTCATTTGCCCTTCCTTAGAGTGGTGATAATATCATAAATGCTCATTTCGCTTATTTGGCAACCAGGACAGCTGGCTGCTGCTACTATACCATTCCACGATTTGTCCCTAAGAAATGTCATATTTGTGTATGAGGTTTAACAATTCAAATTCAAAAGTTGTTTATTCAAACTAAGTACCACTGGAGAAAATCTTTTGCAGGTCATACATGTAAGTTAAAAATTAAATCTACTATCTATTCTATGTACTGCTTTGCAACGTATTATCGCTGTTTAAGGGGAAGTAGCGGCAAGGAACTTTCCAGCAACATGTATGGCAAAAAATTATTATACTTCATATTTATCTATCTCAAGCTCTTTTTTATATAAGTACAGAAGTATATTACACAATTACTTTTCAAAGAATTAATAAAGTTGTAGCAAACAGTGCTCAAGAGAAGAAATTAGTGCTGTAGAAAGATAGAACAAATTAAAAAATTACAGTGCAATATCTTTATATGCATACTAGCTGTGCCCGCGACGTCATCCGCGTGGAATTTGTTTTTAAAACACCCCCGATTTTGAAACATTCTTCATTGGTGCTCCGATCCTATTGGTCTTAGCGTGATGATATATAGCTTATAGCCTTCCTCGATAAATGGGCTATTTAACACTGAACGAATTTTTCAAATCAGACCCGTAGTTCCTGAGATTAGCGCGTTCAATCAAACAAACAAACAAATTCTTCAGCTTTATATATTAGTAAAAGATTTCTTCTGCTCGTGTGTATGTCACTGAACTGTTCTTAAACGTTTGGACCAGTTTTGATGAATTTTGTGTATGATCATATGGGTCCCGAGATGGTTTAGATTTACAATTGGATCCGGTAGATAGCGCTGAAATCGGGTTGCAGATTTTCAGTTTTTCACAGTAGGACAACGCCAGCCGGGCCCACTAGTGTCTTTATAAATTCCTAACATATTTCACGAATTTAATAAGTTTAAGTAATTAGGAAGTAATTAATGCCTGTCGGTACAGTTGCTGGCAACACCAACATAAGATATTTTTATTATTTTCAAACTTGCCACACTGTCGTTGCTTTTTGTTTTCTATTCCATTTTGGTTGTAGTCGAGTGCACGCGTGTTTGCGTTTTAAAGTGGTTTATTAAAAGTTTCCACCGCTAAAAATGTTTAACTTTTATACTTACAATGACCATAGTATCTTCCATACCATATAGATATAATATGTACGACGAGCTGCGCACACAGTTATTATAGTGAAAGAATCATAAAGGAACTTATACATCTTGATAAAGAGTGTGTGAACACCGCCATTTCGCCTTGGACGAGCGTTGCGAGTATGCTCGTTTCTGTGAAATGGATATCCGTACAGGAATGGAGAAAGAATATTAATTATTACTACTGGGCGGCCTGTCGTATGAGGTTACAATACAACCCACAGCTAGGTGGTGGAGTATTTGCCCGTCTTGATGCCTACCACTCCTGGTCTAGGGTATGTCGCCATTACAACCTTGGGTTATATTCTGGCATTAATAGCCAGATTTCAGTACCTCCTTTAAGATTGGTAGCATATACAAGAATGATCAGCCCCTAAAGAGTTCGTTTTTGCAGGTTCATATGATGTACATGACAAGTAAATTTATACTGTCTTCAAATTTGCTAAGTGATTCAACCGCAGTTCTCCTCTGCTCTATAACTACCAGTATATCTAGATACGTGTCAAATTACTAAAGTGCATTTAATAAAATTCCAAATGAAATGCTGCTCATTAAATTTAAAGCTAAATTTAAAAGTATCTTGCAGCCTTTTGATGAATATTATTTTTTACTGTGTAACGTTTACATATTTTCTGTGTAACGTTTATATTGTTACGAGCTACAGGACTCAAATTAAAAAAAAATGCCGTTGGAACTACTATAGAATTTATTAGAACTGTACAAACACGTATAAAACAAATACAAGTAAAACTGGATGCAAACCAGTTCACACTGCACGATTCAATACAATTCGAACGCGCAAAGTCCGTCGTCTATATCGTTAATCGAGAGTACTAGAGAACGTCTTACTCGTTTCGTAGTCGTCGCTTGACTGCCCGCCCCTCCATTCGGGCATCGTCTTATACTAACTACACAGTACAAAGAAATTGGCCGCGCATACTGATTTTCTAAGAAATATTAATTTGCACACCTGCGGACGTCCACAAAGTCAAAAACAATAACAATAGGGATTAGTTCAACGCTAATGACGGTTATAAAATAAGTAGAAAGACCATAGCATGTTTTTCTTAAGTACAAATTCAAAACACAAAAGAATAACTAAATCCGGGAAGACAATAAGCTGCACTTACAATAGGCAGCTGTGCGCTTATCTTTGACGGCATGTAACAATATTTTGCATAACATGTAAAGAATCTACGGAGGTTTGTCGCAGAATGAATTCTTAGTATGTCATTATTGCGACGGTAACAAAATTTTTTGTTTGTTACAACTCCATTAATTGTTTGAAAAGTAATTATAATACAACTTCTATATGTATTTAACAAAAGAGAGAGAGAGAGATGAATAATAATGAATATATGAAGAATATAAATGTGGTGTTGAAATTAGTAGAGCTGTGTCATTGTTTCTAAATTAAAACTTTAATCTTCTTATATATCTTGCATCTTCCATTAACACATCTTTTGGTTGCGCCGAGGAACATCTCCTTATAAATTCTTCCTCGCCATCAACAAATAAAGAATGCGCAAAACAAGACAAATATTCATTCAACCAATTCAACATTCTGCTGTCAGTGTTATCACCAAATAGTACATTGTGTATATAAAGAGCTGTCACCGCCATATATAGTGAAATGATAGTTGGAACACAATAACTTTAATTCTTCTAAACAAATCCTAGTAAAGTTGTGAACCCTCCGGGGACGAGTGCAGTGTGGCGGCGGACTGGTGGTGAGGTAAGTCACTTTTCCCTTGCTTCTTCTTCCACGTCCCTTTGCCTTCTCCCGGCCATCGCATCACATCCGCATTTTTACTATTTATATACTTATAATTATACCACCGTCCTTCTTCCACTACCAGCTCTCAACCCATGCTCTCATTTGATCGTCACTTATCCTTCTTTCCATCGCCTATTCTTTATCTTTTCAAATCTTTTCTTTCATTCATCATCTATCTTTCTCGCTCACACATCGTACATACTGTCCGGAAACACCCAACTACTATGTAAAACCACTAATACGTTCAGAAATATTCAGAATCCCACATAAATGAGATATATAAATAATTATGATGCTGGGAAGTTTGTTGCCGCTTCTTCGCCTTTAAACAGCGATAAGACGTTGCGAAGTCGTGTACATAGAATAGGAAGTAGATTTAAATTTTGTTTTACACGTATGACCTTCAAAATATGTCCTCCAGTGGAACTTATTTTGAATAAAAAATTTAGGCATTTAGTTTTTACTGAAAATGAATCTAGGCCCCTAAAAACAATACCACCACAAGCTATTATGTTGAACTAAAATGTTTTACCAACATCGGTAAATTTCGCACTGAGTAAAAATAAAGTTTTCCAATTTTATATTCAATTAAAAAGTTTTAATTACATTCTCACTTAATATCAGAGATTTTTCACAGTTAATCCTATCCATTACGCAAATGGAGTGGGGGGTTTTTATCTCGCCAACGAATGCTGTTAAGAAAGTACACTGAACTGTAAACACTGCTTTTAAAGATTTTATTGTTCTATAACAACTTTTTTTATTGCACGAGTTCAGCAAACAGGCAGATGGCCCACCTGATGGAAAACGTTTACCATCGCCTATGGACATTTGTAACACCAAAAGTTCAAATTCAAATTTATTTAACCAAACTTCTTATTACTTGACAAGCTATAACAAAAGATTGTGCTAAGGTACGTTATCCTGGTTGTCACATTCTGAGCGGCATATGGCTCCTAAAGAACCCTGCACTAGGCAAAGCCTATATCGCAGGGATCATATAATTTTAGAGTTTGAGTTTAATTACCTACTAAGCGAATTCAAAATATTTCCCCTCCCGTAGGGCCCGTACTCCAGTGACGCCTACAATGCATAAGGTGCTGCCTAGCTAACCAAGCACGGTGGGCGGCGACCACGCAACTTTTTTCTAATACTTAATTATTACTTAATTTTTAAACTCGTGATATTTTTCGAATGGAATGTCCGAATTGAATAATGCAAAAAGTTATCTAAAGGTATTGAAGCAGTCTTGAATATGAAGTAATTTATTTTGATAAGGATGAATTCCAAGATACCGATAAGGAGCCCTTTCTAGCGGCGGCATTTCAATTAAATTTTTAAAATAAAAGAACACTTATTGTGGCATAACTATAATAGTTAGACATATGCTGTCGTGACACTTTGTGTAAATAATGATGTGTTCTGCAAAGTCGTAGTACATTATTTTATTTTATCATTAATAGTTTTCGCAGCGCACGCGATATTAGATATTTTTTTTACACTTTGGGTTACATTATTGGAGTTTTAGTAAGGATCCCTAATTTTTTGAAAATATAATATAGCCTATGTCAACCATCAAGTGTAGCTTGCCAACAGTGAAAGAATTTTTTAAATCGGTTGAGTAGTTTCGGAGCCTATTTTTAATGCAAACAAACAAACAATCAAATCTTTCCTCTTTATAATATTAGTATAGATAAAACGAAACATTATTCAATACACATTTATAATATGGAAGTGTAAGCGCTGTAGTATGTTGCGCCTGTGTGTGTGCATGTATTTGTAAAGACTCCGCTGTGCTGCCGCTCTCTAATGAGACACTGGAACCTGTCCACTAACGCTGGAACACAACCCAAGGTTGTTATGGCGGCATACTCTGGACTAGGGGTGGTAGCCATCCAGACGGGACAATATCCTACTATCTGGCTGTGGGTTGTTTAGTCGCCTCTTACGACAGGCTGCCCAGCTGCAGGAATTTATACGCCATAATGTCAAATTTTATTCAAAATCTGTTGATCAAAGGTGCAACCAATGTGCTGCCGCTCTCTAAAGGGAGACTGGTACCTGGCCACTAATGCTGAAACACAACTCAAGGTTGTTATAATGGTATACTCTAGAACAGGGGTGGTAGGCAACCAGACGGGCAAATACCCTACCACCTGGATGTTTAAGTTTGTTTGTTTACTTGGAGGATTACTCCAGTTGAATGTATGCTGGATGAATGCTTGATCCTGCTTTTATATGGTTTTCAAGGAACACGCGGATTCCACTTTTAGCACTTTTCACATATGAGATCACAATCTGCGAATATTTAAAAAAAAATTTATGTGACCTACGACAAATTCACATTTAAAAAGAAAATAAAGTATAAATTAGACATATTGGCTACGTTCCACAAGAGACTCACAACGATCGCGATTTTTCCCATGTCACTAGCTTGCGGGCGTTACAATCATAAACTCTAGTGGAACGAATTATGTAGCGTTGATGTCAATAACGACAAAATACACAAATGTCATTGGTTGATTTGAAAATCGCGCCTTTTTCAATGTCAATCGATAGAGAGAATTAATGCTCTGTTGTCAACGCCCACTTCGACCCAGCTCTTGACATGGGTTATTGTGAGTGCTGTGTGATCGAAAATAAAGACGTCATTAGTGACGTTTTCGGCACGACCATAACGACCATGGTCGCCATGTGGAACGGCTGACGGAGCATTTAGGGCGTTGTGAGATACTAAACGAACGCACCCATTGTCATATTATTGAATGACTATTTGAAGTATTTAAGTTATTATAAAATTCGTGTTTTCAGCAAAATAAAGTAATAAATTAAAGAAATATTAGGTTCATATTAATCATAAAATTCAGGGCTGTATTCCCGTACCCGAATTACAAAGTTTAGAGTAGTTAAGATTTACCTACAAATATTATAAAATATAACAAGACAAATTGAATTAAAGTGTTTAGATAATAAATCCTAAGTTTTGAAGTCCTGCCTATCATAAGCACCGAAATAAATAGGTGGCAACACCACACTATCTCGGTACCAAATTTCGTCTAGAGCCGTTCAGCAGTTCTGACGTGATTAAGTAAGAAACATCCATCCAATCTTTCGCATTTTTAATATTGAAGTCTGTAGTACAGTCGCGGAATGAAAATGTTCGTCACTTTAAAGTTGACTTTTGCTTGCAAGAGTACAAGAAACAATACTGCCATAAATGTAACGTTTATAAAATATAGAAACGTGAAAAAATAAAATTACAATGTTGACAAAGACAAACGCTGAAATTAACAATAAGAAACAAAGAGGATATAATCACTACGCTTAATATAAGTATTAAAACCAATAAAAAGGTTTTACATGTCTAAACAATCTTATTAGATAAGATAGAGAATCAAACAACTTTGATCTAAGTAATTTTAAACTTTATTGTCAAATAGTTAAACATAATTTTCTGTGGAACACAAGTCTGTCCTATGACTTAGTTTGAAAAGGTAACAAGCGCTCGCGGAACGTCAAATGAATGAATTTGAAAACTGACGAACATTTTCATACTACGACTGTACATATTATATACACAGTTGACATGAATGCAGGTAGTCTGCTCGCTTCAACACACTAATGTTTTACAATCATATTGCATACTAAAACAAGTATTTAATTTTTTATTTGCATATCTTTTTACATTTATTAGTATGTCTGTACACCCTTTGACTATGAGCGTGACGGCCTTATTAACAACACGAGAGTGGGTATCTCCTAAATTATGCAAGCGTCTAGTTGAAATTCATAATCCAAGGCCTCCCTTACAAGTGAAACCTAGAAATACATTAAAAGTGACTGACGGACACTGTGTACATAAATTGGAATAAAGGTACGATAAGGTTTTTATGTAAATATTTTGGAAATAGTTTTTTTAATTCGTATGTAGCAGCGAGAGGTATTGGTTAAATGATACTTCAGATAGCAGAGAGTTGTATTCACTCTCGAGTGTTGATGTGAACTAAAGTGAATTAATTTATATTCGAAACGGCAACCTTAAGTACAAATATTAACAAGTCGTAGAGCTAGTACAATATATAGCACAATGTGTGCGCGGGACGGATGATGTGCGAGCGGGATAGAGCAACTATTAATATGTGCGCTCCCGCGTTGCGTTAGCTAGTAGCATAGATAATACATTATATATAACGTTACAACTTAGGCTTCGACAAAGATAAATTCCACGTATAGTCTGTAAAAGCACATTTTATTACCTGTAGGCATTTGAACTAATTGTAATCCTTTTATGATCTTCTTCTTTTTGTTTGCTTATTTATTGGCATACGTTTCTAGTATTGTGGAGAACACCCTATTGTTCAATTGTACTCGTTTACGGCCGCTTGCAGGCTGTATCATTAGCCAGGTGATACGGATTAAGTACAAGTTGATTCTAAGAAATTATTTCGACGACACGGGCGGGCACATTTGCATTTGTGCAGTATAAAACGATGGCCTGATTGAGAGAGGGGGTCAGTTGATCTATAACTACGATACGGGCGTGACGTGTGTACATTCAGGAATCTAATAGTGAAGGACTTTGCGCGTTTTATTGAATTACGATCTTCTGCATTATGTTTGGATTTGTTGTGTTCGGTTATATTTGTACCTGTGTTATACGTGTTTGTATAGTTCTAATAAACTCTATAATAATTCTAAGGGCATTTTAATTCGAGTCCCGCTAACTCGTAACAATAAAATAGATGAGCCTCTCTGGAATAAAATATAATTTATCCTGTCCGATAGATAGCGCTACAATCGATAGTTCTCTAAATTCCACTAGATGGTACCAATAAGTTATAACTCGTTCTAAATTGGAATAAAGGGAGAGACAGTATAAAATTAGTTAAAAAAAACTTATATAACACTAATTTATGGCTAAAGTGAAAAAATGTTTACAAATACTTTATGTGAAAGGGTGCGAGATTAGCAAAATATGACCATAAATTGTGGTTTCATTTATGCTCTTAAGATCTCGTTAGCGCCATGTATTTATTCAACGATATTGCACAGCGTCATCTTATGTGAAGTTAAGTGGACTAAATGGTAACTAATTATAATTTTTAATGTTCCTGGATCACTTGATGGCGCTAGTTTCCGTACATTTTTTTTTATTTTTCGATTATGTAGGGGAGATCCACCTAGGATGCAGTAGTTCGTTGTCCACTGACTAGACGTATGCTGCTCCCATAGTATCCCCCTTCAAGTACGATTATAAACTGCCTGAATTGTATACATTTAAAAGGACAAACTGTCGTTCTTAGAAAGAACCTAACATTTTTTCTACATGTATCTATGTGACAGTTTATGCAATAAAAGATATTCTAGTCTATCAAGCTTGGTTTTGTGTAAAATTTATTGTGAATGTATTGTTTTTTTACTATTAGTTTTTTCTATTTATGTATAGCGTCGTTTTTTAAGTCATTAAATCTTTTTTCTTTATCATGGGAAGTAGTTATTGTCACCTCTGCAACACGTCACATTTGCAACACCAATGGCGAAGCCTACTTCCTAGTACTTCATTGCCTAGTACTTCATACTAGGCAAGGACTGAGCATTCTCTATGTTATCCCCCTATCCATCGTTGCTAAGGCTCATGGGGCGCCAGTAACCACTTTCGATGAGCTGGGTTTTCCACCTGTTTGCCAGCGTTGCAATAAAAAAGAAACGATACAAGTCCTATTTCAAGAATTCATCTCGCCTTAATCCCCGTCAGTTCTATCTAGCACATAATCCAATAAAGTTGGTGTAAGTAAAAATGCGGGTACTCCGAGAAGATCTGCGGATGTGAAACAGCTGCGGCGGATTAGTGCGGATGTGCGGCTCTCATCCGGCGGCAGATTGTTCATTCGCTCTTTAAGAATTATTTTCAAGTTTAAAATTTTAAAGTAACTGATTCAGTATTTAAAATACAAATGTTTACTTTTTGTGATAATATTATATTGTATTTAAAATGACTTTGTAAATATAATAGAATATTCTTTATTGCATACAATAGAATAATACACATGAGTTCACAATCGTTTAGCTAGTACAATCGGCGGTCTTATCGCTAACAGCGATTTCGTCCAGATAACGTTCTGGAGATAATTTGACATTTCTAATAGTGGGTCGGTATTCAGTGCACATAGCTAAAATATATACAATCATATATACATATATTAATAATAAATAAAAAATACACATACATATGAATATACAAATATATGTACATACACATATATAAATTTCTGCTTACAAATTTAGATAGTGGTCTTTAAGGAGTTTATTAAAAGATGTCACAGTCACTTTGTACTTCTGATCTTCATTGGTAATGCATTCCACAACCTTACAGCCTGCACAGTAAAAGGTTTCTGACAAAATGTATTGGCGTCTTTAGTCACAGATTTGATGATGATCTTAAGAGCCTTGTGCTACTTTCTTGAAAGAACTCTAAGCGTTCCTTCAAAAAGGAGGGTGTTTTTGGGCTAAATAGTTCATTAAACAATTATGAGATATGAGCATATAAAGTAATACAATAAAAGAAAAATTATCATACTTAGTTATATTGCATTCTACCCATAGTCACTCAAGATTATAAGTATAATACTGAGCCCAGGTCACCGTCTTCTATGGATAAGGTGCCCAAAAGACTGGCTACGTTTCTTCGCTGGATCGCCATACTGATCCGTTGTCCGAGGTAGGAACATATTGTTGGTATTATGAATTTCACACCTTAGCCCGTTTTAATAGTTAAAGAAAACATGTAATACTATTTGCCCGTGGCGCTGCGTTCACCCCCTCCCCTGGTCTGTCAATGCGAAATAAAGTATTCCTAGAATTGTTATGGTTTTACTGGTGCCTTCCCATAATACTATTAAAGTGCAATACACACTATGTTTACTTATACCAACATTTGCAGTCACATATTTTTATCTATTTGAAATTTATGAAACTTACGTAATTAAGAAGAAGATAATTAGTAATCAATGACTGATTCAAATTTAAAAAAAAAAAGTTTGTTTTTTATTATCGGCAGACAAACATATTGTATACTAGCTGATACCCGCGAATTCGTCCGCGTGGTGCGGTTTTTTAACTATCCCATGGGAACTCTTTAATTTTTCGGGATCAAAAGTATCCTATATGTTGACCAGGGATATAAGCTACCACCATACAAAATTTCATTTGAATCGGTCCAGTCGTTTCGGAGATTAGCCGGTAGAAACAGACAAACAGATAAACAAAAAATTGGAGAAACATCTAAATTAGTTCTATTTCACTTTTTACATCCCCCTGACTCGGTTTTTAGCATTTATTTTCATTGTACAGAAATTCGACCTCTACAGTTTTATTATCATATATGATAGATAGATTCCCAAATTACGTAAGTTCCGCTGGTTTTATGGGTAATATACAATGGACTACTCTGGGGCCGATCCCAGACACCCAGACCACAGTGAATAACGGAGAAAGTTTGTTTCCGAAATTTTCCATGCCAGGAATCGAACACGGAACCTCCGTGTTCGATTCACACGCCGTGAAAGTAATGTTTAAATGATATTTGACTGTTGTTTCATTACTATCTGATAGACATTAATTCAAAGTTATTGAATATCATTGCAAATAAAATAAAACCGACTTCAAAATATAAAGCAAAAAATAAATATTTTACATACACCTTTCAACAACTTATACCATGTTAAAAAAGCGGTCTCAATATTCTAGCGGTGCAATTACAAATCTTTTACAAGTATGTGGTGCCTAAACTCGCCACTGTATTTTATTTAGTGTGGCAACACTAGTTCTAAATTAAAAACATCTGTAGCTGTCTATGACTATAGTCTAGGAAGTAATTATCTATTGCCCGGTTTCTGAGGTTACCAATTATGAGTTCAATAACAATCGATTCTATAAAGTTATGTCATAGATAAACTTAGGTTAACTGTTAACGTACAACTAGTACCAAAACTCGTCACTAGATGGATCTATTTGTAGGAATCGTATTTGTTATTATAAATTAACCATATGACGGAAGTAGTCAATGATCGGATAGAGTACACCTTAATGTAGTAATCGGAAGTCGTATAACCGGATGTCAACGTAGATGTATTTATTATCGAGCGACGAATATCGGAAATGGAGTAACCGGAAGTTGGAAGTTAATATGGATGGCGGAAGTTGGTTTTATGAAGAAAGCGAAACTGAAGTGGCGCCAAAGCATTACCGGATATTGTCACTACGGCGCGCTACGAGGACCTTAAATACGCGGTGTTCGGGCATAGAGTGGACAGTCTTCAATCGACCAGTCTACAACCAAGTCGTCTTGTGGTCGATAATTACTGCTTGATAATCGCAGTATTCTTGAGGGCAAATTGCTGCTCGATCCCTGACAAGCGTCGATGCAACTGTTGGAGTTGTCCTAATATTTCTGTGTATTAATGTGCAGTATTTAATATCGTAATTGTAATAATTTTAGTATAATAAACTTTGATTATAATATTTCAGATTATTATTGTGTTATTCTCGGCGTCGTGTTATCTGCACGGCGTGAGTCTACATATTGTTACATGCCGTCAAATATAAGCGCACAGCTGCCTGTTGTAAGCGCAGTCCATTGTCTTCCCGGATTAGTAATTCTTTTTTCTTTTGAATTTGTAATTAAGAAAAACATGCTATTGTCTTTTTACTTGTTTTATAACCATCATTAGCGTCGAACTAATCTTTATTGTTATTGTTTTTGACTTTGTGGCCGTTCGCAGGAGTGCAAATTACTATTACTCAGAAACTCAGTGTGCGCGGCCAATTTCTTTGTACTGTGTAGTTAGTATAAGACGATGCCCGAATAGAGGGGCGGGCAGTCAAGCGACGACTACGAAACGAGTAAGACGTTTGTAGTACTCTCGATTAACGATATAGACGACGGACTTTACGCGTATCGAATTGCATTGAATCGTGCAGTGTGAACTGGTTGCATCCAGTTTTATTTGTATTCGTTTTATACGTGTTTGTATAGTTCTAATAAATTCTATAGTAGTTCCAACGGCAATTTTAATTCGAGTTATGTAGCTCGTAACAATATTTAAGAAGGAATATCTAATATCTATTTACGTCAAACAAAAGACATGAATAGATAAACGCATAATGTCGGTCAGTTAAGTTGCACCTAGTTTAACTATCGTACGATGGTGTGTTCAGTAACGCAATTTTATAAGTTATTGAACCTATAGCGCTAAAGAACAGAAAAACTACAGTTAAAAGTACCTCGGAAACCGGGCATACTGAATAATTCCCTGCACAAGTCAAGTGATATATCTTCGTTATATGTGGAAAGGCGATGGTAGTGGTGTATGCTCGTCTCCAAAAGTATTTTAGAACGCAACGGAATGTATCGGTACTTACTCAATTACTTCCTGAGTAAGAACAAGTTTTCCTAATTCCAGTAGCAATTGTAGTGAATAATAAAACGCGTGTGCCTCCATTTTCATTAGTTTAGCAAGCTTAGGCAAGTGGTTTAGGTGACTCCGAGGAGGTCAGTTTACGACCGTTTCCCTCGGCGCCTAATTGATAATAAAATAAGAATGGCACGGTGAATTATGTTGGGTAAAGTAGCCGGTATTTGAGAGCTTTGCCCGCCTCTAAAAAATAATATTAGCCCATAAATTTGCCACTGTTGGGCATCGCTACTTATTTTAGGGAAATATTTATGTTTTATGGCTGAAGCAGGCAAACAGGTGGATAGTCTACTCGATAAAAAGTGATTTAGTGGAACACTTACAAGCCAATAGATGGCGCTGTACAATAATTGAGGTCGCAAACGTTCCCGAATCGTACAAAGAATATATGCAAATTTCCAACAGTAATAGACGGGCCTAGGCATGCGAGGAACAACAATAGCCTCGCTGGTAGATCCTTCCTTTGAGACGGAGGAGCGTTCCATCTCACTTCTCCAAGCATTAGAGTCAACCCTAAAGTGATTATCTTCTATTCTCTATCGTCGTTTGCAACACCAGGAGCGTTGCCAGGCGTCCTAGTGCAGAGGGAAAGCTTCGACGGAAAATTCCCTTCAGATTATTATTGTATGGGAGATGTGTACCAGCGAGAGGTATTTCAGATGGCAGAATATTCACTGTCGAGTGCTGATGAGAACTGTAGTGAACTCAATTTATTTGCAAACTGTAACAGGTATATACAAATATTACTAAGTCCTATAGCTAGTAGGCATAATACATTGTACAATATGTGAGCGGGACATAGCATCTCCTAATATGGGCGCTCCGGCGTTGCAGTAGCCAACAAAGACATGGCGGGCGATCCACCCTGGGAAATCTAGGTGGACGTCCTTGCCAAGGCGCGCCGCTCCCGACAGGATGCATGCGCTAGGGGCCTGGTGTATTGCCGGGCATAGTTGGAAGCGATCAGGACGTGGGAAACCGCGACCACGATCTAAACTTGGCAAAGAGATTTAGAATTTCTTAAGGCCGGCGTTGATACAGTGGAGACGGTTCGTCCCCACCTATTGCGATGGGTTGCACGGAAACATGGGACCTTGACCTTTAGGATGACGCAGATACTAACCGGGCACGGGTGCTTCGATAAGTATCTGCATCAGATCGTGGTCTGTTTGTCTTCCCTCTAATGCCGCGAGTGTGGCGCAATAGACACTGTGTTTCACACGTTGGTCCAATGTGCTGCATGGAAACCTCGGGAATTCGAGCTCAAGGCAATCGTAGGGCCGATCGATTTGCTGAGAGGACTGATTTTTCCTTTTGCAAGGTAGTAATGTCCCATAAGAAGGCCGCTGAGGGAGAACGGAAGAAGATAATGCATGCGACCTCCAGACGTCGTCGTCAGGCCGGCCTTTGGAGACGAAGATATGCGTAAATCTCCTCCCCTGAGTTTCCATCGTAGCGGTATCGCTAGCAGTTTGGGGATGCGGCGGGTCAAATCTCTACTGGTGAAGTTTGTCACCTTGATTCCCAGGGTGACCAAAGCTTGTTGCGCAGTTGGTTGTGGGAGTAGCCTCACCCTTGACCTCATGTTCTTCCACACAAGCGCGGCTATGAGACGCAGGTTTAAGTTTAGCGGAGTAGTTGGGAATGCCTGGAGCATAGTCTTCGCACACGTTGTGCGGCGCTTATCGCCACGGTTGGTCCTCCCTCCAAAATCACGACCCAGTATGGTACGAAATGTATTCCCCCTGCGTTATCAAAAAAAGCCAGCAAAGAGAATTTAACGCTAGTTGTCCCTTGTCCGCTGCGATTACTAGATGTATGCAATTCCCTTAATTGTATGTAGAATACGTTCTAGAAATCCGTTTCATAGTTGAGAATTGCGAATTTATCCTCCTTTACGTTTATCGAAGTCAGACTGGTTGTTTTGCACATCGATTAAATGTGTTAAACCATGGGGAATTCATTATTATGACAAGGATTAGCTACATGAAGGTTTTTTGAACGTTTAACAATCCGTAAAACTTTATTTTCTTCGTGATGTGGTAGACCGTGCTGAATTTATTATCTTGATTAAACCTCTTAAGGCTTCCTCGATTGGTATAATGCCATCTTAGATCATTTAGTTGAATGGTCTAAGAATCATACATCCACAGAATATCGGCGTGACAAGGTTAGCCTTGGCTATTCGCTCCCCATATCTTATCTTACATATTCCATTCCTCCTTTTTTATGACGCAAGGAGAATGTCTTTGGACACTACCCTCGGGCCTGGGGGACGGATACCGACGGGAGTTTGGGACTCCTGAACGACCGTACCGTCGGCCGTCAGACTACCCACTAAACCTAATGTGCGCCCCTCTCCTCTGTGCTTTTACGGGGTGCCACAGAAACTAGTTACGAGACACTATATCGGTGACGCCTGAACGCCTGGCTGGCGCTGGACGAACTCGGGGCATACTCTTCACCAATATCGGTATACTTAGTGCGAGTTTTTTACTACTCGATTACGTTGAAGTCAACGCAATTTTGTATAGGAATGACTTAGCGCCATCTCGTGAGCGTGGAGGGTGGGGAAATCCGCGGGCTCCCCTTTATTATTGTTACATGCTGTCAAAGATAAGCCGCACAGCTGCCTATTGTAAGCGCAGCTTATTGTTCTCCCGGATTAGGGAATTCTTTGTGTTTTAAATTTGCAATTAAGAAAAACATGCTATTGTCTTTTTACTTGTTTTATAACCATCATTAGCGTCGAACTAATTCTTATTGTTATTGTTTTCAACTTTGTTAGCCGTTCACAGGTGTGCAAATTAGTATTTCTTAGAAACTCAGTGTGCGTGGCCAATTTCTTTGTACTGTGTAGTTAGTATAAGACGATGCCCGAATGCAGGGGCGGGTGGCAGTCAAGCGACGACTACGAAGCGAGTAAGACGTTTTCTAGTACTCTCGATTAGCGATATAAACGACGGACTTTGCGCGTTCGAATTGTATTGAATCGTGCAGTGTGAACTGGTTGCATCCAGTTTTATGTGTATTTGTTTTATACGTGTTTGTACAGTTCTAATAAATTCTATAGTAGTTCCGACGGCATTTTTAATTCGAGTCCTGTAGCTCGTAACATTATTATTCCTCTACCACATCACTTTTAACTATACCTCCCATTCGTTCTATCCCATTCTAAAGGCTAGCAACGCGTTCGCAACATTCCTAGTGTTGTAAACGTCTTTAGGAGAAGGCAGCTATTTTCCATTAGTTGGGCTGTCTTATAAAAATTCTACACACTGGTTTAATGTTCAATTTGTTAGAAGCCATATTTAAAAAGGAAGATAAACTGTCTCACAAGAAAGTTAATTTAAAACAACACAACTCGCTTAAGTTAAATACCTGCTTTACATTGTCTCGGTTTAATTCAGTTCAGTGAAACGCAAACAGAATTTATGCGAAACTTAGTTAGGGTTGCCATATATCCGGAATTCTCCAGATATCAGGAAATATGTCTTTTAGTCCGGCGGCATCTTGGGTAGTTATGTGACATTTAGAATTTTCATAATCTTGATCCCTCCCACTCCTGGGCCCGGGTTACGCATTATAATGGAACGGACAGTATACCGCCACGCTTGTCCAAGGCGGCTTGGGTTTAATACATCGGTTATCTCGAGGTTTCATCACGATGTTTTACTTCAACGTTGTACGTGGTAATTGTAACGATATGCATATTGAGTCTCAAAACTGCCTAAGTGGTATATATGCGTTCCGTCCAGAATTCGAACCCGTATCTTTTGAGTTTGGCACGCGTGCGCTAGTCCTACTACGACAAATACAATATTACTAAGTTAAGTTTTATTTATTGTATTAGTTTAATAAATTTATGTAATATTCTTTATAAAAAATAATAAAACAATGTAAATTATCCTTGCAGGAACGGAGAAAGAATACAATTTCCTGCAGCCGGGCGGCCTGTCGTAGGAGGCGACGAAACAACCTACAGCCAGGTGGTAGGGCATTTGCCCGACTGGATGGCTACCATCCCTGGTCTAGAGCAGTGTTCCGCAAACTTTTTGTGTTCAAGGAAAACAATTTTTGGAGGTTCACCACAAATAAAAATATTTTTTTAACGGCGCACTCGGACTATACCTACGTACGAGTGAACCGACTCGTAAGTCAGTACGGGTAGCGAGGGAGCGGGGCCTCCGGCCATCCGCGCGCACCTCTCGCGTGCCTCCGCCCGCGCCAAACGAAACAAAACGTCTCGCTCGTGCGCTCGCGTGATTTATTTACCTACTTATTGTATGTGTAACTAAGTATGTTTCTTACCCTTACATTATTTACTAAAAATTAGTTTAGGACCTAACCTTATTTTTCAATGGCACACCAATCAATGACCACGGCACACCAGTGTGCCGCGGTAAATACTTTGCGGAACACTGGTCTAGAGAATGCCGCCATAACAACCTTGAGTGTTCCGGCATTAGTGACCAGGTTCCAGTCTCCCTTAAGAGAGCAGCAGCGTATTTGTAGCACCTTTGGTGTTGCAAATGTCCATAGGCGATGGTAACCGTTTTCCGTCAGGTGGGTCATCTACACGTCTGCTGAACTCATGCAATAAAAAAATACATGCGTATATCAGTGTTTTTGGAAATTCTACATCTACGATGGTCAAAAAGGGTGGCTTTTAACTTATTTTGACTACTCAAAATTTCCAATCTATGCGAACGAAGCCGTGGTCAACTGCTAGCATGTGATATGTCTCGCAAATTACTGTCGATGAATAACTTTCTTTCTAAGTAGACGTGATTTTTATATAGACCAAAATATGTGTTAAGTAAGTATATTTTTAGTTTATTGCATGAGTTCAGCAGACAGGCCCACCTGATGGAAAGCGGATACCAAAAGTGCTGCCAATGTGCTGCCACTCTCTAATCGGAGAATGGAACCTGGCCACTAATGCCGGAACACAACTCAAGTTTGTTATGGCGGCATACTCTAGACATAGGTGGTAGCCATCCAGACGGGAAAATACCCTACCACCTGGCGGTGGGTTGTTTAGTCACCTCTTACGACAGGCCGCTCGGCCGCAGGAAATTATACGCCGTAATGTTAAATTTTATGCAAAATCTGTTGAGTTCTGTCGAAGCCGTGGAATGGATGCAGGTCAGGTAGCCTAATATATATTCAAAATTTGATTCCCCTTCTAATTGAATATTCAACAATCCCTTAGAATCCATAAATCCTCTGGTACATATTTGTAAAACATTATTGTGGTTATCTTACCCTAATTCCAATGTCTAATCTTAGTTAATGTACTGAACAATTCATTTTAACGTAGTCTAACAACATTTGTACGTGCAGGAACGGAGAAAGAATACAATTTCCTGCGCCTGGGCGGCCTGTCGTAAGAGGCGACTGAACAAGCCATGTGGTAGGGTATCTCCCCGTCTGGATGGCTACCACCCTGGTTTAAAGTATGTCGCCCTGACAACCTTGAATTGTGTTCCAGCATTAGTGGCCAGGTTTCAGTCACCCTTTAAAGAGCGGCAGCACATTGGTAGCACCTTTGTTGTTACAAATGCCTGTCATTCAATAATAAAAAAAAAACAATATACTTATACAATTAACATTACTTATTTACAACAATACAATGATGGAAAACATTGTGATGAAACCTGCACATCATGGTAACCGATGTGTCAAACCCGCCTTCCTGAATTGGACAAGCGTGGTGGGTACATTGAAGTAAAAAATTAATGTTTTTCAAAATTAATAGACTATTATATAATTACGTATTAACAGTTTTCAACACAGTATTTTATTTTTATTCCGACGTTGCGGCCACTTTTCAGTAGCCGTGATCACGAAACCTCGGAATTAAAATTAAAAAATTTCGTTAAAATGTAGTTTTATTACGTGTATTAGTTGCGAAAACTTAAGAAAATATGAATTGTCTATTATAATAACAATGCATAAAAGTCCCACTACTGGGCTCGGGCCTTCTTTTATATGGGAACGCACAGCATACCCACCACGCTTGTCCAAGGTGGATTGGCGGGTTTGACACATCGGCTATCTCGATATGCAGGTTTCATCACGATGTTTTACGTCACCGTTGTTAGGACGTGGTAATTGTAACAATATGCACATTAGGTCAGCTGCCTAAATGGTGCATGCATTCCGTCCAGAATTCGAATCCGCGCCCTTTGAATTAGAGACCACTAAGCTGTCTCAGCTAAAAAAAATGTATATTTAAATTAAACCGGTTCAAACGGAAGAATACACATAAAACCAATAAATGTTTAACGCTGAAAATCGTTTTTAGTGTGACAAGAAAAAGTGATATAATAAACTTGAATGAATAAATCCATCCGGGCGTAGCGTGGCGCTCGTAAAACTTTACAACCGGGTTTTTCTTAGATACGCAATACATAAAACCGGTGTATCTTAGCTAAATACGTTAGAATGATGTGTACAAAAACCTGATATTATTCTATCCGGAGGAGCTTAAACCTGGTTATGGTAATATAATTTTGTCGTGGAGAAGTTTTCAGAGATTTGAAACTATACGTAGTTAAATTATAACGGTTTAATGGAATTAATCGTGTTCTTGTTAGTTTCATAACTTTTTCATTGTTATGTACAAACGTACATTAGTATGCTTAAATTAGCACCAAAACAAAAGATAATGATAGAAAGTACGCGGATGCTAACAAAGATTATATACGCCATTATGTAAACCATAATTTAAAGTCTTCACCGAAGAAAATTCTGTGGTAAACAAATGAAAAAAATAACATAATTTATTGAAGACTGGCATGTCATATTAAAAATAAATGTGTATGAGAAAACTAAATGCACCTAAAACTATTTATTTATCTGTTATTGAAAATATATTGCACTTATTTAGAAACTCTGGTTATTGTAGTATTTAGATTTGAATAAAAATTACAAGCAATAGTGAATGTATTTTAGGCCGCTTTCTGATTTGTCGGTGGAGCAGCGGTACGGTATTGGTATACTGGGTATCTCGGTACCGCATATTCCGATCATGTCGATTCCGCACTGCTTCTGCACTAACAAATCAGTAAGCGGCCTTAATGTTTACTTCATTCGACACAATAATAGTATGAAAACCATTATACTATTTCACCTTGTAAGAATGATTGAAATAATTTTTTTAATATCAATTTGTAGATTAACTCAACTAAACTACCGATCCGGTTATTCAAACCGGTTATAGTATATAAAATACCTGGAAACTCTAGCCATAAACTCGACGGTATCTCTTGTAATTAAACCAATTATTCTAGACAATTTACGCTCTCACCTTCGGCAGTTTGCATCAGAACAATCCTATTAGCAATCCAATGGAATTACGTGGATGCAGTTCCGATCACATTCCGATCCGGAACCAATTCATTTGATCCGGATGCATTTGGGATTTAAGATAATACTCTGAATGAGTAGTTACGTTAAATTTGATATCTATTGATGTGTTACGTAAGATGTGCTCTTAAGATGATGATACGGTTCAACCAAATCGATGCAATTTGATTGAAAGGCACAGAGCTGAAAGGATACGACGGTTTCAATGACATTGAATCATTCACGTTTATGTTTATATGGATTACTTTGGTTGATTCATCCAGATGGAAAGACAGAAGTGAACCATCTAACATCGCTTTAAGGGTTGTTTGAAATAATTTTATTGAAGAAACTTTCTGTAAACAGTCTCAAGTCATTATAGTGGGATTGTATGAACAAAGGCAAAGTAGAACCATAGCAATTATATATATGAGTTGTTCTTAGTATATTTGAATATAGTTAGAATAAGTCTTATTATTGTACTAGAGCTTCCACGCGGCTGCGCCGCCGGTCAAACCCTGGTACCCAACTCTTGTTTAAAGAGCAATCATTAGTACAGGTTATATCGTATTAAGTGTTTATTCGCCCCCGAAAGATTTATTTAATTTTATACCGCAAACTATCCCATCTCCTGGGATGAATAGTATCCCTTGTCTATCATTGGTATTAAAACGGCATATTTACCAAATCAGTCAAATAGTTTTTCCGTGAATGCGTAACAAACAGACAGACAAGTATACTTTTATCCCGGTAAGCCCCCGGTATGAATTTGTATAATTTATATATAATTTAAAATCGTTGTTTTTTTTTTTTTTTAATCCACTCCTGTATCATATCGAACAAAACAAAAAAGCTAATCGGTCAGGCCCTTTTTGTTAATTAAAGTAATTTAATTGTTAATCTCCACCTCTCTACATTAAGCTTGCTTATCAAGATGTGTTTTAGCAAAACTAATATTACATTTTTATCAGGCGCTCTGATATTACTTATTTGATTTTATTTAAGTATGGTTCGTGTTTACGTGTGTATTTTCTACTGGTTAAATAGTTGTCTGTAGGTTTTTCTTCTAAGCGTCTTTATTCGGCCGCATTCACCCGCTGTCACCGCGTGCATATGTTTAAATTCTAGTCGTGCGTCGGACTGGATATATAGGTTTTTTTTTAATAACTGTCGATATTTGTGCCTCTATTTGAGCGTGGTTCGACACGCACTTGGCCTAATTTGAAAATAAGAATTCGAATCAAAGAAATGTCAGCATCAAAGTTCAAAAACCAATTAACTAAATGACTAAAAACATTAAATTACAGCGACACGGAATGCATATTACCAAACCGATTGTAACACTAGGGGCACACACACGAACGAGCACACAAGCGCACACACACACATACACGCACACAAGCACGCACACGCGAACTCACTTTACATAGTTAAAGGTGAATTCATGAACAATTCCACTATATTTAACGATTTTGCCTTCAAAGCTCTAATTGTAAAATTCACGTCTACTTCGTATTTTCTCTTCATAATTATTTTTTCCTTCGTAGAAGTGTGGAGCGTACTGTTTTTAAAACCTAGCACAAGTCGGTCCAATTAAAAGCGGATGTAATTGAGTTGCTAGTTTCATGAGTGCCTTTTTTTCCTTTAATGTCCGTCTGGTTTAGTAGACTTAAGATCGTGTTCTTGGGCGAAATGAAACCAATTATATAAAATCGGCCAAGTACTTAACAATCCACACACAATTAAGGGCAGCATAGAGGTAACAAACGCAAACTATTTTGGTTATTTGGCTACAGAACTCAAAAAAGTGTTCAATCGAAAATATCCCATGGTCTGTATGGTCAGTCTGGATGGCTACCACCCCTGGTCTAGAATATGCCACCATAATGACCTTGAGTTGTGTTCAGGTATTAGTGGCCAGGTATCAATCTCTCTTTAGAGAATGGCAGCTCATTGGTAGCACCTTTGGTGTCAGAAAAGTCCATAGGCGATGGTAATCGCTTTCCATCAGGTGGGCTGTCTGTCGAACTGCTGAACTCGTGCTATAACAAAATAAAACATACAAATTATTATATTTTTCAATATTATGTTGTTGTAGCAGAGAGAATAGAATAGAATATACTTTATCTAATATATAAAATTCTCGTGTCGCGGTGTTTGTTATCAAACTCCTCCGAAACGGCAGAATCGATTTGTATGAAATTTTGTGTGCATATCGGGTAGGTCTGACAATTTTTCATACCCCTAAATGATAAGAGTGACCCACCCTTTAATATTTTGTTTTTTTTTCAAAATTTCTTATTTATATTTTATTATGATTTAGCATTAAAAAATACATACAACTTAAAAATTTCACCGTTCTACGATCAACCCCTATTTGTAATAGCGATATTAGTACTTTAATAATTTAACTTACTTAAAATTACTAGAAATAATTTAAATGGCAAAACAACGTTTGCCGGGTCGGCTAGTTATACAATACAATTAATGAAATAATACATAAAAAGAGAAAGAAAATCTTTATTCGAAGAAATAGTGACGTAATTACATTTCTTATTCATTAGCACAAACAGCTTAGAATTAGGTACAAATGGCGGTCTCATTGCTGGCAGCGATCTCTTCCAGACAACCTTGGGATGGAGAAATATGGCACAAAAGCTAGGGCAGGGTTGTGCTGCATAATATTTTTAAAAATGTTACATATCACATATTAATATTATTATATAAATATACATACATATGTTTGATTATAAAACTTGGTTATATTGAGCGGTGTTTCTAGTCTCATTTTCACTGATGATCTGAGGAATTTCTCCTGATTCACATTGAGAAATTGGAAACGTTCCTTACGATAAGGAGGAGACTTGGGACTAAAGAATACATTGTATAATAGAGACAGGATATGCGTTTCCGGCGAAGGCGGATAGGAGGGAGCCACTTGAGTACAGAGAGTAATTTTAGAAATTATTATTATTTTATTTGGCTTTTTTATTTATTTGTGTTATATTTTATTTGTATACAAATTCCTGCGCTCGGACAGCCTTTCGTAATATGTGACAAAAGAATCCACATTCAGATGGTAGAGCATTCGCCAGTCTATATCAATACTACTCCTAGGGAGCGATTTCAAATATCTCACAACGCCCAAAATGCTCCGTCTGCCGTTCCACATGGCGACCACGGTCGTTATGGTCGTGGCGAAAACGCCACTAATGACGTCATTATTTCTCGATCACACAGCGCCCACAACGACCCATGTCAAGAGCTGGGTCGAAGTGGGTGTAGACCGCAGACCATTAATTATCTCTATCGATTGACATTGAAAAAGGCGCGATTTTCAAATCAACCAATGACATTTGTGTATTTCGTCATTATTGGCATCAACGCCCCATAATCCGTTACACTAGAGTTTATAATTGTAACGCCCGGAAGCAAGTGGAACGGGAACAATCGCAGTCAGGAAAGTGGTCGTTGTGAGTCTCTTGTGGAACGTAGCCCGAGTGTAGAGTAGGTACTATACTTCTATACCAAACGGGCCCTATGGTGAGCCTCGCTTTGCATGTAATTGGGCGTCTTTCAAACGAAGAAAACACACAAAGTAAATTACTATATTTGTTTGTTATGTGGCTCACAAAATAATATTCTCACCACCTACATCGCCAGATTAGGTTAAATTATTCCTTAAGTTAGGTTGCCGGGAAGAGATTGATTTAAGCGATAAGGCCGCCTATTTTTTCTACCATGACAATATTGTAATTGTGCATTTTTAAAATTGTTTATGTGGTGAGTTATAAAGTGTTATCCACTCCACTCCACTTCACTCCGCTCCGCTCCACTCCACTTCACTGCGCTCCGCTCCACTCTATTCTATTCTATCTCAAAGCACCAGGTAGCCTTCGGTAAATCTTCGGCGATGTTGAGAAACTCGAACGTCCTGAAAGAGTTGGACTGGATGAAAACTATTCACATTCAAAGTAGACGGTATGTCGTAGAGTTGTCGATGCTGCCCGCTGCAGATGAAGATGCAATATTTCCTATAGGACAAAGATCCAAAGATGTCGGCAAAATCGCAGCAACACGACAATACGTCATAAAACTACACAAAACTGTCACCAAAAAGCTCGTTCTGCAACATCGTGGCAATTAAGCCGTGAAAAAGTCAAAGACAACATCTGTTATGCAGATTGAGTTTTGCATTTTTCAGTGACTCTTGTCGTGCGAACGGAGTTTACACGATTTGTTTTAAGGCATTTTCAAGTGAAACTATTTATCTAGGGCATAGGAAAATATTTGTGACGCGTTAAAACTCCCATCATTAATTGATGTATAGTCAAGGTGGCGAAGTCCGTCAGTGGGGGAACTCCATACACCTCTCATTATTTCCGTGTTTGAATAGTTAAGTTGACTAATCAGCCAGTGAAGCTAAGACACTATTAAATTCTGTCTTCGAATTGTATTTGGCGTTAAAATCCGTTAAAAAAAAAGCGAGCGGTGTACGAACTTACCCCATTAACGGACTTCGCCACCTTAACTATATATGTGATTTGATTATAGCTCTTAAAGGTTTAAATGATGCGATACCACGCTCTTATAGATTATCGGCGTGAAACGTTTAAAATACATTGTAGAATGACAAGGAACAAGTTATTAGTATCGATACAATTATTTATGAAAAAATTTATTTTTCATTTCAAAAAACTTTTCCAATATTTCAATTTTCAAGATTAACGGATACAACACATCATCATTATATTAATACGTGAAGCAAAAACTTTGTTACCCCTTTTTACGAAATTTCGCACACTTATAGTTTATATAGAGATGGAGTGTAGAATGGTAATATTTTTTTAAAATTATGCTAAAAAATATTTTAAATCAATAAAATAGATATTTATAACTTAGTTTATTTTTAGTTTTTAATAGTTATAATAATATAATAAGTTTGTTTAATTCTGTAATTTTGGGATAAGAATTTAATGCATATTTTATATATGAAAATTTTTTGGAGGACTAAAAAGTATTTCATGTACTTATCTACTCTTTTCATAAAGAATTATAAAAATATTTTTTCGAAGTTATAAAATACACTACCATGTATTTGACACACACGCATATATACTGTTTTGTTTATTGTTATATTCAAATAAACAGTGTAGCCTTGGCGAAATCTTTGATTATAGAAGTGTAGTCTTTGACAACAGAACCTTAATAATGTTCCAACTTATAATTTAAATTAATTATGGTCGAATTTCGACCACTGGGCGACCACTAGTTGAAATAAAGAAGCGTGTAACGAATTGATGAATTTTTGTTTTGAATTTGTTTCAGTATGATAGCTGTATATGACCGTTGTTAGATGTTACAAAAACATCACATGCTTCCCTAATGACCTTATTAATTAAAAAAATATTTCATTGAAGGGTAGTTTATTTTAAAAGCTTTAATATGGTTCTGTAATCAAAGGACTATAACGGGGGTCGTTTGTGCAAGGAATGATCTACCTAATTTAATAAAGATGTTTATAGATATTTGGAAGAGTAAGTAGCGGATAATATATTATCTGCTTCATCATATTTCCAACATACAACGATTATAAGATTCAACTATGTAAAGAGAAAAGTTAGTGCCTCATATGATTTAATCCGACGATTTCTCAGTTGAAAGCAAGTATCATCCAGTGAGCAGCGCTCTTTCACGCTCCTTGCGTTCTTAGAAAGAATCTGCTTTGTTGGGGCATAGAATAAATATGTTGTAAGTTGATTCATGCTTATACTGTTAAATGTAAGCGTCAGAATTTTTGGCATTTGTATACAACAAATACTACATGTGTGTGTGCGTTGACTGACAAATTTTATCCAATATAATCAAGTCATTACCTTCCGGAAATTTATATTTATTACACTGAAAGACACACAGAGTGACTGTGAGTTAGATCCGATATTAGAGAGAGAGAGAGAGAGATAAAACTTTATTGTACACCATTAAAGAAAGCACAGAAAAACTTATAGCCTAAAAATATTCTAAATGTGCACATTGGGCGGTCTTATCGCTGAGAAGGATCTCTTCCAGAAAACCCGTGGCAGGAATAAAACAAATTCAATTTGTCAATGGTGGTATTATACGATATGTAGTTACTTACATTATATTTTATTCAATAATAAACATATAAGTATATAAAATATTAGATAACTATATTTAATATAGAATTATATTTAATAGACATATATGAATACACCTATTAATATTATATATATTACGTCAAAATATCAAACATCACTATGTTGTAGGTAGTGTTTTTTGTCATGTTCTTAAATATTGTTAGTGATTTGGCTTGTCTAACAGTATATTATTGCTAATAGAAAGAGACATACAGTATTTTATTAAGTGTTCGCTATTACCAACTACCACAACGGATTCGATAAATCACAAATCGTCGCGAAAGAGACTCGTTTCATACCTAGAAAGATGCGCGAGGCATTGATTGGCAATTTTTATTGAAATAAAAAAATTGAAATGTGTGCTGGGACACATAGTAGAAGTGAAACTTCAACGGACAAGTGGGAAAATTAATGGCAAAATTTGAACTTGAAGTTTTACGGGCAGGTTTTCAAACTTGGACAAGTACATTAACAATATGCCCGTAAAACTTCAAATTAAAATTTTGTTGCGATTCGTTTTGCCACTTATCCCTTGCCATACGTTTTTCCATTTGTCCGTTGAAGTTTCACTTCTACTATGTCTCCCAGCACACATTTCGATTTTTCGCTGGCTTACTGCAAATTATGATTTGGTTAGGTACATTTTAATGAATGCATTTTTTATTTAATATATTTTATTTTATCAAACAAAAAAACTGAATTCGATCCGGAACCAAAAAACGCTTCCATAGTCTTCTCTAAAATTATGCTGCCTCTCACCACGTCTAGTCTAAATTTATGCCGTTCCTCCACGCGGCCGTGACGCTTTTTCGTGAAAGAAAAATCCTAAGAGCCGCCCCAGTCTATGTAGAACTTTCACTTCAAAAACGCCCAAATTTCAATAGATAAGATGGTTGGCAAGTGCTATCTGTTTGGGATCCGATCATTAAAACTATTAAGATCCAAACTCCCACTTATCTGTTTTACTTTAGCTATAAAAAATTAAATGGTTAAGGCTTCTGTTGCTGCAAAAGGTCGAAAGTGGGGTGCAAACGAAACAAGTTTTCGTTGGTATTTACTGAACAATAATTTATCAAAAAACTTATGGTAAATCTTCACGACATGAGACGGAACGTGGTTTTTTCCTAATTTTTGTATAATTTTTAAGTTTAGCAAATAATTCAACAAATCATCTCCAAATTACTAACATGAAACCATTTTACGCCTTCAATTTTTATTAAAACAAGATAATAAAAATATCTAATCTTTGTTAAAGAAAGACAAATAACTTGGTTTTATTATTTTTTAAATACTACTTTATTTTATTCATAATAAAATAATAATGCAACTGAAAATCGACCGCGTCTATGGAATCTTCCCTACCGCCTGAAAAATCAATACCGACAAAACCTCAAGGACGTTGAACGTCTCAGTGGTCAAAGTTGTGTATTTATCTGTGGAATTTGAATTTGCCGCCCGCCGTATTGCAGCACCACCTATCTGGTCTAATTGTGAATCTTTACGAGACTTGAATACACACAAAAATGTAATTAAAATCGGTCCAACTGTTTAGGAGCAATTCAATGACATAGACACGAACGATATAATTATAATTATAATTAAATCTGCAGGGGGGCTTTGCGGCGAAGCCTTAGGTGAGTAGCGACACTCCGCCTCTCATGCTCTCATGCTTGTCTTAGCCAGCCGGCACGGAGTGGAGATCGCTAGAGCAAGACTCAAGCTCCAGGGGAGAAAGTGATAAATCGCATAACGTCAGAAGTAGCTTCGGTGAACCTGCAGCTCATCTCTCTATACCCCTTAGCCACTCACAACCATTTCGCCGCTGTCTTCTATGGCATTTTTGGGGGCCCATGCAGGGAGTGGCGAGTCATCGTCTGCCCATTTTTCCATGTTCCCCGAACATTGCGACGGACAGATGCCATTGTCCCCATATTCCCAGACCCCTAGTACCACTAGCAGGCACCCCAATAGCCCGGTACTTTTTCTTTTCATTTCCCACAATAGTCCTACACTGGCCGGGGCTTGTCCTTGTGGTGCATTATTATATGGTGTAGACAGAGATAATCGCCGGTCAGTGTCACGCCACATTCAGATTAGATTTGTCAAGGGGCCTGTACATGTTGGCCTTCCCATGACCCCAAGCAAGCCCTCCAAAAGTCCGGGGTTTTTTATGGCCCGTGGTTTTCAAGACATAACATTATTACTATAATTATATAAAGAAATGTGTTGTTCTGTTCTTCTTTTTAATCTTTGACCACAATTCTTGGACCGATTTAACTGGGAGTTTATTTTGCGGCTCATAGCGCGTTCCGCCACCATTCTCATTTCATAAACTGACTCGTTTCAAATTTCACAATCCATTGCAGTTTTATTTTTATTCTCCATTCAACGCCTCGAGTCTTAACGAGCGATGGATAGGGGTTAAGTGATTTTAACGTGGAATTTTGTGAGAAAAGGTGAAGAATAATGGCATTGTGCATTTTAAATTACAGAGGCTCCTTTTGAGTAACGAAGAGGGTTTTTGTCAATATTTTTGAATGAGATTTTCTAGGAATATTTATTGGGAATATTTTTTAGTTTTTTTTTTTTTTTTTGATTCTTAGTACTATTAAAATTGCATTTCGTAGTTTATATAGTTTTAGGGTTCCATAGTCAATTTGGAAATCTATCTATGCCGCCTCCTTCGGGTCCCGTACGTGGGGGAAGGCCCAAGAAATGCTTGCTTGACGTTGTGAAGGATGAGATGAGTACCAATGGTCTCAAAACGAGAGTTGCTGAAAAATGTATCCTAAGTGTTAATTCGGGATATAAGCCAGCCTCATATTGAGTTTCATTCATATATGTTCATTAGTTTCTAAAAAAGTTGCGATCGCAGCACCATCTTTTCGGCTGTTTTCGTCTATCCCACGGAAACGACGTTACTTATCGGGATAAAAAGTATCCTAAGTTATGCCCCGTGATGTAAGTCAGCTCCGTTTCGAATTTCATTTAAATCCGTTCAGTAGTTTTTGCTTTATGCTCTAACAGACAGACAGACAGTAAGAGAGATAGACAGACAGACAAAAATTCTAAAAATTGCATTTTTGATATCTGCTGGTCCGAATGAGCCCCCGATTTTTTCATATTTTTAAACGCATTGTGTAAACTCGCAACTATTTACAGATTTATTATAGTGTTACGAGTTACAGGACTCGAATTAAAAATGCCGTTGGAATTACTATAGAATTTATTAGAAATATACAAACTCGTATAACACAGGTACAAATATAACTGGACGCAACCAGTACAAACTGCACGATTCAATAACGCGCTAAGTCCGTCACTATATAGCTCATCGAATGTACACACGTCTTGCTCGTATCGTAATCGTCGCTTGACTGCCGGTTTCTCCGTTCGGGCATTCCTTTATACTCAGCTTACAATATGTCACGACCATGTAAACAATGGTTTCCAAAAATCACACCTGGCCACTGCACCTATCATAAAGGATTACAATACACAATAGGCGGCTTTTCTAATTACAAATATTAAACACAAAGTAAACAAAAGAAGTCCAAATGCGGGCAGGTAATAAACTGTGCTTTATGGCCGGCGTACATTCACATTTGTCTACGTGCTTCGTGGAATTTTGGATAAGTTGTAACAATAGTGTAGATTAGCGACACCTAAATTGTATGTTTCAGGATAAACAGACGACGGTTAGTAGTTCCACTCTTTAACGGTACGTATTACATAAGTGGAAGCATAGCACTTCGTGCGCTTAGTTGGTATTTCCACAATATGTCAATGGCGTGAGCTCGTATGTCTATTTATACGGTGGTAAAAAGAAGGAGGAACTAATTCATACAATTCCGCGTCATACTCGCCGTAGTATGTCCTATAGAATATCGACAAACTAGTGACTCGATATCGAATAGTTGGGTATCGCCTATTGGCTTTCCAGCCCTTCTTTCACTTGACTCGAGTGACTCGAGTGTCAAGACCGAATACCAGCTCCGAGGTATTTGGCCGAAACATCCTAAAGATTAGAGCTGCAGTCCAATTCTGCTATTTCTATATGCTAGTGTTGTGAAGATATTCAACGCACGATTTCATTGCAATGGTGTCGAAAATTCGTATTCTACTATATCCGTAATATCTTTTCGATAGCGACACGGTGGAATAATATTAAAAAAATGGTATTACCATTAGCAGAAATTGCGTTAGCCGCAATAATTATTGAATAATTAACAAAATTTTAAACATTTATTTCGCAAGTTTTCGGTTATAAATATTTACAAAGATCTAGTGGCATGCCAATACAGACACACTTTGAAAATGAACAGAATACCGAAATAGCCGGCTAACCTACGATTGAGACAATAGTGTCCGGTGATTTTGATGAGATAGTAATAGCAGAATTACATAATTATTATAAAGAATACCAGCAGAACTTCTCCACAGTCCGAATTTCGAATTCATTAACCTAAATATTTGGTCGCATCTGCCCACTGTTCTATTATCTTAACTCGTTTCAAAACTACCCGCAATAAATCCGATAAAAAGGCCGGTATTAAATGAAAATGGTCCACTTGTCGACATTATATTGTAATAAAATTGTCGTAAAAGACCGTTTAGTCCCGCGGGCGGGTGCCGGGCCTTTCCCCCGGGACAATAAGCCCCGGAATTGACTCCGGGATTCGAGACAACTCTTCTATTATCTGGATATCGTATGGTACAAAGCATGAGCGGATTAACAAAACATTAACGCTTCTGCTACATGTAGGATAATGTTTTTTTAGTGATCGCTTCACGCATATGTAGCGATGGGTATTTTTGTGACGTGACATTATTATGCTGGGGCACATCTGCTTTGGTGTTAAAGAATTAGGTTGTGTCTAAATGAGTCTTATTTACAGCGTTGAAAATAAAGCCGTTAACTATTAATGGTGTTAAAAATAACACTATAAACAAGACGCATTTGGTCACAGTCACTAACATTATTCCAAATGGAGCAGCATTATAGTAACTATGGTAACACGAATATCATAACCGTATAAAAGGTCCTATCCTATATGCAGTTAGAGAGATTAGAACCGCATGCAGAACAAATCTTAATCGATTATCAGAGCAGGTTCCGCAGAAATCGCAGCATTGTATATTAAATATTCCTTCCTAAACAGATAATGAAAAAAGAGCGGTAGTACCTAACCTAAATCATCCATTCATTGTTTGTAGATCTTCTAAAAGCTTATGATAGTATAGATAGAGGCGCTCTATATACCATCCTGAAAGATTTGCTGATCCTTAAACAGCTCGTGGATATGATTATAGTCGCCACTAGCGTGAGCACAATGACTGAATATGAGAGTGGGAAACGAACGCTCCGATGAATTCTTGGTGATTGCTGGACTTAAACAAGGCGATACCCTGTCATCTATGTCATCTATCCCCACAACCCCGTATTATCTCAAAGAACGCTTTGAATTCATCTCTTCTTCTCACAATTTACGACCTTCTACGAATCTTAGACTTAATACTCCCAAACAGTATTCATCTTTTTACAATAATTCTTTTACTGTACAGGCTATTCGACTCTGGAATGAGCTACCTGTTACTGTTAGACAAGCTAAATCACTAACAATATTTAAGAACATGACAAAAAAGCACTACCTGAAACATAGTCATGTTTGATATTATTACGTATATTTCTGTATATATATATATGTATATATTTATGCATGTGATATCAGTAGGTATATTTATATATGTCTATTAAGTATAATTTTACTCATATAATATTTTACATACTTATATGTTTATAAATGAACAAAATATATGTAAGTAACTGCTTATTTTATTATATTTATGTATACCACCTTTGACCAATATAATCTGTTTTATTCCTGACACGGGTTGTCTGGAAGAGATCGCTTAATAGCGATAAGACCGCCCATTGTGCACATTTAGAATATTTTTAGGCTATAAGGTTTTCTGTAATGGTGTACAATAAAGTGTTATCTATCTATCTATCTATCTATCTATCTATGCTTTTCAATCTAGTACTGTAATGTACTTAGACGACTTTTGACTCGCGAGTGTGGATTAAAATCGAATGGAAAGCATAAGATGATAAAACGCTGATGATCTAGCGTTGTTAGGGGAAAGCCGTAAACAAGTTGCAGAAGCAGCTAGGATTCTAGAGAAAGACGTAAAGAAGGTTGGATTCAAAACCAACTACGATAAGACTGAGTATCTTCACATGAAGCGGTACATGAATATCCACATTACACGCGAGGACCTTCATGTTTGAGATGCTCAGTATAAGGGGGTAGCCAAATTTAAATACCCGGGCTGCACACTACGAACACCCGAGAGGATGATATACATGTACGTATTTAAAACGCCCTGAGGTGCTGCGCAGCCTTGCAGAAGGGTTACCTTGTGTAAGGCTGGTTTTCCGGCTTCTAAGCAGGAAAACCAAAATCAGGATTTATAAAACTGTCATACGGACCGTCCTGACGTACGGTTACGAAGCCTGGACGCCTACGCTCGAGGAAGAGAACCAGCTGTAAATGGTCGAAAGAAAGGTTCTCCGTAAGATTTTGGGCCCAACAAGGAGAGAAGATGGTAGCTGAAGGGCCCGAACCAACGTCCAAATTGAAAATTAGCCGAACCTAACATAGGAGAAATAAAATCTCATAGCCTCCGTTAGCTCAGTCAGGACCGATCGACTCAGGAGAGGACCGAAGCGTGAAGAGGACCTATTTATGACCATCGGATGAGGGACGTCCGGTCGGTCGCTCCGAATACCGGTGGAGGGACAGAGTGGAGGCTGACCTGTGCGAGCTTCAAGCCCATAACTGGTAAGAAATCGCACAGGACAGAAACAGGTGGCGTGTACTCTTTTCGGAGGCCAAGACACATTTTGGGTCGCTGAGTGAACGGAGTTAGTTAGTTAGGTTTTACAGTATCAAATAATAATGGGATAATCCATTTCCTGATCACAGTCTTATTATTGTAGTTTGGACAATATCTTTTGTTAAATATTCCGCTCTTCGCCTATGTCTTGCCATAGCAAATGAAAAGTAGACTCACCGGTGATGGAAGCGTCGCTTTGTGAGGCCACAATGGCCCAGTCGCCAATATTAGCTCGTGACTATGATCACGATTCTCATTGCACCCTGATATTGTGCAGCACAATGCCAAGTATAATATGTAACAGAAACCCTGTTGGATTTAAAACACGAATTTTAAGTCAGAATTAGAAGTAAATGAGCAAATAATCGAGAACAATCTACTTCCCGTTTCAAGGATTTTTCTCAATTATTTGCTCACTTACCTCCAATTCTAACTTAAAATTCGTGTCTAGTGGAATAAAATACGCCAGAAAATGATAGTCTAACAGCCATCATACGCAACTTCTTTTTTATTATGGCTACAACGCCTTTGGTATTGATTTCAAAGTAAGAAAAGACAGGTGCTTAATTCAATGCAAATCAGCAAACAAGTTTTCGATCGGTGATTTCTACGTATTTTGCAGATGTGTGGACAACAAAAACTTCAGGTTAAACTGACTACATTAAACACAGATGTTATTAAGCATTAAAAATTTAGATAGGACATACACAAAATTACTATGAACTAATGTTAGTAAAAAAATTATATTGATGGGGCGGGAGCAGCTACGAGGAAGGATGTCATATAAGGGAACGTAAAGTTTAGGATAGTTAAAAAATATGTGATGAACAGATCCCTCATCCAAACCGCACTCACAGAGAGAACTTTTTAAGTTTTGCTAGAAGCACTGGAGTATAACTTTAACCAAGACGAAGGCGAATTAAGTAGTAATCGGTAGAAGTAATTTTTTTTAGGAAGTTACGATTTCTGATAAACTAGGGGGATGTGAGCTGTAGATTGACATAGTCTTATTCTACTCATTGACGAGTGTGACTTCTGAAGATGATGCGATGCGACAGAGGATGTATGTCAGAATAGAGGAGTGTGGAAGGAAAGGACATATTGTGCTGAGCCCAAATAATTGGGATAAGGTGAAAGAGAGACTTCTGTAGATGTAGGTGTTCAATTTTTTTAAATCTAATTAAGAAAATTAAATGGTTTTTCCTCATAGCTTTACTTTTATTTTTGTTTTCAAACATAGTTTTGCATAGTTTCTACATCTATAAGCGACGGTAACTACTTACCTTAAACTAAGCCGTTTGTTCGTTGCCTACAAACAGACATAAGTAGTGAGACATATTCTTGAAGTTTATACTTGTAAAGCCAATAGACATAGGATGAAAATTAAACTGATGAAGTCAATAGACACAGGATTGAGTTTAAACTGGTGAAGCCGATCGATACAGGATTTGAAGTTTAAGCTGGTGAAGCCAATAGGTACAGATTTTGAAGTTTATACTGGTGAAACCAAGAAACACAATTTTTAAAAAGGTAAAGTCAGCAGAGAAAGTTTTTGGTATCTAAACTGCTCAAGTCAATAGATACAATTTTTAAAATTTAAATTGGTGAAGCCAATAGACATAGGATGACGCTTAAACTGGTAAGGTCAATAGATACAGGATTTATTTTAATCTGGTGAAGCCGATAGATAGAAGACTTGAAATTTAAGATAGCGAAGCCAATAGATACAGACTTAGAAGTTTATACCGCTGAGGCGAACAAACACAATTGTTAAAAGGGGTAAACTCAATAGGCAAAGTTTTAGATGTCTAAACTGCTCGAGTCATTAGACACCATTTTTTTCATTTAAATTGTTATATATACAATTATATATTACAATATACATATATTACAACGTACCTGAAATTAGTATCTCTTTATGATATACCTAATTTTTTTAGAGGGACGGCAATATTCCTTGCACGTTTGTCCGAAATGGATTTACTGGTTTAGCAAGCTACGTCACGTTTTGTGCATCAATTTATTTCCGCATAATTTACCAAGGTTAAAATGAACGTTCCACGAACGTGATACAAATGTATCACGAATAACCATACAATGTCAATACAGGAAATATATAGCGCTTTCAGAGATGCAAATAGGACTATATTTCAGGTGTTGAATTTGAAAACCATTTTACATCATAGCACAAAAAATAACTTAAAGAATATGTTGGAATCAACCTCTTTAGATAGTTTACTTTTTAACACTGTCGTACTTCTTTTGTTTGTTGTGCCCACTTCGCTGGGCGTCATTACAAAATATTATTAATCGCAATCAAATATAGCTTAGGATTAATGTAGCTTTCTACTGGTGAAAGAATTTTCAAAATCGTTTCAGTAGTTCAAGAGATTACTTCTTACAAACAAACTCATAATATTTACTTCTAATAGTACTAGTAATACACTAGCGGTTCCGGAAGACGCTGTCCTGCCCTGAAAATATAAAAGTCTAGAACCCGATTCCAGTGCCATATACCGGGTCTAATTGTGAATCTAAACTATCCCCAGACCCACACAAACACTATTTTTTACACTTTGGGTTACATTATTGAAGTTTTAGTAGAATCTCTAATTTTTCTAGTAATAAATATTATTCTAGCTTACATTAATCTGGGATAATATAGTATTCTTATGGTGAAAGAATTTTTGAAATCGATCCACTGGTTTTTGAGTTTATTCGTTACAAACATGCAACAATATAAGTCTTTTCTTTTTATAATATTAGTATAGAAAAATGTATGTATTTGTATATTTATTTCTTACATTAGTTTGAGTATTTATGTATCTATTGCCTTTTCCCTGCATCACCTACATCGCCTGATACAAATTTCTTTCATTTAGGTTGCCTGGAAGAGGCGATAAGACCGCCGATTTTATTGCCTAGAAAATATTGTAAATATGGTCTGTTTTTGTAATTGTATGTTTTGGTGTGCAATAAAGTGTTATCTCTCTCTCTCTCTTTCTCTCTATAGAAGTATAGATTGTACTTGAAAGCGGCATCGTTTGTTTTGAATTTAAATAAAACAGAGGACCTACAGTCGTTTTTGCCGATTCTCCAAACTCAACCGCTTTAGGCCGTCTGTTCTCAAAGTTCTACATCTTACGTTATATAAAACGCGCCCTAACAGTATACAGACAACAACATTAATAATGTTCTCTAATAAAACAAATCCAATCAAATGGTTCCACTTGATCTACTAAAAGATTGATAGGTCAATAATTACTGTTAGTGGACCATTTTTTATCCTAATTAATGATCCTGTTCAAGACGGCCTTGGCATTGGGATGTCAATGTTAAGTGAATAAATTTAAGTGATTAATAAAGATTTCTTTTCCTTAGTTTTCTTTAAATTATTGGCTATGGTGAATGTACACTTGAACACATTTCTCTCAAATTACATGTACTCAATGCAGAAAACGTCGTCTAGACACCTGACCTTCGAGATTACTTGTGTACGTGTGTGTTTTTGTGTGTGTGGGTGTTTGTGATTTTGAGTGTGTTTGTGGGGTGGGGCTAACAGTGTTCATTAAAACAGAAAAACTTTCTTGATTACTGGAATCGGGTAAACAGATACTCGGCCCACATGAAGTAAAGTGGTTACTGTTAGTTAAATTTGCCTTGGGAATTTGAGTATATTGTTTAATGACTTTTACCTAGGTGAATCAAAAAGTTCTTAAAAGTGCATATATATAAAACCTTTTTGGGAGAGGTTCGGTATTCAAATTAAAAAGTGTTAATCACACAGTATTTATGCCAAGTGTCACTTGTTTTTTGTCAGTTTGTTCGCACGTAATAAATTGTTTAGTGCAACGAGTTACTAATAATGCAAAATTATGGTTAAAAGTGAGTTACGTTCGGTGATAAAATATCTTAACTTGAAAAAAATGTCTACGCAATAAAAAAAATCGGGAATTCAGCAGACATTAGGGGATGACGCTGTATCCTATTCTACGGTTGTGTACTGGGTGGCTGAATCTAAAAGAGTTAGATCAAGCTGTAAAGATGACCCGTGTTCTGGATGGCCTTCAACCTCCGTTGAAGTCCAGAAGTCTTTTGGAAAACAGAAGAATAACTATAAAACAAACAGTTGAGATCCTAAAGATATCTTTTGGTAGCGTTCAATCCATTTTAATTGATTCACTGGGGTCGTTTATGAACCCCAGTGAATCGATTAAAACGGAAGCAAGAAAAAGAAGTATGTCGGCAAGAGAAAGCGACTCTTGGAAATTTCTAAGAGTAATCTCGAAATATTCCAGCGTGATTCAGATGATTTTTGCCGTCGCCTTATCACAACGGATGAAACGTGAGTCCACTATTTTGATCCTGGAACTAAGAGACAGAGCATGTCTTGGAAACGACCATCCTCTCAATCTATTAAGAAATTTCGAGCTGTTCCTATCGCTGGTAAAATTATGGCCTCATTGTTTTGGAATAGTGAAGGAATCCTTTTTATTGATTACATGCCAAAAGGCCAGACGATTACTGGACCCTATTATGCAAATTTAATTCTGAAAGCGCCTGAAGCGATTAACAAAAATGTCGTGGAAAACTGTTATTGGGCGTGTTGTTTCTTCACGATAACGCTCCCGCTCATCGATCGGAAGCTGAGCTCAACGCAATCCTCTGTGTTAGCTTCAATTTCCTTGACCATCCATCATTTTCTCCGGACTTAGGCCCAAATGATTTTCACTTATTCCCATAATGGAAACAGGAAATTTGTGGAACTAAATTTCACGATAATAACGCGGTTATGGCTGCCGTAGAGGAGTTTTTCGAGACTCAAGAAATAGATTTTTTTACGCAAGGAATAAGGCAGTTATGAACGCGTTATTCTAAATGAATTGCATTGGAGAGAGTTTATGTAGAAAAATAAAATATTTTATTTAAATATTTGCATTTTTTTTTCAATATTGATTAAAAGAACTTTTTGATTCACTCTCGTAGTTTGCACGTGATCCGTTGAGTACTTTTTGAGATGTGGAGTGTTTTGATTAAAAATGCATTTTTATGCTTTCATCTCCGAATCAAGAAAACAGTGGAAAATTGCTAATAACTGAATTTCATTGAAAAATGCAAAAGATGTTAATTTTAGTTAGCTACATACAGATAATTAATTATAATGTCACAACCAAACTTCAGCTTCTGTAGATAGAGAAGTATATCTAAAAAGATACAAACCCTGTATAAAAAAATATACGCAATAATATCCTTTATTAACGCAAACAAAGCCGCGAGCAAAAGCTAGTAGTTAATGTTTGTGTTGAAAGTTTAAAAGTACAGTCGTAAGTAATCAAATTAGTAAACAACCGAAGTGCAAACATAAAATTATATTCGTCAAACAAAATCCTTTTAACTTAATACAGCCAAAGAACTCACGTACAGTCGCTTACAGACGCGTTAAAAGTTAATTTAATCTGCTATGTGTTTCGCTAAATTCACGCAGTAGAAACTTTTCATATTAACTTTTCATCGCATGGTTCACCTGTGATGTTTTTTGTTGAAGTACTTTGAAAATACAATTTTAAGCAAAATAAAGCCTTTTACGCTTTTTTGCCAGGTTCGAATACTGGCCGGATAACATGCAAGTACAGAGAGTTTTCTAACCAAACAGTATATTGTTACGTTGCTAACGTTAAAGGAAAATAACGTGATGAAACCTGCACAATCAGTTCCCTATTAATGTAAGGTCTGGGACCCAGCAATGGGACTTATAGACTATTATAATTTTATTATTGATAAAGTTTTTTCCTTGACTTAGGCTACCTAGACCAGACAGATATGTAGTCCATTTTCTATGATTTCATTCACTTCATCGGAAGTTAATTTAAATTAAATTTCATTGCAGTATTTAGCGTAAACTTTTAATGTATATCAAACTGAAAATATCCTATTTTGCTAGGAAATATTCCATGTTCATCCCTGTAAATAAATTATATATTGCGATTATTTTGAAAAACTAAATATAGGTAATATCTAGTTTTTGCAAGTCACGAAGGACGGGTTTTACTCACAGTTGAACGTGTACATGCACATCGTGATAGTATGCATGTCTGACGAAGCGATTAGTTGCCAACTTATCGTCCAATCATACCCGATTTAGATCTAACGCAGACTTTGATGTGTGTTTGTTATATAAGTAAACCCTGCTTGCATACACAAATTTCAAGAATTATATCAAATACATAGTTCTTGAAAAGCTTTATGTTATTCAAATAATGATATTACAAGTCATTTGACTTGCTTCTTGTCACTTTATTATTTACAATATATTTTTTTAGATCTAATAAATAAAAATGGACAAAGATTTTTTTTAAATTGCTTTTCAAATTGTGTATATTTTATTGTTTATAAGAATGAAAATGGGTTATTTAGAAATAAAACAAATGTACGTAAAAACAGAATCATATTTAAATCATTTTCACAAACATGCACAGAAATTTAAACATTGCAATGCGTAGAAAACATAGCATAAATAATTAATTTTCTAATATAAATTATTCTAAACTTGGTTGACTGCGAAATGCGAACAGTAAGGCAATTCCAAAATTTAAAAAGAAAACTCATCTTTAAATGGCATTTAAAAGGTAACCGTCTAAACAAATATATATCTAATATTTTTATATCTTAATAAATATTTATTTTTATTTTCATTTTTCTAGTATTGATTTTTAAAGAATTAATTTTTAGTTATTGGCGGGGCAAAACTAAATACGGTTTCATTTGAAAACAGATTTAAATGCTATTGAACTCCAAATTAATATAATTCATTATTAATGTTTTGGAATAGATCTACTGGTCGAATTTATAAAATTTGTATAAACACAGTCAACAAGAAAATACATTTTATTCTAATACAACTACTTCAATTGGCACAAAATTCTGAAAACATTATGAAATATATTTTATTGCTTAATTAAATCACTTTTATTGCCGAATGTATTTATTTTTGAAGAAAAACAAACACTTCCATATACTATTTAAGGTATCTACGATTTATAATATTAATATTGATTTTATAATATTGCATTAATATAATTATTTTATAATATTTACAATTTTAATTTATTTTACATTGAATGAGCAAAATTAATATTATGAGCAAACTGAGCTATATACTCTTATAGGTATATTCTTCTATACTAATAAAATTGAAGTGATTTGTCTGTTATTTGAAAATAAATAACAATAAGTGGTAGAGCCATAGTGCTGGGAACACTATGTTGATTTCAGCTCTTAGGGCCGGCTTGATCGGTGTGATGCACACCTCTCAGAATAACGACGTGAAACGGTTCACATTGAGCTAATCGTATTTTGTACAATGTTTCAGTGGCGCAATCTCTGCTTTTCTTACTATTCCCATCTATCTTATTATGCAGTTCCCACTCCTTTTTTTTGAGGCATGGGGATGTATGTTTCGTACACTACCGGGTCCTTTACTGGAATTACTTCAAAGCAATGAGAGTTATCCACTGAAGATGGCGCAGATAACAGAGTCAATTGCCTGCTTGCGTGGAGACTCAGCAAGGTACCTCTATTAAAGAGGTAGCCCATAGGCTGATACTCCACTAAAACCCCTTCCTCCCATGTGTCCAGAGTCCCATTTTTAAGATACAAGGTATTTTCAAATAAATTATTTTTATTTTTTTGTTTGTAGCCAAATAGCAAAAAATATGCTTTAATAACGTCAACGGAAGGATTCATTTTGCTGTAGCGACATGCAGTTGGCTAATTTTTGCCTTTATCTATGGCAGACTGGCAAACAGGTCCACTTGATGGCAAGTGGTTACTGTCGCCCATGGCCATCTGCAACACTAAGGGAACCGATGCGTTTGCTTACCTCATCAAGACTTTGAATACCTGTTTACGCCCTTTTTGAAGAGCCACATATTGTAGCGCTCTGGGAAAAACACAGAAGGGAGTTTATTCCATAGCTTGCTCACGTATGACATAAAAGAGCGTTGCGCTACTAACAGTGTACAACATAGATAATATATATAAAATAGATGAGACTTTCTAGTTAAAAAAATCAAAACATCCGCCATCTTACTTGATAGATGTTACCTCAATCTGTATTATATTCCTATAAATATAATTAGATGGCGTTTCAATCGATAATTCTATAAATTCATCCAATGCTACGTTCTACAAGAGACTCACAACGACCACATTCAGGACCGCGATTTTTCCCCTTCCACTTGCTTGCGGGCGTTACAATCATAAACTCTAGTTGAATGGATTATGGATATTATGGAGCGTTGATGTAATTAACGACGAAATACAGAAACGTCACTGTTTAGTTTGAAAATCGCGCCTTTTTCAACGTCAATCGATAGAGAGAATTAATACTCTGTGGTCAACGCCCACTTCGACTCAGCTCTTGATATGGGTCGTTATGAGTGCTGTGTGATCGAAAATAATGACAACATTAGTGACGTTTTCGCCACGACCATAACGACCGTGGTCGCCATGTGGAACAGCAGACTGATCATTTTGGGCGTTGTGAGATACTAAAAGAACGCGCCCTTTATAGCACTGTTAACTTATTCTAAATTGGAATAATGAAAGAATAAAATTAGTTTTAAAACTAAAACAAAACACTTGATCATTTGTACTGAAAGTAAAACAATGGTTCACAAAATAACTTTAATTTAAAAACGTGTGAGCGATTCATCAAAATGACCATCACTTGTGGTTTACGTTTGTTGTTGTTTTGTTTTCGCAAGATGTCGTCAGCGCGTTGTTATTATTCAACGATATTGTACAGCGTCATTTTAGGTGCACTAAATGGAATCTACTTATAATTTTTAACTCTCCTTTCTCCCTTGATGTCGCTAGTTTCCATGCATTGTTTTATTATTTGGTTATGTAGGGGAGAGCCACTGGTATGATTGAAGACTTCCAAGTGTCGAGGATGTGTGGATGAACTCCCAAGCGCCGGCGAGTGGTGCGTAATAATCTATCTAATGAGAGCTTAACTTCTTTTGATTACCAATCTCTTTCTTCGGTTATTCAGCATCATTTCTAATGAATATAGTCCAATTTTATAGCAGAAGTGTTTAATGTCAAATTGACATTGACAAGTTTTTTTACCAGTTTTTATGATGGTCAAAATTTTCAAATCTATCGTAAAATACCCATTGATGGAGTGTGACACAATTGAAAATATTAACAAATCCGATTGTATATAAAGACATATGTCTTGTGAACATCATTTTTATTTTATTATCAGAACACTGGTTAAAGAGCGAAATTTTTTAAACCTTATAGGGTGGGTATATTACAATTTAGACAAAAATGGATCCAATATAAAATTATCTTTGTGACATATAAATAGAATTTCATATTGGATCTGTTTTCTCAGAAGTTACTGGGCCTATACATATAAAACTTAATACGGTATATTAGTGGTGCTATACAATTATCACATAGAAGCGGGGATCCCCTATTGTAGGGATCTGATTATCGTAAGAGGTTACGATAATATAAAATCTTAAAATATCATATCAGTTTTGCCAAAAAAAGAATATTATTAGCTCCTAAAGTTGTAAATTGTCTCTTTTCTGCTGACTTTTGAACTCAGAATTGTAAAATTCTTAAAAAATCAATATTATGTATAGATTTTGAAAGAAAATTAGTTTTTGAGATATAAGGTTTTGTAATAGAGGATGTTCAATCCTTTAATGTGCGTTGTTCCAAACGCATTTTATAGATTCTTTATTATATATATATACATATTTGAATTGTATATTATAAAAGTATTTCTTTGTCATACATGTTATGAAAGAGAGATTGTAACCAAAATGTTGGGTGGTGGAAAACTTACAAGCCAATAAATGGCGCTGTACAATAATTAAGGTCGCAAACGATTCCCGAAACGTACAAAGAATATATACAAATTTCCAACAATAATAGATGGGCCTAGGCCTGCGAGGAACAACAATAGCCTCGCTGGAAGATCTTCTTTTGAGACGGAGGAGCATTCCATCTCGCTCCTCCGACCATTTAGGGTCATTCCTAAAGTTGTAACATTTTTTGATTAATTTAATATACTTATCGTATTATTTTCACGTAATAAATTTCAATTGTTTAACATAGTAACAAAATTTTTAAAATTAGTATCAAGTATTATATATCCTACAGTTCTACATTTATTATATTATTTGTTATATAAGCAGATATATTTTTAATTGTTTAGCATAATAATATTATCTATATATTGTACACACTATAGCCTTAAAATTATATAATATTATATATTTAATGATTAAATACAGTTTTTCGATATTTTATTTATATATATTACAGCTTGTATTAATTTTACGATTACAGACATATATTTATTGTTTCAACAATTAAGTATCAGTGACGCTTAGCAAATCTATTGGAGGCCGGCGACGCGTTGGTGACAAAAATGTTGTGTTGTGGTACAAAATGAAAAAAAAAAAACTATTATAACCCATAGCTCAAAATGTACTTAACAGATATTGTTTAAAAGCATTTTTATTGAAAGTGTTTCAAATGTAAGACAATTTTTTCCAGAATTTTCCACTTCGTACTGAAAGTTATATCACAGTTTTTACGACTTGAGAAGCGAATATCTCGTCACTTACTGACTTTAAAAAAATAATTAAAGAACATCATTATGGTTTTCATGATCTAACTAACCAAATATATGACTATAACAGTAATAAATTAAACTCTCAGTTACATGTCAACGCCGCGCGCAGAAGGTTTGCCGATGACTACTTAATATTATTGTATATACTTATGTAAAGTATATACAATAATAAATTAAAATAATAAATTTATTGCAAGAACTAAACTATTTATGTAACATTTTTTTGTCAACCATACTGACCATCGACGCGTGACATCATGAGGCTATCGGCAAACCTTCTGCGCACGGGTATTACAGCCACTATTTCTGACTTTTAGTTGCTTCGCGTTTTACTACACCACTGTAATGGCTACTTTTACTACTACTCCCAGTAAATTCATCCATGTAGTCCCAGAATTTTCTCAAAAAAAAAAAACTGTGATACTATAGACGGACGGATATATGGCCGGTTCCTATCTTACTATTCATTCACTCGCCTTACCATCGGTTGAATTTTCACAGTATGGAGCTTATGTCAAATAACCGATAGTTAGGCAAATGAACGGTTAGTAAGATATAGGCCAATAACCAATAGCCTGAATTACGTAAATCCTAGCCAGATAAATTAATTCAATTTCACACAACCAAAGCGTTACACAGAAACAATTATTACTAACTTTAAATAAATACATCATCGTAAATTTAATAAAGTAATACAAAGGAAATATTTATATTAAACGTAGTTTATAAATTTGAAACTTTTTGAGCATGATACTTTTTAATTTTTAAAGAAAAAATATTTTTGTTTATCTTGTTATGAGACGAACGTTTGATGGATAGCTAAAACTACGGTCTTAAGGCTTCGTCATTATACACTTATGTGGCACGCTTGTCCAGGGTGGGTTGGTGGGTTTCATACATCATTTAAATATGTGACCACAACACCAAATCTGCTATTACAATTACCAGGCACCATAATAGTTGCTTTTGTTTACAAAAGCATACAAAATCAGCCATTATAGACTGTTTTTAATTTGATTTAGTAAATATTATTATTTAAAATATTGGAGGCAACGATTTTCGCTATCGATAGAACGAACACTATCGCAAGAAAACCCGAGTGAAAAAGCCTAGTAATGAAATAAATATATTTCATAAAGTAACTCAAAATGGTGTTATATTAGTATCGTATTGTATTTTCTTAAGTTTTCGCGACTAGTACACCAAATTTCAATAGAGAAGATGGTTGGCAAATACCACCTGTTTGGGATCCGATCATCAAAACTATCAAGACCCAAACCCAGCAAAAACCAACTGCCTCCTCAGGACACTGTGAGCCCTTTCTATGTGCACCGGAACACAAATCAACTTGATTCAAAAATGCCCCACACATTTTAATATTATATAAAATTATTAGAGCTAAGCATGTTGCTGAAGAGGTTCTTGCACTGCTTCTCCTCTTCAAACCACAACATGTTGCGAAGCGGTGGTAAATTATATTAGACTCCCATGGAGTCAATAATAACCAATAAAACCAAATAATTTAAATGAACAAGTTGGCGGTAGGCTAAATAAAACTTTAGCAATAATCATTGACACTTGACATCTTTGTCTTCCGTGATCACGGCTACTGAAAAGTGGTCGAAACGTCGGAATAAAGATTAAATAAAATACCGCGCTTAAAACCGTTAACGTACTTTTTATGTTAGTATTTTCAATATAATTGGAATTTTTAAGCACACAATTAATTAATTTCACAACTATAAGTATTTTACAACTAATATACATTTTTTGATATGATTGAACATATTATTTGGGCAATATACAAAACTACCTTATCAAATCACGCAGTGCATGTTTGCCTTTCTTATAGAATTCTACTTTAAATTATGTTAAAACTCAGAGAGTTTTATAATGGCCACTTACTACCAAGTATCAAAGTGAATAAGAGTGCTTGCAGACAGGCCCAAGGGAGGCCAAAGAGTGATCGTTCTATTATGAAAATGTACAGGTGTTTCAGCAAACGGAACACCTAATTAAATGGGTGAAAGGGCATAACACTAGTTTACAGTTACAAAAATGAAAAAAATCTTTAAAATTCAGTTTAAGTGTTATTACCGTTTAAACTTTCACTTTTTATTACCATAATTTCGCATAAAACCAGGTGGAACATGTACAGTAAAATATTTTAAAACGATTATATTGTTTTCTATTCAAATTTATTCTTCCGGTATTGGAGAAACGCATGAAAACTAACTTCAGCAGCGACGTAATTTTGACAGGATCCCCTTAACAATATTTACAAATCGTTGAGGTCACGAACTGTCAGCTGAACTTTATAAAAAACGCCGACTATCGGTAAGCCGGATGCGCGGTTGCTTTGTCTGTGTCTGTGTTTGGAGGCATTATTAGAAGGCAACAAAATTACCAAATGTTTTATGTAAAGTTCAATTATTCTTAGTGTACAGTGTCAAAGAGAGGCACAACCAACATTTTTTTTTCTTCCTGTATCTTTGTTATTATTAAATAATAAAATTATAATGCACCTTAATTAAGATATATTCCCGGTATACTATAACGGCTTCAAGCAGATGTTCCGTTTGCTGAAACACCTGTATATTCATAATTACATGTTAATCATTTTTTCATTCTATAAAATTCAATATATATGCGGACAGAAGTTACAATAAATTTTAATATTATTTACATATAAAAGAACAGGCGTTAAAAATCTTTTTTTCTTACTTTTAAAACATGACATAAATAATTTTTATTACTGTTTAAACAATAATGATTACGCTATTTGATTTTAGTCCAAAATCTGTGAGGCTGCAGTATTTTATAAGACGATAATAGTATTTTAATTGATATGTCTATTGTTTGGATAGTAACTGCATTAAACCTTTAGCCAGGCAAAATGTTTGATTTTTGTAAACTCCGCGGAGCCTTCCATCGAACAAATGATTTGCAGGAAATCCGCCTCGCGTTGTCAACATCAGGGGAATAAGAACTACGAAAGAATGAAAGTTTACAAATTGGACCATGAAGGCCTTCGATCAATGTAACTATTGTTGATCGAAGATGAAGGCAGAAAACCTATTCGTTGGCCTTCGTTCGGCCAGTCTACACGCTCCTCAAAACTTTGCACAGCGAATGTATCGTAGATCGGATAGTCACAATGTTGCAAATGTGAACGCAGATTTATATAAATATAATAACCAATATAGCACTGCTTCGATACAAAAGTTCCACAAAAACAAAATAATATTTATTATTTTAATTAATTGAAAATTATTTTTTATCGGTTTCTTCGTCATGTGATATTACTTTTAACTATGTTTAAAATAATTATGTTGTTAGAAGCTTATCTTTAAATTTTTAAATGGCTATATAGTATTTTCATATTTGTCCAACGAAAATGTCAGTTTTTTGGGGAAATAATTGAGATTTTTTATAATGAAAATGTTTAGCATAACATTACTGGAATAAAAATTATTTATATTATTTCGTGTTGTAAGTCCTTTTGTATACAAGCAATGATATTTAAACAATAACCCCTTTATTCATAACAATTTTACGAGGTTTATTGGCTCGTTAAAAAAAGTACTTATTTTTTTGTAATATAAAACACTATAACTTATATAGTTTTTGGTTTGTTTGTTTTAACTTTGGTTTTTCATGTGGGATTAAATAAAAAATATTATTATTCATAATATAAATAATAATAACTTTAGCATTTCACTACATTAACAATAATACTTTTTTGACTAGAACATTTTATAATATGAGTACAATTAAACGAGTATTATATTTTCCTAGGTTTTTACATTAAATTACATCTCTAATATTAAAGCTATTTATTAAGAGTTTCTGATATGCTATAATGCTAAATTCAACATTAATTTACAATTTATTGAAATATCACATGAAATGAAAATAATAATTTTATTTGGTCGTCCTTTTTAGATCTTTAGAATTACAAGAATAAGTTTCGTTGTAAAGTACTAATACTATAATCAAAGATGTCGGAAGATATGAAGTTAAATAATTTATATTTCTTCACACATTCACTATAGCAATACGGATTGAACTCCATTTCTATTGATTTGTTCTAAAACGTAAACAATATTTAAGTTATGTTTAAGTTGGCAACAAAACCTCCTACAAAAACACCTGAAGGCGTAAAATGGTCGTTGTCGCAGAATCGTATTACGAATATGACAAGTATAAAAATAAAGTGGAACTTTATACTATGTCCTACACGTGCCAGTATATCTAAGCACGTGTCAATTTCAGTAATCGATTCTTCAAAATCGGTTTTAGGTAGAGCTCAAACGTTTTAATATTGCGTTATTAAGGCCTTTCCCATTTTTAGTTATAGGATATGTAGGTTTCCTCATGTTGTTTTTCTTCATTGTCAGTACGTGGTATTTGTAACAATATGCACACTAAGCCAAAACAGTTGTTTAACGGTAGCGTGCCCCCCGCAAAAATTCATATCCCCGTCATTGAAATGAGATGCGGGTGCATTAGCTACTAAAATAAGAATTTTAAAACTCATTAATTTAATCCCATGAAACCACAATTACTAATGAAAATTAAATGTATTAAAATTTATATAACTACTAAAGATGCTTGATTTTTTACGGTTATAATAATATAATAATAAATTTTATAGCGACGAAAAAACAGTACAAAGGACAATTTAGACATTGAAGATTAATTTATCATATTTTGTATATCGAATACTGAATAACATTTAATTACAAAATACAACTTGGCATAGAAATAAAATTTGTTTACGTTTTAATAACATTCTATTGAAATAAAGTACAATATAGATTCATTGTAGAAAAAAATGGATTTTAAAAGATCTATTGAGTAAAGACGACCAAATAATCTACGGGCTAGGTACCACAATGGAGTATTTTCCTGAACGCCTTCCTGAACTCAGGGTTGAAGATTGTGTAGATGACTGGGTTGAGGAACGAGTTGATGTACCCAAGCCACGTAGTCAGGATGAAAGTAGTCACCCCAGGAGAGAAGGGCAAATCGAACTTATCGCAGATGGCACCAAGGACGGAGCATGTGAAGAAAGGCGCCCAGCAGAAGAGGAAAACACCTGAAACAATTATACATTGAAATTATGTACTCAGTATATATGGCACCGATACATGTGGTGGATAATCTACCTAGCTTTACATCCACCTGCATCATACGCCCCGCAAAAGAGTGGTAATCATTGCCGGAGTCTGCCTTTCCCAATACCTACAACCTGGGTGTCTTCTAATCCCGTGGGAATAGGTACCTTCTGTTTTAATTTTTATTGCAAGACTGTAGCACAGACAGGCAGACGGCCCACCTGATGGAAAGCACCTATGGATATTTGTAACACCAAAAGTGCTAATAATGTGTTGTCGCTCTTAAAAGGGTGAGTAGAACCTGGCCACTAACGCCGGAACACAACTCAAATTGTTACTGGCAGCATACTCTAGGTCTAGACTAGGGGTGGTAACCATCCAGACAGGCAAATATCCTACCACCTGGCTGTCGGTTACTACTTTGCGTCTACCGATAGGCTGGCGTCTATTTTGCTCGAACATCAAGCGTTGCTATACAACGTGGCAACGCCGCCAGCCTTTTGGGAACGTTCCCGGTAAGTGACAGTGGTTTGGGACCAATATTTTATCTTTAACAATTTTTCCCTTTTTTATGTAGTTCTAGTTTTTAATATGATAGTGTTTGTAATTTATTTTTAAATTTGTATTAAAAAAAAGAAAAGTTTATAAATAATAAATATAAGTTTAAAGTAATATGTAAACTTACGAAAGACCCATCATCTATCAAATAGTATTAAAAATTCAAATCAGCTACGTATAATCATATTCAAAATTTATTTCTTAACTTAACTAAGTTCAGAATATATTTTAAGATACCACCACTTTTCTGTTACTTGAGACGTGTTAAAATATTGTTCCAAAAAGAGCACTTGTGTGGTGAAACTTTGACAATAAAACTCTTTAAGTTCTCGAAACACATGTGGGTTTCAGTGTTCGGTGATAGACCAGTATATTTAACTTAATGTGCTGAAGTTAGCAACGGGATAAAATTGATGGAGTTTCACCTTGTTTAAGAGTGTTTAACGTTAGGAGACGTGATGTATTGGAAAGAATTTCTAATAAGGCATTATTTAATTTTGTAAGGTCTGTATTTAGAAGTAGCTGTACCAGGTACTTCTTTTTGGGTCTTTCTATTCATGTCTTCTGAACCCAACAAGATGTAGATGTGAAACCTAGACGTAAATTAAAATTCCTACTTATTTTATATTAAGTTATTTAAAATTTAGTTTATTTTTAGTATTCAATGGGAATTTTTAAGTTAGTTTAGTTATTAAATTCTTGCTTTAATCTCTAAAATTTTAATTGAGATCTTTTGAGCACAATCGAAGTCTGTTTAAGACATGCTTTCAGACAGAGTGACAGACAAAAACTCAAAAAGTTATTATTATTATAAATAGTAGTTTTTATTAAAACTGGCAGTTGTTATAGAATCACAAAGAAACAGTTAAATTTTATTGGTATACTAGCTGACCCGGCAAACGTTTTGCCATTTAAATTATTTCTTGTAATTTTAAGTAAGTTAAATTATTAAAGTACTAACATCGCTATTAAAAAATAGGGGTTGATTCTAAAAAGTTAAAAATTTGAAGTTGTATGTATTTTTCAATGTTAAATCATAACAAAATATGAATAAGAAATTATCTAAAAAAAATATTTAGGGGTGGGTCACCCTTATCATTTAGGGGTATGAAAAATAGATGTTGGTCGATTGTCAGAACTACCCAATATGCACACAAAATTTCATAGAAATCGGTTCAGCCGTTTCGGAGGAGTTTGGTTACAAACACCGCGACACGAGAATTTTATATATTAGAAATAGATTAAATTTCGCATAAATTACAACCTAGACGTTCATTTTATTGTCAATAATATCTACTATTTTGCACACACTTAAATTTATGTTTCTAGAAGGTATTGTTTCACATCATGTTATTTCTCTCTTTATTCCGAGACAAATTTCTCTCTTTATTAGTGATTTCCAACTGGTTTTACTTATTGGCAGGTCATATCTTTAAGAGCATTTTTTTGTACAAAAGTTTATCTTCCACTTACTGATTTGCCTTCATACAAATAAATAAAAAAAACAAAACGAGTCTTACCTAAGACTATGGCGAGAGTTTTAGTAGCTTTTCTTTCTTTCTTCGCTGAACTTTTTTCTCTTTTTTTCTTGCTTGCTTTATTTGCTTTGTATATTGTGAATCTTGCTGTTGCAGCACTAGCTTTTCGTTCCTTCTTCGACGAAGAACCGTCCCGAAGGTCAAAAGTGCTGGCTTCGTGATCATCCTCTGAACGAATGGCTAAAGACACGTTCCTGAAAGAAAAATGTAGCTGGATTAGTTACAGACCAACAAGAAGCCCCACACACGTTGGAAATGGGTACATATTTCCGGCGTTAGGTTCGAAACCACGGCTCTATGGGGTTCTGACGCTTAGAAACTTTGCCGAGACATTACCATACGCTTGGCAGAAGTCTCGTGATACCAAAGGGCCTTTATTTTAGTTGGCATTTTCATAGAATTTCGGGAACGTTCCCGGTTGCGGTTCGAGTTTAGTTTTTTAATCTATAATTTACCCCCTTTTTTCTTTAGTTTAACATTAATTGTACATAGGTATACTCTTTGTTGTTTAAGAATCTTAGTTTAATTTTAATTATATTTTTGTTAATAGTTATTAGTAAGTAAATATTAATTAATGTGAGCTATCGTTTTAATCAAAACTGTATCATTCACGCAGGATTCCCAGGATAAAATATATTACTCATTTTATTACATAATATTTGCTATCGATCAGTGAAAGAAAATGGCATTGGTATTTGTTTTTTTTTTTCAATCTGGCAATGGCCAGGAGTTATTTAAACTGTTAAATAATTCCTCGAAAACATCCCGCAGGCTTCCCGGGATAAAATGTAGCGCAGATTTAAAGTCTAAAAATTTTGCTGTCAATCAGTGAAAACCACTTTGAAATCAACTAAGTAGTTTTTATGTGAATCCCGAACAAACAGAGAAGAAATCTAAAAAAAAAATTGTATCGTGTTCTTTCTGGTTTATATAGCCTATTGTAGTTGTTTTTTTTTTTATTCAATGTACAGACACGGCATGTTTAGAATTTTATAATATTACGGATTAAACTTTAAATAATTGAAATTATTTCAAACATACCTAGACTCGGCTCCTAACTTCCCAGTCTTTCCGTTCTTCTTCCATTTTCCATCACATGCCATGTTTTTGAGAACAGTGCCATCTTTTATACCAGGGGACCCTGGTGGGGTTACGTGTTCTCTTATTGTGTCTTCGAGATTAGAAGGCGCATATCCAGAGTCATTATTGCCATTAGGATCCGGGATTGATGGTCGGCTTTTCACTTTTCTTGGGGTACTGTAAAAAACGGTTTTTTTACTTATGGTTTTAAGCAATTTTGGTTTGGATTTTTTTTTTGTAATATTGTAATTAAAAGTTAATTATTCAATATTACTTTTTTATATTTTTATTGCATGAGTTCAGAAAACAGGCAGACGTCCAACCTAATGGTAAGCGGGTACCATCGCCTAGGGACATTTGTAACACCAAAGGCGCTACCAATGTGAGAACTGTCTCTAAAGGTAAACTGGAACCTGGCCACTAATTCCGGAACACAACTCAAGGTTGTTATGGCGACATACTCTAGACCAGGGTTGGTAGCTACGGTAGTCAGACGAGCAGATACCTCACCACCTGGCGAGATCACTGACAGATCTTAAACTTCTTATATTGATTATATGAACTTCTTATAGAGAAAAGGTATTTTGAATATTAACAGACAAATTTTAATATTGATGATCTTGTGGAGTAGTAAAGAGTTGAAAATAAATATCTGACCATATTGCCTCTATAGCACTCGTCTATCGTGCTCTGGTGAAAGTGACACAGTACGTGATTGTATATTAGTAATGATAGTTGTACCGGTACGTGATGAATGATATAGTTTCGACTTAGCAATAAAAAGCAGGAAGAATCGAACCCATAAAGATTATGGACGTAATTGTAATTTTACTTAGTATAACCACGAGTGGCGAGGGGTGGAAATTCGGCTAGAGTTAGCCGATTGACAAGCATAGCGTATGATGCAAGCGCCGATTACACTGCTGTGGTAGGAATTAAGGCTCCACTATCAGTATACAAAAAAGCAAGTAGTCAGTGGAGCAGCTTTCCAAATGAATTAAAGCCACTTTGGCAAATAAAACTCAGTGCAATGTATAAAGAACTGAGTGAAGTTCGTGAATAACAAAACAATAAACAAATTAATACCGAACAATAGTATACTGATTTATTTTTGTAAATAAAACTTATACTTTTAAATAAAAACATCTAACTCTGGATGTATTTTCTTATTACAACTTGTATTTTTCATTTTGCAATCTTATCGCAGATTTTGAAACAAGAGCCGATAGGTACCCATCGGTTTATGAATTGTTATTTTAACCAATAAAGTGGAAAGCCACCGAGCGTAAGAGATAGTAATACAGTAATAATATATGCACGATTAAAAAGCGTAAGCGCCAATAAATTCATGCCGCGTTCGACCTTTTTGTCACTAATTGATTTGTAGAGACACTAGTAATAATATTATATTTGAATAGAACGCGTAAACGCTAATGAATGCATGGTGCTTTCGACCTTTTAATTGCTATATTCTTAAAGTCCATGCCACTGATAACCACGTGGTTGATGTAAAACCGGTATGGGCAACCTTTGACATGTTGAGGGCCAAACTTTAGCGTGCAAATACGTTCGCGGGCCGCGTTTAAAAGTACTTAGTGCATTTTAAAGTAGTAAAAATATTTTTAAATAAATTAGTTTAGAAAAATTGAGAAGCAATAAATCTTTTGATGTGTCGCCCGTGAGGCGGCAAACCTCAAAGGATTTGATGTTTGCCGCCTCACTGTCACTCCTGTGAGTATAAGTACCTAATGTAATATTTTTTAAATTGGGTTTTCTCAAAATGTCTCGCGGGCCGGATCTTAACTTACAACGGGCCGATAGTTGCCCATATATGATGTAAAATGATAATAAGACGAAAAGGGTGAAAAAATACTTATAATGTTGCTATTAAAATTACCTGGCTTCTTCTGTTACTGATGACAGCATGAAGTCAGTTGATTTATCATTTGGTATAACGTGACAGTCGTCAGCATCTGCCTCCAAATCAGCCGATCTTTTATCAAAACTGAAAGAGATATGAAATTCTATATTAGTATTAATCTAATCTAATTAGTAGTTTTTAGTGATCTCACTGTAATATATCACTGTTACCTATCTTCGTGATCTTCTTCATTGCTTCCAGAACCAGTATTAGTTGGTCTGTCATCATGTAACGCAGTCTCGGCCAGTATTCTTGTTTGAGCGACATTCTCAATTACCACTGCAGCAGGAGTACCGGTTGACTCACCACATACTGGTGGCTTCTTCGCTGCTCTTTGCTTCTTTGCTCTTTTTCTTAAAGCCTACGATGAAGAGGTAAGATAAAATATGAATCTATTTAATAGAATCTAAAACTGACGAATGTTTAAGCAGAGATTTAAAAACGTGTATTCAAATTTGTTTTAGTACTATAGCTTGTTTCAATGAGATTGTTGTTGTTTGAAATTCCTTGCAGACCATACTTAAATACGTATGTATTTTATTTTGTTATATCTTTATCCAAACCATTTTGTTTCATTATTTATTTTTAACTTATCTCTACTGAAGCTTTTATGTCTTGAACACGAAAGAATTTTCATCAAATTCTGTGAAATGTTTTTATTAAATTTTTAATATCACATTTCAACTCAGAGATAGACATTTCAGTTTTATTATTATAGATTGCTTGTATAAGGATAATAATTTCGAAAATTAACTGATTTCTATTTATTTTCTATTCTCCTATTCATTTCTATAAAAAATATTATAATTATAACAGCCGGGAGCACCAAATAAACTAAAATTAATAAAAAATTCAAGCAGGCCTGAACTGATGCACCAGCGCTTCGTACCTGCTAGTTGCCTATAGAAATACGAAAACACCAATCAGCTGATGCTGTCTCCTTCTTATGTATACCTTACTAGAAATACTCTCAGTGCCATAACTTTATGTCCTTGTGGTTCTTTTGAATTAAATATGTCATATATTATAAATTCAATATTGTAAGTTGTTAATAAATTTTAATAACAAAATTACTAACCTTAAAAATATTGTAGTAGAGGAACATCATCATGATGCAGGGTATGTAGAAGGAACCAAGTGAGGAGTAGATCACATAATTCTGGCTGTTGAAGAGGCACTCGTCGAAATTTCTATCGGGGGTATCGTTTAGGCCCAGCACAATCGGAGCTCCAATAGTCGCGGATATCAGCCACACCAAGACTATGGTGAACCAGACCCTCCTGTTGTTTTTGTGCTTCGCATACTTGATTGGCTGGGTTACTGCTATGTACCTAAGGAATGTGAAGAATGGTTTACAATTCACTAAGTTTCTGATGCAAGACGGAATTAACAGTAAAATTTATTTCTTTAATCTTAACCTAACGCTTCGTCCTCGTAATGCCCAGTTCTACTGCAGCAAGCAGGAAAATGACAGGGGAAATAAGCAGCGCGAGTATGTAATGATACTTATTTTTAGTCGAATTCAAAAAAGGAGGAATTTCAACTTTTTTGTTTCTAAAACGATTTTGATGATTTTTTGTGTTGGATTCAGTATAGCTTCAGAATAGTTCCATACAAATTTCATTGGAATTTGAATTCCGAAGATATAGCAGAAATTCATGAAATTCAAATAGAAAAGGTTGTGATTGACGTTTATAAACAATATATTTCCAAAATATAGTAATTTTTATGTTTTACTTCGCACGGACTTCATAATGTTGCAGAAAATGTTATTTTTGCTTTTTAATTACTCTTGAAGTCGGCTTCTTTTTTGCTAGAATTTTTTCGAAAAAATCAACGGCCTCTGTGGTTGAGGGGGCTAAATCTTAGTCGGCCGAACTCACTGAAACACAGAGGCTCCGGGTTCGATTCCTGACATGGTAAATTTCGGAAAACGAACTTTTAGTTATTTACTATGGTCTGGGTGTCTGGGATCGGCCCCAGAGTGATCCGTTATATATCATCCATAACATGCTTAGCTTGGGTATATACAATGTGTGTGTTTGTCTGCAGATTATTATTTTATCTCTGCCATCTAAAGTATCATTTAACCTCTACCTCTCGCTGCTAAAATACATTATGGTTGAAATGTTTTTCTATATCAAAACTTTCTAGTATTTGGTATTGCTCACTTACCTATCAACAGATATGGCAACTAGATTGAATATGCTAGACGTCGACGATGTGACATCCATCGCGATGTACACATCGCAGACGAATGCCGGCAGACCCCAGGAACCATGTACCTGTAAAGAAAGAAATATAAATTAATACGTATTATAGAATAGAATAACATTTATTGTATAAACTATCACAAACATAAAATTACAGAGGTGTTGCGTTCTTTGTTGGAACGACAGTTAGTCCTTTCGGGCGTACAATACATGCAATTGTTATGGTGCCTGACCATTATAACATGAATTAATCAATCAATAAATTACCCAATTAAATTAATATAATACTATATCATTACAGAAGCACAAAACAATGTCACATTACTATAAATTATTTTTTAACGTAAGTCAATCAATTTCAATATAATAAATTATGTAAGTCGTCATTAAGGGGGGAGATATCTTTAGAATTTTCAAAAGAATCAATTTTTTCATAATTCGAATGTATAATATACACATTTACACTTTAATAATGTACCAAAAAGATGTCAAAATAAATAGAAAAAGAAACAAAATAAGTCCTAAATTGGACCCAGTCTCAGCATAATGCTAGCCCACAAGGACTAGCGCTGTTCTTCCGTCTGGGACCATAAAGTGAAGTCACGGTGGACAATACAAGACACAACAACAACAATATATACAGCATAATGCAATTTGATAATAAATGTAAATGAATTGCAGAATAATTTAACTATATAATAAAGCAATAATTTAAATAACACATACATATGTAAAATAATTGTAGCAACACACACAACGAAACAACATATATCTATAAATTAACCAAATTATAATAATAATATATGATGAAATTATTTTATCACCTTGAAAATAATTCATTAAAATTGACTGATTTCACCCGTTCTAAAGGTATCGCCTTAAGTTATTTCTGTGCAAGATATTCATTTACTGTATAATATGATTTTTATATTAAAATATCTTAACTTTAGGTTTAAATATATTCAAAAGCCCATCGGGTAGACGGATATACAGTTTTGATGCCATACAAAATATACTTTTATTTAAATAAGCCTTAGCGGAAAACGTATTCTATTATTTTGTCTTAAGCTTACATGGTGTGTAAACAGATTGAGATTTTCTTTGATAAGCTCTATTACTTCAAATATATAAAGGCAAGGAACTGTAAGGATGTCCCAATTTTAGAAAGTATGGCTTACAACTTACGCCTCCTATTTTGTGACTATTTGTAATTTTCGTGTTAAGACTTTGGGACCATGGGGACGTGAGATTTAGCCACTCTATTAGGGCAGGACCTTTGAATGCGATTGAAAGTGGTCTCCCGTGACCAAACACCTGGCTTGTATTTCGCGCAACAAATCAGTGTCGTTACACTTACAGGAAATGCAGCCGATATCTTGGGAACGTTCCCCACCGACAGTGATCTGGATTACATTTAATTTTTTTCTTATTTTTTTATTTATTTAGTTTTATGGCTTGGCAGCTAGGCCTTTAAGCCTGATCTTAGATTACAATATAGTTTCTTCATTTTCTTAAGCCTATGTATAGCTCAGCTGAACTATAGGTTATCAACTGACGCCATTCAACGGAGGTCTTGGGACAACTCGAAAAGCCACATTTAACTATATAGTTCACATTTCTCACAAAAACACATAATTACTACTCAAAAAATATCAATGTAACTACTGTTATTTTAGAGTAATTTTACACATTTTTAGAAAATAAAACTACACAGCACAACATGTCCTTTCAGTTCCCGTAAAAAAAAACTACATTTTTTTTATCTGTAAATATGTATATAGTAGTATTTTTTAATTATTATTGCTGTAATTATTTCAAATCAAATAAGTTTGTTGAAATAATAATTTTGATAAAATCAATACTGATTATTTTAAAATATTATTAACTAAAGTTTACGTGCGGATTTGTGTGTGTAAATGATGAAGGGATTTTCATCCCTATATTTCTGTAGCTTGGTGCTAAAAACTACAAAATACATTTTAGTAAGAAATTAGAATTTAATGGCAGATTTTTCAAACAAAATGTGCATGTTAATTTGTGTTAATAACGTAAATCATTTGAACCTTACCAACAATGGTATAGTGTTGCCTATATTGTTTTACATCTTCTTATATAAAAAAATCAATGGTCGTTTTTGTTACTGCGTGAGCTCAGTAGACAGATAGACTGATGGAAAGCGGTTATCATCGTCTATGGACATTTGCATCATTAAAGGTGCTACCAACGTGCTGCCGCTCTTTAAGTGAGACTAGAACATGGCCACTAATGTTGGAAAACTACGCACGTTGTTATGGCGGCATGCTCTAGATATATTTTTTTTTTCTTTTATTGATGATGCATAGCAGACAGGCTGACGGCCCAACTGTGATAGAAAGTGGTTACCGTCACCAGTACACATTAGCAAAACCAGAAGTGCTGCAGGTCTCGAGGAAAACTGGGACCTGGCCACTAACCCCGGAACACAACACAAAGTTATGGTGCTCTAGACCAGGGGTGGTAGCCATCCGGTGGGCAAATACCCTGCCACCTGGCAGTGAGTTATTTTGTCGCGCCATACGACAGGCCGCATGGCTGCAGCAAATTATATTCTTTCTCCGTTCGTGCACGAATAAAAGTCTGGCTAAAACTCAAAAATGGCTTGATCTATTTTGATAAGTATGTGTGTGTTTGAGTGGATGGTTTAGCTTCACAATCGGACCTCGTATGTGACGCTGAAATTGGGTTCTACATTTCTTCGGGGCAGAACAACGTCTGCCAGGCCCACTAATCGATACAGATAAATAAAATTGAAGTGTCTGTTTGTAATTTCAAAATACCAGCTTTTTACTAAATGCATATGAAAGTATATACGGTACTTATATCAAAAAACAATTTTTAATATTTTTGTCTGTCATTCTGTCTGGATGTTCTGGCTAATTTCTGAAACGGTTGAACCGATTTTGACGGGATTTTCACTGATAGATAGCTGATGTTATAAGGAGTAATATAGGTTACTTTTTTTAGGGCTACGCGAACAAAAATCCATGCGTACAGCTAATCTAATAACATTTCTTTCAAATTTATCTTTGTTCGATAGAGAAATTCTAACTTGTAAATAGCATACGAAATCACGGGCGGGTTTAGTATACTATAAACAGCTATAATGGGCGAGGGTTGCATGAAAACATTTCGCGCCGTGTACTCATGTAACCCATTTACAACACACGTTGCGAAGGCACCGTACAAATTGCCCGATTTGTTAAGATCTTACAGATAGCAACTGAGAGGACGGTAATAACCCTGTTAGCGCTTCTAGCGTAACTATATTGTGCTTTTTGTTTTGAGCCAAAGTTTTTTTTTACAGTTGCACAAATGTTATGTTCTGTGAGCTATATTTGTAGTAGATGGATATAGAGGATGAATATTTCAAGTAGACATTTAGGGCCAAATCTATATTATTATACTAAATCTAAATCATCGCACTCGTGGTTAGCGTAATGGCTAGCGCTCACGTCCCAAGCTCAAAGGGCGCGGATTCAAACCTGGCCGGAATGCATGCACCACTTAGGCATTTTTCTGACCTAATGTGCATATTGTTACAATTACCACGTGCTAATAACGGTGAAGGATAACATCGTGATGCTACCTGCACATCGAGATAAACGATGTGTCAAACCTGCCAAGCCGCTTTGGACAAGCGTGGCGGGTATACTGTCCGTTCCCCCTATAGAGGGAGACCCAAGCCCAGCAGTGGGACATTTATGGGCTGTTATTACTTATTACTATACTAAATCATAGTGTAGCTTTTAAAGATCAATTTCTGTAAAGGAATGTCGCAAACCAAGGTAAAGGATTGTTTTTGAACAAAGTGTTCTATTTTCCATACAACAATTAAACCTCACCTCATTATATACAATGGCTACGTTCCAGAAGGGATTCACAACGACTACTTTCACGACCGCGATTTTTCCCGTTCCACTTGCTTGCGGACGTTACAATCATAAACTCTAGTGGAACGGATTATGGTGTCATAAACGCCGAAATACACAAATGTCATTGGTTGATTTGAAAATCGCGCCTTTTTTAATGTCAAAAGTTAGAGAGAATTACTGCTCTGTGGTCAACGTCCACTTCGACCCTTGACATGGGTCGTTGTGAGCGCTATGATCGAAAATTATGACGTCATTAGTGGCGCTTCGCCGCGACCATAAAGATCGCGGTCGCGTCGTGGAACGGCAGACGGAGCATTTTGGGCGTTATGAGATACTAAAGGAACGCGTCCAATATGGAATTGATGAAAATTATTCTATTTTTAATACGCATCTGTAAATTAATTAATATTCGAAACGCACTTTATTTTACTCCAATCAATGAAATCAATCAATCAGTTAATACATAAATAGGTTCAAATGAGGTGCGTTCAAATAACCGGCACAATGTGATGTTTAATTAATGTATGAGAAATAGAACATTTTGTTCAAAAACAACTCTTTCCCTTGGTTTGCCATTTGACATTCCATCATAGAACTTGATCTTTACAAGCTACACTATAATTTAGATTCAATTCCTGACAAGCGTAATAGATTTTTCAAAAATGTAATGATACCATTTTAGTTTAGGTCAAAATCTGCCTCGAGACTCTTTTTGAAAAATTGGCCCGTTTGAAAAATTCACCTGTGTAGTTAGTTTATCTTTGTATATAAAAAACAGCTTTCATATGTTCGTAGTGAAGGGCTTGACTTGAAATGTAAGAAACTGTAAATAAAAAAAATGTAATGTGGTGAGATATGGCTTAAAAAAGCGTTATATTCTTCTATTACAAAATGGAAAACATCACCCATAAATTCTATCTGGAAGACGAGAAACCTCAAAAATAAAACAAGTCATCGATTTGTGTGAATCTTCTTCTTCAGCCAAACTCTGTCCGTCGCTTGACGTAGGCCTCCCCGAGTACGCGCCACATATCCTGGTATCCCGTCTTCCTCATTCAGCCCCTGTCGGCGACCATGCGCAGGTCGTCAGTCCACTGGGCTGGCGGGCGTCCTACGCTACGTTTGCCGAGACATGATCTCTACTCCAAGACTCGTTTGCTCCATTGGTCCTGCAATACACGTGACCGGCCCACTGCCATTTCGACTTGCTAATTTTGAGAGCTATATCGGTTACCTTCCTTCTCTTACGGATGTCCTCATTTCCGATTTTATCCATAAGAGAAGAAACACCTAACATAGCTCACTCCATAGCCCGTTGAGCGATTTTTAATTTGTGGACCAGTCCCACTGTCAGTGTCCACGTCTTGGCACCGTATATCATAATGGGTAGGACGCACTGCTCGAAGACTTTCGTCTTCAAGCATTGCGGAATGGTCGACGAGAAGACCTGTCGAAGCCTACCGAATGTTGCGCAGCCTAACTGGATCCTCCTGTTGGCTTCCTCCTCGACGCCGTGCCTGCTTACCTGGATCTTTTGTCCAAGGTAGACATATTCCTGCACAACCTAAGAAGAGGAACCATCGACGTTTACCGGTCTTGCCATGACATGCTCGTTGAACATGACTTTCGTCTTGTCCAAATTCATGTCGATAACGACTCGTCGGGAAGATTCATTCAGGCTGTTCAGCATCTCGGCAAGTTCCTCCTACGTTATTCCAGCGTTGTGTGAATGAATTTCAACAATTAATCCATCTGTATATATAAAATTCTTCTATACGCCTGTATGTGACTTAATTCCTCGTAAATGGCTGAACCGATTTCGATGATTTCTTTTGTGTGTTTAGTTGGATTCCTAAATGGTTTAGATTCACAATTGGACCCGGTAGGTGGCTCTGCAATTGGGTTCTAAATTTTATTTTTTCAGGGCAGGCAGGCAGGCGTTGTCGTATAACGCCTGCCGGGACAGCCAGTAATATTATAAAATTCTAAACATGCCGTGTCTGTACATTGAAGATGTTTAAAAAAACTGAAATAGACTATGTAAACGATGGAGAATACGATATAATTTTTAAGATTTATTGTCTGTTTGTTCACGTAAAAACTACGGGGCCGATTTCGATGCGGTTTTCGCTAATTGACAGCTAGTTCTTAGACTTAAACTCTACGCTACTTATTGTTCTGGGAATCCCGTGGAAATTTTTCTGGGAATAATTTAAAATGGCCAGATTAAAAAAAAATCGAATGCCAATGTGATTTTTTACTGATCAATAGCAAATTCAAAATGTGTGATATTTTTACCACGGGAATCCCGCGGGAATTTCCAGTCAAGCGTGGACGAACTGGCGGGCATATCCTAGTAATAATATAAAAACACTTACACCACCCGATTAATTAATTCAAAATAATTAAACCGACTACAATTGTAAAAAATATCAACATATTAAAAAGAAACCTTAAAATCACTCATCTTTTTACAATCTGGGCCCAATAATGTATGAAAGCATACCCGTCTCCTTTTTACATAACGTTGCGTTTTAATTGAAGAGAGTTTCTATATGTTTTTATTATTATTATAGATGTTTTTTATTCTATGCAAACGGATAGTTTATTGAGCTGAGACGCTTTTATCATCTTACGAATTATCATAGCCTCACATTTTGATTTCACCTTAACACGCGTCATGAGGCGTCAGCTTGCGTCGGGCGTTTACAATAGCTAAATTCCACTTATAGCTCACAAAACTCAAAATGCTCCTTCAGCCGATCCACATAACGACTACGGTTGTTATGGTCCACGTGAAAATGTCACTAATAAGGTCATTCTACGCTCACGCAGCCCTCACAGCGACCGACGGTTGTTCGAATTGGGCATTGACCACAGAATAATAATGCTCGTTATCGAGACGTTGACGAAGACGCGATTATCAATCCAACCATACATCAACCAATTACATTTGTGTACTAATGAGATTAACGCTCCATAGTCCGTTTCTGTTGAGTTTATGGTTGTAACGCCTGCAAGCAAATGAAAAGGAAAAATCGTGGTCGTCATGAGCTCGTTGCGAGCTTCCAATGAAACGCGCCAAATATATTTCTGTATCTATTTTCACGTTTTACTTTAGAATAAATAAAAACGCGATCAAAATAAGATTAAGATAATAAGTTTTTTTTTAAAGAAAATAAGCGGGTAAGACCTGTTCTTGCCAAACAAAAGTCAGTTTCCCTGGCTAGTCTTAGAATACGTACTGCACTCCCCTGATAATCCTTGCAGTATGCTGGATAGCACGGCAGTCTCTTATTCGCAACTCCTACTACACGAGGTTCGGGCACAACGAGGGAGAGTAGATTTCGGAGACAGTGGGAGGAGTTTACTCCCAACCAAATTCCCATTATGGGAATAACAAGCACTTATTTTAGACACGAATATAAATAACATTTACAAGTTTAGCTTTTATTTAGTAACTAAGATAGAAGAGTAAAAGTTTTCAAAATATTTATCATTTAAATACGCAGTCTCATCTATGAGCCAGCCCAGATGATTTTTTTCTCCCCTACCTTCATTCAGTCGTTTATTTTGTACACTTTGAGACGTCGCTTTACGTTTATCAAATTAGATAGATAGATAGATAACACTATATTGTACACCATTACAGAAAACTTACGAACTAGTATTATTCTAATTGTGTACAAAGGGCGGTCTTATCGCTAAAAAGCGATCTCTTCAGACAACCCGTGGCAGGAATATTGCTGATTAGGAATGGCGATGGTGGTATACATAGTTATTGTACGATTACTTACATTTTAATAATAAATATATGACTATACTATATATATAAATATACACATAAGTTATATACATATTGAAGATATAGGGATAAAATACAACCATTTAAACATAATAAATATATAGTTATATGCAATATAATACTAATTATATAAAATTATATATCATTATATTGCAGATAGAATGTCCTGACCATGTTCTTAGATGTTATTAAAGATTTTGCTTGTCTGACAGCAACAGGCAATGAATTCCAAATTTGGATAGCCTTGACCGTGAAAGAGTTATTGAAAAACGTTGTATTGTGAATAGGAGGAATAAGTCTATGTTGACTGGAAGGGCGCGAAAAGTTAGAGCAAGAAATAAATAAAAAATAAACAAATTATTGTGTGACATTGAAATGGTGTTTATGGGTGGTGACTTCTTGAATTATATTTTATATTATTATTAATTAATATTCATGTATTTTTATTTAAATTATATGTATTATTTTATTTTAAATATTTACAGTTTTCGATTTTTATTGTAAATAGTTGTTACACTTTACAGGCGAAGATAATGCAAGTTACATGACGTAGTAGGTATGCTTCAAAGAGAGTCGTTTGCTGGTCGAATCGGATACTGCGATGATACCTTGACAAATCCCCTTCCTGTCCACAAACTAATAAAACGGGTGGGCACAAAAGACGGGGACAATGGCGCGTAACATCCCCCGGATATGGACATCGCATGTAATGAATCAGGGGGACACATGGACATAAATACGGGTATGTTATCAGTACATGTTTATAGTCTTGACCAATTCGGTAAGTGTTTGTGTTAGTTGAATAATGTTACATCTACATCACTAGTATGTACTGCTGGTCGGTAACTTCTATGATCTGGTCACGCTTCTCTGATGGCGGAAGAAAGTAAGCGAAGATTACCGATGTGTCGAACCCGCCAACCCGACTTGGACAAGTGTGGCTGGTATATTGTCAGTTCCTTTATAAATTTTATCCGTGCAGGAACGGAGAAAGAATACAATTTCCTGCTGCCGGGCGGCCTGTCGTAAGAGGCGACTAAACAACCCACAGCCAGGTGGTAGGGCATTTGCCCGACTGGATGGCTACCACCCCTGGTTTAGAGTATGTCGCCATAACAACCTTGAGTTGTGTTCCGGCATTAGTGACCAAGTTCCAGTCTCCCTTAAGAGAGCAGCAGCACATGTGTAGCACCTTTAGTGTTGCAAATGTTTATGGGCGATGGTAACCACTTTCCATCAAGTGGGCCATCTGCCTGTCTGCTGAAATTATTCAATAAAAAAATCATAAAAAAAAATGGAGCCCGAGCTCAGCTGTGGGACGTTTATCGGCTTTTATTATAACTATCCACATAGTCTGTCTCTCACTGATGAGGAACCTGGCTTTGATGGCAGTGAATAATTGCTCTCTTACACCGAGATCGGTTTTGAGCACAGTGGACGGCCGAGTTTATTAATATGTCTTTTAATCTGGTCAATGCACCTATTTGGAGATCTGCCGCAAGAACTCTCGCCTTCCTCCTTCCCAGTGAACTCAAGTCACTTCATATTGTTTGTGTTCTTTCAGACTATGTGGCCAAAGTGTGTTAATATACGTTACCGCCATATATACAATAAATACTATCAAAGATATAAAAGGCCATTTTCATGGAGAGAGTTTCTTGCCTCAAAGATACGATTGTTGCATGTAAGAAAAAACTGTATTATCATGTAAACTAAACATACGATGACGTACGTGGAAGGGCGCATCTGGTCATAGAATATAACGTCTCTGCGTAGACAAAATACAAAATATCACGCTAGTCACCGAACTCGAAAGGCAAGTTTCGCATTCACATGGGTTCAAACTGGTTTGTACGATACTCGCATGAACTTAAAAAAATGTCATACGAGTTCTAGTTTAGACAAGTAGAAATCGTAGGCAAATATGTCAATGAGACTAGTGTCGTAGTGTAAACAAAACTCTTTGTGATAATTACCTTACGATTATTGTATGACATACTCGTATGCGAGTTTTTGTTTTTTGGTTGAATGTAAACATGTCAATGCGATTATTGTCTAAAGAGTATTGCCTACGAAAATAGTATACGATTTCTCGCCCCATAACATGCGATAAACTCTCTCCATGTAAATAGCCCCTAATTATTATGGATATAGCTTTGAACGTTTTAAAAGCAGGAACATCTCGTGTTTTCGACTCGACTCTCAATAGTGGCTCGGAATGGAAGTCTTTACTAACCCAATACTTTTCGTCACAGTCATAAAACGGGAAAGCTCGTAAAGTGCCCCTTAAAATAAATGGACCTCACATTTGGAAGCTTCTTGCTACTTCAAAATATCGTTGGGAGTTATCTGAGAAACAACCCACACATATAACTTGTATAAAAGTATGAAACATGTATTATATAAAAATTGCACATATAAAGAACTTAATGCATAAATCTTCAATGAAATATTTATATAACTGATGGTTTTTTTTTTGTAGGAGTTCAGCAGACAGGCAGATGCCCACTTGACGGAAAGTGGTTACGGTCACCTATGGACATTTGCAACACCAAAGATGCTACAAATGTGCTGCTGCTCTCTTAAGGGAGACTGGAACCTGGTCAATAATGCCGGAACACAACACAAGGTTGTTATGGCGGCATACTCTAGACCAGGGGTGGTCGCTATCCAGTCGAGCAAATACCCCAGCACCTGGCTGTGGGTTGTTTAGTCTGAAATTGTATTCTTGTGCAGGAATGTACAGTGCAGTGTGCAGGAAATTGTATTCTTTCACCGTTCCTGCAAGGATAAAAATTATACGCTTAAAAATAATAGCTACATTATTGTATACATATACTAGTATGTCAATATTTAACGTCATTAATAATCAATAACAGTATTGTGGCGACCGAGGGTAAATCTTTCCGCCAGCGTAAGCCGGTCTTAAGACTTTTAGAAAAAGGTAGAAGATGTATCAACGAAAGTTCTGGAATAGAAGATTCGGGAAGGAAAAGGCAGATATAGATAGATGTTTAGAAAGGGACAGATAGTGAATAAAAGAATAACGAAATTACGGGTTCCAGAAGAGTTTTCCGGGTATATAAGCAGCGTAAGGCGCGCCTACCGGGCAGTTTAGAGTTGAGTTCAGTTCAAGACAGTGAAGCGACAAGTGCGATACGAAAGAGTTGGAAGAAGAGTTTAATAGAAAACAGTGACGAGTTTAGTGATGAATTTAGTGAAAAGTATAGTGGACAGTTTAGTGAAGGAGGAGTTTCGTGTAGTTTAAAAGGAGGTCCAGACGCGAGCTACGCACAGTAAATTCTGTGGTGAACACTGCAGCAGCAGAAGGTGTGTCTATGCAATATCAGCGACGGTATTGTGAGTGAGACATCTTATCGTCGGGACAGTGCGTCGTTAGTTGTGCGTGTAGGGGCGACCCTGTGGAGAGGTATCACGTCCGGCTGTCTAAGTCAATAAAAGCGTTAGTTAAAAACTGGTGTTTTCTTCCAATCCTAAGTGCGTACCCCGCTCGCACGTAATAATATCGAAAAAAAACAAAAATCAATTTATTGTCAAAAAATTATACAGAAATAATGCTTACATAGGTTCCACACTAGGACTAGTCTGTATCGCGGAATACCAAGTACGTGTGTGACTGACTTAACAATATTTATTTCTAAAATTAAATTTTAAAAATAGATGTTAACTTGTTTGTGTGTGTGTGTGTGCGTGTATGTCCGTGTGTGTGTGTGCATATGATGGATCACAATATTCTGATATGTATAATATAAGGTTAATTTATATGATATTGTTACATGCCGTCAAAGATAAGCGCACAGATGCCTGTTGTAAGCGCAGTCCATTGTCTTCCCGGATTAGGAATTCTTATGTCTTTTGAATTTGTAATTCAGAAAAACATGCTATTCTCTTTTTACTTGTTTTATAACCATCATTAGCGTCGAACTAATCCTTATTGTTATTGTTTTCAACTTTGTGGCCGTTCGCAGGTGTGCAAATTACTATTTCTCAGAAACTCAGTGTGCGCGGCCAATTTCTTTGTACTGTGTGGTTAGTATAAGACGATGCCCGAATGGAGGGGCGGGCAGTCAAGTGACGACTACGAAACGAGTAAGACGTTTGTAGTACTCTCGATTAGCGATATAGACGACGGACTTTACGCGTATCGAATTGCATTGAATCGTGCAGTGTGAACTGGTTACATCCAGTTTTATTTGTATTTCTTTTATACGTGTTTGTATAGTTCTAATAAATTCTATAGTAGTTCCAACGGCATTTTTAATTCGAGTCCTGTAGCTCATAACAATATTACATAATAAGTTTTCAGTTTTTTAGTAATTAAGTTGCATAAGCCACGTTTGTGTGGTTGCTTTGATTTCACGTCTGTTTAAATATACGATGTGACATTTATCATGTACCTTGTTGTACAGTAAAGAACTGATGACATAAAATTGACGTTTGGCAAAACTAGTATAATGCGGGATGCAGGGGCATATTATTTTGGTTTGACGTTTAGTCGTATTGGGTAAAGAGACATTTCTGTGTTTTCTAACAATTAATTCAAGTATATGGAGCTGACGTACACTAAGCACCCTACATTCTGCCAACAATTCTTGGGTTGGGTATCTAAAAGGTTTTTTGACATGACTTTTAGCACAGTCCTTTGGGCTCTTTCTAATTTGAGAAACATGGTTTTTGCTGCTCTACCCCATACTGAGAAGTAGTATCTCAGAACGGATTGAAATAATGCTATGTAGATGTTTTTTACTAATTCTAGTGGTATATAATCTCTTAGCGTCTTGAATATATAGATCAAGTTCTGGGTTCTGGCTTGTGTGTCCCATGGCAAATATTCATCAATTTGTACTCCAAGGTATCTTAAAGTGTTTATGGAGATATATTGCAGCATAACATTTTAGTACGTCATGTCATTATTATAACTTTAATAATAATTTTCTTTCCTTCTATTGTGTCTGGGTCTTATTGAGTATGCACTGTTTGCTACAACTCCATTAATTCTTCAAAAAGTAATTATGCGACATACTTCTGTATAAAACTTATTAAAAAAAAGAGAACTTGAGATATAAATAGAATAAGAAACTTAAAGAAAAACTATATTTAGCTAGACCTGTTGCTGGGGAGTTTCTTGCCGCTTCTTCTCCTTAACAGCAATAACACGTTGCGAAGCGGTGTACATAGAATAGGGAGAAAAATTAAATTTTGACTTATATATGTGACCTTCAAAAAGCGTTCTCCAGTGGAACTTTTTGAATAAAAACTTTGAATTTACTGATGCCAGGCACTGACAGTTACAGGTCTTTGTTTGGTCAGAACACGTGTGAGCAGTTAGAAAGAAATCTTTAGTAGATTTCAGGTGTTTTCTAAGAGCAAAGGCTATGTAGATTGTTTTCTTTAAATTCAACGTAAGTAGATTACAGTTTAGCCAAGCTATAACGGTGGAAAGACACTCTTCAGCCTTATTTTTAACAAAGTTCCAGCTAGGACCATGTATAACTAATGCGGTATCATCAGCATAAGTAAAGACTGCCATATTAGGAATATAAATTTTACATCACATCACAAATGATGCATTAAAGCCATCGCTATATCTGTGTAAAATGCAATTTGCTAAAGGGAGTCCTAATTCATACGGCCAAATTTGATGTTTAGGTCTTCGTATAATAATAACAGCCCATAAATGTCCCACTGTTGGGCTCGGGTCTCCAATTATAGTGGAACGGACAATATACCCGCCACGCTTGTCCAAGGCGGCTTGGCAGGTTTGACACATCGGTTATCTCGATGTGCAGGTTGCATCACGATGTTTTCCTTCACCGTTCTTAGCACGTGTTAATTGTAACAATATGCACATTAGGTCAGAAAAATGCCTAAATGTTGCATGCATTTCGGGCTAGGATTGAATCCGCGCCCTTTGAGCTTGGGACGTGTGCGCTAGCCATTACGCTACCAGGACTTTTCTTCTTATATATATATAGGTCTTCGTATTTTTTTTTATTGCAGGAGTTCAGCAGCCAGGCAGACGGCCCACTTGATGGAAAGTGGTTGCAGTCGCCTATGGACATTTGTAACACCAAAACTGCTACAAATGCGCTGCTGCTCTCTTAAAGGAGACTGGAACCTGGCCACTGATGCCGGAACACAACACAAGGTTGTTATGGTGGCATACTCTAGACCAGGGGTGGTCGCCATCCAGTCGAGCAAATACCCTACCACCTGGCTGAGGGTTGTTTAGTCACCTCTTACGACAGGCCGCCTGGCCGCAGGAAATTGTATTCTTTCTCCGTTCCTGCACGGATAAAACGTATGTCGAAGTTGAATTATAGGCTACAACTGACGCCATTCAACGGAGTTCTCGTGAAAACCCATCTGATAAGCAGATGAGACATATTTTTTATCAAATCATATTGATTTGTAAACATGCATATGATAGTTTGCCACTCGAAAAGTGTTCCTGGCTATTTTTGAAATCGTCAAAGCATGGCTATAAATATTCCATGAACGATTTTTGCAAGCAAACCTATACGGTTATTTTTGTAATTGAATTGTCTGTCTTACGAAACCAATTTTTTATTGATTAACAGAACGTTTTAGTAACCTATGTACATATATGGTGTGTAGTTAGGGTTGTTATAAATAAATGCGTGTTCTAAAAAACCAATATTATTTATTCATTCATATGTACATAAGTGAGTAATGAGTTGTAATGAGTAAGACGTCGTGGGTATGTGTGATGGAAGACAACTGCCACTCGGAGCGCGTCGCGTGACGTTCGATGCAATTCGCTGAGTAGGCCGTGTCCCTAATTAATTAAGTATTTAATATACATTGACTCACTAATAATTATTAGTCAGAAATTACATCGCTAAACACTCTTGGCTAAAAGCGGTAAAGTGATATGATTATGTAATGACAGGCCAAGTACAGTCGATGAAGAAAAGTCGCCGAATTAAAATGTGAGATTTGTGAAAGATTTAATTTAAAACCAACTCTTACAAAATTGCTTAACGCAAATATTAAATATTGTTACATGCCGTCAAAGATAAATACACAGCTACCTGTCGTAAGCGCAGTTTATTGTTTTCCCGGATTTAGGAATTATTTTGTGTTTTGAATTGTAATTAAGAAAAACATGCTATTGTTTTTCTACTTGTTTTATGACCATCATTAGCGTCGAACTAATCCTTATTGTTATTGTTTTCCGTTCGCAGGTGTGCAAATTACTATTTCTCAGAAACTCAGTGTGCGCGGCCAATTTCTTTGTACTGTGTAGTTAGTATAAGACAATGCCCGAATGGAGGGGCGGGCGGTCAAGCGACGACTACGAAACGAGTAAGACGTTTGTAGTACTCTCGATTAGCGATATAGACGACGGACTTTGCGCGTGTCGAATTGTATTGAATCGTGCAGTGTGAACTGGTTGCATCCAGTTTTATTTGTATTTGTTTTATACGTGTTTGTACAGTTCTAATAAATTCTAAAGTAGTTCCAACGGCATTTTTAATTCGAGTCCTGTAGCTCGTAACAATATCTTAAATAATTAGTCTTAGTAATAATTAGTCTTTAATAATAGTCCCCACATTACCTATATTAATCTACCTGCTTATACATGCTAGCCAGGCAGCTATGAACACTTTTCGATTGGTAAACTATTATAGGCGTTGTGCAATGCTGGATCACTGATCCCACACAGCTTCGATGGTTCGAGTAATTATTGTGGACTGTAGGTTGTGTCTGAGAGAATATATGAGAGTGAGAGGTATGCCAAATTCTGCACAAAAACCAATGGGGTAATAAGCACCACTAACCTCGGAATCCACCTTCAATGGGGCAGCTACACAGCTCCTGAAAGTGCACGGCACTAACAACTCCTCGGATGGCACTTAGGTTTAAATTATGGCACACTCACTTACAAAACTACCCATATCGGTATAAATCGTGAGGATCCAACAGGCGTGTTTATAAATCCATATAATTTAATTAAAAAAAGTCTCATCTGTTTATCGGATGGGTGAGAGTCGATCTTCAATATCTCCTCTACTAAAAGGCCACATTTGACTATGTATACATAGATACCTTGTGTATACTCATCCTTATAGGGATTATAGGCATATCCTAGTATTATATATATTTGATCAGAGATTAACATAGAGTAGGTATAATAATTTAAAAATAATTGAAACCCACACCCGGCCCACGGCTGGGCACGGACCTCCCATTTCATAGGGAGACAGACAGTATACACATAGGCTATCGCCATGTGCAAGTTTTATCACACCATTTCCCCTTACCCTTACCATGTAGTAATTGTAACAATATGCACATAAGGTCAAAAAACTGCCTAAGTGGTGGATGATATCTAGCCTGGATTCGAATCCGTGCCCTTCAAAATCAGAGTAATTTATTTTTTTGAAACGTGTACATGTTTTGTTTTATTCTATTTTTTTAAGGGGTTTTATCTTTTGCTTGCTGAGATAGGGGAGAGGCCAAGATAGTGTTACAGATACCTATGTCACAGCTTCTGTTTATTGCTCGTAGGTTTGCACTCTGGGCACACTCCATCAGCACGTGTACAACATCGTCTGGTACACCACAGGTTGAACAATTTGGTGACACAGTCAGTCCCATTAAATGCTTGAACCGATTTGATGGAATATGCCCAGAACGCATCCTCAACAATGCTGTAATATATCTTCTTGGTCTCTTCCCTTCAGCAAACCACGGAAATCGAAGTGGCTGACCCTGGATTGTACGATACCATATTCTTTTTGTTATTGAACGTTCATCAAAATATTCACTCCATATTTGCCTACATTTAATTTTAACCCGAACAAGTAAATCAGATGGTAATAATAAACATTTATATGGAATGCCTTCACTAGTTGCTTGTCGTGCGGCCAAGTCTGCCTCTTCGTTTCCGGCTAGACCAACGTGTGATGGAATCCATTGGATAAACACAGACTTTCCAGAACTCTCAAGCTGGCAAATTATATCTAATATTCGTATGGCTATCATACATGCAGGTGTTATGCTAAGTGGTACAAGTTACATGTATCGCCTTTGACAGGCATACATTTTTTTAAACTTTTGGTTCAAAGCCATTTGTAGTAATTTTGATTACATATACATATTATGATTATGATTCCCGCGGGATTCCCGGGACACAAAGTATGGCATGTAAGCTATCCGCTTTAAAACTGTGTTGGAATAAGCTAATTTTTATGCACCCGAACAACTACATACCGCTTTCGGAAAAATTCCCGCGGGATTATCGGCATAAACAATATCACACATTTTATTACATAAAATTTATTATCGGTCAGTGAAATAATCACATTGGATTTGGGTATTTTTTTTAAATCTAGCCATTTTAAATAATTCTCAGAAAACATTCCGCGGGATTCTCGGAATTAAAAGCAGCGCAGATTTTAATTCTAAGAATTGGCTATCGATTTGCGTAAACCGCATCGGAATCGGTCCAGTAGTTTTTGAATTTATTCCTTACAAATATACAAAATACAAATCTTTCCTCTTTATAAAATAAAGTATAGGTAAGATTTACAAAAAATACTCCTTTGTAGCGCCTGTGGTTGAGCAAGCTAAGCCTTTACCGATCTATTCCATTTTAGTGCAGAAGCTCTGAGTTCGATTCCTGGCATACCTAGTAAAAATTGCAAAACAAACTAACCGTTATTAAGCCGTATAGCTTATATTATCACTTTTAAAATTATAAATACAATTAAAAACGCTATTATAGACTATGTAACAAATCGCTGCCAGATGGGAGCGTGTCCAGAAGGCTGGCTGCATTGCCGCGCTGTATGGTGATGCTTATTTGTTAGGTGAAATATGAGCAAGCCTTCTGATCACGGGTGGCATCAAAGAGTTTCTTGCAAATCTCTTTGAAGAAACTCTTTCCCGATGGACCCCACGGACCTAAGTTTCAACTCCAAACGACACAAATATGTAATCCCTTCCTAAGGTTCCATATTTGCGCCGTTTGAGAGCTTCAGCTTTTGAAGCAGCGTTGCCAGCCTCTAACTCAGTCATTGGAAGATGTGACGACGCTAGAGTGCCTACACATGTCGCTTCCCAAATAAGCGGCCATCCCATCTTCCAAGGAATAAGTGACATACCATCCAGCCTCTTGCCATCGTCGCGTACCAAGCCATTCGGTTCTAATACGGCCGGTACGCCGACGCTGACAAGAGCCCGGCGGATGATGTCATTGAGGTTGGCATGGCGAGATCTTCGACCAACACTATATAAACATGCTAATCTGTGGTGTCCATACGGGTCCACCATACTCCCACACTGGCAACGATGGAGTACACAACATGGGGCCCCAAGCGAAGGCTCGCAGCTAATCGAAAAGTAGCATGATCTAGGACTGTGTCTGTATTGAAGCATGCGTGTGTCTGCAACCATTGTCCAGACTCCCAAGTAGCAACGGCCAAAGGGCGAGCGCGCTCTGTCGAACTGGAACCATTATTTACTTATAGTCTTGTGTTGGCCCTAGAGTGGTTCATTATACCCATTACTGGAGAATAACTTAGTTTAGGAATAGAATAGGAATTAATAAATAAAACCCAACACAAATTATATCCTACAAACAATTTTTTACTTTCATACTAATAAACGTCCCCTCATTATATTTGCACTTTTTTCATATTTATAGCTAATTATTATTATCAATCATAATCAGGTTGATTAGGAGTTTTACAGTACGTTTTTTCTTCTATTACAATTTTGATCTTTCCAGTAGGACAGTAGGCATTTGGACCAAAATCTGATCCCCTTTTGTCATCAATATTTTGTGTGAAACCTATTGACAAATCTTCTAATAGCATCATAAGTGTTCCACCGTCTTCATCGTTTCTTGATATTGTATTATTTTCACGAAGGTCATCAGCGCCGTGTACATGCATAATAATCGTGACTATAGTAATAAGTATGAAAAATTTCATCATTCTGGATTCTGGAACGAAAAAAGAAATCTTATTTAAATAATCACTCACAATTATAAGCAAATGAATGTGATTGTGAGTGATATTGCTCTAAGAACTCGACATATAGCTTATATTTCATGTTTCTCCGGCAGCAGATGAAGCCGACGGGCCACCATCTACCAGGATCTCGCGGTGTGGCGAGGCCATGTACCCGTGGCCCTGGCATAAGGGCAAAGGACGGAACACCGAGAAGTTTTAGTGGATATCCCCGACTCGGATGCCAATAGCAATTCTTCGGGAGTGATAGTGTCACCCTTATGTGGCGAATCCTACACTCCCCACTTCGTTTCCCTCGCGATGGTTAGTAATCAATCGGATTTCCTCTCGTTTCAGAGAGAGAGAGAGGAGAGATAACACTTTATTGTACAACGTTACAGAAAACGGAGAAAAACTTATAGCCTAAAAATATTCTAAATGTGCACAATGGGCCTTATAGCTAAGAAGCGATCTCTTCCAGACAACCCGTATTGAAAGAGCTTATAACTGCTGCAGCCGCTATGAAATTATATCATCAGCAATTCTATTTTGTAATATTAATTTGTAAATCAATTAATCGGGGAGAGTTTACAAATTATTTGGTTTAAAAATTAATATTACAAAATAGAATAGCTGTTGATACAATTTTATTACAATTAATATTAAAAAATACAATTTCTGATGATACTGTTACAAGTTACAGGACTCGAATTAAAATGCCGTTGGAATTATTATAGAATTTATTAGAACTATACAAACACGTATAACACAAGTACAAATAAAACTGGACACAACCAGTACAAACTGCACGATTAAATAATACACGAAAAGTCCGTCAGTATACAGCTTATCGAATGTACACGTCTTGCTCGTATCGTAATCATCGCTTGATTGCCGATCTCTCTATTGGGACATTGCTATATCCTGCACAGATACAATATGGCAGCCCGCCAGCCAGGAACGAATATCTTGGAATTCGTAATCTGCACAACTGCTTAATTATTCCTGCGAACGGCCATAAACTAGTACAATACACAATAGACTGTTTTTCCAAGTAAACAGAAGAAGTCCAAATGCGAGAAGATATAAACTACGCTTTATGGCAGGTAGGTGTGCATTCACTTTTGTCGACATGTAACAATACAATTTCATAAAAATTAATATTAAAAATATATCATTGCTGATGATCCAATTTCATAACAATTACTATTACAAAATAGAATTGCTGATGATACAACTTCATAACAATTAATATTACAAAATAGAATGGCTGATGATACAACTTCATAACAATTAATATTACAGAATAGAATTGCTGGCGATTCAATTTTATAACAATTAATATTTCAAAATAGAATTGCTGATGATACAATTTCATAACAGGGCGATGAGTGAGAGTTCTGATGGCCTCCCGTCCCCCTGTTCAAATATCCCGATCTTATCCCCTTATCCCATCCTAAAGGCTGTCATCGCGCTTTATCCCTGGTATTGTAAACGTCTGTAGACTACAGCAACTACTTTCCATGAGCTGCTTGTTTCCCAGCTTCGCAATAAAAAAATATATACAGATAAGTAATATATGATGATAAATAACTTACAGTTAATTTTCCGGCACTGATTTTAGCACACCGTTTTATGTAGTGAATCACAATATAAGACTGACTGTTAAATGTTTAAAATAATTGTTTTCCCTAATCATTTGTTTCACAGTTTTTCCAAACTCCTGCGTAAGCGACTTGTTATGTTATTCCCATAATAATAAGGAAACATTGCGTTCTGCCATGCATGTTAAACAACTAACAAATGTATTAATTGCATGCATAGTTAATAATTCTTATTTTTAACTTTAGTAAATATTTGATGCGTAGTCATATTCCACAGTAAGGTAAACAGAACCCACAATTATATCGGACATGTTGTTCTGTCTGTTTGTACGTAGACCATTGAAGCTGTAATAGTTTGGGACGAGTTGACATGACAATCGGAGTATGAGGTGAGACGTTGGGGGGAGGACCTCCACAGCAACCGCGCCGTCTAAGAAACCTATTCACTATCTTGTAGTGCAGTCCTGCGTCGAACGGAGCTGTAGTGCGTGGGAGTGCAACACCGAGCATAATAGCTCGGTGTTGCAGGTCATAATGCAGGATGCAACAGCATTCACAGTTCTGCATTATGCAAGCTTGGAGCAATTCACCACTGTGCGTTGAATCCTAAGGGATTTCTATAGAGATTGTGTAGGATTCAACTTACAAAACTCACTTATGAATTGTAAAGGATTGATCGTGATCGCAGTTGTCTTTTTAGGATTCAAGTTTAATATTTGGCCCTCAAGGCCCACTTGAAAAATTCACCTGTATATAATATACATACATATATATATATATATATATATATATATATATATATATATATATATATATATATATATATATATATATATATATATATATATATAATATATATATATATACGATGGAATGAATAGGATGAATTTTTCAAGTCAAGGCAAAATACTAAACTATGCTTAATAGCAAAAAATACTCAAAGGCGTCTCGAGGTCGATTTCGATGCACTTTTCACTGATCGACAGTTAATTCTTAGACTTAAACACTGCGCTACTGTTTATCCTGTGAATATCGCGGATCTTTTCCGGGAATGATTTTAAAATGCCAGATTAACAAAAAAAGGTTTTATTGATCGATAGCAAATTTTATGTAATAAAATGTGTGATAATTTTTATCGCGAGATTTTCCCGGGAGCGGTTTGTAATTGTTTGGGTGCACAAAAATGGACATATTCCGACACAGTTTTCACTAAAACGATAGATTACATTCTTTTTTAAATGCTGTGATACTTTTTGACCCGGGAATCCCGTGGTAATTTCAAGTCTAGCGTACACGAAGTCGCGGGCATATCCTAGTAGATTAATAAAAGTTCCATGATCAGATATGCGCTTTTTTTTTAATAGTTACGGGTATTAATTATTTATAATCATAATCAGTTTTATTGCGAGTTTTGCAATACGTATTCTCGTCAATTACAATCTTGATTTTTTCTGTAGGACAGGGGATATCAGGAGCATAATATGGTCCCGCTTTTTCATATGCATTATTTTGTGTCAATCCTATCAACAAATCTTCTAATAGCATCATAAGTGTTACACCGTCTTCATCGTTTCTTGATATTGTATTATTTTCACTAAGGTCATCAGCGCCGTTTACGTCCATTATAATTGTGAATAGAGTAATAAGTATGAAAAATTTCATCATTCTGGATTCTGCAAGGAAAATGGAAATCTTATTTAAATAATCACTCACAATCATAATCAAATATGACTGTGATTGTGAGTGATAGTGCTTTAAGAAGTTGACACATAGCTTATATTTCGTATTTCTCCGGCAACAGATGAGGCTGACGGGCCACCGTCTACCAGGTTCTCGGGAGTGGCGAGGCCATGTACCCGTAGCCTTAGCAAAGTGCAAAGGACGGAACACCGAGGAGTTTTAGTGGATATCCCCGACTCGGATGCCAATAGCAATTCTTCGGGAGTGCTAGTGTCACCCTGATGTGGAGAATCCGACACTCCCCACTTCGTTCCCCTCGCGGCGGTTAGACCTCAATCGGATTTACCCTCATGTAAAAAAGAGCTTATATCGCGGGTTCACACTTCATTCGGAACGTCGTTTCCGCGCTATAGATGAATATAACCAAAAAGTTGGCTCTGCGTTTGTGTTTCATTGGTGGCCTGATGCAATTCGCTAACAAGCATGTGGTGGTGGCAAAGCGAACAAAGTTTCACTGGCATTATTAGTAAATACTTTGCGCGGAAAAATCATTCTGGAATCACTGTCTTAATTGCAGCTCTTAGTGCTGGCTCGATGGGTGTGATACCACGCTCTCACTGGATATCGGTGTCAAACGGTTAGCCTTGAGCTGATCTTGTTATACGCGATGAGTGAGAGTTCCGATGACTCCCAACCTAAACGCTGGCATGGCGTTGGCTTCACCCTGACGTTGTAAACCTCTATAGGTGACCGTCTGCCTGTTTGTCAGATTTGCAATAAAAAAATATCTAAATAGGTATGTATTACATAATGACTAGCTGTACCTGACAGACGTTGTCCTGCCCTTAAAAAATAAAAATCTAGAACCCGATTACAGCGTCATCTACCGGGACCAAATAATCTAAACTCGAATTAACTTGAACAGAGTAGAAAATTATTAAAGTACTTATATCGCTATTAAAAAATAGGGGTTAATGGTAGAAGGATGAAAATTTAGGGCTGTAGGTATTTTTCAATGTTAATTCATAATAAAATATAAATAAGAAAATTTGTCAAAATAATAAAGAAAAATATTTAGGGGTGGGTCACCCTTATCATTTAGGGGTATAAAAAATAAATGTTGGCTGATTCTCATACCTACCCGATATGCACGCAAAGTTTCATAGAAATCGGTTCCGCCGTTTCGGAGGAGATTGGTAACAAACACCGCGACACGAGAATTTTATATAGGTATATATATATGACTAGCTGACCCGGTAAACTTCGTGCCGCCTCAGAATCAACAAATAAAAACAAACAACAACAACGAACATCCAATGTTTGACAGGTAGAAATAGTTTCTAAGGGAAAGCATTACTATATTCCAAGCATTTTTTTTCATATTTACTCACCTTTTAAACCTTCCCTGGACTTCCACAAATAATTCAAAAGCAAAATTAGCCAAATCAGTCCAGCCGTTCTCGAGTTTTAGCGAGACAAACGAACAGCAATTGATTATTATATATAAGATGATGATAAACCGCGTCTGTGACTGAAAAATTGAGAGGAAGAAGATTAAGTTGGTTTGGGCATATAATGAGGAGGGATGAAAGTCGCGTGACATAAGATGTATGTCAGAGTAGAGGAGTGTGGAAGGAAAAGACATATTGTGCCGACCCAAAATAATTAGGATATGGTGAAAAAAAAGAGAGATATAAGATGATGATAAATAACTTACAGATAATTTTCCAACAGGGTTTTTAACACACAGTTTTATGCTATGATTCACAAATAAGATTGACTGCTAAATGTTATTTCCAAAATAATAAGGAAATACTGCGTTCTATGTCATACCTAATTGTAAAACAACAACAAATGTGATTATAATAATCACAAAATAAGAAGCCCGATTTGACGCTTAAGAAAGTCAACAGAACGTAACTTTGAATGAAATCATCAAAACTGAAAGCTAATAACGATTAATTTATTTAGTTGAAAATGTACATAATATTTTTTCTGGTGCATTATATATAATTGAAATATATGTTATATTTCAATTATTATTTTCCTCCAAAAACGAAATAACATCAATTTTTATTAATTCTATAATGTCGTATTAATCTATGGTGAAGTACTAAAAACAATTACGTTCTAAGGCGTCTTATTATTAATTTTTATTGCTACCAAAGAGTTGTTGTATTTCATTAACCCAATTCGATTCAAGAGAAAACTAACATACATTTATTCAAAAACTTTACATTATTTTTATGTATTTATAATAAAAAATACCACAAAATTGTACAAACATGAATTGAAAAGAAAAACGATTGAATAAACATATATTATATGGGTGAAATAATAAAAAAATAATAGATTAATTGTGATGCGTGATAAATACATGCGGTACGCGAAATGCGATGTGAGAGAAAACTTTCGCGCTCCATGTCATTTTGTGAGATATTTGTGTGACATAAAAATAATTAACTTAAAATAAATCAAAGGATCACACAGTCGTATAATTTTTAATCGATTTCTCGTGGTGATCGATTAACTTGGTTAACGACTTGGAAGTTTCAATCCCTAAATATGTTGTAATGAGAACTGTCAAATCGGGCCTATTGTTTTGTGATAATTATAATTGCGCGTGGTTAATAATTCTTATTTTAAACTTTAGTCAATATTTAATACGTAGTTATATTCCATAGCAAGGTAAAACAGAACCCACAATTATATGAGTCATACTGTTCTGTCTGTTTGTATGTAGACCATTGAAACTGTAATAGTTTGGAACGAGTTGACGTGACAACCGGAGTATTAGGTGAGACGTGGGGAAGGACGTCCACAACATCTGTGCTATCTTAAGAGGCCTATTTACTATCCTGCAATGGACGGACCTTGCAGTACTCAAGAGGCATTATGCTCGGTATTGCAGGACGTAATGCAAACTGCAACAATGTTCAGTCCTGCATTATGCGGTGGACTGTCATACAGGATAGTGAGGCCCTTTAGTTTTAAGGCTTGATGACATTAAGCGAGTTTATTACGTAGTAACCGGTGAATTCAAAAATGAACGAGTCATCTAGTGTGATAGTGATGATACACTATGATACACAAATCTCTCCACTCGCTGGGTAGCCATTGGCAAGTTTATTTATTCGAACAACATTCTTTTACGCGGCTTACCAGAGTGCACTGGCAGAGATCGTCGCGTAATATATAAATGTATAATATTATAAAATTTTAAACATGCCGTGTTTGTACATTAAAGCTATTAAAAAAACTGCAATAGATTATATGGTTACGAGCTACAGGGCTCGAATCAAAAATGCCGTTGGAACTACTGTAGTATTTATTAGAACTGTACAAACACGTATAAAATAAATACAAATAAAACTGGATGCAACCAGTTCACACTGCACGATTCAGTACAATTTGACGCGCAAAGTCCGTCGTCTATATCGCTAATCGAGAGTACTACAAACGTTTTACTCGTATCATAGTCGTCACTTGACTGCCCCACTACTCCATTCGGGCATTGTTTTATACTAACTATACAGTACAAAAAAAAATCGGCCGCGCGCACTGTGTTTCCGAGAAATAGTAATTTGCACACCTGGTTATCTATTCCTGCGAACGGCCAACAAAGTTGAAAACAATAACAATAGGCTATTCTCTAATTGCAAATTTTAAATACGAAGTAATAAAAAGAACTCCGAATGCGGGAGGGGCAATAAACAAGATGCGCAGCATTTCTTTGTCGGTATGTGACAATAGGTATGCAGGTGGCCCAACTTATAACAATATAAACGATTCGCTCATAATTTTACCTATTTTTTGACTACATTGTTGTATAATTGTTTGAGTAAGACTGTACATTTAAACGATAAATCGAGATGTCAATGTAAAAGTACTGGATATATATTATGTTTGCAAAAATTAGATTATGAAGGAACAGAAAATGTACTTAAAATAATCAAAGAGAAATTTGTATACATATATAAAAACAAAAATATATATTTATTCGTATGATGAAAACTTTACATTATGGTTTACTTTATACCAAATTTGTATTTAATTATATTATATATTATAAAATACTTATTATGTATTTATCAATACTGCAGAAAATAGATGTACATATACATCTATTTTCTATAAATATAAATATGTAATATAAATAATATGTGTATATTTATTTTTACTTAACAAATAATGTTGCTGTCTCTGTATTTTTTACTTATACTTTCTAATTGGTAATGTACTAACTCATTTTTTGTGTGCTTACCAATTATTTCAAAGGTAGTTCGAAACAAATATCTATCTTTTTGATATTTTTAATTTAAGGGACGTCAACTTACTCTGCCGTAACACAGTTCAAATCAAGTACGGGGAGTAATGATTGTCGCATAATGTTAGATTAAGCACTATTGTATATTGTACTTGTTTAGCTTATAATTGGAGAGCAAAAAATTATTTAATACCTGTATATAAACAATGCGTGTTCTCCACGATGCATTTTTTTTTAGATTTCGTATCTCTTTGTTCGGTATTCACGTTAAAACTATTGGGCCGATTTCGATGTGGTTTTCGCTGATCGACTGCTAATTGTTAGACTTAAATTTTGCGCTACTTTTTGTCCCGGGAATTTATCGAAAACTGTCCCGGGAGCGGTTTGAAGTTGTTAGGGTGCATAAAAATGTTCGCCGAACAGAGGATTGCAGATTTCTTTGCGATAAAGAGGTCACGCATAGCGGGGCTCTGTCTTCGGTCAATGAGACTCTCCGCATGTTTTCAGATGCCCTCGACAACCATATTTTTAGGAGCTGGCATCCTGTGCACCGTAACGTAAATGTGTAATACAAGTTATATGAAATGATATTAATATTATTTGAATTTAATTTAATAACTTATAATTGTATTTTGTGTTGTGTAGTATTTAATTTTCATATGGGTGTATTGGCTGAAGATATTATCATATTATATCATTATCATAAAAAATATCTTATATCGAAATTTAAAAAAAATAGCTACAGAGCTTTAAAATTAAATTATGTATGATCGAAGTCGCAGGTCAAGGCTAGTATACAAATAATGTTGTTATTGGTGTAATAATGAATCATTGGCGCAAGTTACAATAAATACTCATAGTTCAAATAATTTACAGTACATTATTAATTTGATAATCATACCAACACGTTGCAAGCTTCTTCTTAAACTTAGTAATAATTATATTCTTATATATGTAGTAGTTCACTTTCAAAGGACCGATATTGTGAGTTGTTTTTTGTTATATTTTATTAATTTAGGCAGAGGCTCCGGGTTCGATTCCCGGTATAGTAAATTTCGGAAACGTATTATCCCCGTTATTTACTATGGTCTGGGTGTCTGTGATCGGCCCCCGAGTGGTAGGTTGTATATTACCCATAACACAAGCGTAACTTGCTTCATTTGGGGATATACAGTATGTGTGTTTGTCTGCCGATTATTATTAGTATTATATTATAATTTTGTAAGGTCGGCCTTTCTTACACTATTTTGTGGCCGGTTCCTTTGTTGTACTTCCTATTCATTCACATGCCTTACATGCCTTACATGCCTTTTTATTTAGTTACTAACTTCTGTCCGCGACTTCGACCGCGTGGAATAGCTTAAAATAGTAAGTTAAAAAATACTCCCCAATTTTGAAACATTCTTCATTGATGCTCCGCTCCTATTGGTTTTAGCGTGATGATATATAGCCTATAGCCTTCCTCGATAAATGGGCTATCTAACACTGAAAGAATTTTTCAAATCATACTAGTAGTTCCTGAGATTAGCGCGTTCAAACAAACAAACTCTTCAGCTTTATAGATTAGTATAAGATTTTTGTTGCTGGCGTACAGCAAAAAAGGTGACGGCCGGTTGATGGAAAGTGGTGATAGTCGCCAATAGATATTCGCAATTTTTACGACTGCACAAGTGAATATAATGTGTCTTCTTGTTGACGATCACGCAATGCTTGAAGACGAAAGGCTTCAAGCAATGAGTCCTCCCCGTTCTGACCTACGGGTTCGACGTAGACACTGAGGGCAGGACTGGTCCATAAATTCCAAGTCGCTCAACGGGCTATGGAGCGAGCTATATTGGGTATGTCTGTTATGGATAGAATTAGAAATGAGGATATCCGTAAGAGTACCAGGATAATCGACATAGCAAGCTGAAGTGGTAGTTGGCCGGTCACGTCTGTCACAGGATCGATGGCAGATGGAGCAGACGAGTCCTGGAGTGGAGACCACTGACGTTCTGCGTATGGTCGCTGGTAAACCACGCAACGGATTATTAAGTTGATTTCACTACCAGTTAGATAATTTTTCAAGGAAGGTTTAAATGTATACTAGCTTAGTTTGCGATTGTAAAATCCTAATTAAGTTTTTATGTAAGTAAAATAGAACTACCTACAATGGTTTAGCCTAGCTGTGGCGAAAATCTGGTATTTTATAATATAGATAAGTAGTATGCTTAATATTGCTTGTATATTTGGTTATAGCACATTTTCTATACATAGAAGTCGCTTTCGGCGTCTGTCTGACGTATATCCGATAATTTCTCCTAAACTATGCAACAGAATTTTAAGCGGATTTCAACGTTAGTTTGATAAATTTTCACTGAACTTAATTAGGTGGTTATATATATATATATATAAATCAACTGCTTATTTTGCGACTCACTGCCAATGTCGCTGCGGCGAAGTCGAAGTGCGCACCGTGGCAACTGCGATTTACGGGAAATCATGCGAGTCGGCTGGTCCGTTGATCGAACTCAAAGTATTTAAACCCGGACTACAAATGAAACTCCTCCCGTAACGTTCCCCGTACGCGCCCTCTAAACCAGGATAAATCCGGGGAAACCCGAACGGATGGCAACCCTACATAAGCACGACAGTTATGCGATTCGTCGCTCGTCGGCCCGTGCGCTTCGCCGAGGCGGGAACGGCAAGAGAATGGTGGGAGGGAGACCAGCGACGATTGCTGCATATACTGATGCTTTTCGACATTTTAATATATAGATTATCACTACTGACAGTAATCACTCATTCAGTGTTCAAGCTGTCCGATTATGGAACATGCTTCCACTGGAAGTGAGGCAAGCCCAATCAATGTCCCCCTTTAATAGACTTGTTAAGGATTACTACCTCAAAGTATAATAAATGTTGTTAGTATTTTGTACGTTATATAATATGTAATGCTTGTAATAGACGTAGTATTTTATTTGTCCCAAGTACTCCTGATTACCTTAAACAACGTTTTGAATTTCTTTCGTGCTCTCATAATTTACGCCCTTCTAGTAAACTTAAATTGAACACTCCTGCGCATAACTCAACTTTTTACAACAATTCTTTTACTGTTAAGGCTATACAGCTTTGAACACGCTTCCTGTTATTATCAGACAAGCAAAACCGCTAGTGATATTTAAAACCATGATCAAAAACACTATCTGTCGTTGGAATATGATATTTAAATTCATTTATAAACATTTATATATTCTGTAGATATGTATTTGTATTGTATATATATTAAGTATATATCTATGTAATATATAAAATATCTACACATATATATATATATATATATATATATATATATATATGTATTCATTATTAAAATGTAAGTAGTTCGTACTTACTATTATATATATTACGTATACCACCATCGCCATTATCATCTCAATTCATTCCTGGGGTTGCCTGGAAGAGATCGCTTTTTAGCGATAAGACCGCCCGTTGTACACAACTAGATATAATTTTAGTCTTTAAGTTCATTTTTGTATTGGTTTATAATAGTGTTATTTATATATATATAGCAAATCCTGCTCTAGCTTTTGTGCCATTTTATCTCCCCATCCCAAGGTTGTCTGGAACAGATCGCTGTCAGCGATGAGACCGCCATTTGTACCTAATTCTAAGCTATTTTTGTGTATTATTTCATTAATTTTATTGGGCAATAAAAGATAAATTCTATTCTATATTGTTTCAGGTGTAAAGATGGCGAAATATATTATATTTCTTATACTACTCGTCATAGATATAATTGTGATATGTGCAACGCCTTTATTATTCTACTCGCCCGACGTGATAGGCAGAATAATACCAAGGTGCAGTAGTGATAAGATAAAACGAAATGTGGGGGGTAGAATAATATGTGAACCAATTATTGAACAACCAGAATATCCTGAATTAAAGCCTGAGATAGATATATACCCACCAATAATGTACCGAAAATCGTTTTATGAGATTCTAAGGAACAATATGTCCAATCGCCAACTGACATAGATATTACATATTAGCGTGTCCGGCAGACTTTGTCAGGCTCTAAGAAATAAAAAATCTGGAACCCTATTCCAGCGCCATCTACCCACTCAAACAAATAATAAATTTCTTCCTAATCCTATAATCTAATTCCAGTGTCACCGAAAACGCCCAATTGTAAATCTAAACCATCCACAGACCCACAAACAGCAAATAGAAAGTTTTCGTCAAATTCCTGAATCCCGATTTCAGTGCCATCTATCACATCCAATTGTGAATCCAACCATCCAGGGACCTACTTAAACACACACAAAAAACTTCCTCGAAATTCTGGAACCCGATTCCAGCGGCATATATCGCATCCAACTGTGAATGTAAACCATCACTCACTGGAACACACACTAATTTTTTTATCAAAATCTGCCCAGCGGTTCAGGAGTTTAGTGATATACAAAAGTACTGAAGAATTCTAAACAGAGTGAACTTTTCAAGAATGCTTCCAAGACCTAATATTAAACTATATTAAATAGCGAAAAACACTGTAAGGAGTCTCTAGGCCGATTTTGATGGCAATTAAAGGGGTGTCAATAGATTCTTGAAAAACCAATTACCTTAGCTAGGAACCGAATCTATTAATTTTAATAAAAAAAATTACTTAAGTATTATTAGACCAATCGTCCATGTAGGTTATAAGGACCAATTTTTGTAAATAAATGTCAAATTAAAGGAAAGGGTTTATTTTTATCAAAATGTTGTATTATTTTCCTTCCATACATTAATTAATGATTAAATTGCGATGGTCGTTGGACCGCCTCTAGTTTCATCCAATATGGAAATGAAAATATCCTATTGTATAGGGTTACCATTAGATAGGTTTACCTGGAAAGTTTTCGGTTAATTTTGAGAATGGGTAATTTTATAGATTTAATCGAAAATTGTTAACCAACATCTTCGTAACACAATATCTCCGTCAATTGTAAACCGATTTTCAAATTATTCTCTTTACTCTTAAGTGTATACTGTACCAACTTCATCGTTCGTATAATGTATTCATTTAAAATGCGCACTTTTTTTATCTCGATTACATCGTCGCGGATAGAGGGGCTTGGGAAAGCCAACGCTAGATGGCGTTGAGCGTTTAAAACAGGGGCAGTAGTGAGTCGACCATTGCAACGTATGCGTTTCCCAAAGAACCAAAAACGAATATCTAATCATCAAAATGAACTTAATACCAAACATACACACTAAACAGTGAATTAGTGTATCAATACCACAAAAAAACCTGCGAGTTGCAAGTGCTAGGCTTTTTTTTTGATGACGCAGGGGGAATGTCTTTTCTTGGGACACCATCCTCGGGCCTGTGGGGAAGGCTTTACACCGAGGCATGTGTGGGACTCTTGATCGGGCGTATGCCCACCGTAGCCTCCGAGCGGAGGGAAGGGGGATGGTCGGCCGTCAAACTACCCACTAAACCTAACCTGCGCCCCTCTCCTATCTCTCCTATGCGCTTTTATGGGGTGCTACAGGAACTAGACCATAGGTACTATAGGAGTCAGCGGGATCCCCCACTGGTCCACGCTGCCCCCTGTGATGGAGTACGGAAGGAGTTGCGCGTAGCGGCGCCTACGACCCCGAAGCCGCTTTCTGCGGATGGAGTCCGCTACCGCGCTCTCCTCCCTTCCTATCTCGGCCACCTCCTTCTGGGCCATAATTGACTCGCAGAAGGAGGCTTCGGCTAACCACTTTTCTTTGCTCCAGAGCATGGCTTCGACCAAGCCCCGAAGCGTATCCACCGGACCGGTGACAATTTCCAAAAGGAACCTCTGGGGTCCCCAGGTAGCGCACTCGACTAGCGTATGTAGGGCTGTGTCTACCGGCGCGTCGCAGTGGTGGCACTCGGGTGTGGGCTCTCGCCCCGATATACGGCGCAAGTGCTAGGTCTAGCTGAGCTCCACACACGACAGCGTCTGGTAAGTACCATCCCCATTCCTTGGCGTGGGATTCGGGGCTGAGAAAAGGGGTTTGCGCAATTTATATGCAGCTTATTTGTAAGATAAAAATTAAACTCAAATGTATCAAAATTATATATCGTTTTGAAACATAATTCCCGAGGTAGTCTCTTGGTCACCAATTCAGGATCTGATGAGTGAATCGGATCCCAGGGCTATCGATCGTAGCCCGTATTAAAGAAAAAAACGTGGTGTCAAAAAAATTAAATATAACTTGACATCTGAAATACCAGTGCCAAGTGACACGACCTCATTTTAAAATTTCGATATTGTCACTTAGGTAACAACAGCGCACAAGTCAAAAATTGGACATATCGACGCTTGAAAGGTAAAAATTACTAAGCGACAACTTTATAGGAGAGTGATTTAATGATCAAATTTTTAGAAAATATATCATAAAAAATTACCTAACTGTCGGATTCCGATACGTTTGACATATATGTGTATGTGTAATTTTTTTAGCTATTTATAATATTAAAATAAATAGTACAAATACTACAGTTCTTATATAAAAGGCAGCTTATGTCGCTTAGATAAAAAAAAACCCAATTTGATAAAGAGGTATAATTACCTAAGATATCACTGAAAATTTTTTGATAACAAGTAAAATTATTCAAATTGTATCGCAAAGGTTTGCAGCAACAAGGCAAAATATCTAAGCTTAACATTTCTGAGGTACAGGAAAAATAGATAAATTCAAACATTTTAGAATTTATATACAGAAATATTTAACTAAATGATCTAACAGTTTATAACAAAAACAAGGTAAATTAAATAAATGTTATTGTATATCTAGTATCATTTATAAAAATCGTAACTTAATGAATAACATTAATGCCAATCTCCTTCTTCACCGAAAATATTTAACTAATATATTTATACAACATCTTGAAGTCGGAGTATTTTGCTTTATTGGAGTTTTTTATGTTTTACTTGGCACCGACTTCAAAATGTTGTAGAAAATATTTATTTTTTGCATTTTAGTTTAAATTTTGTATTTGTTAAAAAATATTTTGTACTTTTTAGTTACTTGAATTATATTTTAAACGCCTGTAGAAAAGTACTGGTACACGTATAGTTTGCTTTTTGAAAATTGTAGGAGCTTGGCGCTCTTCAAAAAGAGTTGCTCTCGATATCCTTGGGATCATCAGATCCCGACTTAGGGGCTGTGGAACTACCTCAGGAGTACATTCTCACAAATAAAGATAAAAAATAAAAATCGGTCCACAATTTATATCGCTTAATAAACCTACCAAAAAAACATAGATGAATTTAAAACCTCCTTCGTTTGGTAGTCGGTAAAAAAGTACTAAATTACTAAAGTATTTCAACATAAATTAAATTTAGCTTTGTTAGTTTATATTATGTTATAAGTAAGCGCTATTATTGAACATATAAGCAATATAAGTAAAAAAATTCTAACCGAGATACTTAATAGCAATAGTTATCAGGTAAATCTAAAGTTGACAAAGTAATATTGGGTTAAGCAAGTAAAAGCATCTAATGGTCAATAACATTCACTTTTTTATTTTTTTTTTATTTATTTATTACGGATAAAATTATACAAGTCACACTTTCACAAAATATTGTATCAAGTTAAAATAATTCTAAATACAATTCACAAATACTTTTTATGTGTAAAATCTACTAAATATTTTCGAAGACAAAATGTGAAACAAGTAAAAATAATTAAGTCCAAACAAAGAAAAAAGTAAATACATGAAAAATAGACTAAGTTGATACTGTCAATTATAAAATTATCCTAACTGTAGAATTTCCTAAAAATCACTTTTTCTTCGTCGGTTAGTGAGCACAAAATTGGTGGTTTGGTGTAAATTATACAAGACCAAACGACGCGGTTTCGAACGGTATATATGACTTATTTTAGGTATTTTTCTCGCTTAGTCATTTTTGCCTTTGGAGCGTCATTGTGTTATGTCATTAGATAGCCACTTTCGGCGTACATCCAATGATGGTACAAACATAAGATGTCCATTTTTTGACCTGTGCTGTATTGTTACATAGGCGACGATATGCTTTTTTCGAATTTCAACTTTGCCACCTTGAATCTTTGTCGATAGCGCCGCCATACTGGAAAAATGCCATCTAACGGCAGTTTTGGTAGCACCAGAGTCCGCGTTCTTTGAAAAGCGCAATCCAGGAGTCTTCAAGTCTCGTGTGAAGAGGTATTTTATTGCGAAAGTATAGCAGACAAGCAGACGGCCCACCTGATGGAAAGCGGTTACCGTCGCTTATGGACATTTGTAACACCAAAGGTGCTATAAATGTGCTGCCGCTCTCTAAAGGGAGACTGACTACCAATACGCTGCCAGCCTTGGAAACATTTTCTTTAAACTTAAATCAAACATAATTTGTACTTCTTTTCAATTTTAAATTTCATAAAATTGAAAAGGATATAATATATTTAACACCATGTCTGTTGTTGTTGTCATATCATTAAATACTATAATATATAAAATATATGGAAGTGAGAAAATTTACTAAAATTGTAAAATAATGTAGTGTTACGACCGACAAAGACAAATTCACACCTGCATACCTGTTATGCACATTTTATTATCTTTCGGCATGTGGACTTCTTTTGTTTACTTTGTGTTTAAAATTTGTGATTAGAAAAACAGCCCATTGTGTATTATAATCTTTTATGGTAGTCATTAGCCAGGTGTGATTCTAAGAAATTCGGTTCACGCGGTCAGGTAGGCATATTGCATCGTGCAGTATAAAGCAGTGTCCCAAGGGAGAGATCGGCAGTCGAGCGATAATCACAAGCGAAGTAATACTTGTGTACATTCGGTAATCTCTTTAGTGACGGGCTTTGCGCGTGTTATTGAATCGTGCATTACGTTTGGACTGGTTGTATTCAGTTATATTTGTACCTGTGTTATACGTGTTTGTATAGTTCTAAAAAAATCTATAATAATTCCAACGACATTTTAATTCAAGTCCTGCAACTTGTAATAGTAGTTTTATTTAATTACTAGCTTCTGCCCGCGACTTCGTCCGCGTGGAATAAAAAAGTAAGTTAAAAAAGCCACCCGATTTTGAAACATTCTTCATTGGTGCTCCGCTCCTATTGGTCTTAGCGTGATGATATATAGCACATACCCTTCCTCAATAAATGGGCTATGTAACACTGAAAGAATTTTTCAAATCAGACCAGTAGTTCTTGAGATTAGCGCGTTCAAGCAAACAAACAAACTCTTCAGCTTTATATATTAGTATAAGATTTGCATTAAAAGCATGCACATAACTAGTTTAAAGTTATGACTGATATGTATTCAAAAATATGTTTTAATTAATAAGCAATTTATTGAAAATTATAGGTTTACTTAATTGAGATTTTATAGTCGTATATAAATTTTATTATAGATTATATATATACATTATTTTGTAGATTTTGTTAGATGACCTTTGTGGTTGAGCGTGCTAAGCCTTTGCCGGCCTACACTGCAACACAGAGGTTACCGGTTCATTCACGAAGAAAAATTTCTCCGGTTTTTACTATGGTCTGGGTGTCTGGGATCTCAGAGTAGTCCGTTGTATATTACCCATAATACAAGCGTATCAGTTGCTTAATTTGGGAATATACAATGTGTTTGACTGCCGATTAAAATTTAAAAATATATACATACATATAAAAAGCAAAGAACATAGTGGTGGTGCCATGTGATTTAAATTACGCTTCTCGGAGTTTCTTCCTTAAGAATCAATTTTCACATAACTATTTAATTCCACATAATATAATAATAATATAAGAGTTAACTCAAAAGCGTGATTTTTTTATTATACAATTTCGAACTTTAATCCAATGAAATAGATCTAAAATAATATTGATTAGTGTAAGATACGGTGTTTTTAAATTAGAAGATCTTTTAACTGCTGATGTTTAAGTATCGTAGTTTCGGAGAGTAAACTCCTGCCATGTGTTGCAGGTGACAAACAATTTTTTTTTAATTGGCTATTGTCATTACATACTGACTATTCTTCTTATATGACTCTTCTGCGTTACTATGCGTCGTAGTCGGGTGGGGGAGTAGTAGTAGTGACACAAACTGATTTGTTTTTTATTATTTTTTTTATCTTATCAGAAGAGCAACGATAATTTGGTCCCCACATGCTTCCCTTATTATCTTCGATATTCTGTGTGAAACTGATCAGAAGGTCTTCAAACAGCATCATAAGTGCTTCGCCATTTTCGTCGTTTTTTACTGTGGTATTGTTTGCTGGAGTATCAGCCCCATTCGCAGCTATGAAGTAAAATGATAATGAAAAAATGATGCAGAACTTCATTATTGTGAAATCTGAAATAAAATAGTAATTAATAAAATAACGACTCAAAAAATTGAGAGGAAGAAGCCTAAGATGTTATGGGCGTGTAATGAGGAGGGATGACAATTGGGAGTAGTACTTTACCAACCGTACTTTATAATAACTTTATTTTTGGTAAATATATTTTATACTTTTGCATAAAAATAAAGTATGTGAAAATAATTTCCAATCTTTACTCTGATGCATAAAATGAAATACTTATATGGATAATTAGTGAACTATTAGCGATCCAGCCTTCACTGAAAGAGTTTATTCAGTAATGGATCTAAAATGGCGAGAAGAAAGAAACAGGACATCTATAAATTTAATAAAATATGATTTTTTTGTTTATTTAAATTGGGAATGTAAAATTTAAGGATAACGAGAACTTGTTAGTCTGTGCTAGAAGCACTCAAAAATAGTGTCTCCAAGAGAATAAATAAATACAATTTTGAAAAATCTTTTTGTTTCTCTTCCATACTTTATTTTTACTACTTAAAAATGTAATACGTTATTTTATACTAAAGCAGTTGGCAACCCTAATTGGGAGACCTAGGAAAGATGGTGTGAAGGATGACATGATGGTTTGTGGTGCGTATGTCAGAATAGAGAAGTATATAAAGATCATATAATTAAATACACACTTTCAAATCATTTATTTCACTTTTGACCGCTCAATGACGGTTCAACTAGTAATGTCCTAATGCGTTACCGAATAAATTAAAAAAAAAATCGACTTCATTTATAAATAAGTTTTAATCAATTTAACTTATCTATAAATTTTTGGTAAAAATACTACATCGTGCAATAAATATACCCACATTTCAATGAACATAATTATTTTTCATATTGTTACGAGTTACGGGACTCGAATTAAAATGCCGTTCGAATTATTATAGTGTTTATTAGAACTATACAAACACGTATAGCACAGGTACAAATATAACCGAACACAACAAGTCCAAGCGTAATGCAGAAGGTCGTAATTCAATAAAACGCGCAAAGTCCGTCACTATTAGATTCCCGGTTGTAGTACACACGTCTCGCTTCGATCGTGGTTCTCGCTCGACTGACTCCCCTTCCTCAATCAGGCCATTGTTTGTATTCTGCACAAGTGCAATGTGCCCACCCGACCACGTGGACCGAATTTCTTAGAATCAGCTTGTACTTTAAAATCCGTAACAACTGGCTAATGATTACAATACAACAATAGGCTGTTTTCTAGAAGCGTATGCCAATAAATAAGTAAACAAAAGAAGACGATAATAAAAGACTTACGATAGTTTCAATGTTATTAGTTATTAGTTCAAATGCCGACGGGTAATAAATGTGCTTCTACAAATCTGTACAAATTCCACGCCTTTGTCGGCGCTTAGGTTCTAAAAATATATTAAATAAACTATTTAAAACTGCATTTATAATAATTGAGATATTATTTTATTTAAAGTAAAATATTTCTTATTTTCAAATCAATTACTTTGGATTTATTTACGTATAGTATTGATCGTATAATAGTCCGTACGTTACATGATTTACAGAACATCTATTACGTCAGCTACAACGACAAAGTACGACAATTATGTCATTTGTTTCGTGTGGGCATTAGAGTCAAGAAATATGTAACGTGATAGACGTACAAACGTCAAAAGTAAAATAAACGCTTGGAAACATTATAATTAAAATGCACAATTTGGGGGTAGGCTAAGTAATAACTTTAACATTACTCATTGTCACTTAACATTTTTTCTTCCGTGATCAGGGCTACTGAAAAGTGGCCGATACGTCGACATAAAAATCAAATAAAATGCGGCGCTTAAATCCGTTAACACGTAGTTTTAATTATAAATAATACCTAATTTTATTTATATCAAAATATACATAGATACTATATACTAGTACAGTGGATGAAACTTAAGTTGTACTGGGATATGCCCGTGACTTTGTCCACGAATGACTTGAAATTTTCGCGGAATTCACGGGACACAAATTACCGTAGCATTTAAAATAAGAATGTAAACTATCGTTTTAGTGAAAAATTTATCGGAATAAGTTAATTTTTATACACCCGAAGAACTACAAACTGCCCCAGGGAAATGTCCAGCAGAATTCCCGGGTTAAAAAATATCACAAATGCGTGATATGATAATGTGAATATAATGATATTACATAAAATTTGCTCTTGATCAGTGTAAAAATCACTTTAGAATTTGGTTTTTTTTCAATTTGACCATTTTAAATCGTTCGCAAAAAAATTCCCGCGGGATTCTCGGGATAAAAAGTAGCGCAGAATTTAAATTTGAGAATTTGCTGTCGATCAGGGAAAACTGCATAGAAATCGGTCCAGTAACTTTTACCTGAATCACGAACAAACAGACAAGAAATCTAAAACAAAATTGCAACTTATTCTCCGTCGCTTATATAGTCTATTCCAGTTTTTTTTTTAAAGTGAAACTTCTTTAGCATCGTTGTGATTTGAAATTTGATGAAACGAAAAAGCGACACTGAAAAGAGATAAACACATAAATTTATAGGACTAAGCAAGCCTGCGAGAGAATGAGATAGAATACACTATATTTAATAATTTAAACAAGATTTAAAACAATCTCATTAAAAATATAATAATATTATATCTATCATTATGACTAAAAGTAGAATACTGAGCCTAGGTCTTCGAAGTCAATAGGTAAGGTTCCTAGAATAGGAATAGGTTACGTTACCTCCCTGGATCACCGTACTAATTCATTGACCGAGGTAATCACTAGACCTTTGAGCACCTGAAGAGTCAATTATAGGCGTTTTGAGGGCTGATTTAATTTGAGTTAATTAATTAATTAATTTAATTCAACACTTTGATTTAAAACAATCTCATTAAAAATATAATAATATTATATATTATAATAAATCTATCATTAAGACTAAAAGTAGAATACTGAGCCTAGGTCTTCGAAGTCAATAGCTAAGGTTCCCAGAAGACTGGCTAACTCGGTATATCGTAGGCTATATATATATATATATATATATATATATATATATACTCCACACGGCTAAACGGCAGCTCAAGTTTTTAAACATTTTGGTTTAAAATAAATAATTAATAACTTACAATTAATATCCCGACACTTGTACAGACACTCTATATGTAATGATATAGAATTTCAGACTGCAGTGTACTCTCCCTAATGTGTGAATATTATATATAATAATATATATTTCGCGTTGGTTTCCCTGATGACATAAGAACTAATTATTAATACATCTGCGGTTTGCACACTATGTAGGTACGTATATAGGTGCGTTATGTCTTTTTTTATTATTTTGCCAAATATGTAAGGAATTTATGGAGATATGGACGGTAATATTTCTCTTTATACACCGTTTGCTAGTCCATTGATTATTCGAAAACTAATTGTATTACATATTTCAATGTTTATTCTAAGAAAAAAAGATTCTAATATAGATAAATATGAAGAATAAGAATCATTAGTCAGACCTGTCGCTGGGGAGTTTCTTGCAGCTTCTATTTATTTATTTACTAGCTGACCCGGCGAACTTCGTACTGCCATATTTTCTGAATTACTAAAACACTTTGTTTTATGACAAAATTAAAAAAATAAACAATAGCCCCTGTTTTCAATAGGACCATATATTGAAATAAAGTAAAAATATAAAAATTACTATATTTTGAAAATTATTAAGCACCGACATTAAGATGTTTTAGATAACACATATTAAAAATAAGATATTATAATTAACAAACAATAGCTTTAGATGTAAGTTATTTTATACTTTTTAGTTTTTGAAGTCGGTTTTTTTAAACGAAGTTTTTTTATTTGTTATATTAAATGTTACGTTGTCACGTAGTGATTGGCCCCCTCCCGCGCCCTCCCGCGCCCTCCCGCGCGTAACCGCGCAAAGCGGCCTTCTTAAGTTAGTCACGAAACATCATACGATGATTGTCGTTAGACTTCTTAATTTGGATATGTAACATCACGCCACTATTCAAAATGGCTTCTCCCCTCCACGGAAGGGGCGGACGGCCGACCCGTCCCCGCCCCCCGCGTCTTTTACCAAAGGCACCGACAGACAGACACAGACGGCGGCGTCGACGCCGCCAATCACGATCTCTCCACGTCCCCGCGAGGGACGCCAGGAGACAGCCCCAACAGGATAGACTAGGGGTGTTGCTGGGAAGTTTCTTTCGCCGTTTCTTCTCTCCCAGCCATAGCACGTTGCGAAACGGTAGTAAGATAGTATAGGCCACCGCGAACCGCCGATCCCGGTCCGCCGGGATCCTTCCTCTCGGGCCTTATATTACCCGTCGCCCGCTCTCAATTAGTGCATTGTGTCGCCCTATGGTGGGCATCATTAGATTCATCCCCCTCTCATGGCAACAGTCCAGCCGAGGTGAAACTCCCTAGGGAGCCCCCTCGAGCAAGTTGCCCCCCAGGCTCGAGCGCCTTCGCTTCGCAAAGGCACTCGCCCCGAAAACCCCGGTAAAGTTGTGAGGTCTTCGGACCAACAACATAAAGTCAAGTCCAATAAAAAAAAAAGAGGGCGTTTTCTCAGAATAAATTCATGCGCAGAGCCGTCGGTGCTCCCCTCTATATGCGTAACGTCGACATCCACCGCGATCTGGAGCTTCCCTCCATCAAAAACTACATTACGTCGCTCTCGCGTAAGTATTTCGATCTAGCGCCGCACCATCGAAATCTCCTCGTCGTGTCCGCGTCCGATTATAAGCCTCGACGAAAGGCTCTCGTGCGACGACCGCGTAACATCCTCACGGACAAGGTCAACGATATCACAAAACGGCTGGCTCGGATTAGCCCGCCCGCGGTTAGGACGGCAGGCTGGCAGGCACCGACAGACAGACACAGACGGCAGCGTTGACGCCGCCAATCACGATCTCTCCACGTCCCCGCGAGGGACGCCAGGAGACACAGCCCCCCCATAGGATAGACTAGGGGTGTTGCTGGGAAGTTTCTTTCGCCGTTTCTTCTCTCCCAGCCATAACACGTTGCGAAACGGCAGTAAGATAATATAGGCCACCGCGAACCGCCGATCCCGGTCCGCCGGGATCCTTCCTCTCGGGCTTTATATTACCCGTCGCCCGCTCTCAATTAGTGCATCGTGTCGCCCTATGGTGGGCATCATTAGATTCATCCTCCTCTCATGGCAACAGTCCAGCCGAGGTGAAACTCCCTAGGGAGCCCCCTCGAGCAAGTTGCCCCCCGGGCTCGAGCGCCTTCGCTTAGCAAAGGCACTCGCCCCGAAAACCCCGGTAAAGTTGTGAGGTCTTCGGACCAACAACATAAAGTCAAGTCCAATAAAAAAGAGGGCCCTTTCTCGCCCGAGCAGCCGTCATAGTTTTTACATATAATTTCTAAATTCAAAAAGCGAATAGCTTTAGTTCAAGTCAGTGTGTTTATAAAAATCAGGTACGTAGAATTCTTACTACAATCTCGCTCTCTCTCTTTCTTCTTCTCCATGGTAGTAAGGTCCTGTTTACCTTTCCAGACATGGCTATTCTCCTGTTATGCCATGCAGGCAGTCGATCGCCGGATGAACCGAGACGGTCATTGACAATATCCTAGATCAGGGACTTCTTCACTTCCCTTATAGGTTAGTGTTTTCAACCCTCCTTAGAATTACGTCTGTCTAATATTTAGAAGTAGGCTGTGTGACGTCCATCGTCTCCATACGCCCTTCGAGCTCGTCTCGACGCCTGCCATCGCAGGAAGGAAAGCAATTTACATGTCTAAACAATCTTCATAGACAAGATAGAAAATCAAACAACTTTGGTCTAAGTAATTTTTTAACTTTACTGTCAAATAGTTGAACATAATTTTCTATGAAACAGTCTGGTCTGTTCTTTGACTTACCTTGAAAAGGTAACATGTGCACGCGGAATGTTAAATGAATCAATTTGAAAACTGACGAACATTTACATACCACGGCTGTACATAGAATAGGAAGTAGGTTTTAATTTTAAATTTACATGTCTGCAACTTATTTTGAATAAACACTTGAATTTGAAGAAGCTGACAAAAATATGTATGAGAGCAGCCTGGCTGGTACACTTGGTGATGGTAGACCGCGACGTACCTACCATGATCAAACTGAAGATATTATGAAGATGAAGTTTAAACGTACCTCGAATAAACTTGAATGTATGAAGAGATTAATGAAAATAGATGAAGCGAAAAGTGTTCGTCAAGATTGTAGCAACTGGATATCTAATATCTCAACCTACCCCTATCAGAAACAGTCATGTCAATGTGTATGTATCTAAGACTCTTAATAATAACCTACTTACCGGTTTTAAGAACGAATGACATATTATTTCAGCGTTTACAATTACTGGTGTTTTATCATTACTAAATTTTTTACGCTTGTTATATACGAGACGTGATTTTACAGAAGGTAGCGTAGAACATAACATAACTGTGACTATCACAAGTAATGCAAGGAAGTCGAAACACTTCGCCATTTGGAAATCTGAATTTGAAATATCGGTGTTCTTCTAACTCTATGTGTCTTGGGATCAGGCCTCTTCAATCAAGCACAGGAATTTTTAAATTTTGTTTATTATATTATTACAATTTAACATTAAGTATACGAGGTGACAAGGCGGGTGTGAGTAAGCGACTGGCTCGTGTCGACTAAACCCCGTATGGATTTCTATTTATTCTGAATCAGCAATTCCAGTCGCTACAGAAATAACTTACCAGAATACAGCAGACAGACTAAAGACTCAATTGTTGGAAAGTTTACTGTAGCCTAACACTATATGTGTTAGTAATGTGGAGACTTCAAAGAAACGTAATGACAAACTCAAAAAAACCCAAATTAAATTGCTCATGGAAAACTTGAACTGGGAGGTCATTCCAAATTCTAAAGAGCTTAAAAGTAACATTCTTAAGAACTGTTGAGTACACAAACGTAGTGAGCATGAACACAGATGATGGATTGCGGTGCCAGAAAGAAAACTATTAGACAAATTTACAGCATTATTTGTTGACGTTTTATCTATCGTTGACACCCTAGCCCACGGGGTTCACAGTGGTGTGGCGGTAGATTTCAGGTGCCATAACCCTCCGTGAAACTGAATGGGATTTCATCTTCTTCTGGGAGATAGGAACTCTTGAATATCTTCTGATTAAGATAGTATTACTAGCCCGCGCTAGGGAACTCTAATAACCTCCGGCGGACCTAGAGACGCAACTATCACAAGATACTAACTTTCACACTCTTTTACGAGTGAAATTTCCGAAAACATCTATTGTCAAATTTTATTACTTGCAACATAAAATATAACATAAGTTTTTATCCTTAAGGATTATTTCTTTACTAATATTTACAAATTATTTATATAAAAATAACAAGACATATCTGACAGGGGTTGTGAAAATAATAGCGGAAAGTATTTTGTGACTCACTTCTATTACAATGATGTTGCTGGACTGAAGAGCTTTAACGATTACCAAATTGATTATATTTGCAACGTTTGAAGGTAAGTAGTAGGCGAAGACTCACCTTCACTGACTACAGCAGTATTTATGGTAATGTATGGACCACGAGCTTTTAGAAGTATTGTTAAGGTAGAAGTTTTACGGATAAAAATATATTTTTTTTAACCGACTTCCAAAGAGGGGAGGTTCTAAATTCGTGTACATGTTTTTTTTGTGTGTTTGTTAAGCGATTGCTCCGTCAACTGTGGACCGATTTTCAAATATTTTTTTTAATGGAAAGGGTTACACTCCCAAATTGGCCCCATAGTCACCACGTTAGCATCTGATGAGTGAACCCAGAAAAATCGACAGAAACCCTTGAAAATTATGTTCGTTACAAGATTTCTCCGACAATTGTGGAACGATTTTCATACTTTTTTATTCGAAAGAGTATAATCCCGAAATGGTCCTACGGTTACCAAGTCAGAGTCTGATGAGTAGATTGCAGGGAAATCGAGAGCAACCCTTGTTGAAGAGCGTCTACGCCGTAGAGTGAGATGGTAACCTTGTACACATGTGCCTTCTACAGGGCCTTAATATATTATTTCTAAAACTACTCAAGTATTTGCGCAACTGAAAAGTAAAAAATGTTTTTTTTTTAAACATAAATAATATCGACTTCAAACTAAAACGCAAAAAATATATATTTAACCGATTTCTTTCCGCAACATCTTGAAGTTGGTGGGAAATAAAACATAAAGATTATTATATTTTGTAATTTTGTTGTTGTTTTTTTATGTTTTACTAGGCACTGACTTCAAGGGGAAGAAAGAAGTCGGTTAAATATTTATTTCTTGTTTTTTAGTTGTTTATTTATTATTATAAACGTTTGCAACACCAGGGTATAAAGCCAATGCGTTTCCAGCCTTTAGAGTGTATATTATTCATAGTAATAAAACAAGGACAAGATTACAAAAGGACTTTTATGGTAAATTATTTATTATTAAAATATGTTCGTATTAAATGAGCAAGAGGAAAAAAATAACAATGTATATGAACTACGACTTATTTCAATAGAATTTAGTTTAGTAATCATTTGTACGTCAAAAGATTTTTTTAAACAATATTTCATGAAATGTCTATCTAAAACCACGCTTTAACGGATTAGACAGTTTTGTGACTTGTCGGTGCAACAGCTGTGTGGAATATATTGAGCGCCTATGTGAGTAGTACACATGTAAGCCATTACACTTGTCCCGTACAAAATACATTTGTACTGATACGACTCAAAATTTGAAAATGTACTTATTGAAAATTTTTGTCCCGCTACTACTAACGCTTCAAATGTAAGAGGAACGACGGGACGATGACAACAGTATAATAACGCCTCTACGGATATTCACATGACAAAGAGGGATACCATGACATGTACGACTGCTAGTAAAATGAGGTGATAGAGGCCGATCACATCCGATTCTTAACGAACATTTTCGAACTAGAGCTTTTGAGCGGGTGAAATGAGGGAATCACGTTCACCGCCTCACCGGCCTCACCGCTTCAAATGTACTGCATCGGTTCGAGTTATACAAATCTCCTCGCCTCATCTGAAGTGGTACATTGTACTGGTTCAATACAAAATGTCATTTTACTCTTACAAACTCATTTTAAAATCATGTCCTACCCATCTTTATATGTGAGCATTGAACTTCATTGTTCAAAGGTATCTTTTTTTGTGCAGGATCCAGCTGGATAGCCACAGATAGTTGTTTCGGCGATACCGAGCTTGTTGGGCTTCCCGACTCTGTGGGAGAGGAAGCGCTCAGACCGGAAGCAGCGCGCTCGAGGAGGCACCTCCTGTGAGGTTTGACCTCGGCTCAACCGCTGCGGAGGAGAGTGACTCTATCGGATTAATCCATGAGAGGATGGATGAGCTAAGCCAACTGGATGAAGTGTTATAATGGAACTCTTTATCGACTTCGCCGGCTGAGCCGATCCTAGTCTATCTTTACTACCGCTTCACGCCTAAGCTAATCTTGTGTGGCTACTTCTGTCTATTGAGTGGGTGCGATTGGTTGGTCTTAATGTTGATTGAAAGGGCCGGGGCCGGTGGCTCTCCGGCGTCTGTTCAGTCTGCGTCTATTATGCCAGGCTGATGTTCTGAGCCTGGGGGGTTCATTACACTGAGGAGTCGAGTGATTTTATTTGGTTCGTCAATGAGTACATTGCAAGGAGGTCGTTTTCTCGTAAAAGCATTCGGAGTAGCTCAAAGGTATCAAAGCCAGGGGCTTCAAATAACACGCCCGGAAGAACGTAAACACTTTATTGTATATAAGATAACAAGTATAATCATGTCCACATCAGCGAACCATACCGTGATGTAATTCGCATGTAGCGCCATTTCGTTATATGTAAATAAAACTGGCACTTGTGGTGTCTCGTTGACAATAGTACTCTAGAGTCCTAAGTATAAACAAATGTAGATAGAAACTGGATACTCATAGACATCGACATTATTTCAACGCGAACAAAGTCTTGGTGATGGGCGGGTAATAGACATTGTTCAATATCACGCTTAGTAAGACGTGGAACAATGTCTCTTGCCCATTTTACTCCTAAGTCCCAGGGAGTAATTTGGCCGATGGCCATGAGTGGAGCGCAGGACGCTAAGAAACTCATGGCAAGTCTATTTAGTTTCCTTCTCGTGGTTGCTGCCTGTTCTTGTTCTGTTTCCCTATGAAACAGATGTAACAAAAACTAAATAGTCGCATGTCCTCTTTTTCTCGGCCTTTAGTGGCCAGCGGTTCTCCCAGTTTTTGTAGGTCGGGACTGGGGGACTATTTACGACCACCTGCGCTTTGGCCTCCGCGGTGAACGTCGTAGGCGGGGATGAAGGAGTCCTGGAGGGTTGAGCTGATCGCGGGTCGGGGATAGTTACCTTCGAAAAGTAATACGCCCTCTTTGGTCCTGATTTCAAGCGACACGGCGGCCCCTTGTCTAGCCAGCAGGGGGAAATGGTCCTGGTAGTTTTGTCTTCTGACAGCTATCTGGCGAGGTGTGGAGGGGTCCCCGCATGGGATATTGGTGGCCATGCTGACGGGGCCAGGCTAGCGTGGGCAAACTGGCTAGTTGCGAACCGACTTCCCCAGCCACGCTAGTACGAGCTCCCGATGTCGCGCCCAACCATAAACTCTCTGCACCTATATCTGCGTGGTAATCCTAGTGCACCGTAAGGGCACTCCCATTTGCGGGCTCCGTGGAGGGTGGGAAGCCACAAAGATGAATTACATAAAACAAGCAATGGATAAAAAAGAGGTTCACAAACCCGTACCCAAAGGGAAACCTGAGGGGAAAAACAAGGGGAAAGTCGATACATCGGCCATCCCCACTACTGCTGCGACTTCCTCAAAGGAGGTGGCGCGAACGGGACCTTTGGAACCCCTTCAGGGAACCAAAGGCTCCGCAACGACGGGCCCAAGCATCCTTGAGCTAAAATGGGGCCAGGCGAACACGCCGGTACACGGGGCGGCGAAACCTACCGTAAAGGCGGGCAAGCAGCCTAGTGGCCCGGCGTGTGATGACCCTCGGCTCACCCGTAAGCATAAGAGGATGCTTAAGAAAAAGGAAAAGAGGAAAGCGAAACGCGCCGAAATAAAGAGCGCCAAACTGCCCCCTCCTCCTCCATTACAGACAGACAAACAGACAGAGGCACCAGCTCCAACCAAGGTGCCTCCCACAACAAGCAAGGAGCAGGGCCCTAGCGGGCCTGGCCCTAAAACGCAAGACACCAGGCAGGCGAAACCTAACTCTAAGAGGGCTAGGCTGGATGAGACTGTCTCTCCCAGAGGCGAGTCCAAAAAGCCGAAGCTCTCCCCTGCCCAGGTGCCTAAACCTACCAGCTACGCGGAGGCAGCGTCCATGGATGTTCCCAAGGCGGAGCTGGTTATTTCATCATCGTCGGGCTTCATTTCCCAAGCATCTGCCGCGGAGATTGAGAAGCTCCTGATAGAAAAAATCATTGCGTCGGCAAAAACACAGACGCCGACCTTGGAGGCCCCTAGGTTTATGCGCAGGCCTACCTATGTCGATGGTTCGCTCCGGCTGTACTGCGATAACGCTGCAGCTGTTGAGTGGACGAAGGAGACCTGCGCGGCCCTGGAGCTACCGGAGGTAGGCAAACTTGTGGTCACCGACGCAAAGCACATCCCGAAGATGGTACGCTGCGGTATACTCTTGCCGCACGAACACGACGGCGACAAGGTGCTCATTGGCACAATGCTGCAGTGGGGAAATCCTGGGCACAGTGTGGAGAGGTGGCGTGTGCACGCTATCTTGCCTCAGACTAGGGCGACGTTCGTGGTGGTGAGCATCCCCAAGGATCTTGTCCCTGTGGTCCTGGCCAGGAAGCGCCGCCTCAGCTATCGGCTGGGTGCGGTGTACCTGAAATTCCAGGGCCCCAAAGGACGGTTTGTCGATACCCCGACGGACCTCTTGGATGAGACTGCGGGGTGCGAGCTACCGCGGATGCTCCTATGTCTGAGGTAACTCCACCTCTGGAGCAGAAGGAGACAACGCAGGCGGGGTCCAGTCGTGAGGTCGAAGCGTCAAGCGACGACGTGCTCCTGGATCTCTCCAATTTAGCACTGGAGGAGGAGGGTGACCCTAATGGATCCCCCTTCCTACACTAGCATCCAGATCCTGCAATGCAACCTCCATCACAGCATAACCGCTACGGCTCAACTACGCAGATGGTTGGAGGTTGCATCTACAGCACTGGTCATCGCACTGATCCAAGAGCCATGGATCAGGGGCGGCAACGTATGCGGACTTTCCAACATTGGCGGTAAGCTTTTCCTTGATAACTCTGGGGATGCGAGAGCCTGTATGTATGTCAAAGGTAATATAAGTGCACAGCCTTTAATGGAATTCTTTTCCAGAGACCTGTGTGCTATATGGCTTAAATCAAATCAAGGCATTAACAACTTCAACCTCGTTATTGCATCATCCTATATGCATGAGGCAGACGAGGTACCACCTGCAGAAGTTAACAGACTGATCAGATTCTGCGAGAAAAATGGATGGGAATTGATCATATCTACAGACTCCAATGCCCACCACCCTTTGTGGGGTATGAAAGCAAGCAACAACAGAGGTAACTATCTTGTTGAATATCTACTCACTACTAGTTTAGACATAGTAAATAATGGCAGCGAGCCCACTTTTGTGGGAAGACGATGCAGTACAATAATCGACCTAACACTAGCGACCCCTATGGCACTGAAGCTGATAACGGGGTGGCACGTGTCTGAAGAAGCATCGTGTTCCGATCATAGGTGGATCCGTTATGACATACAACAAACTAGCACTTCGGAGCCACCTAGGAGGTGCCCAAAGAAAACCGATCGGTCACGCTATAAGCAACTTATAGCGCACGAACTGAACAAACAACCATCAACTGCTAGGCTTATAAGTACGGCACTGATTGAACAGCAGGTAGACACTCTGAACACTACCATAATAAACTGCTACCACAAGGCCTGTCCCCTAAAGGTACCTCGTGCTAAGGCTGACAATAACGGCTGGTGGGGCAAAGAACTTGAAAAACTGCGCGTAAAGGTTAGAAGAGCCTTTAACAAAGCAATGAACACAGGTACGGATAGAGATTGGGATACCTATAAGGAAGCCAAGTCTCTATATAAAAAGCGTATCAGATACTGGAAATCAAATTCATGGAGAAAAATTTGCGAAAGCATTAACTCCACACCACAAGCGAACCGTGTTAGGAAGTTACTGGCCAAACAGGGCCCTTGTGCTATTGGCAACCTACGCAGGGGCGATGGTACAATGACCCTGAGCCAGGGGGAATCGAATACGGTACTACTGCAAACACACTTCCCGGGGTGTCAAATAGAACAAACTCCTAGAAGTGTGGAAATCAACTCTTCAGTTACAGAACACTGCTGGCAAACTGCCTGTAAGATCGTCACTTTCAGCAAGGTGAAATGGGCGGTTGACAGCTTCCAGCCTTTTAAGTCAGCAGGAAACGATAACATTTTCCCGGCACTACTACAATGGGGCGGGGAAAAATTGATTCCCATCCTAGCATGCATCTTTCAAGCATGCTTGGCACATAAATACATTCCCCTTGCCTGGCGTGAAGTCAGGGTTATCTTCATACCCAAGCAAGGTAAGAGTGATTACACTAATCTGAAGTCGTTTAGACCCATAAGTCTGTCGTCGTTTCTCCTTAAAACCTTGGAGAGACTATGCGACAGACATCTTAGGGACAATGCGTTACGCAATCTGCCCTACCACAAACACCAACATGCTTACTGCCCTGGCAGATCTACCGAGTCTGCGCTTCATCAGGTGGTAGGCAAAGTTGAGTCTGCTCTCCAAAATAAGCTGGTCTGTCTGGGCTGCTTCATAGATATAGAGGGGGCCTTTGACAAAACCAATTTCACCAGCATCGATATAGCACTCCGAAGACATGGAGTGGAAACCCTACTTATCGACTGGATAATCAACATGTTAAGTAACAGATTTATAAAGGTAGGGGAAGACACGAAAGGCGCCCATGTGGTTCGAGGCTGTCCTCAAGGAGGAGTACTTTCCCCACTTCTATGGAACTTGGTTGTGAACGATCTCATTTCCAAACTAAACAGTCAACACTTTTACACAGTTGGCTACGCTGATGACATCACTATACTAAATGTAGGTAATAATGCCAGCATGGTGTGTGATAGGCTACAGGCATCCCTGCGTGTAGTGGAGAAGTGGTGTAGGGAGCATGAACTGTCTGCCAACCCACAGAAAACGCAGGTTGTTCTCTTTACAAACAAGAGAGTATTAGGTAATTATAGACTACCGACCCTCTTTGGAACTACACTTCAACTATCAAATGAGGTTAAATATCTTGGGATAACCCTAGACAACAAGTTAAACTGGAGCAGCCATGTTGACAACAAAGTCAACACTTCTAGTGTAACCTTATGGCAATGCCGTAGGATGATCGGTAAGCGTTGGGGACTTCATCCCAAACTCTTTCTATGGCTTTATACAGCTGTGGTTAGACCCATGCTAACATATGGCTCTGTGGTTTGGTGGACAAGGACTAAGCTTACGACCTGCACGGCCAAACTTCAGAGACTACAAAGACAAGCATGCTGTGCTGTGACGGGATGCATGAGGACAACGCCCACCGCGGCCTTAGAAATAGCTCTTAACATCCCTCCACTGCACCTGTTCGTACAACAAGAGGCAGCAATGGCGGCCCTAAGATTAAAACACCTAAAAACTCTTAAGTTTGACAAGGTAAGACATTTTAGCATTCTCTCAGAAGCTTGGTCCAACTCACCTTTAGTGGAAGCGGTCAGTGACAGAATAGAGAAAGCTTTCATTTTCGATAAAAAATACAAGGTTGAACTCATGGAAAGTAACGATAGTGTTCTTTCCCATCATGAGCTTAGCCTTTATACTGATGGGTCAAAGACTAGCTCGGGCTCAGGCACGGGAGTCTTCTCGGAAGACCTAAATATTAGCATATCGGAGCCCCTGGGTAAGTTTAATACAGTATATCAAGCAGAATGCATGGGAATCCTGCTTGTAGCTAAAGCAATCGTAGCTAGAGATGTCTATGATCACAGTATCAGGATACTCTCTGATAGCAGATCGGTACTACAAGCCCTTAGTAGCAGGGTTATTTATTCAAATTTAACATACGAATGCCACTTGGCTTTAAATGAGGTGGCAGGTAAGAACAATAGCTTGACCCTTCAATGGATCAAGGGACACAGTGGTGCCTGAGGAAATGATGCGGCAGATCAACTGGCAAGGAGAGGTTCCGAAATCCAACCAGTTGGACCGGAACCTTTCCTGCCTTTGCCGCACAGTTGGTTTAGAAATCACATAAATCTAAGGACAAGGGCTCTACATCAACAACTTTGGGACAACCTGGAGGATTGCAGGCAAGCCAAGCTGGCAATGCCTCGAGTGAGCCTGCGTTTCTCCAGGAATATTCTAAAGCTCAGTCGGTCACGGCTGAGACAAGTTATTAGTGCAGCCACTGGACATGGCAATTTTAACAGACATCTTTTCAATATAGGTGTCACTGACAGCCCCCTGTGCAGAGCATGTCTGGAGGCAGAAGAAACAGCCGCCCACGTCCTGCTTGAATGCAGAGAGGTGGCCCAATACAGGGCGAAGTATCTGGACGCCCCAGGTAGTCTCCGAGAGGTCTTCGGCAACGTCAAGAAGCTGGTGGACTTCCTGGAGGAGCTGGGCTGGATGGAGTAAACCCTCATCCACCCTCGCACGCAAAATAGGCGCTTTGACGTCAAGTTGCGGAAACCGCCCGCTCGCAGAAGAAGAAGAAGAAGAAGTCTTGGTGATATAATTAGTTTATTACATACATTAAAAACATAATTTCATATTATCGTCATGGCCAAACGACTCTTTCATTATTAATTGTTCTGATAAAGATGTTTTCAGGTTGGCCACCTTCTCGTTGTGTCTTCCTAAAAGTGACCTGAATTTGACTCTTTTTTTGTCTCTTATGATTCAGAGGACTGGAGTAGTCTGATATCTCGTCATATTTTTTTGACACTGAAGATGAATCCAATGACAACGTTGAAGTTTCTTGTGTGATTGCTGTAAGTAAAATGAAATGTTTTAAATTCCAAAAAAAAATTTAGTTTCATGAACCTTAACAAGAAAATGACGGGACACGAATGTGTGGTAAGGTCGTCCTACACGAGCCCCGGAGTGCAAGGGACCCAGATACACTGACCGATTAAGTCTATATTAAACGAGGCCAATGAATGAATCATCGATAGTGTAAGTATTGTGCGGCTGAAATGACAGTTGCGATTCAAATTCGCGAGCGTCGCGGCGGCGTGGCGTATGGCAATGTACTGAACTCACGCGCACAGCTGCGGCGGCAACATACGAGAGGCGCAAGACGCCATAATCGCAAGACACAATTTGTAAATAGGATATAGATGGCGCGAACAGTGCGAATACAGCATGTAGATAGCAAACTCTAAATAGGTAGCCCATTAAACCAAAACAAGAGAAGAGAAATTTATAACGCTCTACCTGTGTTTGCAGAGACGCGGTTTTGTAATAACACTTGTAGTCTCTTACAAACGCCGTAGGATGCGTACGGCGTGACGCGCGGTTAGAGGCTTCCAGAGTGCCCATCGGTGTAATGCCATCTAATGCCGTAAGCGGTATCTAAACATTGATTGACGCTAGACACCGTTTTCAGCAGTGAGACACATATTGTATATCCTCAAGCACGTTACGCTTGTCTTATGGGTAATATACAACGGAATACTCTGGGGCCGATTCCAGACACCCAGACCATAGTAAATATCGGAGAAAATTCGTTTCCGAAGTTTACCATGCCAGGAATCGAACCCATTTCAGCGAGGTAGGCCGGCAATGGCTTAGCCCGCTCAAAGGCAGAACACGGCCTTGATTTCTTAATTTAGTAAATAATTCTCTACTTACCGGTTCTAAAGAACGAAGGCGCATTTTTTGCATTCATGACGTCAAAAATGTTCAATTGATAACTCTCTAGAGTAGTTTAGAACTTAATTGAAGACTGTTATTATATACAATATACATGGATTTTCTTCTTCACTAAGTCGCTGTATTAAGAATAATCAGGTGATGGTAAAAATTCACACCTTATTGTACCGTTTCTGACCACTTTTATTTTGTCACTACTACACTTATTACTTTTACCATATAATAGACTTGATTTTACGAAATATAGCATAGAACACAATATAACTGTGACTATTATGAGTAGTGTAAGGAGGTTGAGACACTTCACCATTTCAGAATCTGAAATAAAGTTATAAAATATGATTTGAATTCTAACAGTACAAACTGCTAGAATTCAAATTCAAAAGTTTTTATTCTAAATAAGTTCCACTGGAGAACACTTTTTGAAGGTCATACATATAAGTCAAAATTTAATTTTTCTTCCTATCCTATGTACACCGCTTCGCGACGTGTTATTGCTGTTAAGGAGAATATATATATATATATATATATATATATATATATATATATATATATATATATATATATATATATATATATATATATATATATATATATATATATATATATATATATATATATCTCAAGTTCTCTTTTTTATAAGTTTTATACAGAATTACTTTTTGACGAATTAATTAATGGAGTTTTAGCAAACAGTGCATACTCAATAAGACCAAGACACAATATAAGGAAAGAAAAATATTATTATAGTTATAATAATGACATGACATACTAAAATGTTATGCTGAAATATATCTCCATAAATTCTTTAGAACCTTGGCAAGATAAAAACGTTATACAAAATATAATATAAGAGGTTAAAGCGACCTGCTATGTAAATGAATTTTTGTCATTTAAGTATTCTTCAATAGTGTAGTATCCCTTTTTTAGCAAGATATTTTTGAATTTGGTTTTACATTTAGTGAAAGGCAGATCTAACATTTCACTCGGAATCCTATTGAAGAAGCGTACACCAACCCCCAAGAAAGAGGACAGTACTTTTTGTAATCTAAAAGATGGCAATATCAGTCTATTACAATGCCTGGTGTTGAAACTGTGAACATCCTTATACTGCTTGTAGGCCCTCAAATTATTACGAATATAAATTATATTATTAAAAATATATTGGCAGGCGACCGTCATAATACCGATTTCCTTAAAGCGTTCTCTAAGAGATTCCCGAGTGCCGAGGTTCGAAATTGACCTTACGACTCTTTTTTGTAGAATACAGTAGACAGCCTAAAGACCCAAGTGCTGGAAAGCGGCTACCGTAACCTGTAGACATTTGTAACACTAGAGACGTTACTAACGTGCTTGCTTCAAAAAACTTTTAAAAAACAAAACATATTGTAGTACTCAGAGATAAACCTCATTTGGGATGTCATTCCAAATTCTAAAGTGCCCAAGAGAAATATTCTCGAGAACTGAACGAGTATACGAACGTACTGACTTAAGGAAAGGTGAACGCCCAGTTTATAGGGATGTGGGGCTAGAAAGAAGAAGAAGGTACCATATCGAACAGTTCCTCAGAACACTCGATGATACAGACGGCTTAAAACCTAAAGAGATGGGCTCGGCTATAAGACGGACGGCGGGAGGTAGGGTCAAGTCAGGGGATTAAGCTGGTATACTTACAACTTTATTATTGAGATTTTATAATATATATTATGCACTACTTAGGGATAGCAGATTAGTGTGTTAGATTGCCCTTGAAATCAACTTTTTTGAAGCCAGATGGGACATCATCTCTTTCTTCTGGGATACAATAATATTGCTTAAGCAGGCGTCGAAGTGGGAGAAGGAGCAGAACTTCTGGCTCTGTCTTCGCTCACCTAGAACCAGCCGGTTCCCTGGGGAGTTTAACAACTTCTGACTGATGTAGACAATACACAGGATACTAACTTTCAAACCCTATCTTTCAAAAGTGGAATCTGAAAACATTCTATAATCTAATTTTATTATTATAACTTAAGAAATAACTTACATTTATAATCCTTAAGGATGGACTCACTACTAATAATATATTTATACAAAAAGAACGAAACGTTTGTACTGCTTGTCGATGAGGTAACAGAAGTAATGGAAAGTACGGTAACACACAGCTTTATAACACGAATGTCACTGGCAAAAAAGAATCTTTGAGGGTTACCAGGCTAAGCATATTTACATTTTTCGAGGGTAACTAGTAAGGTCAAGGGTCACTTTTATTGCTTATGATAGTATTCATGGGAGATGTATGGAGAAAAAAGCAGTAGCGTTAAAATAGAAGTAGCAAATAAATGTATAAGATGGATAGTATAAATAGGAAGAGTAGAACATCTAGGTTTAAGACAATGAAGGATGTAAGACTAGCATAAGGAAAAAGAAAAAAAATAGATAAGAAAAAACAAAACATAAAAACTCCTAAACGGTATAGAAAGCCGGATAACCTTGTTCGTCCGGTGGAAGAGGTAAAAAAGACCCAGCAAAATCGAACTGCCAGACCTCAAGACACTGTGAGCTTTTTCTGCGTGCACCGGAACACAAACCAACTTGACTGATAATTTCTTTTATATTTCCTTCCACCCATTTTAATATTATATAAAATTATTAGAGCTAGGCATGTTTGCTAAAGAGTTTCTTGCGCCGCTTATTCTCTTCAAGCCATAACATGTTACGAAGCGGTGGTAAATTAGATTAGGCTCCCATAGAGTAAATAATAACCATAAACAAAATTAAAACTAAATAATTAAAATGAACAAGTTGGCGGTAGGCTAAATAAAACTTTAACAATACTCGTTGACACTTGACATCTTTGTCTTCCGTGATCACGGCGACTGAAAAGTGGCCGAGACGTCGGAATAACAAAAACCAAATAAATTACCGCGCATAAAACCGGTAAAACGTAGTTTTATTATATCAGTCAAATTTTGTACCTATTATTATTTTTTATATGGCAAAATCAGAACGATTTCGGGTAATTTTTATTTAGATATGAAAACACAAACCTGTTTGCAATTATGGATTCATGACCTTTTCAATATTCGTAGATGTTAGCGCTTCATTCCCGAGGATAATATTACAATAAAAAAATCTATATAATTGATATAATTAAAATCCACGTACGATGATGACTAATGACTTATCTCGATATCTCAAGAACTATAATATCTATAGACTTGAAATTTGGCATGGACCTTCCTTTTGCCAAGTAGAGGTCAGCTAAGATATATATATTTTACGGCACGCGAAGCGGGCAGGTGTCGGCTAGTATAATATAAAGTAAAAGTCGTGTATACGTAATGTATTCCTGGTTGAAAATATTTTTGGCAGGAATGGAATGTTTATTACTTACTGCTCCGGCACTTTCGTTATATTTTTGCCGATTTCAGCAATGTATTTATAAACTAACTTTTAGCCGCGGTTTAGCTTGAGTTAATGTGGACTTTGTAGACAAAGTGGAGAATCGGTCGTTGGAAGTCCCACGCGCCCTCCTGTATCCTCCTCTTGGCTCCAAGGATAAGGCAAATGAATACCAGCGTTATTAAAATAAGAATACGTTTATAAAGGGCCATTTACATAGAGAGAGTTTATCGCACGATTTGGTGCGATAAATCGTATACTATTTTTGTAGGCTCTATATACTCTTTAGACAATAATCGCATTGACATGTTTACATACAACAAAAAATCATAAACTCGCCTACGAGTATGTCATTCGATAATCGTAACACAATTATCACCAGGAGTTTTATTTACACTACGACACAAATCGCATTGACATATGTGCCTACGATTACTCGACTTGTGTAATCTAGAACTCGTATGACATTTTTTCAAGTTCATGCGAGCATCTTACAAATCAGTTTGAACCGATTTGAATGCGAGACTCGCCATACAAGCTCGGTGATTAACACGGTATTTTGTATTTTGTTTACAAAGAGACGTCAATACTCCGTGACCAGGTGATTATCGCCCTTCCACGTACGATGTCGTATGTTTAGTTTACATGATAATATTTTTTCTTGCTTTCGACAATTATATCTCGGAGGCAAAAATCTCTCTCCATGTAAATGGCCCTTTATTCTTTGAAATGTCAAACTAAATTTTCAATTCAAACACATCTTATACTAATATATAAAGCTGAAGAGTTTATTTGTTTGTTTGATTGAACGCGATAATCTCAGGAACGACTAGTCTGATTTGAAAAATTCTTTCAGTGTTAGATAGCCCATTTATCGAGGAAGGCTATAGGCTATATGTCACCACGCTAAGACCAATAGGAGCGGAGCACCAATGAAGAAAGTTTCAAAATCGGGGTGTTTTGAAAACAAATTCCACGCGGACGACGTCGCGGGCACAGCTAGTTGATAATATATTGTCGTGAACCAAAAAAACTTTTGAATTGGCATACATATTATGTTGTAGTATTTTTGTTAAAAAAAACCACAATAGTGTGTTTTTGAATTATAAACCTTTACGTATTTCCACAAAAGTTTAAGAGTTTATTAAAATAATTTTTAAGGCAGAACATATATGACTAAATTAGAAACGCGTTTTAAAGGAATTAGGCGTAGTAAAACTTGATTTTTATTTTCACTCTATCATTTTGGTAATTCAAAATTACTATAATTTTGAATTGTCAAAATGATAGAAAGCAGCAAAGCAGCTATTTTCAAAGTACACTCTGCAGCTCTTTAATCCATCAATGATCAAGACTGAATCATCAGCTACATCATATCCCAAGCGTTTGCGGGGTTGCTACTTACTGTATAATAATATATCAAATACGACGCTATGGCTGACACATCCCATAGAACGTAACTTGTAGCAATATCGTAATACTTGACCTATGAATTCAATACAAATTTTAATTAGATAGAAATAAATTATTACTTCTTACTGTTTAAAAGTGACATTATAATTAAATTTACTATGTATTCCATTTATTAACATAATTTTCATGTAATATTTTATTATTTACTTGACGTTATAAGTTGTGTACTAAGAGTATACTTTTCACTACTCTTAATTAACAGTAAAAAGTTATTGGTGGCAGTTGCTTCTTGTTGGAGAATTAAAACTCGGGAGTAATGGACTGTATGATTATTATTATTATTTAACTTTTTACACGAATAAAATAGGTACACATTTTGCAAGAGAATCGTTGAGTTGTGATGAGAGAAGTACAGATGTGCCGTTGTGAAGATGTGTGAAGATGTGCATGCATTTTCCTCCAAGGTTGTCCCTATATCCCGCATCCCGTCTGACGCCTAGTTGCTAATTGTGCTAGCTATGGGCGTTAGCGGTATGCGGGGCGCGGAGAGTAGGTGTGCTCTGGCGGGTGGGTCAGGGGTTGCTCTCTGTCCGCAACAAAAGTGTTAATTTATTATTACGTATATAATTAAAATTTGTATCTAATTCATAGCTCAGGTATATGATTTTTTTATTGCACGAGTTCAGCAGACAAGCAGACGGCCCAGCTGATAGAAAGCAGCTAAACTGAGCCTTGCCACTAATGCCGAAACACAACTCAAGGTTGTTAAGGCGACATTATATGATTACAACAAGTTACGTTCTACGTGATGTTTCAGCCATACCGTCGTATTTGAAATAGAAGGTAGTTTAGACACAAAATTAAGCAATTTGCACCACCTTCCTTCTATACTTAATTTAGTAAGAATATTACACAACTATAATAAGTATATATAATTTAGCGCTCTTATGCACTACTTGGTTAGCATTAGTTGAATTTTGCGGTGTGAATATATACGAATAAACTATTTCAACTTTCGTCTGTTTGTCTGTTAGAGCAACATGTGAAAACTACTGAACAGATTTAAATAAAACTCGACTCAAAGGTAGCTTATATCCCTAATCAGCAGAGTTAGGATACTTTCACCATGGCAACGCAAACGAAGTTTAGCTGGTACAGTAAATTTATTAAATACATTAAAAACTTAAATTCATATTATTATCTTGGCCAAACGACTCTTTCATTATTGATTGTTCTGATAGAGAAGTTTTCAGGCTGGCCACCCTCTCGTTGTATCTTCTTAACGGTGGCCTGCATTTGATTCTTCCTTCATATTTATGTCTTTTATGATTCAGGGGACTGGAGTAATCTGTTATCTCGTCATATTTCCGTTTTGACGCTGATGATGAATCTAATGATGATGACGAGGTTTGTGGTGTCAATGCTGAAATTAAAATATTTTAAATTAAGAAAAATGCAGCAGTGACGTAAAGTAAAGCCACAAATGAATGTTCTTTATTGGATACGTAAGTTACACACACATATACAATGGGAGGTCTTATCGCCGCCGGCGATATGTTCCAAACCACCTTTACAATGATTAAAATAATTGATCTGCCTTTCACTAAATTTAAAACCAAATTAAAAAGTAACTTGCTTAAAAAGGGATACTACACTATTGAAGAATACTTAAATGACAAAAAATCATTTACATAGCAGCTCGCTCCAACCTCTTATGCTATATTTTGTATAATGTTTGTATTTGGCCAAGCTTGTGTGGAATTTATGGAGATATATTGCAGCCTAACATTTTAATACATCGTGTCACTATTTTAAATATAATAATATTTTTCTTTCCTTTTATTGTGTCTTGGTCTTATTGAGTATGCACTGTTTGCTATAACTCCATTAATTCTTCAAAAAGTAATTCTGTAACATACTTATGTATAACACTTATAAAATAAAGAGAACTTGAGATATAAATAGAATAAGAAATATAAAGAAAAACAATATTTAACTAGACGTGTTGCTGGGGAGTTTCTTGCCGCTTCTTCTCCTTAATAGCAATAATACGTTGCGAAGCGAAAATATGTCACAGGCCTTGCGGAAACCGGTCGACTGCCTCGTGGCGCGCTGTCAACTCGTGCGTTGCATCGCGGGGCCCGATGCCCCGCGTACCTCGCCCCTTATCCCCCCCAGCCCGCGCGCTTTTATGAAGAGCCTCACGCTACACACTCCCCCTCAAGTTCGTGAGAACATCCTCGCTCATGAACTCGCTCATGGACTGAGCTAACAGGACAAGTATGCTTACGAGGACGACTTCTTGGACGTTTGGGTACTATAGGACGAGAAGACGAAGGCGATTCGTCTTTCTGATGAGTGTGACTAATCTCTGATACGTGAAACTTTCCTAAAACTCTCTCTAGTTCCTCAATGTTGGCAACTAAATACGTTGTAGGGCTAGCTCTTTTAACGATAACATAGGGACCGTCTCTTTTAGGGACAAATTTAGCAGATATGTTCTTCGATACATTACTTAACACGTGTGATTTTAAAAGGACCTGATTTCCAGAACTGAAAACAGCGGCAGGCTTTCTAGACTTATCTGCACACTCTTTGCGTCGATCTTGTTGGATTTCAACTGTTTCCCTAATGCCAAGGAAGGAATTAACAAACTTTTTTAAATAACGAGTAATTTGAGGAACGAAATTATCTTTATTTAGAACTGACTTAATGTCATGTTGCACATCAATAGGTGAACGAAGTTCCCTAGCGAAAGTCAAGTATGCTGGAGTAACTCCTGTAGTCTGACACACTGCCGAATTTAAGGCAAACCTAATTGTAGGTAAGTGTTTAGGCCACGAAGCATGATCTGTTTCAACTAGATGTGACAACTGGAATTTTAAATCTCTATTCTTCCGTTCAGCTGGATTGGCTGACGGGTGATACAAAGATAAAAACTATCCACTAAGACAAACATACACTGCTGCATTACAGCAGACACAAACTGTACTCCGTTATCAGAAATAACACAACGAGGCAGACCGTAACGAAGGAAGTATTCTTCAATCAAAGTTTTAGCACAAATTTCAGAAGTTGCTTCTTTCAAAGCATACAGCTCAGTCCACCTGGTCCCCGTATCTTCTACCAAAAGTATCCACCTCTCCCCCTTTTCTCCAGGTGGAAGCGGACCGAATAGGTCTATTGCTAATACCTCAGCTCTCTGGTTTAGTATCGGAGTCTGTAAAAGACCTGAAGGCTTAACATTGGAAGCTTTGTAACGCTGACATACATCACAGGTTTTCACATATTCTTGTATGACTCTGCGCATCCCTGGAAAGTAAAAACTTTGCGCTATCTTATTATAAGTCCTATCGACACCATGATGACCAGCTACATTTGAGTCATGGCATTCTTTTAATATCTCAAGACAAAGTGATACCGGGACTACTAGTTGCGAATCCTCACTATCAACATCAGGATTGTTGCTATATAAAACGCCTTGTTGCATAAAATATCTTCGTTCTAGCCAACGCTTAACACCTATAGACTCATGATCAGTTGTATCCTCTAACTCACTAATAATTTTCTCAAGTTCTGGATCATCAAGCTGCGCTCGCCGAAGATCTGCAGGACTCCTAGCAGGCAAGTCTACGACTACTGAGCATACACCACACTGATCTTTATCTTCTTCTTGACACGTAAGACGACTAAGCGTATCAGCAATGACATTGGCTTTACCAGGAGTATACTGAATTTGAATGTTAAACATTGCAGCTTTAAAGCCCATCGAACAAGCCTACCCGACGGCGATTTTAAATTAAGCAGCTACTTCAAGGGTTGGTGATCGGTACCTATAATAATCTCATGACCATCTATATAACCACGGAAGCGTTCTACAGCCCACACTACCGTCAGGGCTTCCCGTTCTACTGTACTGTAGTTCCTTTCAGCTGGAGTAAGTAAGCGACTAGCGTACTCAATTGGGCGTTCGTCCTTACTATCACCCTGTAGCAACACTGCTCCTATGGCATAATTACTAGCATCAGTCCGTAACACAAATGGCTTACTATAGTCAGCTTGAATAAGAATTGGTGCGGAAGAAAGTCTATGCTTCAATTCCTCAAAAGCACGAACCTGGTCTGGACCCCAAGACCATGGTTGTTTCTTCTTCAGTAAGCGTGTCAACGGTTTAGCAATAAAAGAAAAATTTTAAATGAACTTCCTAAACCACGAACATGTTTGAAGAAAGGTTCTAAGATGACGTAATGAAGAAGGTGCATTCATCTCTAAGACTACACGAACCTTGTCACCACTATGTAAAACACCATGTGTAATGACATGGCCAAGATATTTCACTTTATCTCGTGCAAAGACGCACTTATCCCTATTCGCACGTAATTTGAATAATTTTAACCTTTCAAAAACAGCACGTAAATTTGACATATGTTTCTCAAAACTACCTTCGGATATGACAAGCAAATCATCTTGGTATGCTAGCAAAGTGACATCCTTCAGAGGCACCTATGCGAAACCTATCAATAAGCCGTTGAAATGTTGACGGCACGTTCTTTAGACCGAACGGCATACGTTTAAATCTAAACGAACCAAAAGGCGTGAGAAAGTAAGACCGAGCGTTCTCGATATAGCGCTACTGAAGGGAGTCTCCCTTCAGTTTCGCTCAATCAAAACACGGGACGAAATCGATTCCGACCACTTGCCGGTCGTACACCAGTTAGGGCCCCCGATTGACTCGACGCCATCGACGAAACCCGTCATAGACTGGGCCAAAGTCCGGGACTTGCTCGCAACGACAAGCTCCCCGGACTTGGACCAAATCCCAGACCCGATTGTCTCAGCCCAGGACAACAATGTTGCCATCGAAGCCCTCACCAGCCACCTCCAGAGCGTGGTACGGGAGTCCACTCGGCAGGTACCCGACTGCTGGACTGAGGACTGAGGACCGCCGACTGCCACTCCCGGACGACGTCAGAGAGCTGATGAGGGAAAAGAGGGCAGCATTCAGAGCTTGCGGCAGTTTCCCCTCTCTCGAAAATAGGGCTCTCTATAGAGCACTACAAAGACAGGTCAGATACCGTGTCCAGGCGATCAGGACCCAACGTTGGGACCGACTGCTGGAGGACATCTCCCCAACACACCAGGCTTACTGGCAGCTGGCGAGATCTCTGAAAGCAGAAACCCTCTCGAACATGCCACCCCTCGAGAGGCCCGATAACACCAAAGCGTTCGATGACGACGAAAAGGCGGAATGCCTCGCCGAAAGTCTAGAGCTCCAATGCTCCCCCAATACTGCCAATGTCGACCCGTCTCACCTATCGGAGGTAGACGCCGAGGTCGAATATCGGTCCTCCCTCCCGGCGGAAACCACACTCGAACCGGTCACGGTTGAGGAAGTACAGGATTTCATCAAAGCCCTAAAGCCCCGCAAGGCCCCAGGCAACGATGGAATCAGCCATAAACTACTAAAAATCCTCCCCGCCCAACTTATCTTAATTATGGTAAGCATCTTCAATGCTGATATAAATAACTGCCAATTTCCCAAGACCTGGAAAGAAGCGGAGGTCATCGGTATCCGCAAACCAGGCAAATCGGCCTCCAAGCCCTCCAGTTACCGCCCCATCAGTCTACTCAGCTCACTGGGTAAACTGTACGAGCGAGTCCTACTCACTAGACTAAGAAATTTTGCCTTCAGCAATAATCTCATCCCCCCAAGAGCAGTTTGGCTTTAGAGCTAGACACTCTTGTCTCCAACAAGTGCTCCGCATCACGGAGCACGTCCTCTCCACCTTCCAATGCGGCGGTCAAAGATTCTGGCCGACAGGCGCAGTGTTCTTCGACGTCGCCAAAGCTTTCGATATGGTCTGGCACAACGGGCTGATATACAAGCTGTATCAGCTCGGTGTACCGGACCGACTCGTTCTCATTCTACGGGACTTCCTCAAAGACCGTAGTTTCAGATTCCGAGTGGAGGGCACTCAATCCTCTTCTCACTCCATCGCAGCGGGAGTCCCTCGGGGCTCCGCGCTCTCCCCTCTACTCTTCTCGCTGTTCACCAGCGATATGCCGAGACACCCCTACGTCCACCTAGCCCTTTATGCGGATGATACCGCCCTTTTCACTAGCGACCCCAGCAGATACAGAATCTGCAGTCAGCTCAACGCCGCCGTCAAAGAACTAGGCGACTGGTTCCGTAGATGGCCGATAGAGCTGAATCCCGAGAAGAGTGCAGCCATCATGTTCACACGTGGCACTCGCCCACTCAGTACTCGTCCCACCAACCAACTTACGCCCATCATGCTATTCGACCGAGTTATCCCATGGGTTAACGAAGTCAAATATCTAGGCGTAACTCTCGATAAAGGCTTGTACTTCCACAAGCACACCAAAGCGGCCAGGAACAGAGCATACTGGACCCTAAGCCGACTCTACCCGTTGTTAGGCAAGAAAAGTAAGATGAGCCTTAGAAATAAGGTGACTCTATACAAAACTTGCATCCGCCCCATCATGACCTATGCGAGTGTGGTCTTCGGCCACGCCAGCGATTACAACATCTGGAAATTGCAAAAAGTCCAGAACCACTTTCTACGCGCTGCAGCCGACGCCCCGCCATACATGCGGCTCGTCGACCTGCATCGAGACCTGGAGCTTCCCTCCATCAAAGATTACATAATCTCCCTTTCGCGCAGATTCTTTGACCTTGCCCCCCATCACCCGAACTCTCTGGTGACGAAGACGGTCAATTACAAACCCACTCCGAACGCTCCCACGAGTAAACGACGCCTTCGCAATTACTCATTGACGAGCCGGATGAAATCACCCGAACTCTCGCCATAATGAACCTCCCGAGGCTCAGAACATCAGCCTGGCATAACAGACGCAGACAGAACAGACGCCGGAGAGCCCTCGGCTCGAATCGTCTCTCTCAGGGTTAAGACCCACCAATCACTCCCCACTCATTACAGATACATGTAGCCATACAAGATTAGCTTAGGCGTGTTGCTGGAGAGTTTTTTCCGCCGCTTCTTCTCCTCCAGCCATAACACGTTGCGAAGCGGTAGTAACGATAGACTAGGATCGGCTCCGCCGGCGGAGTCGAAAACGAGAAACGAGAAATGATTGTTATTGGGGAGGTCCCCAATAACAATCATTTCAGCCTATTGGCTTAGCTCATTCAGCCTCTCACGGCTAACTCCTATGTAGAGTCAATCCCCCGCAGCGGTCGAGCCGAGGTCGAACCTCACAGGAGGTGCCTCCTCGAGCGTGCTGCCTCCGGGCTGAACGCCTCCGCTCCCACGGAGTCAGGAAGCCCCCAAAGTCCGGTATCGCTGAAACAGCCATCTGCGGCTATTCAGCTGGATCCAGCTCAAAAAAAAAAAGCGTGCGAAATACAGTTTTATCTCTATCCTTGTCATTCACGTTCACCTGCCAATACCCACTACGCATATCAATGGTACTCATATAACAATTTTTCTTTGTAGATTGAACTAAATCGTCTATCAAAAGCATTGGATAGACATCGGTCTTGGTGACCGCATTAAGTTTCCTATAATCAACACAAAAGCGAACCTTACCATTTAACTTCGGAACAAGCAGCGCTGGGGAACCCCAAGCAGATTCACACTCTTCCACTATACCGTCTGCTAACATCCTATCAAGCTCTGTCCGCATGACCTCTTTCTTGGCTGGTGTCAACCTATATGGTGGGACAGCAATGGGAGGGTGATCACCGGTGTCAATCACATGTTTCGCGAAGGATGTAGCTTCTCCCCCTGGCTCAAAGATATCATTGTGTTCAACAAGGAAGTTTGCAAGAAATTCGCGTTGCTCAGTGTTAAGTAGAGTCGCCTCGTCGTCCCGAAGTACCTCTAAAGCAGCGCACGTAGATATAGGTGAAACTTTCTCAAAGCCCATCTTAAACTCTTGCTTACTATTTTTAGCAAAGTGCCAACTACTTTTACCAAAATTAAAAACGAGATTAAATTCAGTAAGAAAATCTATACCTAATAATAAACTTTCATTATTATTGGAATCTGGACAAATTGTAAACATAACACTTTTAGTTTTATTTTCAAGTGTCACCTCTATCTCTGTGGTAAGTACACGCATCTCCCTATTTACACCGTCGGCTAACCTAATAATTTTTGTTGCCTGTACTAACGGGTGTCCTAACTTTTGAAGAAGAGCATATAGCGTGTGACCAGCGATACAGCTTTTAGCCGCCGAATCCACAAGAGCTGTGCCATAATTACCTAAAATACATATAGTAAGCACAGGTCTAAAATAGGGTTTACACACAATATTATTATCAAAATTACAAACATTTTCATTACTAAAACTAAAATCAGAAACATTAAAATTATTACAAATATTAAATCCATTTATAGAACTTTCCGATTCACCCTTGGCAAAAACCGGAGGTATAAAATCGCACGCCTGGGCACGACTGCGCTGTTGCCAGACTGCATTGTGCTCAGGCGGAGCGCATGCCAACGGGAATGGCGCGAAACCGCCTCGCCCGCCCGCGCAGGACGCGGGGTGCGGTCGGCGCACGGCCGTTGCGCCGATGCCGTTCTGTGCATCGCAACACGTTGTATCTTATCTACTCGCGATTGGCGTATTTTGCGGAAATGGCGGGATTGTGGATCGCGGGCCAGCACCATGGCGCGAGGCCCGCGAAGGGTACGAATGTAACGCATTCGATTCCGTATGACTGTTCAACGAATAATATTGTTCACTATTTTGTTACACTTTTTACATTTAGATTTAATTGTGTTTGGCGTGCCGCACCCGATTTAATTATGCTTTGCTCACTTTTTGATTTTAATTTTTCACAAACACTTTTATTATGTCCGAAGCGTTTACAGTAAACACAAAACTCTCTGGACTTTTTATTGGAGACATCAGTATACGTTTCCGTATGTTCGACGACCATCGATGTAGGTGTTACCCGTGTCGATGGCACCTGAGATGAAGTCTGCGGCTTAGCTGGAACCGAACTCGACGTCTCTGCTTCTAAGAATGAATCCTCATACGGCACATCCGGAGTAGGTTAGAGAAGGAGTCGACGTCTTCTCTGCCTAATCGCTGCCTGATGCGATGGTTAAGGAGTTCACATGCAAGAGTGCTCGTATTTTTGAAATAAATAAATCCGTGGGTTCCTGTGACTGTCTTTTTGCAAATATTTTCTTATATATTGTATGCGGCGGATCATGCTCGCCGAATGCACGTTTAATTTGCTGGAGAGCATCTTTCCAGCTTGTGGTAGAATTTTTGACGCCTTGCCACCACACTGCAGCGGGGCCTTCCAGCAGCATTGATAAACCTTTTAGAGCGTTTTCATCACTCACGTTCACGCAGTCTTTGTAAGTAACGATGGCGTCCATGAAATTTTCCAGCGACTCGTCGGCCTTGCCTCCATATCTCGAACTGCATTTTGCGAAGTTGTCGTTAGGCATAAACGAGATTGATGCTGGGACGTCATGGGCGGCGTGGGGCGTCGAGGAGCGAATTTCCCTTAATAGATTTTGGCAGAAATCGTTTTGGGTTTTCTGCAATGATGAGATTAATGTTGATAGTGTTTCTTGCGTCATAGTCACATTCGGCGTGGTTACACTGATGCCCTCGTTGTCGACGACACTTTCCTCTTCTTCCAATGACATACGCCTTGTTCTCGGCATTTCATTCCACATTCACTGTTACAGACTATTAAAGAACGCTTCTAAACCAAACCACGTTGGGAGCCAGTTGTGTCGGGTTCGAAGCAAACGACAACATGAGTTCACGACTATTTATTGTAAGAGGTATAACTATACTTTATTCCAATTACGAAGTCCCATTTAACAGATGTCAATAATCAAGTACTAGTAAAGTACCGCTATAGTCGATACTCGACGATATTGATCTTCGATTGCTATAACGAACAAATTAAAATCGTATTGACAGAAAAAGGATTAGCATCAAATTAAAGTTTATAAAACTTTGTTTTTTAAATTTAATTCCATCAAAATCCGCCTTTCATCACATTTTTTATAAGAAAAGCCAACTTTTTTTAAAACCCTCCACAAAGAAGTTCTACTGCCGTGAAACAGTCCAGATTCTCGTAAAGTATTTGACAATTTATCGAGAGTCGGCAATTCGTTCCTACTATAGTAGCCATAGATATGGTTTCTAATGGCGTCGTTATCAAAATTGTCGATATGTGTAACTATCGATCTTCTAACTTTTTTCTTAAGTGACCTTTACCATGTTTTTTCTTATTTATTCGGGAAACAGTTTTTCGACTAATACCAAGAGCTGCACTTACTCGGTTAGTGACTTCTGAAAGTGGCAATAATGAACCACCATTCTGATACTCTCTTTCAAAGTAATTTTGTAGGCGTACTACAAACTCGCGCTTGACTGCACAACACTGTTCTTAGTGGTCTCAGTTTCGGCCATAGTATTTATAAATACAAACTAACCAAATCAAATAACAATCAAAACTTAATAACAACGAAAGGATTATCAAACAGTTATAACTACAATAACAAGAACGAAATAAAAACAACACAAAATCAACTAAACTGAACACGCGTATCGTATACAAGGCTTCTGCACTCGTACTGAAGAGACAAACAAAATGGCAGGTTGTGATCACGAGGTGGACGCAGTGTTGACAGATTTTCACTCGCGAGAAGAATCTGTCTATAATCGATTTTATACGATTTTTTTAGTCACATCACTATGTAAAAAAGTGAAAATAAAACTATAGAACATATTATGTAATAATATTTATCTCTAATATGTGGTAATTGTATACAGATTATAATTCAAAATCTCTCAATTGTATATACACGGTATTCACTACATTTTATTTTCATGTTGGCATGAATGACGCGATAGATTTATACTGTGTTCGGCTTATTGTATTACATGTAAAACAATAAGTATAATATTTTATATAATATCTTATATAACATATTATCTAAAATTTCCAAATAATAAAGTATTAAATTCTTGTCATTCATAACCCTTTAATTAAAATAGTTTATCAATGACTTCAATCCGCTATCGGTTGTGCTAATTTGCTAAGTTTCTTATACTGTAAAATTGTTGAAGGGATGGCGAGGTGTTCTAATAATGTTGGCGAGTGTTAAGAGTAAGTGGACGTATGTAAGCGTAAGGTTCTTTGATTATAAATATTGTGACCAGTTGCTGTTCTTTTATTACCATAAACCCTTCTGGGTTTTTGCAAGTATTACATAATGTAACTTCACTCCTATTTTTTCGTCTAATTTGACCGGACTAATTTTTGATCGACGACTTCACTAAGCATACGAAGTGTGTATGACTATTGTGTTACTTGTTATTACCATGCTGGAATCACTATCTTAATTACAGCTATCAATACAAGCTCAATCGACGCGATATCACGCTCTCAAAGGATATTGGCGTGAAATGGTTATTCTTGAGTTTTCAACTCGCTGTCTGTCTGTTTGCCAAGTTGGTAATAGGAAAAAAAAATAGTTTACAGCTAGCTTTTTGCCCGTGGCTTCGCTTTAGCTAATATTATCCCACGGGAATTATGCATTTTTCCAGGACAAAAAATTGCCTATGTCCTATTCTAGACTATAATCTATCTCTGTGCTAAATTTCATCTAGATCTGTTCAGTCCTTCTGGCGTGATTGAGTAACATCCATCTAAACTTTGGCATTTATAATATTAGTATAGAAGTATAGATAGTGGCAAGATTTTTTGTATTAGTATTTTTTTTATTGCAGGAGTTCACCAGACAGGCAGAGGGCCCACTCGATGGAAAGCGGTTACCATCGCCTATGGACATTTGCAGCACTAAATGTGATACAAATGCGCTGCTGCTATCTTAAGGGAGACTGCAACCTGGTCATTAATGCCGGAACACAACTCAAGGTTGTTATGGCGACATACTTTTGACCAGGGGTGGTAACCATTTAGTCGGGCAAATGCCTTACCACCTGGCTATGGGTTGTTTTGTCGTCTCTTACGATAGGCCACCCATATAATTGTCTTATACTCTTCTATACTAATAATATAAAGAGGTAAGATTTGTATTTTTGTATCTTTGTAACGAATAAACTCAAAAACTACTCGACCGATTTCCAAACTTATTTCACTATTAGAATGCTACATTATCCCTGAGTAACATAGGCTATATTCAATTTAATTAATCGGGTTCTACATTTTTTTCAAGACAAGACAACATCTGCCCGGAGCACTAGTCTATGATAAACATAAGACATGTACATACATATATAATACTAGAGTTTACCGCGCGGGTCAATCTCGAGTGCGCATCTCTTGTTTAAAGAGCAGGCGGTACAGGTTACATTACTATAATTTTTTTATGTATTTGCCCCCGGAAGATTCACCTCATTTTATATCGCAAACTATACCATCCCCCTTTATCTGTAAACTACATAAATGACAAAACATGACAAAATACGCAACATGGACAACATGGACTAAGTGGACCAAGAGGACCCCGAGTGGACCGGGGTCCACTCGGGGTCCTCTTGGTCCACTTAGTGAACCGATTGGGGGAAATGGACAAAATCACAAAACCTATCCTAGTTTCCGGGATAACCTTAACATAAATCTATCCCACTATCCGGGATGAAAGTATCCCTTGGCCACCCTGAGTATTAAAATGACATGTGTACCTATATTTTTATTACGGAAACTATCCCAATTTTCGGAATAAATAATATCCTATGTTCATCCTCGGCATCAAAAATATGTACATACTGAGTTTCAGCCAAATCGGTCCAGTAGCTTTTCCGTGAAAACGGAACGGACAGACAGACGGACAGACGGACAGACTGACAGACAGAGTTACTTGCGCAGTTATAATATTAATATGGATTGCTTGTGACGTCATAATCAATTTCACGCAAAGTGGCCCGCGCTTCTACCCTTATTAATGTTATTATTCACATTTAATATCAGTAATGAAATAATAGGAGGCGACGTGAACAAGGAAATTATTAAAACCTTTATGAAATGTAGCAACGTATATATATATGTCACGCTCAGCAGAGTGAAATGATTGAAAGGAGCGCCGTGGAAGTGTGGAAAAACGCAATATTGCCGGCCGCTTGACGCCAGAGATGCTGGAATGATGTATTGCGCCGCCCGATCATGACATACGCGAGTGTGGTATTCGGCCATGCCAAGCCTGCCCTTTTAAAGAAACTGCAAATCGTTCAGAATAAATTCATGCGCAGAGCCGTCGGTGCTCCCCTCTATATGCGTAACGTCGACATCCACCGCGATCTGGAGCTTCCCTCCATCAAAAACTACATTACGTCGCTCTCGCGTAAGTATTTCGATCTAGCGCCGCACCATCGAAATCCCCTCGTCGTGTCCGCGTCCGATTATAAGCCTCGACGAAAGGCTCTCGTGCGACGACCGCGTAACATCCTCATGGACAAGGTCGACGATATCACAAAACGGCTGGCTCGGATCAGCCCGCCCGCGGTTAGGACGGCAGGCTGGCAGGCACCGACAGACAGACACAGACGGTGGCGTCGACGCCGCCAATCACGATCTCTCCACGTCCCTGCGAGGGACGCCAGGAGACACAGCCCCCCATAGGATAGACTAGGCGTGTTGCTGGGAAGTTTCTTTCGCCGTTTCTTCTCTCCCAGCCATAACACGTTGCGAAACGGCAGTAAGATAGTATAGGCCACCGCGAACCGCCGATCCCGGTCCGCCGGGATCCTTCCTCTCGGGCTTTATATTACCCGTCGCCCGCTCTCAATTAGTGCATTGTGTCGCCCTATGGTGGGCATCATTAGATTCATCCCCCTCTCATGGCAACAGTCCAGCCGAGGTGAAACTCCCTAGGGAGCCCCCTCGAGCAAGTTGCCCCCCGGGCTCGAGCGCCTTCGCTTCGCAAAGGCACTCGCCCCGAAAACCCCGGTAAAGTTGTGAGGTCTTCGGACCAACAACATAAAGTCAAGTCCAATAAAAAAATGATGTATTGCGGATGCTGTGTTTATTTATTGTGAGTAGAAGATATTGTTACGACCTACAGGACTCGAATTAAAAATGCCGTTGGAACTACTATAGAATTTATTAGAACTGTACAAACACGTATAAAACAAATACAAATAAAACTGGATGCAACCAGTTCACACTGCACGATTCAATACAATTAGAACGCGCAAAGTCCGTCGTCTTTATCGCTAATCAAGAGTACTAGAGAACGTCTTACTCGTTTCGTAGTCGTCGCTTGACTGCCCCCGCCCCTCCATTCGGGGATCGTCTTATACTAACTACACAGTAGAAAGAAATTGGCCGCGCACACTGAGTTTCTGAGAAATAGTAATTTGCACACCTGCGAACGTCCACAAAGTCGAAAACAATAACAATAAGGATTAGTTCGACGCTAATGATGGTAAAATAAGTAAAAAGACAATAGCATGTTTTTCTTAACTACAAATTCAACAGACAAAAGAGTTCCTTAATCCGGGAGGACAATAAGCTGCGCTTACAATAGACTGTGCGGCTTATCTTTGACGGCATGTAACAATATATACACGACATTGCCCGGGTCATAATTTTATGTGCTATCGTTAAATTTTATATCAATTCCATGTGACTGGCTGCAAGAGACGTTTATTTTTTTATTTTGTTGCTGAAGCACAGCAGACAGGCGGACGGCCCAACTGTGATGGAAAGTGGTTACTGTCGCCTATGGCCATTAGCAATACCAGAGGTGCTGCCAATGTGCTGCCCGCCTCGAAGGAGAAACTAGAACCTGACCCCCTGATGCTGAAATACAACTCAAGGTTGTTATGGCGGCATACTCTAGACCAGGGGTGGTAGCCATCCAGTCGAGCAAATGACCTACCATGGCTTGGCTTGGCTGGCTGCAGGAATTAGTATTCTTTTGCGTTCCTGCACGAGGAGCAGTTTATACCACAAGTGTTCAAGAACATGAATATATAGTATACTAGCTTTGCCTTTTCACTAAATTCACCACTAAACTCGCCACTGTCTTCTATTAAACTCTTCTTCCAGCTCTTTCGTATCGCACTTGTCGCTCCACTGTCTTGAACTGAACTGAACTCTAAAAACTGCCCGGAAGAATTTTCTGGAACCCATAATTTCGTTTATACATCTATCCCTTTCTAACATCTATCTATCTCTGTCTTTTCTTTCCCAAACCTTCTATTCTAGAACTTTCGTTTATATATCTATCCCTTTCTAAAATCTATCTATCTCTGTCTTTTCCTTCCCGAACTTTCTATTCCAGAACTTTCGTTTATCGTCAATCCCTTTCCAAGATGTATCTGTCCTTGTCTTTTCTTTCCAGAATCTTCTACCTTTTTCTAAAAGTCTTGAGACCGGCTTACGCTGGCGGAAAGTTCTACCCTCGGTCGCCACAATATATTTTTATAAAAGATTAATGTTTTTGTGTTAAAAAAAAATTAAAAGTTTTATACATAAATAAATTTATAAAGCTTTTGTTTTTGTTACACTGGTGTTATGGGTGACATACAACGGACCGCTCTGGAGCCGATCCCAGACACCCAGACCATGGTAAATAATAGGTTGTTTCCGAAATTTACCATGCCAGGAATCGAACCCTTCATCCAATCGATGGATGCCGAATAGAATCGAATTTTTATAATCACTCTTTTACCACCCAGGCTGTGCGTCTTTGGAATGAGCAACCTGCTGCAATAAAAGAGACCAAATCCTTACAATACTTTATCAAGCAGGTTCAGAAGGGTTAGTTATCTATTGTGTATAGTAATTCCTAATAATAGGTTGGGGAAAAAGTCTTTTCGCATATAGTATGCATGAATTTGTAATAAGATCCCTTTGGCTATACCATTTGTATCTGGCTGGTTTTGGTATCATTAAAAAGTTTTACTTTTAAAGAAGACAATTCCAAATTCAAATGAGGAAAATGTGTGATATTCATTTGTTTTTCTTATTGTTAAAACGAGTGAATCTAATGAAAAATTTGATACATTTCAAAATTTTACTACAAAAAAGGTAAATATGCAACACAAGCCGCGAAAAAAAATTGTGATGTTTATGGACCTAATGCAGTATCTGTGAGAGTAGCGCAAATTTGGTTTAAGCGTTTTCAATCCGACAATGTTGATATCAAAGACGCACGTCGCTCTGGTCGCCCTGTTACAGACAAAATTGATGCCATTTTTGAAAAAGTGGAACAAGATCGGCATATTAGTAGTTACGATGTAGCTGGAGAACTGGGAATTGACCATAAAACGGTTTTGGCGCATTTGAAAAAAGCTGGGTACACAAAAAAGCTCGATATTTGGGTGCCTCATGAGCTCACTGAAAGAAACCTAATGAACCGTGTACTCATTTGTGATTCTTTATTACGACGTAATGAAACCGAACCATTTTTGAAGAAGCTGATAAGTGGTGATGAAAAGTGGATCACGTACGATAAGAATCTGCGAAAAAGATCGTGGTCAAAGGCAGATCATGCTTCACAGACTGTGGAGAAACCCGGTTTAACTCGCAACAAGGTGTCGCTTTGTTTATGGTGGGATTGGAAGGGCATTATTCATTATGAGGTGTTACCGCCTGACAGGACCATCGATTCTGAACTGTACTGCGAACAACTGATGAGATTAAAGCAAAAAGTTGAGAGAAAGCGGCCGGAATTAATCAAAAGAAGGGGTGTGGTTTTTCACCATGATAACGCTAGACTTCACACATCTTTAGCCACTCATCAAAAATTACGAGAGTTTGGCTGGGTGGTTTTAATGCATCCGCCGTATAGTCCTGAGCTTGCACCTTCAGATTTTCACCTGTTTCGGTCTCTGCAGAATTCCTTAGGCAGTGTCAGGTTAACATCACGAGAGGACTGCCAAAACCACTTGTCGCAGTTTTTTGAATAGAAGCCCAAAAATTTTTATAGCAATGGGATCACGTCCCTACCTACAAGATGGCAAATAGTTATCCAACAAAATGGCACCTACATGCTTTAGTCAAATGTAAATAAACTTTATAAAAAAAACCTTTTGAATTTTTATATCAAATGCGAAGAAACTTTTCCCCAACCTAATATATTGTATAATTATGTTTGTGTGTATATCGCCATGTATATATACGTGTGTGTCACGTGTACGTGTGTGTGTATATACATATGTATATATATAATAGTTATACTGTTTTTATATTTATATGCACTGTGTTATTATCATTATTTATAGACTGCACCACCGTCAGTTTTAAAAATCTATTGATCCCTGCCAAGATTTGGCTAGAAGAGGTCGCTTTTTGGCGATAAGGCCGCCCATTGTACTATTTTTGTATTTTTCTACGTCTGTTTGTCCATGCTTTGATGTACAACAAAGAGTTACCTACCTGCCTTCCTATATACCAACGAAGAATCCTTAACAAAGCACTCGGTACGTTTGCTTACATCTCCAATTTTTGTTATAAGGTTGGTTTATCAAAGTGTATTTGTTGAATGAATACATTATGCTCAATTAAACACCAAATCGATCGTCGGAGTGAAACTCCAATAACATAGCTATATCGAGCGTGTTTGTTATGACGGTTTAGAAATATCTCTCGGATCTATTTTCGATGTTACTTATCCGCACTCATAGAGCTTAAATAATGATTAAGTTAGAGTAGTTAAATTTAATTTCAAACTAGAACTTTGCTCGATTTCGCTCGTGTGTACTTCTAATTGTATGCTATGTAAATATCCCATATTCCGCGATAAAATGTATCATATGTTGCTTACGATACAAAATGGAATTACTTAAAACCGTACTCATTGACACTTGACATTATTGTCTTCTGTGAATACGGCTTTTGAAAAGTGGCTGAAACTTCAGAATAAAAATCAAATTATATAAAACAATAAATAAGTATTACATTGTTGTAGAAAACATTTACTTTTATTAACACGCACTCGAACTATTAGTGCCCTCGCTACACTCGTGCGCCTAATCATCTCATGCCTAAATATGTCGCTTTCATCCCGCGTGGAACAATCTATACATATAATAAAATTGTAGAGGTCGAATTTCTGTACAATGAAGAAAAAATGCTAAAAACCGAGTCAGGGGGATATAAGAAGTGAAATAGAACTAATTTAGAGTTTTTTCAAATTTTTTGTTTTTAGTTTGTCTGTCTGTTTGTACCGGCTAATCTCGAAACGACTAAACCGATTTAAATGAAATTTTGTAGGGTAGTAGCTTATATACCTGGTCAACATATAGGATACTTTTGATCCCGAAAAGACGACCGCATGTCAGAGGTGCCATCCTTCAGGATATATTTCCGGTAGTTATTCGTCTTGATAACTTCGTCTTATTATTATTATTATTAAAAACATGACGTGTGTACAGGTGTATTTATTCTGTGTCTAGTCGAGGACGCAAATTGTGGGAGTTAGAGACGTATAGAAATTCAAAGCTTTCCTTGAGATAGCGAAGACTAGTTGGTAGTAAACTACATCTCTTTACTCCCCTTCGTTATAACAAAAAACTATATTCGCAATTGCTTCTTCTTTCGTTGCACCAATACATATAACTTCAACTTTATCGACATATATATATTTAACATACCTTTACATACACTTAAAATTAAACTAAATGAAATATTACAGTGTAGGCACTTCCTTTGTTTGTGGTAAATAAATATTTTTTATGTGCGAGTGCACCCGGGGGAAATTCATGTATGCATAAAACCAAACTTGTGTCGCCGGGTGTACTCGACGCATTACTTTAAATGTTTGTAAAGGAGGTAGGCTGGGCGATTTTGTAGAGTGTGAAGTGAGAAACTGACTTTGGTCGCTCACGGAGAGAGATTGTACTGTGCTCGCCTCCTCCGTTTAAAAATAATTTCGTGTTGTGTATATGTACAAGTTGTGAGCCGGATTAAATTACAATAAACCGTAAGTGCCTTTTAATTGCTTTACTGGTGACCCTAGACAAGAATGGCTACACACAGTGGTAATACCATACATACTTCGGGTGCTTCAACACATTCTGACCGTACACCCGGCAACACAAGTTCGAAAATGGATGTATTTAAAGTTGGTGTGAAGATACCACCGTTTTGGCCGGATGAACCTGAATTGTGGTTCGCACAGATCGAAGGTCAGTTTAATATTACTGGAATTACTTCGGATTCAACAAAATTCTACCATGTAATATCCCAATTAGATCAAAATCATGCAGCTGAAGTAAAATATATTATTATGGCACCTCCAGCAGACAATAAATATTTAAAATTAAAATCCGAGTTAGTAAAGCGACTCTCGGCCTCACAAGAAAAGAAAGTCAAACAACTTTTAATGCACGAGGAACTGGGGGATCGAAAACCATCCCAGTTTTTAAGGTACCTGCAAACACTAGCAGGGCCCACTATACCAGATTCATTTTTGAGGACTCTATGGGCAAGTCGTTTACCACATAATATTCAAATTGTTATCGTATCCCAAACAGATTGTACGTTAGAGACTATAGCTGATTTAGCCGATAAAGTTTATGAGATCGCTCCGAGTAATCCTATCGTTGCAGCCACCAGCACTAACATAGGTTACTACCTAGAAACCTACCTAGCTGTCTAGAAGAAATTACGAAACAAATTTTGGAGCTCACAAAAGACGTAGCGTCTTTGAAAATGCGTCACAGATCACCATATAGACAGCCCTATAAGCATACACGAAGAAACCCTTTTCGCAATCGCAGCCGTTCCAGGGACTCAAGATCACGTAACGAAGGAAAGTGCTGGTATCACAGCCGATTTGGTCGTAAAGCTCATAAGTGTATAAAACCTTGTACATTTACCGAGTCGGAAAACTTCAACGGCAACCGGAACTAGCGGCTACCGAGTGCCTTCAGCGATTAGGCCGCTTATTCGTCACAGATCACATTACTAAAATGTGTTTTCTAGTTGATACTGGTTCGGATGTATGTGTCTTTCCACGAGCGTCCCTGAAGGATCTACGAGCAAAGACCGATTATGACTTGTATGCGGCTAATGGAACTCCAATAAATACATATGGTTGGATTCATTTGGAACTGAATATCGGATTACGTCGAGTATTCAAATGGAGATTCATTGTTGCGAATGTATCTAAAGCAATAATAGGTGCAGATTTTCTCAAATTTTATAATTTACTTGTAGATCTGAGGAATCACCGCTTGATCGATGGTACTACACTACTTTCTACAACAGCAATACCCACAGGACAGAGGATGAACGACGTAGAGTCAATCAAGGTAATTACAGGCGATACCATATACCACCAACTGCTACGTGAATATCATGACATAACTAAGCCGGCAAGAATACAACGAGAAGTCAAACACGGGACAGTCCACCACATTAAAACTACTCCAGGTCCACCTGTAGCGTGCCGTCCTCGACGCTTGCCGCCCGACAAACTTAAAATTGCGCAAAAAGAATTTGACGATATGTTAGCGAATGGTACTGCTCGTAGGTCAAAGAGTCCGTGGGCATCACCTTTGCATCTTACGCCAAAAAAGGACAGTGGATGGCGCCCTTGTGGCGATTATAGAGCTCTTAATGCCCGTACCATACCGGACAAGTATCCCATTAGGCATATCCAAGATTTTTCGCATCTCCTAGCAGGAAGTAAAGTATTTTCGAAAGTTGACCTAGTAAAGGCGTACAATCAAGTACCAGTACACCCAGCAGATATTGCTAAAACCGCAATAACAACTCCTTTTGGATTATTTGAATTCCAGTACATGACGTTTGGGTTGCGTAATGCAGCCCAAACTTTTCAGCGGTTCATCGACGAAGTCTTGCGGGACTTACCTTTTTGCTATGGATTTTTGGACGATATATTAATTTTCTCTGAATCAGAAGGTCAACACCTGCAGCATCTACGTCACTTATTTCAGAGATTGGAAGAGTACGGTATGCTGATAAATACCGCTAAATGTGAATTCGGTCGCAAAAAAATCACATTTTTAGGGCATGAGGTGACTGCCGAAGGAATTCGTCCACTTTCTGATAAAGTGCAAGCGTTAGAAGATTTTCCAGTACCAACTATTGTTAGGGAAATGCGGAGATTTCTAGGAATGTACAATTTTTACCGCAGATTTATACCTCACGCAGCTCAAATTCAAGCACCTCTCAACATCGTTCTCACAGGACCGAAGGTGAAAAGCTCCCAGAAAATTACCGTGACAGCTGAGATGCTTCAAGCTTTTAAAGCTTGCAAAAGCAGTCTAACGAAAGCAGTAATGTTAGCACATCCTGATCTACGCTCTGATTTAGCAATTTTTACAGACGCATCCGACACGGCTATGGGTGCAGCATTACAGATGCGAGTCGATAATTATTGGAAACCACTAGCATTTTTTTCGAGACGTTTAACATCTGCCCAGAGAAAATATAGCCCTTATGATCGTGAGCTTCTCGCGATATACGAAGCGATCAAACACTTTCGTCATATGGTTGAAGCTAGATCCTTCTCGATTTACACAGACCATAAGCCACTTTCCTACGCTTTCTCTAATAATCGAGAAAATTGCTCTCCTAGACAATTTCGGTACCTCGACTATATCTCACAGTTTACTACCCAAATCCACTACGTTAAAGGAAGCGAAAACGTTGTTGCAGATGCCTTCTCTAGACTAGAGGCTATATCATCATTGAATTATGATCTTCTTGCACACTCTCAGAAACATGACCCTGAGCTGCGAGAGATACTTCAGAATGAGACAACTTCTTTACGATTGCAAAAATTAAATATTTCCGGCACTGACAAAGTAATTTATTGCGACGTTACTAAAAATCATCGCCCATATATCACACCTGCTTTCAGAAGACTAGTTATTGATGCATTCCATCGGCTTAGCCATCCTGGAATCAAAGCTACTACTAAACTGATAACACACAGATTTGTTTGGCCTAATATAAAGAAAGATTGCCGGAATTGGACAAAGCAATGCAATGATTGCCAAAAAAATAAAATCACGCGACATACACATTCTGCTATTTCTACGTTCCCTATTCCTTCCCAACGTTTTTCCCATATTCACATCGATATCGTGGGTCCCTTACCATACTCACTGGGTTTCAGGTACTGCCTTACGATTATCGATCGTTTCACACGATGGCCCGAAGCAATTCCCTTGCCTGACATCACCGCCGAGACACGCGCCCGTGCTTTTATAGCTGGTTGGGTGTCACGATTCGGTTGTCCACATAAGGTGACTACAGATAGAGGCCGGCAGTTTGAGTGTGAATTATTTCGCATCGTCAACTCCATTCTAGGCGCACAGCATCGTCCTACAACCGCCTATCACCCTGCCTGCAACGGAATGGTGGAGCGCTTGCATCGCCAACTGAAAGCCGCCATTAGATGTCATACTGATAGTAATTGGGTTGAAGTTCTTCCTTTGGTCTTGCTTGGCATTCGGAACGCATGGAAGGAAGATATACAAGCGACAGCGGTAGAACTAGTATATGGTGAGCCCATTCGCCTGCCATCAGAATTTTTCAATCCCGCTACCTACGAAACCGTAAACTACACGGACTTTACAGGACGACTCAAACTTCATATGGCTAAACTCTCGCCAGAACCTGCCAGTCGTCATGGAAAGAAAACATTATATATTCCACGCGACTTAGCAACGTGTGACTATGTTTTCCTCCGCCAAGATGCCGTGGGTCGTCCTCTAGATTCCTCATACACTGGCCCGTATAAGGTTATTAAGCGAGGCGAAAAGACATTTAAAATTCAAGTCAAGGCCAATAAAGAGCTTACTGTTACAATAGATCGTCTAAAACCAGCTTACGTGGCTATAGAAGATAGTAATGGGACTTCTAATGTAACAACTAACACCACCAAGTCTAACTCAACTGGAAAAACTAGATCAGGCAGAGTTGTACATTTTCCAGACTACTATCGACCTTAATTAGCTTCGGTCTCGGCGGGGGGGTAGTGTAGGCACTTCCTTTGTTTGTGGTAAATAAATATTTTTTATGTGCGAGTGCACCCGGGGGAAATTCATGTATGCATAAAACCAAACTTGTGTCGCCGGGTGTACTCGACGCATTACTTTAAATGTTTGTAAAGGAGGTAGGCTGGGCGATTTTGTAGAGTGTGAAGTGAGAAACTGACTTTGGTCGCTCACGGAGAGAGATTGTACTGTGCTCGCCTCCTCCGTTTAAAAATAATTTCGTGTTGTGTATATGTACAAGTTGTGAGCCGGATTAAATTACAATAAACCGTAAGTGCCTTTTAATTGCTTTAACAGTAATTAACCTTCATAATGTTTTTTTTCTCAATTTTCGAAATTTAAAGTTATCTAACGTACATTTTCACTGTTTTTCTGTCTCACTTTTAAAAATTATTTTTATTAAGAACAATTTTTAGGCACTGTTAGATTATAAGAACAAATTCAATGTAACTCTAATTTAAGTTGTAAAATGTATATAATCTGTTTGATGCCAAAATAAATGAAAAAAAAGAAACAATATACTATAAAGGAGAGTGAGAATGTGAGTATTTTGACTAAAATTGATTGATTGACCATTTGAGTTTTTGACGAAATTCAGAGACATGATCATATTTACGTAAACCAAATATGGTCCATATTTGCTTTATACAGAAATTTTGAAGGCGCTCAAATTTATTTATTTGTTCTTCGCCATGTCCAGCTAGCTGGGGCATCAGCATAATTGGTTAGAAATTTTTAATTCAAAAGTTTTTATTTAAACTAATTACCACTAGAGAATGTGTTTGGAAGATCATACATATACTACCCGTGCGCAGAAGGTTTGCCGATAGCCTCATGTCACGCGTCGAGGGTCAGTAGGGTTGACAAAGAAATTTACATAAATCGTTGTTGTAATAAATTTATTATTGTATATACTTTACATAAGTATATACAATAATAGTAAGTAATACAATACAATAATAGTAAGTAGTAAGTAGTAGTTGAAGTGCGATTATGAATAACAGTTTTTCACGTTTTAATTTAATGAAGCCTACAAACTTTGCCTAAGTCGATATGAATAAGACCGTAACTCAACGTCCTTTTATATCGATTTTTTATAAATTAGGGGTGTTCGTACATATGGGTTATAACTACTATAAAATCGTTAAAAAAAATCTCCGTATGGTATTACGGTATACGGGTATTTGGTATCATTACAGACGTATGCCAAATGCTTTCGACCGTAATAAGCAGTAAATGAATAAGATATTAAGAAAAGTAGTATAAGAAAAATTGTATAAGAAAAGTAGTATAAGAAAAATTGTATAAGAAAAGTAGTAGAAGAAAAATTGTATAAGAAAAGTAGTATAACAAAAATTGTATTAGAAAAGTAGTATAAGATAAATTGTAAAAGAAAATAAATAACCCATCCTCTTTCCTAGTAGTAGAGGTAAAAATAAAAAAGACGAATAAAATAAAAGAAAACCCTCCGCCTTACCACATGATGGAGGAGAGGGAAATTTATAAAAAAAGTGCTGTGCACCTCTGTGACTGAGTGTATGAAGTAGGCCTTTGCTGGCATAGTCCATTGACACGCAGAGGTCCAGATTTGATACCCAGCGTAGGAAATGTCCTGAACAAATTTTCCAAATTCCTCGAATAGTAAATTTCATAAATAAACTTTTCGTTATTTACTATGGTCTGGGTGTCTGCGATCGGCTTCAGAGTTGATCAATTGTATATTTTATCCATAACATAAGCGTAACTGACTTAGCATGGACACATAAAAGGTGTGTGTTTATCTGCAGAATTAAAAAAAAGTGGACGCTCTTCGCATTTATAAAACTTTGTTACGTTGTGTTACATTTATTTAGTTGCTTAGTTGTTGTCATGTTTCTTTTTAAAGTTAATAATTAATTTAATGTACCTACTTATTTTTAAGATACAATCGGTCATTTCATTAAATGAAAAATAATGTTATATTTTTATTTATTGTGTGATTAGCTCCTGTTTTGTACAGAGTAGTTGTCTACAATTTACCATAATTTTATGTAATAATATCCCTAATATGGTGTGGTAATTGTGTAGATTACAATTCAAAATCTCTCAATTGTACATCGACGGTATTCACAAAATTTTGTTTTCATATTGGCAGATGCGATAGATTTTTAACTGTGTTTGATTTATTTTATTACATGTAAAACTTTAAATATATAATAACTGAATTAAAATTTTATCTAAAATTTTCAAACAATAATGTATAAAATTCTTGTCATTCATAACCCTTTTAATTAAAGTAGTTTATCAATGACTTCAATCCGTTGTCGGTTGTGCCAATTTGCTTAATTTCTTATACTGTAAAATTTTTGTAGGGATGGCGAGGTATTCTAAAAATGTTTGCCGAATGTGTACGGTGAGTAGATGAAATGTGCTTAAATCATAAGGTTCTCTGATTATAAGTATTGTGACCAGTCGCTGTTCTTCTACTACCATAAACCCTTCTGAGTTGTTGCAAGTATTACAGTTGTTATGTTTCAATTTCAATTTAACATATTGCGCTCTCATGACGCCACTGTATCAGACAAATCAATTTCCCTAAAATAACACGAGTGATAGTGAAAAAAATAAGTGAAGGAGCCCTTTTCATACCCTTAGTTTCCTTCGATAGCCTTTGTGCGAATGAAACTAAATGGATTGTTATTTTTAGTGAAAAGTTTTCAATATGTTTTACTTACTTCGATTTTATACAAAACTTTTATCTGCAGCTTTGCTTGCGTTACGACAGAATATATATATATGTCATGATGCATATTGTAATTCTAAGAAAAGTTAAACTTATTTTTTAATTCAAAGTACCTCTTGCGGACAGAAAGCTTGACCCGCCCGCCGGAGCACACCTTCTCTCAACGCCCCGCATACCGCCGATGCCCATAGCTCGCACAGTTAGCAGCTAGGCGTCGGACGAAACGGGGGATACAAGAAGCGGCCTTGGAGGTCGAATATTGTTCACATTTCTCACATACATCAATACCACTACTTTACTCTCTGCCATTCATCATTCTCTCTGTATTTCGTCTATGTACAGTTTTAATTTAATTGTAAATAATGCCAATAATAACTCATAAAGTCTACATCGAGTTTTATTCAGAAGAATCAACTGGCACCAATTACTATTGGTGGCAGTTGATTTGGTACCATTAGGTACTCCTAATGGTACCCGTAACGCCATTTAGCAAAGGTGGAACTAATAAATTTTAAATTAGTTTAATCATCAAAGTTTTATAAATGCGAAGAGCATCCTCTTTTTTATGGGTAATACCTTAAAATTGTAGCTATCATCATCGTTGCCATGTATTTGTTAGTGAATTGTAACAGTTGTGCCATAAAACGCGATCAGAGAGCAATGTTTTCGGCTTTATCGCCTATCCTTCGGGAACAATGCTTTTCCTGGGGCCCAATTCTGCTATTACTATCTCGTCAAAATGGCAGGACACTATCGTCTCAGTCGTAGGTTTTCCTGATTTCGGTAATCTGTTAACTCCAATGGCGTGCCTTCATAAATATTTATAATCGAGAGCACGCAAAATAAAAGTTTCGGCTAACGTCACTTCTGCTAATGGTATTAGCAATTTTTTTGTACTATTATTCCGCTGCGATGATAGCAAAAAGATATTGTGAACTTAGTAGAATACGAATTGTTGACACTATTGCATTGTAATCGGACTTCAAATATCTTCGCAACGCAAAAATATTTGAAGTACGATTAGCAGAAGCTCAAATAGCAGAATTGGGCCCCTGAATGCCAGCAAAGTCACATTCGCAATCAAAGTACCATACGAGTAAAATATTTTTCTAAATACAACTCCATTTGGCTAGTCATTATAAACATACTTCCACAATTTGTATTTATTTAGTGTCTCTTAATGGATTTAATTAGTAAATGATCTTCACGAAACTTGGTACGTAAAAACCAAAATTTGATCATACAAGAGATGCGAGTAGAAGGGATGGGATAGAGGGAAGGAGTAGATCATCGAAACTATCGCTGATCATACCAAATACGATTGCTAATCGTTTCGCGTCGATATTCTGTGAGTGCGTGATCTCACACTGATTGAGTATAGCTAGTAAATATAATATAAATAATGATTCAAGTATGACTCTACCACATCAAAATCGATGCTCCAAAAAACGAAACTACTTTGTCTAAACCAATTTATCATAAATGTCTTTCAACTTCCACGTAACTTAAATAGTAACAAAATTAATAAAACACCTTACCATAAGTTCCTTTATCACCCCAGAAAACGTTTTTAACAGCATTTGCAACACTAGACCAGATATTATCTTTATTCATTCTCAAATTCTCCACTTCGTTGTGTTTCTCATCAACAGTCTGTCCATCATCAACTAATCTTTTAACAGTGACTCTCCTTTTTGTAATAACAAATTTGAACTGTATTTCTGTTTCATCATCAGTAGATTTGAAGACAGAACTTAGGCAATGTTGCAGAGAGCCAGCGATGTTGGTTGTAAGCGTGCTTATAACGTTGTTCATTTCAGCATCAGTGCTATCAATACACGTTTTGTATGAATCGGTAGATTCATTCTCAACCACAGGACTATCTTCTTTGAAATTTATAGCTCTTGGAGGATTGGACTCTCCGCAAGATGGGGTAGTTTCTTGAGGTTTCTCCCGGTTGATGATGGGCGTTCGTGCCATTATCATGCCCTGGTTTTCGAAGCGGTTTATCAGTGCTTGAAACCGTGGGTTATAACAAAATCTCTGTTTTTGAGGACCTGGTGTAAGCATACGTTTGGGCTTTCTATATACTGAAATCAAAAAGCCATAAGAGTCAAGAGTCATTAATAACGACACATAATAATAATTGTCATTTACTTGGAAGCTAATTTTAATTATTTATATTAATTTTATATTAATATTTTATTAATATTAATATTTTAACTCTATTTTATCTTTTTAGGTTTTTATAGCTATTTTGGCAAGAAGAAATCCTTGTAAAAGTATCTTTCCATCTGTCTGTGTCTTACACAAATTTTTTGACTTAGCGTAAAATTAATTAAATTCTTAAATAATTTTAAAGTTAGTGTCCAGTAAAACATTAAACTACTTTTATTTATAGAAAAATTTAGCGCTATTCGATTACATGCATACTGACTTAGTAATGAAAATAGGTACTTGGTTAATAATTATTTAATAAAAATACACCTACTTATTATATTATCTAATAACAAGTGTCGGAATTTTTACCTCTTTTGACGTCAGGCTGTTCAAATCTCGTATCCTCAGCAAATTTAACTTTCTTTTTAATAGATGATGCTTCAGAATTACCAGAATCTTGGAATGTGACGTGCTTTTCTAAACTATCTTGACTACCAAGTCGGAGTTTGCTGCCAGTAGTTATGATACTCTTTAGTTTTGGTAAAATATTTTCTGACACAGATTTTGAGGGCTGTAAATTTATAAATTTAAATTCAAATAAAAGTATTTTCTATGATCTCATAATCAGAAGCATAGCATCAGGTAATGTCCATAAGCCTACTACGTAAGCCTTTAATAAAAGAACCCTAACAAGCCCAGGCATTTGGCCAGTTTTTAGTATGAATATTGGAAAGGCGTATTTTTAAAACAGAGCTTTAATTCTTATCTTACACTTATTATCAAAACTTATACTTTGGAAAACGTCCAGTATATGACTGTTATCAACTTTTTAAATCAAGGTTACATTATATCAAGATAATATTAAAATTATTTAATATTGTGTGTATTCGCTTTCAAATTTAAAAAAAAGAATTAACTGACTACCGCGCGTGGTATATAAAAAGTTTCTCTTTACTTTCATATCAATCTTCCAGTTACTAAAATTCTAGTTATTAATTCTTTTTATCACTAACCGTTTAATCGTTTAACTCGTAATTACTTACATCGTTATCGGTCCTCTGACTTGGACTCTCTGGATTCTCTATTTCAGAAAGAGGAGAATCAGACCCTTGATCATGAAACAGTGTCCAACCCCCAGATGCTGGATGAGTTGGTGTACTAGTTGTTACTGTTTGTGTCAGTTTAAGTAAATTTGGAAAGTGTGATGTTGGTGTGGTCATTTCCTGTTCGGGATCTGAAATATCAAAAGTGCAAGCAATTTTGGTTCAATCAGATCAATGAAATAGTTTGTACTTTAAAAAAGATTTGCTAATTATTTATGAAATAGTATATCATTCCCGGTTTTACTCTCGTAAGTATCGAATTTGTCTTCTACGAAAACTATATTTTTTTTCAAGAAGTATTCTATGAACTTTTTCTTTATGAATACTACCTATAGGTATTCTAAATTTTACAAACTTCAGTAAATGTAACTTCTCCTACGTAAAGTTTAGACCCATATCCCAAAAATATTTCTTTCTAATCAGACCTAATAAGCTTGTTGTTGTTTAGGTACATTTCAAATAATAATCATTAATGCGTTTCTTACCTGCTTTATTATCAACTCTGCTGGGTGTTTTTTCTGGAACTGACGAGCTATTTAAATCTCTATCAATAGTTTCCTCGAATTCCTCTACAACTTTTTGCCATTTCAGACCAAGCAATTTTTTAGCATGTGGAGTAACAGCTCTCTGTCTTTTCAACTTTGGTGTCTTTGATTTAACCACATGAGGTGTTTGTAGAAAACGTTTAGAATCATCTTCACTGTCACTACATTCATAGTCAACTAATTTTTTCTTTCTAACAATAGGAGTAATAACCGCAGTTTTACTAAACTTATTGACAGATATAATACCTTCAATATTATCTCCATCACTGTTTCCACCAACGATAACTTTATCAACTTTACCAAATAGGGAATCGAACCTGTCATCGATCTCTTTTACTATTGCAGAGTTTTCTACAGTATCTTTGTTGAGCAGTTCTGAAATGCTGCTACAAGTTTCAATGTTACTGAAGTCTTCCATGGTTTCAAAATTTTTTTTGCACTTCTTACAATGTAATGGAGCGTGTTCGGTTTTGAGATGACTTATGAATTCTGGATTTAGTTTTTCGGGTTTGCAAAGAAATTTATGACCTCTGCAGATGGGGCAGTCGTATGTTAGACCATGGGTGGCCTTTTCGTGAATCCAACGACACTGACCGCAGCAAAACACTAATTGACAAACAATGCAGCAAGCCTGGAATTTTTTAAAGTCTACTTTTAAACGAACTACCACAGGGGTCATGTAAAAAGTTTTAGCAACTAAATAAGGTAGGTATTAATAATTATTTTATATATACTACATACTTAAAATATAAATAAGTAATACAATAAAAATAAGTAATAAAATAGTTTAAATAGAAGTAAGTTTTAAAATAGTAGAAATAGCTGTTCCTTTTTGTTTAAAATCTTAATTTTTATATAATGATGTTTGTCTTGTAATCATTTAATCATTTTGTTTTTATAATACAACTTTAAATATGTATTATACATATAATATATATATATATATATATATATATATATATATATATATATATATATATATATATATATACATATGTATATATATATATATATACATATAATATATATATATATATATATACATATATTCAACAAATGTTAACTTTGAATGTGTCGCAAATTCGGTAATTATCTTTAAATCCTAAATCAAACAGTAGGAATAAATTTCTGGCTTAACATAACAGGCATTACTATTTAAAGCTAACAAGTTATTTAGAATTCCCAATAGTATTTAAGTATAACAATTTCCCAATAGTATAAAGTGTGTATTGTCCCAATAGTATAAGTTCCCAATGGTATAGTGTGTATTGACCCAATAGTATAAGTTCCCAATGACATGAAATGTGTATTGTCCCAATAGTATAAGTTCCCAGTGGTATAAAGTGCGTATTGTCCCAATAGTATAAGTTCCCAATAATATAACGTGTGTATTGTCCCAATAGTATAAGTGTGTATTATCAATATCAATGCCATTTTCTGAGATCTCTAATACATTAATTACAATGTGAAATATATGATCGTGTCATAGGATCGTGTAAGATAGAACATTTCGTAATTAAAGAGGCGTGCCTTTGTAACACGCCAAATTTATGGCTTCGAGGGGTTCCCCCTTTTCGTATAAATCTTTGTTCAAACCAGTTTCACTGTACAAAGAGCACATAGTGTACGAAGAATTTTAAATAAACTTCCTGCACATAATCTAAATACATTGCATGGTTTATCTGTTCTCTATATTTTTACTTGTAGTTATATATGCTATTAATATTAAAATTACAAGGTTGGTGACGTTGGATGTTGGTTAGTCTTTGAAGCAAAAACAACTGAACGAACTTTGATGAACTTTTAATAATTCACAATAAAATTTATTCTGTTCTATTCATTCATACTATAATATCGTTAATGCGAAGTAACTCTCTGTATTTGTTAACACTATTTTAAGAACAAATATTCACACAGGTTATATTAATATAATTTTTATCAAGGCGTTATTCGTCCGTAAAAAATTCCGATTCATCAATTAAAAACTATCTCTTTTTCCGGGATAAAAAGCATCCTATATCCAATCTCAGCATCGATACTACACCTATTATTATACCAAATTTCATCAAAATCCGTCTCTTAGATTTCCATGACAACGTTACAGACAGAGTTACTTTTGGATTTACAATATTAGTAAGTTAATATAGATGTTAGAGTCCCGTTAGTACTTTGGCAAAAATTGAACCTTTAATGACAAATGTCATGTTTGTACGTCTGCTTGTCTACGTCAGAGTTTTTTCAAAAAGTACTGGGTGTTTTTGTTAATGCATAAGTTCAGCAGACAGGCAGACGGCCCACCTGATGGGAAGTGGTTACCATTGCCTATGGACATTTGCAACACGATAGGTGCTACCAATGTGCTGCCGTTCTTCAAAGGGAGACTGGAACCTGGCCACTAATACTGGAACACAACTCAAGGTTGTTATGGTGGCATACTCTAAAGCAAGGATGGTAGTCATCCAGGTGGGTAAACACTCTACCATCTGGCTGTGGGTTGATTTGTCGTCTTTTACGACAATCCGCCGGCCGCATTGTATTCTTTTTCCGTTCCTGCATATTTAACGGTATATAGATGATAACATGAATATATGTAACGATGTTGAACGAGTTTGAATCGCTACTCAGCCGGAGTAAGCCCCGACCTTCTGTACACCTGAAGTCGCGTCTCTAATGTTAGGGAAACATGCGAAGGAAAAAAATGAACGTTTAGCGTCACTGGAACCGTGTAAGGAATTCGAGCTTCCTCGCGTTGAACAAACACTAAACAGGTTGGCGAGACACTGTTGGCACTTTGAGAAACAGTTTTGAGGCGCAATTTAACAGTTTTCTAACATTTTTTGACTACTAATCGACGATCGTGGCATCGTTGCGATAATTAGGCAGCCATTAAAACATTGACTCGGCCAAAGCTTACGTGTGCGCAGCGCCCTCTACTGGTGACCGGCCGAATAAACGCGTGAAAAAGAAAATGTTGCCAGGAAAGGATGCTTTCCAGGTCTGTGATGGCATGTCGTAGCAGATATAATGAATATATAGTTATATAATAGATAAGTGTCAGTCTCATGCAATCAAGTCTCGAGCACATCCACTAAATAATAAATAAGCCATCCTTAGATAGTTTACGGAGAGCTTACAGCTGCAAATTAGGCAATGAAGCAGAATAAGTAAAGTAACAAGCGCTACCTGAGGTTTAAAGTGTATTTTTGGTCCCCAATGTAACCGTACATGTGTGCTAACACCAAAACTAGGGTTGTCAAATAATTCAGATCTTAACGGAGAAAGTATACTAATTTCTACGGCCGGCTGGATTGTTGTAAGAGGCGAATAAAGAACTCATAGGTGGTAGGCTGTTGCATTTTGGAAAGCTATCCCCCCCCCCATCTAAAGTATGTCGCCATAACAACCTTGAGTTTTATTTCGATGTTACTGTCCAGGATTACAATGTGCCGTTCTTGAATGAGGGCATTTCAGAACCCGAAGAAGAAGAATCGTCTGCAATTGACGGAGAAATCGAGTAACGACAATACAAAAAAAAACATAATGGAGAATTCTTCAAATTTTATTTGCATCAGTGTTATTCTAAAATAACACCTAATATATTATTTGTTTTCCTAAACATACAGATGAATTGAGAACCTCCTTCTTTTTAAAGTCATTTAAAAATGAATAAATTTGACTTCAAATGATTTTATATTATCAAAACATAAACGGAGAATTCTGTAAATTTTATTTCCATCAGTGTTATTCTAAAATAACACCAAATATATTATTTGTTTTTCCTAAACAAACAGACGAATTGAGAACTTCCTTCTTGTTAAAGTCAGTTAAAAATGAATAACTTTGACTTTAAATAATTTTATATTATCAAAACATAAGCGGGGAATCCTCTAAAATTTATTTGCATCAGTTTTATTTTAAATTAACACCTTTGGCCTAATATATTATTTGTTTTTCCAAAGAGACAGCCCTATCCAGAATTGAGCTGAGAGCGAAAACTTGTTGTCCACCCAACCGCATTACCAACTGATGTTTGCCCCTACACTTGTGGCCAGAATAACTAATAATATTTTTTGTGTAGAGATGGATTTTCAACCAACTTAAAAAATGAAAAGTTGCGAATCTAATTCATGATTTTCTGCTAAATTATTGCCCTATGTATGTAGTAACATGGAAATGTGGGTTTGTTTATCTTTCTTCGTGGCTTTGGGGTTGAGGTATTTATTAAATTATACAAAACTTGTTGAGTATATTTACTTTTCACGTTATGTTCATAGGATATTTTGTTAACTAAAACAATGGGATAGTTTTCGCGAGATACGTATTCAAAATTTAGATAAAGAAAGAAAAATATACCGGTTCTATTTGATATTTAATGATTTTGAAACGTAAGGGTATTTGGAATCAGTCCCAGAGTTGTCTGTTCAATATTATCCTAACCCAAGGAAAATATAAGGTCCAGCCCTGTACTGCTGGTTTTAGCCATCTGCAGATGGCTAAAGACCAGTGTGACCAGTACGACCAGTCAGAAAAAATAATAATGACATTATGACACCTTTGATTTGCGCTTCTCTAATAACATTCTGTTAAAGGCACCTGCACATTCTTCAACATTTTACTCCAAATCCTTCGCTATGCAGGCTGTTTGCCTTTGGAACTCTTTATCCGTAGATGTCGGAAAAGCTAAATCATTTGCCATATTTAAAAAATCTGTCAAAAACCATTACCTTAGTTTATAATAAAATATATATTTTTCTATTCTTTTAACTTATCTGTTTACTATGCACATTGTACTTTCTTCCTTTTTTATTTTAATTCTTTTTAATTTAATAATACCTAGACATACGTTGTTAAAAGTATCCTCTCAGTCAGGTTGCCTGGAAGAGGTCGCTTAAGCGATAAGGCCGCCTTTTGTTTAGCCGTTAAATTATTGTAATTATTCATTCTGTAATTGTTTATTTTGGTGAACAAGTGTCTGCTGTTATATTCTATTCTAAGACTATATATATAACTAAGATGAACATAAAATGATTTCAACCTGTAAAATGAGACATTTTCACGGAACACAATTCCAAGGAGCTGAGCGAAGTTAAAATAAAATATAATTTTTGGCGGTCCCAGTATATTTGTCGGAAAGCGTACGACGTGTCACTGCGAACACGCGCGTAAGCCGCAAATGTGATGACGTCACAGCGCCGGGGCTAAGCACGGCCGTGACATGGGGACTCACTCCCAGGGGATTTGGTACTTTTATTACCAACAGTGTAAAAGCCATACAAAAAAGGATAAGGTTGGCCAAGTGCGTATCATTCAACATAGTATGAAGAGTTCCACGGAGGTGACCAGTATCTACTATTTTTGTCATTTAGCTACAAAACTTTAATTGAAAATATCTCATATCCTAAAAACGACACCATCTTGTTAAAATTTATTTTTAAAATCGCCTAACTCATACTTTACGATATTACACGATTTTTAACAGTTGGAAAAGGTAATTCATCCTTATCTATTGACTTAAATATAAAGGTATATCTTTACTTTATTCTATAATAGCGTGTGATAATGAAACTTCGTTCGCGTCGCTATGACAGCGTACTTATTAGTAAATTGCAACGGCGATACCAAAAGACTACACGACGACAGCTCAACCTTTGGCTGTAGTCGTTTATCCCACGGAATGTCATTTATCGGGACAAAAAGTATCCTAAGCGTTGACGTTGGACATAAGGTTGCTCTGTATCGAGTTTAATTTAAATCAGTTCATTAGTTTTCATACAAAATTCTAAAAATTGAATTCGTGGAATATGCTGGTCCAAATTAGTTCTTCTGATTTTTGAGAGCAAGAGAGATAACACTTTATTGCAAACCAAAATATACAATTACAAAAAAGAGCACATTTACAATATTTTCTAGGCAACACAAATCAAAGAAATTTGAATCAAGCGATGTAGATGGTGCAGGAAAAAGGCAATAGCTCCATAAATACTCAAACTAATTTAAGAAATAAATATCCAAATACATACATATATACACATATACAATAATATATTTAAAAATACATAAGTTATTATAATAAATGTATTAGCATGATTATATTGTGTTAATCAGACAGCTATTTGTGGACAAATAGTGTTTTCTGAGTAAATTTCTAAATGTTGGTAAGGATTACCCGTTAGTATTTATATCCGTGGCAGGAATGGAGAAAGAATACAATTTCCTGCGGCCGGGCGGCATGTCGTAAGAGGCGACTAAACGACCCACTGCCAGGTGGTAGGTCATTTGCCCGACTGGATGGCTACCACCCCTGGTCTGAAGTGTGTCGCCATAACAACCTTGAGTTGTGTTCCGGCACTCAGGTTCCAGTCTCCCTTAAGAGAGCAGCAGCGCATTTGTAGCACCTTTGGTGTTGCAATGTCCATAGGCGATGGTAACCGCTTTCATCAAGTGGGCCGTCTGCCTGTCTGCTGAACTCATGCAATAAAAAAAAAGGATATGGCCTCTCAGTAAGAGGCAGCATATTCCAAAGTTTGACAGCCTGCAGGATGAAGTGTGTCCAGGTGTCATAACTTTTTGATAGGTAACAGAGCGCGAATTAAGTTCCTTAAAGTACTGAGGACTATTAGGAATAAATAATATGTTATAAAGGAGAGTGAGAATGTGAGTATTCCGGCGAAAATGAAAAGGAAGCCACGCCATTTTTTGTATATTTTCGAATACATTGTACCAATTTGATACCCCTAACAGATTTATAACATCTTTATATAGTACTAGCGGTCCCGGCAGACGTTGTCCTGTCCTGAAAAAATAAAAACCTAGAACCCGATTCCAGCGCCAAGTGTTTTGTTTAGATCGATATTTTTAAAATCGTAATATCTTTTGACTGGAATGTCCGATTTGAATAATTCAAAAAGTAATCTATAGGTATTGAAACAGCATTGAATACGAAATGATTTATTTGGTTAAGGAATAATACACAGGTATGGATAACGTGGTCTGATTTTGGTCAGCATTTCAATTAACTCTTAAAATGGAAATAAGCGGTTATAATGACGTATTTACAATAGTTGGACATATGTTATCGCGAAGTCATCATCAATAGTTTCCGCAGCTACATTTATTTAGTTGCATAGTTGTTCTTGTCGTGTTTTCTTTTTAAAGTTAATAATTAATTTTGTTATCTACCCTCTTATTTCTGAACGATACGATCGGCCATTTCCTTAATTGAATAATAATCATATATTTTTATTTATTCCTGTTTTGTATAGAGTATGTATAGTATATGTATAGAGTTCTCCATAATTTACCATAATTTTATGTAACAATATTTATCTCTAATATGATATAGTAATTTATTTTCATGTTGGCAGACGCGATAGATTTTTACTGTGTTCGATCTATTTTATTACATATAAAACTTTAAATATAATATCTTATATAAAATATTATCTAAAACTTCCAAATAATGTTTTAAATTCTTGTCATTCGTAACCCTTTTAATTATAATAGTTTAACAATGACTTCAATCCGCTATCGGTTGTGCCAATTTGCCAAATTTCTTGTACTGTAAAATTGTTGGAGGGATGGCGAGGTGTTCTAATAATGTTTGTGTAGACTCAGTATATGAATTGTATTAAAGCAGTAAGGTTCTCTGATTAGAAGTATAGTAACCAGTTGCTGTTCTTTTATTACCAAAAACCCTTTTGAGTTGCTGCAAGTATTACATATGCGATGAAAAGATATTTTATAGGTAATTTTTTTTACACCTTGTGTTACATTGTTGAAGTTTTAGTAGAGACCCCATTTTTTTTCATGAATAAATATAACCTGTATTACTTGGGGATAATGTAGCATTCTAATGGTGAAATAATTTTTGAAATCAGTCCAGTAGTTTTTGAGTTTATTCGTGACAAATATAAAAAATTCCAAATATACAAATTTTTCCTCTTTGTAATATTATTAAATAAAAAAAGCATCCTTCTGCGTCTGTCTGTATATCCGCTACCTGCTCCTAAACTACGCAACCGATTAAGTTTTTATGTAAGTAAAATAGAGGTATTTCCTAAAACTTGACCCACGGTGTAGCCATGGGGAAAACTCTAGTATATGTATGATATATGAAAAACATTAAAATCATCCAACAGCTACGAAATGCTTAAAACAAAACATTTGTTTGAAAAACATAATTTTAAACCATTTTCACAATATCTTACTCCAATATTATCTTAGCAACACGCACAGTTATAAGACTAACAGTAACATAAAATGCACTAGGTAGTTAAAATCTTATAGCATATATACTAACATTCTTACAATGTAAGAAATAAACACAATGTGCACTTACCTCAACCGAAGGCTTCATGACTCTTTAAAATCAACAACATTTCTTCAAATAACAATTATTAACACTCCAAATCAATATTTCAACTAGTAAAATCAAAACCAAAATTATTTCACTTAAATTTTATCACTTCAATTAATAGATACTCAAAGAAAACACGTTGTATTATTAAACAAATTTACGTATGCTGTTCTGAGCGGCGCTAGTGTCTATGATACGTATCGTAATCCGTTGAACAGTGTATGGAACAATTGTGTTATATTTTTAGTCACTAGTTCAGATAAGTTTGTGTCACTGTACATGCGTTGTTTCGTCCTACCTTCTTTTTGTTCCGTGATTTTTAGTTCGGATGCGTTCCGTTTTACTTAAATAAGTATGAAAGATTAGTATATAATTTATTGCAATGTAAACAATGTTATTAAGTGTTACAAAGTTATTGGTTTATTTTTATACCAATTTCTTTGATTAAAAATCATTAAATAATAGTCAAGAAGCCTATTATAGATAAAAATTGGAATATATATACTTAAGTAAAAAGTTCTAGTAACTCAGAGGTTGAGTGGGGTGTCATGTTTCAATAGCGTGGGTTCAAATTCTTGTTGAAGATCACGCTGCACTTTGATCTTTTTCCGATTTAAAGTGCATAATGTTACAATTACGATGTGCTGATGATGAAGTTATGCTTGCTCAATCTCTGTTACTACTCATACTTGATTATGCTGACACCAGTTATCTCGACTTAACACAAGAACAACTGAACCAGCTCGATCGACTTCAAAATGTCTGTATTCGGTTCATATTTGGGCTGCGCAAATATGACCACGTTTCCGAATATCGTAAGAAGCTTAAATGGTTACCTATTCGCCTTCGCCCGAGTGTTCACTTGCTCTCTCTTTTGTGCAACATCTTTTTTTGATCCTCGTACTCCTCCTTATTTAAAGGAACGTTTTGATTTCCTACATCTTTCTCATTCCCGTTATTTGCGCTCTAATAATAATCTCTCCTTAATGACACCTGTACACACTTCATCCTTCGTTGACAACTCCTTCACAGTACAGGCTGTCCGTTTATGGAACTCACTGCCACTCAACATCAGACAAGCTAAGTCAGTATCCTCTTTTAAAATCATTTTTAATTATTTTTAGTCCTCTCAGGCATAATAGTGCTTTTTATTCTGTATGTATTATGATATGTTTATATAGTATAGTTTTATATTATCTATTGTCTACACAGCCACTGTTATGTTTTAATATTTTCCTTAGTTTAGGGGGTTGCCTGGAAGAGATCGCTTTAAGCGACAAGGCCGCCCTTTGTTCAATATTTATTGTGTCTAGTTTTAAGAACGTAGTTTTAATTTTGGTGAACAATAAAATGTTTTCATTCTTTCATTCATTCAATGTTTCATAATCAGCACATACTATACATATACATACATACATACACTTAAATTTATACAATCTAATGAAAAATAACAAAAATATTTTAAGCACGTACTATTAATAATTTACTTGACTGTATATATGGCTATATGGCACAAACTATGCGAAGCCATATTAATAACAAATTGAAAAGATTACGTTTTGGGTACGTATTTGTGGCTTTCGGCGTCAAGATCCTGGATACCAAAAGGCTGGCTTGAACCTAGGGCAACGTATCAGCGTTGCCATCCAGCGCGGAAGTGCGGCCAGCATTTTGGGCACTCCCCACCAACAGCGATTTTGAGTCAATTTTTTACTTATATATTTATGTAATTTGTAAGTATAGTTTTGTTTATAATATAAAAGACGACAATTCTTACTAGAAGTAAACTTTTTTGAATACTGATAAAATATTTGCGTAAAACTCCTTACTGATGGCTTTAAATGCTGGCTAATATAAAAGCTGAACCCAAGGCACATTCGGAATGAGGCAAGCAATCCACTTCCGGCTACTTTGCTGCCTGCAAACAGTGTATGCAGCAGGAAATTGCCTACCACTACACAGATATAAACATAAATACATGATTGTGCCACAGTATATTTACTATTACTAGTAGTGACACATCGAATAATTTGACAGAGGGTATTTTTAGATCAGGGTGGACTGTATTTACATTAGGCACGCTACTACGCAATGCATAGTAGCGTGCCTAAGTGAAAGTTTGTCTATGTGAATATGTGTATATGTAATAATATATACAGGCTGTGCGTCTCTGGAATCAGTTACCTATTGCTATAAGACAAGCCAAATCCTTGACGTGCTTTAAAAATCTGGTCCAGAAGCATTACTTTTCTATTGTGTATAATAATTTGTAATGCTATTATATAAATATATGTATCTTTGTATTGTCATATGTATATATACGTGTGTGTGTATATATATGTATGTATATACAAATATTTTTTATTTATTATTAAAAAGTATCCTACAGTATTTCCATAGATTTAAGGCCTAACAATACATAATAATAAATCAAATCAAAAATGGATACTTAAAAAGGGGAAAACTAAACACAACTAATTGATTAAATTTAAATATAAACATTACATTCCTTTTGAAGCTTATTAATAACTTTACTAACAACTGATGCCTTAAATATCTGTTAAGAATAATTTAAAATGTCTATGTCGCTAAATATTTGTTGTATTACCTGCACCACCGTCAGTATTAAAAAGCTATCAATCCCTGTCCAAGGTTGCCTGGAAGAAATCGCTTCCTAGCGATAAGGCCGCCCGTTGTACTATCTGTATCTATTTATACTTCTGTTTGTTTATGCTTTGGTGTACAATAAAGGATTATCTATCTATCTTTATTTATGACAAAGAGTTTACCGACTGCCGAGTTATCTTAGAATAAATTCGTTCGCCAACCGCATTAGAATATTTGTTGGCGTACGTTTCTTATAACGTGGTGGTTAAATTTATATACCTCTCCTATGTTTAAACTGTCTAACCAGTAACGATATAGAAAATGTGCTAAAATTGCTCTCTAATGGCCGGTTTCTGTATCTAACCGACCGTTCATTTCCCTTACTATCGATTAAAAATTGACATAAGCTCCATATAAGTAACCAAAATTCAACCGATGCCGATGATAAGGCAATTGAATGAATAGATAAGATATAGGAACCGGTCATAAATGATGCGATACGTAATGTATAGATACACTTAGGGTCATATTTTTATTTATATGATTAGTATAATTAATTGTAGTTATAGCCATTAACATTGGTCTCCAAAATATAGAATTTGCTTAGTGTAGGACTAATAGCTTAAATATTACTTTTTTAAAATAAAGATTATATAATTTTATATCAGATATAATTAATTATTGTTACGAGTTGCAGGACTCGAATTAAAATGCCGTTGGAATTATTATAGAGTTTATTAGAACTATACAAACACGTATAACACAGGTACAAATATAACCAAACGCAACAAGTCCAAACATAATGCTGAAGATCGTAATTCAATAACACACGCAAAGTCCGTCACTAAATAGATTACCGAATGTACACAAGTCTTGCTTCACTCGTGTTTATCGCTCGACTGCCCTTTATATCGCACAAATGAAACACGTCTGCCCGGCAGCGTGAACCGAATTTCCTAGAATCGTAATCCACACACCTTGGTGATTATGCCTGAAAACGGTCATAAACGAGTAAAATAGGCTGTTCTCCACAATAACTAATAAATAAGTAAACAAAAGAAGACAATCCTAAAATAATTACAATTAGTTCAAATGCCGACAGGTAATAAAATATATTTTGTAGATATGCAGATGGGTTTTGTTTTTGTCGGAACTTAAGTTGTAACATTATTATCTGACTGTGTATTTTCTCCTAACTTTTTTCTCATTTTTAAACTCATTGCACAAACTTAAACTCGTCAACCAAATTTATTATACATATAATATATTATGAAAAAAACAAGTATAATTGTGTTATTTAGGAGATTCAGAAATTAACTCAATTTTATTAATATAATAACCGTAAATATTATTAATGAAATGTACCTAATTGAATAACATTTTACAGTGTCAAACTGTAACAATGACACTTCTCTCTCAGGTGGAACCTGAATACATTTAACTATATGTAGTTTGGGAGCTATTCGACCACATTTCGCCATGCAGCATCTCATAGTTCTACGCCGTGGAACTACTGATACTTAACATATTTACTGTGACACTATGTACAGTAAGGGAGTTCGAGGGATGTTGAATAATTTTAAGGAGTAATTTTACGTAATAGATCAATTAGAAAAGAACCCTTTTGTATTAACAAACAGTGTCTTCAATTTCACTTAATGTTTGTTTTACCCGATCGTAATACGTTCCCCTGAGCAGGGTAAAGTTACGAGGTTCCGTAGACCTCGAAGCCGGTGACAGGCCACCAGAAGCCCGAGATGGTCACCGAACGCCGATGAATGGCCATCTAAGTCGTAGACGAAGCCAACGCAAAGCCCACAACGGCCATTGTATGCCTCAGACTAACCCACAAGCGGTTGAGAGACCACCATTATGGCGGAAGACTCCAAAGGCTTCAAACCCTGCTACCGAAGGGTAGTGGCCGGCCGAGTAAGAAAGAAAGAAAGAAAAAACATTTATTTAGAACTACATACAAACCAAAACATACTCATAAATAAGACAATACCACTGTGAAATGAAGTTGTAAATCGGTCCTAACTCAGCATGATGCTGGTTGACTTAACTAACGTTGGTCTTCCGCTAGGGACACGGATAGACAAAATAAAACAAAAAACATATGACGAGTACTATTGGAAAACAAATACAAATAATGCTACGAAGCGAATTTATAAGCAAGAACATAATAGAATAAAGAACGTAAAGCACGATAAGTTCTATGGATTTATGTGTTACCTGTTTTTAGTGTCGCTTTTATGTTTCATCGAGTTTCAAATCACAACGGTTCTAAAAAACTTTCACTTCAAAGTCACGATAGTCTAAAAAGTACTAAACCATCAAACACTCTTAGTCGGCAACTCATTGAAAACAAGATATAAGTTGTAACCGCTTCAGCTGAATCACTCAGCAGGTAACAGAAATAATAAATGAGGTTGGCACCAACAGGTTGGCAACAAGTGGTTTGCCAACTACTTAGCCGTATTATACAAAGATTACCAGTGTGATTGCCAACTCGTTTGCTCATCTTGAAAACTTATATTTATTGCATCTCAAACTTCCTAAAGAGCCATTTACATGGACAGAATTTATCGCACGTTTTAGGACGAAAATCGTATACTATTTTCGTAGGCTCTTTAGACGATAGTCGCATTGACATGTCTACATTTAATCAAAAACTAAAAACTCGCCTACAAATATGTCATACGATAATCGTAAGGTAATTATCAGCAAGAATTTTGTTTACACTACGACTCAAGTCACATTGCGATATTTGCCTACGATTTCTCAACTTGTCTAAACTAGAACTCGTATGACATATTTCAAGTTCATGCGAGTATCGTACAAATCAGTTTGTAACGATTTAAATGCGAGACTTGCCTTGTCTTGTACACATAGACGTCAATATTTAATGACCAAGCGATTATCGCCCTAATTACGAAGGTGCCTGCCGGAGGATCCAAAAAAAAAAACAATTTTATTTTAATTGAATTTAATGATAAAATCTACTAGCTAAGTTACAAGTATCTCAGCCGATATTAAGCTTTAGAATGTCTCGATATAAAATTATTTCCTTAAAACTAAATTTGCCTTGTGCAATAATTACGTGCGTCATTGGGAAATAAGAGCACGCGTAGGCAGCCTGTTACTATGTCATGCCTAGCTAAGCAATTCTCTTAGTGGTATATGGTATAACACCCTTCTATGTATGATATCGTATGTTTAGTTTGCGTGATAATATTTTTTGTTGCTTTCGACAATTATATCTTGGAGGCAAGAAACTCTCTCCATGTAAATGGCCCTTTACTCGTTGGAGAATAATATTTACAACCAAATCTCTTATAACTCTAATGAACTTGGTGTTATTGTAAGCTGATTTTCGAATAGATTTTTGTGCAAAATAAATTGGGGAAACTGTGTGTGAAATTTTAAGAATTTAAATGGTTTTTTTAATTACATTTTCGTGCATGTTTTATTTCAATGTCTACCAGCGTTCAGAAGATTTCAATATGAAATTATACGTCCTTTGCGAATAAAATGGTGGTCACAGCTAGTATTATTATAATATTAAAAAATTGGAAACATTTCTGCCGTGTCTGTATATTAAAGCTATTTAAAAAAAAAAACAACTGCAATAGACTATATAAGCCGCGCGCAGAAGGTTTGCCGATAACTACTCACTATTATTGTATATGCTTATGTAAAGTATATACAATAATAAATTAATATAATAAAGGGTATAGCAAGGTTTCTGAATAACAACTGCCCCCGCATCGTTTTCTACTTTTACTATGGGGATCGTTTTGTTATCAAATAATAGTAATTCGCCCAAATTTTCAGTTTTTTTTATCTTCATCTTAAGTATTTTTCGAGTTTTTTTGAAAAACCTATTTTTTGGTTTTTTTTCAATAGTAAAATTACAAATTAACTCATGGCGAATTTTTTGCACAGTATTTGGGAGAAAAAGGAATAAAACAATATTTTTGTTGTAATTCCCGGATGAAAAGCCGATTTTATAAAAATAAAATAAATCTAAAATATTCATTATCTCGAATTTTTGAAAACTATCATAACTATTGCAACAACTATTTATGTAACCTTTTTTGTTAACCCTCTACGATCAATGCGTGACATCATGCGGCTATCGGCAAACCTTCTGCGCACGGGTAGTATAAACAATGGAGAACAGGATGCAATATTTTTTTAGATTTCTTGTCTGTTTGTTCGGGATTACTTACGTAAAAACTACTGGGCCAATTGCGATGCGGTTTTGCTTATCGACAGCACATTCTTAGACTTAAAATCTGCGCTAATTTTTATACTGGGAATCTTGCGGGATTTTTTCTTGGAATGATTTAAAATAGATAGGAAAGAAATCGAATTCCGAAGTGACTTTTTCACTGATCGATAAAAAAATTTATGTAATAAAATGTATGATATTTTTACCCGTGAATTCCGCAAGACTTTTCCCGGGATTTGCTTCTTCCGGCACATTTTCACTAAAACGATATATTAATTTACGGAAAATAGAACATTTTGTTCAAAAACAACCCTTTCCCTAGGTTTGCCATTTGACTTTCCTTCACAGAAATTGATTGTTACAAGCTGTACTATAATTTGGTATAATAATACAGCGTGTTTATTTACACTTTATTTTTCGTCAAAATCAGCCTCGAGACTCCTATAAGTGTTTTTTGCTATTTATCATAGTCTAGGATTTGGCTCTGAAGGCCCGCTTGAAATATTTATCCTGTAGGATAAATATTTATACATACATACTGACTACATATGTACAGTCGTGGTATGAAAAGGTTCGCCAGTTTTCAAATTGATTCATTTAACGTTTCGCGTACACATGTTCCCTTTTCAAACTAAGTCACAAAATAAACTGTTTTATAGAAAATTATGTTTAACTTTTTGACAATAAAGTTTAAAATTACTTAGATCAATAAGTTGTTTGATTTTCCATCTTGTCTAAGAAGATTGTTTAGAGATGTAAAGCTTTTTTATTGGTTTTAATATTTATAATAAGTGATATTATATCATTATAACCTCTTTGTTTCTGATGATTACAACTATTGTTAATTTCTGTATCTGTCATTGTCAACATTGCATTTTTCTTTTTTCATGTTTCTATATTTTATAAATGCAACAAAACGTAACATTTATCAAAACGTTGACAGTTACTTTTCTTGTACTCGTGTAAGCAAAGGTCGACTTTAAGGTGACGAAGCTTTTCGTACCGCGACTGTACATACACATAATATAGTATATGCTTAGTTCTATTAAATAAATGTGAAACTTATGAAAACATGGGTTCATTAGTCACATTAAAAATGTATATGGAAAATATAATATGAAATCTACATTCGAAACGCCCTTATAAGGAGACATTTTTACCAATCATAGTAAATCTTCACTACATACATATATATATATATATATATATATATATATATATATATATATATATATATATATATATATATATATATATTATAATATTCATACGAAACTTTTTCAAGCATAGAATGACTTACCTGATGAAAACTTGTTACAATCACCTGTCAAAATATGCAGCTCTAAAAATACCGATAATACAGTGTTGTGAAAAACTGTGACTAGAGTCATATTCCAAATCCTAAGGGAACGTTCTCGAAAACCTTTGTGTTCAGTGTACACGTGCGTAGTGGCTCAAGGAAATGCGATTGTTGGGGTAGTGAATAAAGGCTTAATGAAAATAGTCAAGGAATATGTAGCTTTATAGTTGCAACACAATGACAATTATACAGTTTGATATAAAGAAAGAAAGAAGAACTTTATTCGAAGAAATAGCGAAGTAATTACATTCGTTATACAATATTATACACAGAGCATATTCTAAGAATTTGTACACCGCATTTTAAGCAAACAAGGTTTGCACTCAGCATATTGCTGTGCTGGAATTATATCCGACACAACGTTGATTTTCAGTGCAAACCTTCCTTTAAGCGTAGGACCAAAACGACCCACATTTGTTAATTAAATAATTAATAATAATAATAATTTATAAAACTAATTCTACTTATATAATATTTAATTAGTAAAAATAATACATATATATATATATATATATATATATATATATATATATAGATATAATGTGCCTTGTCTTTGCGCTCACTTATCATAAAGTGGCTCCTGTAAGTACTTGTTCAGCGCGTTCCATTAGTACCTCGCAACGCCTAAAATGCTCCGTCTGCCGTTCCACAATGCGACCGTGGTCGTTACGGTCGTGGCGAAAACGCCACTAATGACGTCATGATTTTCGCTCACGCAGCGCTCACAACGACCCATGTCAAGAGGTGGGTCGAATAACCGTTCCAATTGAGTTTACGATTATGACGCCCGCAAGCAAGTGGATCGGGAAAAATCGTGGTCGTTGCGAGCTACTAATGGAACGCGCTGATTGTAAATCTATATTATATTCTTTTGTCCAAATAAAATCAATAAATGAAAGTAAAGTTCTTTATTAAATATAAAACCCAAACATGGATGGCGAGTGATGTTGTATTAGAAGGTGTATAAGGCACAATAATAAACAGATTCAATACCCAAACATCTACATGCAAGAGTGGATTTTGATTATAGTAATTATTACACCGGACTGCAAAAAAATGATGTGTATTTTTTTCAAAAAAGGTGGCAACCCTAGGCATCTCCATTAGAATGTCTAATAACACGACATGACACCCTCGGGACCGCGACTAAAAGAATAGCGAAGCACTCATTTAGGCCTGTGATTTGTTGGAGAGAAATATAAATTTATCCGCGCAAGAGCGAAGAAAGAATATAATTTCCTACGGCCGTGCATCATGTTGTAAGAAGCGACAAAACAACCCACAGCCAGGTGGTAGGGTGTTTGCCCAACTCAATGGCTACAACCTCTGGTTTAGAGTATGCCACCACAACAATCTTGAGTAGTGTTCCAGCATTAGTAGCTAGGTTCCAGTCTCCCTTTAAAAAGGGGCAGCACATTAGTAGCACCTAAGGCCGCTTTCTGACTTGTCAGTGCGGGAGCGGTGCAAATTCGTTTCGCTCGGTATACGCGGTACCGAAAGCTTGCCGAGCGCCTATATTTCCTTGTGCGTCTTCTAATTGGCGCGGTACGTGCGGGAGTAGAGTGATCGTTTCGTTTTACCGCGTCTCGGGATGCGTGTCCAGGCGCCGCTCGACATTTCCCGCGCACGGTCATGCAAACAAGATGGTGGAGCGAGATATTCACGTCGTTTTAGTACTAGAAATTGAAAAGAATCTCGCATTGTATAATTATAAACTGGCTGAATATTCAAGAAAGGATGTCACAAAGAGAATTTGGAGTGAGATATCTAATAAATCCACATTTATAAGGATGACACCAATAACGCTTTCTATTTTTACGTAGGCGATAAACATAATAGCACGCCAAAATATCGTCATCACTTGAAGAGGACATCTTCGGTACTGCAGGATTTTATACCGAGAACATACCGATAAGTGAGTAGCTGAAGGCAACGCGGTATCGTTTCGGTACAGACCTTACAGATCCCGCACCGGCAAGTCAGAAAGCGGCCTTAAGAGAAAACGCCTACAGTCAACCCTCGATAATTTGAAACTCAAGGGACCAGAGATAAATTTCAAATTCTCAAGAGTTCAAAATAACAAGCGTTTGCTTATGGAACTTATGGAAAGACATTTGTTCTTTCTTGGATTCATTTTAATAGCACAAATCAAACATTAACATGACTCATTAACGTTTGAAAGAAGACTGGAATGCGAACTTACTCATATCTCATTTATGTAAACAATTGACAGGTCTGTACATGTATGTAAACAAACGACAGATATGTGCATGATAAATGCTTCAAATTATAGAGAGTAGGAAAGCCCGGACTTCAAATTATCGCATCTTTCCGAGCAAGATAATATTCCTTCAACTTCAAATTACCGAAGTGACCAATTAACATTGATTTTATTCAATTTATCGAGTATTTTTCAAGGGACCGGAAAACATCTTCAAATTATCGAGAGATTCAAATTAACGAGTGTCAAATTATCGAGAGTAGACTGTATATAGATAATCGTAAAAAACAAATCTGTATCTATACTTATGATCCAAATATTTAGAGTTGTTTCTGAGATACACGAATTAAATAAACAAATATGTATACGCACATAAACACAACAAACACATATTTTTTTTTATTTAAAATTGTACGATATGTAGGCTACTCTTGAAATAAACAAATGACAGTCTCACACCCACAAATTCATTATGTCCTTCCAGTACATTAATGGCCGGTCATTTTATCTTACTATTCATTATATTCTTGTTGGTACTGGCTCCAACGCCTTTGGCATTGATTTTGCCAATGTCAGAGTAAAAGCGACAGGTGATAAAATAACCTAAATACTATTAATTCAATTGCGCTATCTATCATCGGTTGAATTTTGACATTACTTGTATGGAGCTTATGTCAAATTTTAACCGTTACTAAGGCAAATGAACGGTCAGTAAGATATAGGAACCCGCCATAAATATGTGGTATCCTTTAAAAGTAAGCCTACAGCCTCAGCTGGTAAGAGGGTCTTATGTAACATAATCTTAGGTATAAGATTTTCTGGTTGCTTCTAAATAAAATAAAAAGTCGCCCCCGCTTTCGCTTATGTAATAAAATAACAGCCTTTTAAAAATTAGGGTGTTCTAATTGACGACCATGACGTACCCGACCTCAAAGTCGTGTCTCTGCTACTTTGCATCGCCTCAAACGCTAAGTGAAAAGATTTTGTAAACCTGTAAGTGAAAATTTAAAACTATACTGTTACGAGCTACAGGACTCGATTTAAAAATGCCGTTGGAACTATTATATAATTTATTAGAACTGTACAAACACGTATAAAACAAATACAAATAAATCTGGATGCAACCAGTTCACACTGCACGATTCAATGCAATTCGACACGCGTAGAGTCCGTTGTCTATATCGCTAATCTAGAGTACTACAAACGTCTTACTCGTCTCGTAGTCGTCGCTTGACTGCCCGCCCCTCCATTCGGGCATTGTCTTATACTCGCTACTACACAGTACAAAGAAATTGGCCATGCGCACTGAACTTCCGAGAAATAGGAATTTGCACACCTGCGAACGGCCACAAAGTCGAAAACAATAACAATAAGGATTAATTCGACGCTAATGACGGTTATAAAACAAGTAGAAAAACAATAGCATGTTTTTCTTAATTACAAATTCAAAACACAAACGAATTCCTTAATCCGGGAAGGACAATAAACTGCGCTTACAACAGGCAGTTGTGCGCTTATCTTTGACGGCATGTAACAATACGTTAAATAGACTGCTTATTCATGACTAGTTGATGCTGGCTAAGTTCCAAACAAACCGTGCGAAGTGTCAAATCTATACTTCTGCACTATACTATATTGTGGCGAGTGATGGTGGAACAATCTAGTTGGTTTAAGAAGTTTAAAAAAATGTGGAAGATTCTGGAAGAAAAAACAAGGACAGAGACATTTTACAAAGGGATAGATGATGAAGAAAAATTCTAAAATATAAGGTTCAGGAAGGAAAAGACAGAGATAGATAGATGTTTAGAGAGGGATAGATAGTAAGTAAAAACATAACGAAAGGAAAATCGAAATTATGGGTTTATGAAATTATATAGTTGAAATACTGAATTAAAAAGCAATATTTTCTTAATACGTGGTTTCATTACGCATTATCAATAGTAGACGGAAAAGAATGACAGCTTACAGCCGGGCTACAAAACAAAGTCACAACAAGCAGGCAAAGGAACCAGTCCATACAGCCATATAAAAATAAAATAAATTAGTGCCAGAACAGTCTATTTTCCGTTTATTTCTCATAATTATATGTATTGTGTAATATCTATGTATACTATTAATTACATATATTTGATTTGCACACCACCATCATACACTCTCGATTCCTTTCACACAATCCACAGTCCGGGTTGTCTGGAAGAGATCGCTGCGAAGCGATAAGGCCGCTCTTTGTTCCTGCCTTGACACATAATGATTGTAAATGATTTACTTTATGCGTATGTGATAAGCAATAAAGCATTTTCTATTTAGTAATAGCAGCCCATAAATGTCCCACTGCTGGGCTCAGGCTTCCCACTGTAGAGGAACGGATAGTATACCCGCCACGCTTGTCCAAGGTGGCTTGGCAGGTTTGACCCATCGGTTATCTCGATGTGCAGGTTGCATCACGATGTTTCCTTCACTGTTATTAGCATGTGGTAATTGTAACAATATGCACATTAGGTCAGAAAACTGCCTAAGCGGTGTATGCGTTCCGGCCAGGATCGAACCCGCGCCCTTTGACTTTGGGACGCGTACGCTAGCCATTACGCTACCACGACTATTATATTATATATATATGCATTATATTTTCTATCTATCTGTCTATATTTATTTATGACACAAAATAAAGTATATTCATTAATTCATTCATTCACACATACCCAGTAATTTTCGGGAAAGTGTAACATACAGATACAAACGATAGAGTTATTGTTTTGAGAATCGACGGCAAGTAATCAAGCGTTGTTGTCAACACCATCGAGTTATGACGGCAACCCTCATCAACGGGCCGCCGACATGGGACCTCTATCTAGTCAAATTATCACCAGATTACTATAAAATAGGTATTTAATATAACTAGGTGAATAAAGGACGCATGAATGGCAAGAAATACATTCATCATTCCCTACTGTATTCCATTTTTTATTTATTATTTAATATAATAATATACTAGCTGCGCGCGCGACTTCATCCGCGTGGATTTTTTATTTCGAGGAATCGTAATTTTAAAATAGCCTATGTTACTCATTATCATATCAGCTATCTGCCAGTGAAGTCCTGTCAAAATCGGGCCAGCCGTTTCAGAGATTAGCCGGAACAAATAGACAGACAGACAAAAATTATGAAAGTTTTTTTATGTAAGAATGCTTTTTATGCTTTCATATGTATTTAGTGAAAAACTGTTTTTTTCAATTACAATCAAACACTTCAATTTTATATCTATATTTGTATAGATAAAGGAAAGTTAATAATATCTTATAAGCCATGTTGCCTGGAAGAGTTTGCTTTTTAACGCTAAGCCGAGCGATACACCTGCGGAACGTTCCGAGCGTAAAGTTCGGCGACGGAAGGATCTGTGTGCGCCGAAACACGGCGGAAATTACGCTGATGTGTTTATTAAAAAACATTGCGAGCGTATCTAGCTGAACTTTCCGCCGCCGAACGTTCCGCATATGTGTCGTTAGACTAAGACTTTGGTATACTAATGCCAATAGGCGATCCATTTCTCTGTTTCCGTTTTCATATTAATTACATAAGGCATTGTCAACTTTAAGAAATAAACGAACTTCTTTGTTATTTTATGGTGTTTCTTAGATTATGGAAATACAATTGTAGCTAGACGTGTGGCCAGGGAGTTTCTTGTCGCTCATGGCGCGAGGCGGTGTACTTAGAATAGGAAGTAAATTTAAATTTTGTCTTACATGTATGACCTTCGAAAGGTGTTCTCCGGTGGAACTTATTTTGAATAAAAACTTTAAACTTGAAACAGCTAAGGTAAAAAGCTAATACTACTGTAGGATACGCCTGTTATCCTTTAGGGGCCTTGTACACGCTAAGAAATTTCATCGTGTCAGCGGCATATAGGACCAATTCATCATGCACAAGACTAGAATTTATTCGGATCTAGCCACGAAAATTTGTCGTGTCTGGCCCAGACAAGATAAATAGGAACGTGTAAACGATGAGATTATTTTCGGGCAATCGCGCGTAGAATCTACGTATGCAAACGTACTCAAATTACTTGAACCACTTCACCTACGCCGCCCCTCCCTTCACCGCAAAAACAGAGAGAGCCGACAAAATTTTTTTCTTAATCAACACCAGAGCAATGTAAATAGTTCGAGTTTTCTTAGCATGTACAAGTAGCCTAAGAAGTCATTATTGCACTGTGTCATTTTATCCTTAGTTCAGTACAGTAGTGTCAGCGTACCATTATTTACTTGGTGTAACGACTGATAACGTGATTAATTTCATCTGTTCTTTATATCAAAGAATATTCGGAAGTACCCTCGTATATATCACAACTACCTTCAAACAAAAAAAATATCTTTGCAAATTTGTTGTTTTTTTGTGTTTTACTTGGCACCGACTTCAGGATATTGTAGAAAATATTTATCTTTGCTTTTTAGATATGTTTGAATTCAGTTTTCTTTTTCGTTATTTTCCTCTTTCTAGTTATGCGTTAAGCATATACTAGAATTTTTTACATATAAAAATGAAACAGTTTGTACGTGCCTTTAATATTCGAGGTTTGCTCTCAATTTTCCTGGGATCCACTTATCAGATTCTGACTTGGTGAAAATGGCACCACATAAGTTGTATATATTATTATACTCTTTCGAACAAAAAATAATTGAAAATCGGTCCACAATTGATGAAGAAATTGGGTAACAAACATAAAGTTGAATTGAAAACCTCTTCCTTTTTGAAGTTGATTAAAAACTGATTAATTTAACATCTGGAACACTTCATCATGAAAATAAGTCGTCAAATCAGAATTCGGCGTGAAATCTTTTTAAGATAAAAAAATCTTGAATCCAATTAACTTTTATCTTTCTTAGCAGTATTTCGAAATTTCCATAATAAAGTGAGTGGGAGTAAACTGGGTAACCCGTCTGAAAGGGGAAGGTTGCTAATTGCCCCATATTTCATTCGGCGCTCGACACTACAATTTCGCTGGGTTAATTAGGATGCGGACACTGTCAGCTGCCAAGTCTAGGCTTGCAAGTCTTAAGTAGGATTTCGAATGTACGAGTTAGTTCTGTTAATCTCTCTTTTCTTTCATCTTCTCTCAACTATTTAGGGTTGGCACAATATATCTTTTCCTTCCATACTCCTGTATTCTAACATACATCCTCTGTCACACCACAAAGCATCTTATCATCCTTCACAAAATCCATCAGTCTCTTTTTTGGTCTATCGTCACATTAGTACCTATCAATATTGGAGTTTAAAATTCTTTTTGTCACGTGACTTTCATCCCTCCTCATTACATACCCATACCACCTTAATCTTCTTCCTCTCAATTTTTCAGTCACTGATGCCATTTAGTTCCGTTAATATTGTTACGAGCCACAGGACTCGAATTAAAAATGCCGTTGGAACTACTATAGAATTTATAAGAACTGTATAAAACAAATAAAAATAAAACTAGATGCAACCAGTTCACACTGCACGATTCGATGCAATTCGACACGCGTAAAGTCCGTCGTCTATATCGTTAATCGAGAGTACTACAAACGGCTTACTCGTCTCATAGTAGTCGCTTGACTACCCACCACTCTATTCGGGCATTGTCTTATATCAACTACACAGTACAAAAAACTTGTCCGCGCGTACTGAGTTTCCGAGAAATAGTAATTTGCACACCTGCGAACGGCTAACAAAGTCGAAAACAATAATAATAAGGATTAGTTCGACGTTAATGATGATTATAAAATAAGTACAAAAACAATAGCATGTTCTTCTTAATTATAAATTCTAAACACAAAAGAATTCCTTAATCCGGGAAGACAATAAACTGCGCTTTCAACAGCAGCTGTGCGCTTATCTTTGACGGCATGTAACAATATAAACGGATAATTAGTAATAAGTTTCGATAAGAAAAGCTTGAACGCCTTCAAAATGTTTGTATCCGGTTCATATTTGGGTTGCGTAAATATGACCATATCTTTGAATTTCGTAACAAGCTTAAATGGTTGCCAATTCGCCTTCGCCGGAATGTTCACTTACTCTCACTTCTGCACAATATCCTTTTCAATCCCCCTACTCCCCCATATCTAACTATATCTTTTAAAGTACAATAAAGCATATTCATTCATACAAAGGTATTGCTTAGTGAACGCCCAAGGCGCCACTGTGTCAATACCTGAACATTTCACAAGTAAAATGTCCAGAACATTTCTGGAGGCAGCATTTTAATCCATATATCACTTTATCGTATTATTCTTCCGATTTACACAGAACACTTGCACAAAACTTATCGTCCTCACACTTGACTGTCACAGAATTCCAGTCTGAATTACACTCCACTCCAGCCAGGTTTTATACTTGAAGAACGAGAAAAAAACAAATAATGGAGATAGTTAACCGCAAATGTCGCTCTCATCAATATTTTAGTAAACAGTTCTCATATTGTAGTTTCTATCAACGGAAGTGACACAGAAACTGGTTTACCGGAAGTACCTCACACATCAGTGTTTCATTAATTAAATTGTTTACACCATTTGTAATTGTCATACAATATTATTATTGTAACGAGTTGCAGGACTCGAATTAAAATGCCGTTGGAATTATTATAGAGTTTATTACAATTATACAAACACGTATAACACAGTTACAAATATATCCGAATCTAATAAGTCCAAACGTAATGCAGAAGATCGTAATTCAAGTATATGCGCAAAGTCCGCCACTAAATAGATTACCGAATGTACACAAGTCTTGCTTCGCTCGTGGTTCTCGCTTGACTACTAATCTCTTCATTGGGGCATTGCTTTATACTGCACAGATGTAATATGTCTGCCCGACCGCGTGGACCGAATTTCTTGGAATCAGTTTGTACTTTTAAATCTGAGACATCTGGCAGTGATGACAATACAACAATAGACCGTAAAATATTACAATACACAATGGGCTGTTTTTTTAATCACAAATTTTAAACACAAAGTAAACATAAGAAGTAAATTTGTCTTTGTCGGCACCTAGGTCGTAACATTATTATTAATTACATTTGTAACAACAGTAACTTATTATATAATTGTTTAATTGACATTTATCTATATTTAAAGCATTACTTAGTGAATAGTTCAACACCCGCTCTTGTACAGAAATAAACATAAGTGAGTTTTTAACGTATTTATGAATAAATTAATCTATGGTAAGAAGATGCTCGAAAAGACAATGCGGTCGGGCCGGACATAAACTGGACCCATGTCACCTACACCTGTCATTCGCAGGAGTCTCACGAAACACGAGCCACATTAATTAGGGCTTAGACCCGAGTTTTTCACATATACTCAAATATGCGACCAAACACATTTTCTTACATAGGTACTTTATTTTCTGCACTAGTGACGAGTGGTACACGTGTGAACCAGTACACTTGTCTCGTACAAAATACATCTGTACTAATACAGCTCAAAATTTGAAATTGTAAGACTTAAAAATGTTTGTCACGCTACTACATACCCTAAATGTAAGCAGAAAGACGGAACGCGGCTTTAGCTACTACAGTACAATAACGCCTCTACAGATACTCACATGACAAAGAGGGACAACATGACATGTCATAGTACGATTGCTAGTAAAATGAGGTGACCGAGGCCGATAAAATACGATTCATAATGAGCATTTGTTTTTTATTGTACGAGTTGAGCAGACAGGCATACTGCTCATCTGATGAAAAGGAGTTACTATCGCCTATTTGCAACACCATAGGTGCTACAAATGCGCTGCTGCTCTCTTAAAGGAGTCGGAATCTTGACCACTTATGCCGGAACACAACTCAAGTTGTTATGGCGGTATACTTTAGACCAGGGGTGGGAGCCGTCCGGGTAAATACTCTACCACCTAGCTGTGGGTTGTTTAGTCGCCTCTTACGGCAGGTTACCCAACCGCAGGAAATTCTATTCTTTCTCCGTTCCTGCACGGATAACAATTCCAAACTAGATGTTTTGAACGGATCAAATGAGGGAATGACGCTCACCGCCTCAACGGCCTCATCGCTTCAAATGTCAAACAGTACAAATCTCCTTGCCTCATTTGAAGTACATTGTATTGGTTCAGTACAAAATGTCATGTTACTTTTACAAACTCATTTTATAATCATGTCCTACCTAATATTATTCTGTACTATGGCCGAGGACAGTTGTTAACATTAAGGTAACATTAAGTTAAAGCTTATAATTTAACCTATTATTAGTCGGTTCATTTCTATCTTTCAATTTGAATGAATCAACTAAAGCGATCCTTGTAAACATAAACTTGGTTCATTGAATGTCATTACCTGGGAGCGGCCCCAGAGTGGTGCATTATTACCCATAACATAAGCGTAACTTGCTTATCTTGGGCATATACAAAGTATGGTTATCTGTCGATTATTTAAAACCAATACAAACGAAACTTTAAAATAAACTGTACATACAAATAAAAATTAATATTGTTACATGCCATCAAAGATAAGCGCATAGCTGCCTGTTGTAAGCGCAGCTTATTGTCTTTCCGGATTTAGGAATTCTTTTGTGTTTTGAATTTGTAATTAAGACAAACATGCTATCATTAATGTCGAACTAATCCTTATTGTTACTGTTTTCGACTTTGTGGCCGTTCGCAGGTGTGCAAATTACTATTTCTCGGAAACTCAGTGCGCGCTGCCAATTTTTTTGTACTGTGTAGTGAGTATAAGACAATGCCCGAATGGAGAGGCGGGCAGTCAAGCGACGACTACGGTACGAGTAAGATGTTTGTAGTACTCTCAATTAGCGATATAGACGACGGACTTTGCGCGTGTTGAATTGCATTGAATCGTGCAGTGTGAACTGGTTGCATCCAGATTTATTTGTATTTGTTTTATACGTGTTTCTACAGTTCTAATAAATTCTATAGTAGTTCCAACGGCATTTTTAATTCGAGTCCTGTAGCTCGTAACAATATAGAAAATTTAGTATCAGACCAACATCAGGTGGGAAAGTTCCCAAAAGTCTGGCCACATTCCGTCTATGAATGGCAACTCAATTAAGTTTTTATTTAAGTGAAATAGAACTACTACCCAGGGTTTGAAGTGGCGTAGCCACCAGAGAAACTCTGGTTTAATATGAGATACTAAATCGGTAAAGTGAGAATAATGAAACATACCACTGTTCTTAGCGAACTTCATGTCCATCCAAAGGATGTCCATCCAAAGGTTGTCTGGAAGAAATCGCTAATAGCGGTTAAACCACCTATTGTGTTGTAAATTTTCGTTTCTCTCGACGACCTCTGTGGACGAGCGGGCCAAGCCTTTGCCGGCCTAGCTCACTGCAACGCAGAGGTTCCAAGTTCGATGCCTAGTATAGTAAATATTTGAACGAATTTTCTCCGTTATTTACTGACATACACCCAGACACCCAGACCATAGGGTCTGGGTTTCTGACAATACTCTTGGCCATACGGTCCAAGAGTATTGTCAGGGTTCCTTAGGATGAATTCCATCTGCTTGGGATCCGATCATCAAAACTATCAAGACTCAAACCCAGCAAAAACCAACTGCCAGACCTCAGGACACTGTGAGCTCTTTCTGCGTGCAACGGAACACAAACCAACTCGATTGATAATTTCTTTTATTTTTCCTTCCACCTATTTTAATATTATATAAAATTATTAGGGCTAGGCATGTTTGCTGAAGAGTTTCTTGCGCCGCTTCTTCTCTTCAAGCCATAACATGTTGCGAAGCGGTGGTAAATTAGATTAGGTTCCCATAGACTAAATAATAACCATAAACAAAATTAAAACTAAATAATTAAAATGAACAAGTTGGGGGTAGGCTAAATAAAACTTTAAAAATACTCGTTGGCACTTGACATCTTTGTCTTCCGTGATCACGGCCACTGAAAAGTGACCGAAACGTCGGAATAACAAAAAACAAATAAATTACCGCGCTTAAAGCCGTTAAAACGTAGTTTTATTATGTATACAAGTTGCGAAAGCTTAAGAAAATATTATGGTTCCTTTATCATAAAGATGCCTAAATTTCGCAAGATATGAATAAAATAAGTAAAAAAAGACAACAAAATTACTGACTTCTCTCCATTTAATGACAATTCTCTATAACGCCATAAAATTCACAGTTCCTTCAGTGTCGTTATATAGAGTTTACATATATATATATATATGTGTGTGTGCATGTTAGCTGTATCTTTTAACACACAATAAAGCATATAGATTCATTTATTTATTTAAAGGAGGAACACAACCGCGCCCTTTCTTGCGGGGAATGAAGAGGTGTTCTCAAAACATCTTGGGATAACATATAAAGCTCGATTCACACTGTAATGGCGTTCCGGTCTCGATCCGTTACCGGTCCGGTCATATATCCTTAAAAAAGACAAAATCAGAGAGTTCGCTTACTGATTCTGTCTTCTCACTATCGGATCGATTAGATATCGCACCGGTACCGGTTCTTCAAAAATATTATTTGACTGAAGCGAGATCGGATCTGTCAATGATATTTATGCAACTATTTTTCTCTTTACCTACGAATTTCGTAGAATACATCTTATTTATAATACATAGGGTTTAATAGAATGGATTTTAAGTTTATATTACAGTATTTTTACTTACTGTTGGTAACACCAGCATTGAATTAAGAACAAAATATTTTGTGTTTCCTTTGTTATTTAATAGTTTTCACAATAAATGGTCTTTCACTTTTATCCGTATTTAATTTATTCGATGCAAGAGCAAACACCATAACTAAGCCTCCACAGTCCACTGCCAGGAAGGTAATATCTATACAATTTTCCAAACTTACCTTAAACAAACCATTAGTAAATCCAAAACAATAGCCATTATCGCTAATTCTTCAACTGAAAGTAAGAAAGAAAGAAAGAAAGAAAAACTTTATTCGAAGAAATAGCGATGTAATTACATTCGTTATACATTATTATACACAGAGCATATTTTGAAAATTTGTACGCCGCATTTTCAACGAACAAGGTTTGCACTCAGCATATTGCTGTGCCGGAATTATATCCGACACAACGCTGATTTTCAGTGCAAACCTTCCTTTAAGCGTAAAAACCAAAACGACCCAAATTTTTAATTAAACTGAAAAATTAACTTAACTGAAAATTAAATGCAATATTTTTGGCGAGTTAAATCTATCTGATTAAAGTCGACCATAGATCGAGACAGACTGGTTTTGAGAATAGTAGTGAATGTAGTAGCGTTATTTGATCGGGCCGAGACCTAAGCAAGATTGAACCGTGTTGTGAGACTAGAAGTTTAGACATAGCAAGATTTGATCGGCCGACACCAGAGCGAGATTGAACTGTATTATGAGACTAGTAGTGTAGACACAACGAATTTTGATCGGACCGACACCGGAGCGAGAGTGAAGCGTGAAAGGCGTCACAGTGTGAAACGAGCCTAAACGAAATGAACATGACACTGCTGCCGTTACGGAATTAATTACTTGTTAATTTATTCATTATTCGATTTTAACGAATAATTAAGTAATTAACAAGGCATACCTGGCATTCGAGTGAGAGTGTATTCATTAACATGTTTATCCAGTGTTCAGATGCTGATGTATTTTTAATGATTGATTATGTGTTGTACAGTGTTTGGAGTCATGGTATTTACAGTGAAATATATATAATAGTAATGATTCATTATTTTCAAATGTTGATTGATGCTTTAGTCAAAATAAACTATTCTGTAAAATGTAAAAAAAAATACAAATCTATTTAGGAGAAACTAAACCTTCGAAGTGATTATGCGTCTTTCTGCAATTTTACCGCCTGTACAACGGGGCTTGTTTCGAGGAATTGTTTGCTCTAGTGCCAACGCCTTATTTTTAGAACCGTACCACTCGCCGTCAACGGGATGTTTACCCTCATTTTATTGAGATTCCATGCTCAACTTCACAACGGTCTAGAACTTTTGTTCCGCGTAAGACAATGATCTGGAGAGAACCTACCACCAAGGTATTTCCCCCTGTGCTACAACACGGGGTTGTTTAAGAAAGGAGTCATTTTTTTTTAAGGCCAGCAACGCGTTATTGTCACACCTATAAGAAATCTCTACATTTAGATGTATACTATCTTATTCCGGAAATTAAAATATACAAAAAAATTACTTAGAAAAAGGTCAGTTTTACTGCCTTTTAGAAACATGCAAAAATGCTATTTTTCCCATTACGTTTCTTGAATAAGTAAAACCGTGAAGACTAAGGTCTGGTTCTCAAAGTGATCTATATGACCCACGTGGTAGATTGTAGTTTCCAACAGCGATAAAATAGCTAAGACGTTCATGAGGTATAAGTTTGCAACAGTGACAATATTTTGGTATTATAATTATCTAACTAGATGATGGATTCCATGCACTAAACCGTAAAAGAAAGACATAGTCATAATGTTATGATTTTTATATTTCACCAAAAATAAACTGTAAACACTGTGTTTAGAGTCAAATAAAACTGTAAAATAGTGGTTATCGAATTCTTTATGACTTATTGTTTTAGTATAGCTTTACATAGTTTGTATATGAAATTTGTTTCGGCTTTTATAAATATACAAGTTTTAGAATAACTTTTCATATTCATAGGCACCAAATGAAGATTGGAGTTATAGAACCTTCCTCCCACTTAAGTTACTAAAAATTTGCGTTTTATTTAAATAAAATTTTGAATAAATCACCAAAAGTGGCCTAAACGTCAAAATAAAAATCAAATGAAAATAACGCACTAAAAACCTTTAAGATGCGTGCATTAATTACGTGGAGCATTTAAGGAGGGAGGGGGGTTGGGATCGAGCCGGATCCCATCTAATCTTACTTTGGGGAGAGGAGAGGTCTTGGTATATTACACGTAATGTTTGCACAATGCAAAAGCACGCATATTGTGCTAAGTGTGGTCCTGTGGTACAAGAGAAGCTACTGAGCTTCTGTGCGGAAGCGAAAATGGTTTATAGTAGCTAAAACAGAGCAAGGTCGAAGGAGCACATGAGTTTACTGAAAATCACATGAACATTTTGCTTCCAATAGTCACTGTTGAGACCGTGTATAAGCCGCCATGGATTGAACTACAATAAATAGTACTGTGAATTTTAGTAGTTATCATTTAAGAATTATATTATTCAAGTATCTCATAGTGATTCTAGTCTATGTTCTACATACTCCTAAGTACTATTCTTAAATGAAAAATTAAACAAATTGTTTTTTCTTAGAATAAATCCAATTCATTTAAGAGAAATTAAAATTTCCAATTCATTTAGAAATACACATTTTGAACAACCTCGCGCTAGTTTGGGGGACGGGAGACGGGGGACGGGGAGTTGAACGAAATCTCACCAGGACTGCCAAAAAAGCGTCACGTAATTAATGGACGCCCCCTTAAAACGTACTTTTAATCACGTAATTAGCTGCGAAACTTAAGAAAATACTATAATAATCACTCTTGAAGATTCCTCCACCAAACTCTGAACGGTATTTTTAGTTTAAAAGACAATTTCCACATAAAGCTACATGTTGAAATTTTTACTGTCTTTAAAGTATATTATGTTTATGACTTATGAGAACTGTTTTATCCGAAATATGGTCGAAATATTTATAATCAAAATTAAAATATAATCATATTTAATAATCAAATACGCAATTTCAATTAGTTATATTATATGTGGAAAAACATTATTGGATTCCACAAAATACAAATCCGACACTGTTGTTCTGTCATGACACAGTGACCCACGGGGCACAAAAACTTTGGCAATCTCTGCACTAAACGTTCAGGAAAATAAAATGTTTTATTATCTCTACTCTAATTGTGAGCCGAATAAATAATTCACTGGACATAAACAAATAGGGCTGGACTGTAATTAAGCAAATTTAAATAAATAAGCATTGCAAACGGTTTTTTTCTTTCAAGTCTGTTTACACGACTCTAGAAACGGCGGTTTTTATTTGAAGTAGTCCATTAATTTATTACGAACGAAGAGGCCGGAGATTAATGTTTGTTTTTGTTAGAGAAAACGAATTTAATTCCAAGGGAATTAAATACCGCAAGTGTGGCAATGAGTGAAGATTTTTAGAAGTTTAATTTTCGGAAGATTAAGAGGTGTTTTAAAATAATTAACGAATAGAATGCTTACACCTCTATCTATCATTTAAGGCCTGTGCTTGTTGGTGTGGCCTTCCCCAATCTTCTCGATTATGGGCTAGTAGTTTTACTTCTTTGTACGACACGACAACCACTTTTACCTTGAATTGATCCATGATAGGATTTTAGCAGCAAACTCGTGTCTCTATCTCTCGCAGGCTTAGTCCTTTATATGTTTATCTCTTTTTTGTTTCATCGAGTTTCAAATCAAACGATTCTGAAGAAGTTTCAATTCGATTTAACTTAGAGTTCAGCGCTCGTTAAGACATACGGTCAAGATCGGGACTGGAACGTCGACTTGATCCTGAAGTTGTTGATGGCGAATGGGATTTAGTCAAGTTGAATAGAATAGAATAACAATTATTGCATAAACTGTCACAAACATAAAATTACAGAGGTGTTGAGTTCTTTGTTGGAACGACAGTTAAGTCCTTTCGGACGTACAATACGTGCAATTGTTATGGTGCCTGACCATTATAACATTAATTAATCAATCAACAAATTACCCAATTAAATTAATATAATACTATATCATTACAGAAGCACAAAACAATGTCACATTACTATAAATTATTTTTTAATGTCAGTCAATCAATTTCAAAATAATAAGTACTGTTATACATTATGTAAGTCGTCATTGGTAAAATATAGTTATTTCTGTGCAATTTTGATATACACGCGCGTCACCCCATACTTGGAATTTAAGTCGGTGGAAAACAATTACGTCTACATAGGTGGTAAAATCTCAAAGTCCCGGTTGATCAGAAAGAGGCGCTGGCGTCTGACCTGATGGGTATGTTTGAAAAGAAGCGTTTTCGCAACTTCCTGATTTATGTTCAAGATTTCCAGGAAGAAGATGCAAACAATTGGGAAGATTTCGACCCCAGTACTATGAATAAACAGTCGCTGTATGATGTATTTTTTTATTGTCGTTGTATTTATGGGATTATATTTCTGAATCAAAGAAATTATATAAATATACTAATAGCAATATAATACGTGCATAATAATTTAATTAAAGAAATGTTTGTATTTTTGTATGTTTAACAAATATACTCGAAACTACTGGACCGAGTTTAAAAATTCTTTCACCGTTAGAATGCTACATTATCCTAGATTAATATAGAATATATTTATTACTAGAAAAAATTAGGGATCCTTATTAAAACTTTAATAATGTAACCCAAGGTGTAAAAAAATTGTGTTTGAGTGGGTCCGGGGATGGTTTAGACTCATAATTAGACCCGGTAGGTGGCGCTGGAATCGGGTTCTAGATTTTTATTTTTTCAGGACAGGACAACGTCTGCCGGAACCGCTAGTATATATATATATGTGTGTGTGTGTGTGTGTGTGTGTGTGTGTATATACGTAGTAATGTTAAAGATGGGTTGGATGTATATCGGGTGATAGATTAAGATTTGATTTGTGAATGAATTTGGGGGAGTCGTCAGTTAAGAGCGTAAGAGGGTGGTTGGGTGCACGTGTTAATAATTGCTTTTAAGGTATTTCAAAGGTGTATCAAGTTCTAAGAAGATTGAATTGTTTATTCAAAGAAGATTTCTTTTAATTCGAGCAATGAGCTGCTGCTCTCTTAAGGAAGACTGGAATCTGGTCACTAATGCCGGAACACAACTCAAGGTTGTTATGGCGGCATACTATAGACCAGGGGTCGTAGCCATTTAGACGGACCAATTCCCTGCCACCTGGCCATGGTTTGTTTTGTCACCTCTTACGACAAGCCGCCCGGCCGCAGGACATTGGATTTTTTTACCGTTCCTGCACGAATGAAACATATATATATATATATATATATATATATATATATATATATATATATATATATATAATATATATAAAATAAAAATAAATAAATAAATCGGCAGACAAGCACACACACTGTAAATCCCCAAATTAAGCAAGTTTCGCTTGTGTTATGGGTAATATACAACGGAAAATTCAGGGGCCGATCCCAGACACCCAGACCATAGTAAATAACGGAGAAAATACGTTTCCGAAATTTACTATACCAGGAATCGAACCCGGAGCCTCTGCGTTGCAGTGAGGTAAGCCGGCAAAGGCTTAGCCCGCTCAACCACAGAGGCCATCAAATTATTATTATTTATTTTACTATCCCTAGAGTTTTTGGATTATCGTTTAGTGAAATAGACACGTAAGTTTCACATTATTTTGACACTTGTCATGTTCATAATCCTTATATGTCAAAGTGGCTGCTTTAGACGCTCAATACAAAAGTAGACGAAGTCGCAGGAGGCCTCTAGTCTTTGTATGTATAGTGTTAACGCGGAAGCCCAGTATTAGGTACTGTACGCGTATCCAAAATGGCCGTGATAGGATTGCTGGTACGGAAAGAAGGGAGACTAACCTGCTTGCCTCTGGGCTGCACTAAGTATGCGTGCTGAGCACCAAGTCGTGAGCCTTGCAGCAAATCTTCTGGCTTGTCTCCTTCTTGCAGCCTTCGATTATTATTGGTACACACACGGCGCGGTATAACTGCACTTATATGCAAGTTGTGGCGGAAAAGATGTTCGGGTTGTCGTACGAGGTTCGACAGCAGACTGACATGTAAAGACGAGCAGTATTAGTACAGCGGTAACTACGACAAGGATGGTCATATGAGATGGAAGATGGCGGCTGGGAAAAGGTGATTGGATAACGCGGTTAGGAAAGCGGGTAGTTGTGGAAATAATTTGATAGGACAGGATTTTAAATTAAGCGGCGCGAACATATAGTATGAAACAAAGTCGCTTTCCGCATTTGTATGTCTGTATATCCGTTAACTCCTCCTAAAACGCCCAAAGAATTTTTAAGCGGCTTTCACCATCCTACTTTTTTTTATTTTTATTGCAGGAGTTCAGCAGACAGGCAGACGGCCCACTTGATGGAAAGTGGTTACCGTCGCCTATGGACATTTGCAACACGAAAGGTGCTACAAATGCGCTGCTGCTCTCTTAAAGGAGTCTGGAATCTGGTCACTGATGCCGGAACACAACACAAGGTTGCTATGGCGGCATACTCTAGACCAGGGGTGGTCGCCATCCAGTCGAGCAAATACCCTACCACCTGGCTGTGGGTTGTTTAGTCGCCTCTTACGACAGGCTGCCCGGCCGCAGGAAATTGTATACTTTCTCCGTTCCTGCACGGATGAAAATCGTATCCTAACCGAAGGTTAATAAATTTTCACATATAAAGACCTAATTAAGTTTTTTGCGTAGGTAAAATAGAGTTACTACCTAGGGTTTGACCTGCTACGTAGCTGCGGGGAAATCTCCGGTTACTAATAAATCCAAATTTCGCCCTTCGTCATAACTCGATTTCTTGTACAGAAACTTATCCTTTGTTGCCTTCACGGATGAAAGTATTAAAAGCACGCACCATAAATCAAACTATATGGGAAGTAAGCGTGGATGGTCATAGATGAAGATCCTTAAATAACATAAAAGAATTCTGACAAAGGCCCTATCGAGAATGGCCAGGGAATTCCAAGAGCAATCTAAATGTACAGGGCTGAGAATTCAATTAATCTATATTTTTAACCAACTTCAAAAAAGGAGGAGGTTCCAAATTCGTCGTGTAACTATTTTTTTACATAGTACTTTTTCAAGTTCTCGTGATTAGTACACATAATAATATATATAGTTTTAACGGTTTTAAACGCAATATTTTATTTGACTTTTGTTCCAACGTTTCGTCCACTTTTCAGAAGCTAATGATCATAGCAAACAAAGACGTCAGGTCGCAATAAGTAATATTAAAGTATTGTTTAGCCTAGCCGCGACTTGTTTATTTTTAATTATTTAATTTTAATTTTATTCTTGATTATTATTTAGTCTATGGAAGCCTACTCTAATTCACCACCGCAAAAATATATTAAATACCCCTATTTACCTAGTAGTTAGCAATAGTTTGAATATATAAACAAAATAAAGATTAAAATACATAGAGGAAAAGAATACCCTCTTTCATACAACAAGAAAGGGGAGGAGGTGGAAAAAAATTCAGCAACGTGCTAAATATAATAATTTTAAAAGGGGTAGAAGGTAAAATAAAAAAATTAATCAATCAAGTTCGGATGTGTTCCGGTGCACGCAGTTAGGATCGTCTTATAAATGTCCGCCTGCCACGAGTAGTGTTGTAATTTTCTCATGGCCATCGGGGTGGACCTGTTCTTCCCGGTCGTGGTGAAGGCCATGTTCATGCCCATGACGCAGTCGGCTCCTTCTGCGAGCCCGGAATGTCCATGAAGGAGGCGGTGGAGCGGGAGAGGGAGCAGACCACCACGCTCCCTCCCGCCAAAACCAGCGGTGGCGACGGAGCATCGTCCTCGACGACCTCCAGCCGCCGTAGGCTACGCACTACTAAACTGGATCCACCCGCACCCAAAGGCCGGAGAAGAGGGACGAGCACAGATCCCCGCGCCCCCTCTTACCTTGAGGCGAGAGCCGAGTCTCTTCGGCTAACAAATGGTGATGCCAGTCCGTATATGGCTGGCCTTCGTCCTTCCGCACTGGAGCTGAATGCGCAAGCGTACCAACAGCCTGGACAATCGACGTTCGAGGGTCGGACAAGGTTTTAGCGGGTTATCCCTAATTGTGGCGTGGCAATGGCACTTTATACATAAGGTACTAGTGCCACCCCTATCTGGGGATTCTCACAACTTTCCCCCTCACACGGCTTATGGTTCGTTCTCACACGGATAACCCCTGTTAAAAAAAGAATAGTAATATAGCGACCGATGCTAGAACTTTCTGGCAGCGTAAGTCAGTCTCAAGACTTTTCGAAAAAGTTAGAAGATTCTGGAAGGAAAAGACAAGGACAGATACATTTTAGAAAGGAATAGATGTTGAACAAAAGAATAACGAAGTGAAGATGGAAATTCTAGAATAGAAGGTTTAGGAAGGAAAAGACAGAGATAGATAGATGTTTAGACAGGGATAGACAGTAAATAAAAGAATATCGAAATTATGTGAAAAGATAAAGATTCTTATTATGAAAAGATTCGGGTATATACCCGAATCTTCTGGAACCCGTATCTGGAACCTACGTAAGCCGCGTCTACGGAAAGTTCAGTTAAAGACAGCGAAGCGACAAGTGTGATGCGATAGAGTTGGAAGAGAAGTTTAGTAGAAGATATTGACAAGTTTAGAGAGTTGGAAGAAGAGTTTAGTAGGAGACAGTGACGAGTTTAGTGGGCAGTTGAGCGAAGGAGGAGTTTAGCATAGTTTAAAAGGAGATCCAGAAGCAAGCTACGTGCGGTAAATTTGGAGGTGAACACCGCAGCAGCAGGAGGTGGTGTACGCAATATCGGCGATGGTATTGTAAGTTAGACACCTTATCGACAGAACAGGGCGTCGTTAGTTGTGCGTATAGGAGCAAACCTGCGGACAAGAATCGTGTACGGCTGTGAAGTTAATACCCCCGCTCGCACGTAACACAACAGTGTTATAAAATAAAAATACGTTGACCTGGTAAGTCAATTACTATGTGCATTATATTTTATAGGATTATGATATGATTAATGTGAAATTCCGACTCTAACACTTTCCATAGATCGTCAGTGTGTACCAGCCCTGACTTTCGTGCAATCAACCCGCCCATCGAGTCGGAAAGAGCGTTCAAGATATTCTTCGCGGTTCTCAAGCGCTTGCCTACGATTTTCAACTTCTAATAGTACCTTATGAAATGGCCGACGCATTTATCGATATGCCTATATGGCTTTTATACAATATGTTTTAGGAATCTGTAGCCTAATTGAAAAAATTGAATCTTTATTACTATTTTTTACCTAGTATCAAACTAAGTCGCTACCCGCGTATGTCTGTCTGTATATCCTGTTGACGTCCTAAAATATATAGCCGCCAATATGTATTTATAGATGTCATGCAACAATAGTTGTAGTAATTACTCATATAATAATGCTATAGTTTAGTAGATTATATGAAAGAAAGAAAGACTTTATTTGGAGATATAGCGACTCTTATATAGCACACTCACTCGATATAGCACACTCTTCATAGTAATAGCAGTATTGGGCTCCAGTAGTACTCGAATAGTATATTTTTGTCAGTTTGAGCCAGCTGCATATTTTTGATTTCTTATTCATAATTACGATTTTGTATTTCGCAACTGTGTCACATAAAAGCACGTCATAACTAGTTGTGAAATTGTGGGCACGTGAACCCCGTCTTTTTATGCATCATTCTTAAAAAAATAACCTACTTTATAGCTTTCACACAAAAAAGTAAATAAATGACATGAGACAATAGGGTTAAAATGAAAATCTTCAACTGTCATGCAATGCAAGATATTTAAGGAAATATATGTACAGTGTGCTGTAGTGTACAAGAGATAGAGACATAGGTTTCGTTTTTAATATCTCGTGGGATTACAACAAAAGAAGCATAGACCTTTCAATGTTACCAACTGAACAAAAGTAATGTCCGATTACTTAACCCGGTGGTATTTTTTAGTGGCACAAAGGGCAATGAGAGTTATTTTTTAATTAACTAACCCTGAGTTTATAAAGTCTACATTTATTTACATAACCTGACTATGCGTGCAAGTGGGTCTTAGAATACAATATTTTGATACAGTCTGGTAATTAATTCTCGTATATTCTATTTAATTTCTTTCTATTCCTTTAAACCTTCCCACCCATCCTTATTCTCGCCGCATCAAAAGTGAAGATGTCACCATTTTGAAAACTTATAATAAAAACGCTACAACAAGTGCCGCAAGCCCCGTCCGGTAACAGTACGTCGTTCGCACCACAGGCTTAAATTTAATCGCTTCGCCGTTATAAAAAAACCGCCCCTAAAATCAACACTGTGCGCACGTCTCGCGAAGTGACAATATAAATATAAATAAATTAAAATCTCGTCGGAGCTGTTGCTGGGGCTGAAGAAGAAAACCAAGAGCAGCATACGGTGAGTTCCTTCTATTCCAAATATTAAACCAACCTATACAGTCCATAACCACCCCTAATCAAATAGTGAATTTATTTTCCCACCACAGTCTGTATACAAATGTTTTAGCCGGGCAGTAAATACCTAGTAAGACAATATATGCGCAAAAATTCCTTTATAATTTTTCTTATCCTGAAACTGTTCTGAATCCAACGCAAAAAGAATAATCAAAAGCGGTTCAGAAACAACATAGTTATGGCTGAAAAACCGCAACAATTTCATATTTTCTATCCGACTTTAATGATTATTCTGCTATATCTTCGGAACCCAATCTCCAATAGCAATAAAATTACCATTCTGAAGCTTTACTTAAACCAACGCAAAAATAATCAAAACTGGTTCAGAAACAAACAGTTACGGCTGAATATATATAAAAACATATTTACACGACCAATTGAGACGAATCTCCCCCTTTTTTAAAGTTGGTTAAATATAATTGACCTTGGATTGGCCTCTGTGGTTGAGCAGGCTCGGAAGGAACACGGAGGCTCTGTGCTCGATTTCTGGCATGGAAAATTTCGGAATTGTACTTTCTGTTATTTACTTTGGTGTGGGTGTTTGGGGTCGGCCCCAGAGTAGTCTCTTGTATATCATCCATAACACAAGCGTAAACTTGCTTAGCTTGGGGATATACAATGTGTGTATTTGTCTGCCAATTATTATTATTAATAATGTCAAATATATATAACAAATCGTCAGAGATATTTTTGGAACAGAAAAGAAAAATTATTCATGAGTTAAGTTTTTTTTATCAAAGATTTATTTGTTCTGACAAAATCAATTCCTGCGCTAGGCCTGTTTCGCAAAAAAGCTTTCCTATTCTGCTCAAGTCAACGTTACCTACTGTATTTTATTTTTCGTGGGTCGGCAATAAAGCTACAAATATTAGCTCCAGACATCTGCGTGTTACGTAAATATAGTTACGCAAAAATCTGAAGGAATTCGTAATTCAAATTTTGACAAATAGCTTCTTTTTTTTCTTATATGGCTTCGTTGAGCTTGGGGATTTATACAAGGTCTTTAGAATCATCTTAAAAATATATACCAAACGACTGTTGGAATTACATCACTTTTTCACATTTGCTTTATAGAAAAATGTTATTCGGAATAATGTCATCTCCTTACTTACTTGAAATCTTCTAAATCAAAACATTGTGCGTTTATCTATAATATTATAAAAGTTTAAAAATGCCGTGTCTGTACATACATTATTAAAAAAAACTTGAATACCCTATATAATACCGTTTGCATTGTCGACGATCCCATAGTCCGCGTCCGATTATAAGCCTCGACGAAAGGCTCTCGTGCGACGACCGCGTAACATCCTCACGGACAAGGTCGACGATATCACAAAACGGCTGGCCCGGATCAGCCCGCCCGTGGTTAGGACCGCAGGCTGGCAGGCACCGACAGACAGACACAGACGGCGGCGTCGACGCCGCCAATCACGATCTCTCCACGTCCCCGCGAGGGACGCCAGGAGACACAGCCCCCCCATAGGATAGACTAGGCGTGTTGCGGGGACGTTTCTTTCGCTGTTTCTTCTCTCCCAGCCATAACACGTTGCGAAACGGCAGTAAGATAGTATAGGCCACCGCGAACCGCCGATCCCGGTCCGCCGGGATCCTTCCTCTCGGGCTTTATATTACCCATCGCCCGCTCTCAATTAGTGCATTGTGTCGCTCTATGGTGGGCATCATTAGATTCATCCCCCTCTCATGGCAACAGTCCAGCCGAGGTGAAACTCCCTAGGGAGCCCCCTCGAGCAAGTTGCCCCCCGGGCTCGAGCGCCTTCGCTTCGCAAAGGCACTCGCCCCGAAAACCCCGGTAAAGTTGTGAGGTCTTCAGACCAACAACATAAAGTCAAGTCCAATAAAAAAATAAAAACGATCCCATACTCGCAGACGGTTTGGACACGCTTGACCTTCGAAGAGACTTTGCGTCTCTCTGCGTATTCTACCGACTGTACAACGGGGAGTGTTCCGAGGAACTGTTTAGAATGGTGCCTTCGTCTTCTTTTTACCACCGCACCGCACGCCATCAGCTGGGCGTTCATCCCCACTTCCTACAGCCGCTTCGCTCTTGTATGCAACGGTTCTCTAGAATGTTTCTCTTGCGCACCGTGGGGATTTGCCCACGATGTTCCCACAGCGCTACGATATAGGGTTTTTTAAAAAGGGTGTCGTAAAATTTCTGTCGTTGTAAACGTCTATAGGCGACGGTAACCGCTTTCCATCAAGTGGGCGGGCCATCTGCCTGTCTGCTGTACTACAGCTACTAAAAAAAATATAAACGATGGAGAACACGAAGCAATTTTTTTAGATTCTTGTCTGTGGGTTTGTATGTTTGCCTGTTTGTTCAGGATTCACGCAAAAAGTACAGTACTGATTTTGGCGCGGTTTTCGCTGATGGATAGTCAAATCTTAGACTTAAAATTTGCGCTATTTTTATCCCAGGAATCACTTGAGGATTTTCCTGGAAATGGTTTGAATTTGTTCTGGACAGTTTGCACTAAAATGCTGGCTTGCATTCTTTTTTAAATACTGCGATATTTTCTATCCCGCGAATCCCGCGGGAATTTCAATTCAACCGTAGAAGAAGTCGCGGACATGGCCTGATAAAAAAATTGTAATATAAAGCAGAATCCTTCATAAAACCGATTAGTTAGTTCATTTTTAATTTTGCTTATATGTAATATAAGTTTTTTTCAGTTAATATTGAAATTTTCTACACAAAACACAACTTCTCTTCAAAAGTAATCAATCAACAAAACAAAACAAAACAAAAACAAGTATAGTTAGTTTCAAATAAACTGCATAGCAAAAATCACTTTTCAAATATTACCTGTAAAAGATCCCAGTAAAAGAGATAGTGTCATGAAATGCTAGTTTTACATTGTGGTAGATGATATGCGTGTTGATGATATTACAGTGAGGATGATGGAGATTAAGGCGCGCGAAGATTGTGAGCGGCTAATTATTGCTTTCAGTGTGCCTCCCTATGGTTTTTAAATGGAGTGTCCATATAGCGAGTAATTTACGCAGTTAGCGGCATTTTGCTTCCCGACTCATTTGGTGAGCGGCCGATTAGCCAATAATACGCGTGGTTGGCGGCGTGGTTCGCTCACTGCACCGGAGCACTGCGCGGCGTTATATACAAAAGGCTGTGTCCGCATTATACGAACAGTGAGCGGTTGTTTGCTTCCAGTTTGCCTGCCTATATTTTTTAAATAGAAGTAGGAGAGAAGACTCAAAATTCCTTTTGTAAAATTTTGTGTTAGAAAGGTTGGCATAGAAGCAGATGAACCATTCACCACCTCCAGTGGACATCGTGATCTAATTTTAGGATTTCGTCATAAATTCGTTGCTCGTACTGAGTCATTAGTTGTTTAGTCTCGTTCTAGTAATTCTGCGTATCCTGCCCTTCTTTCCGGAACTTTTACCGGAAGAAATAAGCACGATAGTGGCTACACAGACGGGCATTTCACAAAATTAAAGCCACCGCTAGCAGCCTTTATCCACCTCTCTTTCTTGGGGTCTTTTATATCTTTTATTCTTTTGCATAGTTTTTCTTTTCATCTAAGTCTTATTTTTCTTGATTTCTTTTGCCCTGGTCTATCATGCATATTTGTTGATGCTATTTTATATGGTCATGCATGATTTTTTAATTCTACGTGATAATCTTTATATATATATATATAAACTATATATATATATATATATATATATAAAACAATTCGTGTTAGTTACACCATTTATAACTCAAGAACGCCTGACCAAATTTTATGATTTTTGTGTTTTTGGAATTGTCTTCGTCCGGAATAGGATAATAAGTATTAAAATATGATATTCTTCAATTAAAAAAAATTCATTCATTTGTTATGATCTTTCCCGGCCGATTTCCACAATGGTGACAGCATTTAAACTCTGATAATATTCAAATTTGAACCAGATAGATGGCGCTGCGATAGGGTTTTTTATTTTTTTTATTCTCCTCTCTCCGAGCGAACGAGATTACTCAGGCTTAATACTTTTAGGGGGTTTATATATATTTTTGTATTATTACTTTTCTTTTCTTTATTTCTTTCTCTTTTTTGTCTTGTCTTTTTATTTCTTTAATTTTTCAAAACATAAATGTTACATTGATTTCTTAATACTAATACATATCTTTTGCTTCCAAATTTATACAAAATTATTTTCAAAATTTTAAATTTTTTACAGAGTTTTTTTACAAAGCTGCAATAGGGTTCCATGATTTAGGTGATTATTTTTTTGTGTTTTCAAGTGGGTCCCGGGATGGTTTAGATTCACGATTGGACCCGGTAGGTGGCGCCGCTGAACACCTCTTTTACGGTGGGACCGAGCTTGATGAATTTTTTAGTAATTTTTCAAGTAGATTCGAGAATGGTTTAGATTAACAATTGGTCCCGGTTGATGGCGCTGCAATCGGTTTCTAGATTTTTATTTTTTAAGGGCAAGACAACGTCTGCCGGGTACAGCTAGTATAAAATAATGTCATCTTCTTCACATTGTAACTCCATCTTTTGATGGAGTTACAAGTTCCTGCACTGATACCGTCGATATATCTATTTACATCTACCAAGTTCTATTTAATACTATAATAATAAAATTACTATGATAAATGGCATAACGGCAGAAGTAGCTTCGGTGAACCTGCAGCCCACCTCTCTACACCCCTTAGCCACTCACACCCATGTTGCCTCTATCTTTTAAGGCATTTTTAGAGCCCTATGTCCAGGGAGTGGCGAGTTACCGTCTGCCCATTTTTCCATGTTTCCCGAACATTGCGACGGGCGCACGCCATAGTCCCCATATTTCCAGACCTAGCGCTAGCAGTTCACTCCAATAGCCCGGTACTTTTTTCTCATTTTCCACAATCAGGACTATTGTGACATTGGCCGGGGCTTGGGTGCAGTATTATATGGTGTAGACAGGGATAATCGCCGGTCAGTGTCAAGCCACATTTACATTAAAATTGTCAAGAGGCCTCTGCGTGTTGGCCTTCCCATGGCCCCACGCAAGCCCTCCAAAAGTCCGGCCAATTTTTATGGCCCGTAGTTTCTAGAGATATACAGTTAAAATTACTATATGTTTACCACCATACTGACATCCTCCACTACACTGATTTACAAAAATTATTACGACTCCGGTACCAAAGTCAAAGCTTGATATGTAAAAGAGATTTATTGCTAGGATAATGCTGATGAAAGAGATAACAATAGATCAATGGACGAAACTCTCAATAGCTTTGAACATTCAAAAGTCAGAAGGCTAAGAAAGGCAGCTTACAAAAAATCATTACAGTCTAACTTTCTTTTACAGAAAAGTATCTCCTTAGACTTGTTACGATTATTTGTTTTCACTGCAAACAAATTTAATTAAGCGGAAAAAATGTTAAAGAGTTCCATTACTAAGAGGTTTCTTATTAAATTCAACGTAAAACTGGCGTATAATTTGAGTTTTATGTTTTCGAGAGGTCGTCTACACGTTGTCATTATTGCTTCCAGTTATTATTTTTTAAATAAGTATAGTATAGTAATATTTTCTGGTTGGCTTCACTGTTTCTTTAATGCCTTAAATCAAGAATACTCCTTCACACATAGCAAACTCAAAAATTCACCATCTCCCTATTATTTGGGGTCGGCACAATATGTCTTTTCCTTCCCCACACTCTCTATTCTCTCAAGTCCTCTATCATACCACAAATCATCATATCATCCTTCACATAAGCCATCCATCTCTTTTTAGTCTACCATTACAGTTGTACTCGTCTAACTTCTTACGTGACTTTCATCCCTCCTCATTACATGCCCATATCACCTCGGTCTTCTCCCTTTCAATTTATCACACACAGTCATTATAAATGATAACACTGGCCCACAAAAAACAGAAAGCGGTCTGTACTTTTGACCAGACCAATATATTCTAATGTATATCAAACTGACCGCAGATTTGGATTCAACGCATCGAAATACATACGAATGGATGAGTCTGGTCAAAAATACTTTTTATTTTTTGTGGGCCGGTGTAATTATTATGTACATGTAACAACAAAATGTTGTAATAGTAGTTCGAGTGCCTAAATAGACCTTTCACCCTCTTTTCATTTCGAATATGAGGAAAGTAAAAAAAAACTGTTTAGTTAAAAAAACAACTACTTCAGGCGTTAAATCCATATCTAAATCTGATGAAACGTCATCACGCACGTCACATATGAAACCTTAAGTAATTTTTTTCTATGGCTTTCTACCAGCAACAATTTTTTTGTCACTGATTATAGTAAATATTTAGCTCAAATTTATTTAAATTAAATTATAATTTAGTGAAAAGTAATTTATAAGTATAAAATGATGTTACAAAATTAAGGATTTTTTTAAATTTAATGCCGCGATTTAATAGTGATTGTAAAAAAGTTGGGAGATGAGTCGCATGTATTATCTATGGTTCGCAGAGTTTTAAAATTTTTGAACAGCAGGGAAAATTGTTTCCCAGGGACGAAAGTGCTGTTATGAAAACAGCACTTTCGTCCCTGGGAAACAGACCCTGTGATTAGGCAACTCCATGCGTACTTTCAAAATATGAGAAATGTAAAAGTATCATCATTTGTCATATTCTTACATTTCTCATATTCTGTCTGTTTGTTGGGGATTCACGCAAATATTACTGGGCCAATTTTTATGTAATTTTCACTGATCAACAAAAATTTTAATTACCTACATAAAATGCATGATTTTTTATCCCGGGAATACTGCGGGACTTTTCCCGGGAGCGATTTGAAGTTTTTCGTGTGCATAAAATTAGCTTGTTCCGATAAAGTTTTCACTAAAACGACCGCTTACATTCTTTGTAAATGCTGTGTCCCGGGAAACCCGCCGAAATTTCATGTCAAGCTTGGACGGAGTCGCGGGCATATCTTAGTACTTATATATAAAACTTGCTAGCTTTTCTACTATACTCCAGCAAAGACATACGGAGTGTTTGTTCTGGGTAGCATAGACTATCTTGCATGCGGTAAAAATATACTGTAACCCGAAGAATAGGAAAAAAGCTGAACTGTTTGGCAAAATCTGCATTATCGCGAGCGTAGCCATAAATAAGTAAAAGCGAGTGGTTTTATAAGTGACTACTTGTATTCAAGAATGCCTCGCTAACCATTCAATGGCAGTCCTCTTCGTAGCTGTCAGCGCCCCATATTCCGTAATTTATTTGTGTAAGGACGTCTTTTACCTTTTGCATAAAGAGAATTGTTGGAATCTCCAACAAAAAGTTTTTATTAATTTCAGTGTGGCATGGTACTGGCCACCAAACATACTAAATATTTAAATTTAGAACATAGATGTTCTTTTTTTATCTGGTTTTTCCCCCTATTATTATCAACATCGTCATTATATTACGCACGTGCAGTTTTCTTTTATAACTAAAATAATTATAGTCCAAAATCTAGTAATTGCAAATATAATTCTAGATTTTCCCCCATTTTGCAGATGTCCATGGGCTACGGACCAGGCCCCAAAGTCTATAAGTTTGACAAAAATAAACATGCCAGTGCGAGTCAAGATTCAATCGACTGACAGATGGTCAAATACGCTAATCTACAAAAATCTCTAAAAAATTAAGAAAAAAAATGGTGTGCGAGTGTGCAGTTCACACGCAGTAGAAGTGAAACTTGAAAGAGTATAATCACAGATAAGTCTTCTCTAACTATTATTATTATACAAACTAGTGGTCGCCCGTGGTCGAAATTCGACCATAATAATTAATGTCAAAGACTATACTTCTATAATCACAGATATCGCCAAGGCTACGCTAATAATTTGACTTGAACAATAAACAAAAGAGTATATATGTGTGTGTGTGTCAAATAGTGTGTGTAATATTTTTTTTTATTGATTTAATGTATTTTTTATACATAATTAAGAAAAATATTAGCTTCTGCACTCCTTCTCTATATAAACTATAAGTTTGCCAAATTTCATGCTCCTGCGTCTGCGCAATTTTCGTAAAAAGGGGTACAAAAAGTTTTTGCTGCGTTTATGCTTCACGTATTAATATATAGATATTATTTCTTTCACCTATATCCGTCAACATATTATAATTAAAAAAATTCAATCTAAATCACACTTTAAATCGGTAGGATAAAGTTCAAAATTCAATGCACTGTTACGCATAATTTCCTTTGATCTACGTACAAAAGAATATCTGCCTTAAGTGTATACATACAGAGCTAAAATTCATTTGATATTTTTCAAGTTTTATTTAAATTGAAAATTAAAACTTACAGTAAAATAAATGTGTTTTATTTCGAATTAAGTAAGGTTGAAATTTATGTCATTATCTGTTTTAAGTGTCACTTTTTCGTTTCATTGACTTTCGCATCACATCACAAAGATTCTGAAGAAGTTTCAAGTCAAAAACGAAAACGACTTCAAAACTAACTAACAAGCAAAAATTGAATATTTCATACAACATTTTGAAGTCGGTGCGAAGTAAAACGTAAAAATAACTATATTTTGCAATTTTGTTGTTGCCATTTTATGTTTTACTTAGCACCAACTTCAAGATATTGTAGAAAATGTTAAATTTTTGGTTTTTGGTTACTTTTGAAGTCAGTTTTGTTTTTGTATTTGTTTTTCTACTTTCTAATTACGCAAATACTTGGAACAGCTATAGAAAAAATAATGTATGAAAGACGTTGTACGTGCCTATAATTTTAGGGTGGCTCTCGATTTTTTTTATTTTTTTTATTGCAGGAGTTCAGCAGACAAGCAGACGGTCCACTTGATGGAAAGCGGTTACCATCGCCTATGGACATTTGCAACACCAAAGGTGCTACAAATGCGCTGCTGCTCTCTTAAGGGAGACTGGTACCTGGCCACTAATGCCGGAACACAATTCAAGGTTGTAATGGCGGCATACTCTAGACCAGGAGTGGTAGCTATCCAGTCGGGCAAATGCCTTACCACCTTGCTGTGGGTTGTTTAGTCGCCTCTTACGACAGGCCTCCCGACCGCAGGAAATTGTATTCTTTATCCGTTCCTGCACGGATAATCGAATAATCGGATATCACAGATAATCGGATCGATTTCCTTGGATTCATTCATCAGATCCTGACTTGGTGACAATAGACCTTACAAGTATACTAATAAAAATGAATTAAAATCAATTCACAATTAACGGTAAAATCGCGTAACAAACATACAAAAAAAAACAACATACAGTCGAATTGTAAACATCTTCTTTTTAGAAGTCTGTTAAAAAATCACACGTTCAAATCAAGATTGATTTAATATTAAGCCAAGATGGTTTACAGGCTACCTAAACCGTCAAAAGTTATGATTGCCAATTTGAGTTACAGACTCGGGGCGCAGGTGATCCACCTGTCTGTTAGCAAACAAACAAACATAAATAATTTCATGAAATATGAATTAGGACATCTAATATTTGAGTTTCCATTCGTAATCCGACTTCCGGCGGCGCTGGGCGTGACATTAAGGCCGTGTCCCCATTATACGAACAGTGAGTGGCTAACTGTTTCTTTCCAGTTTGCCTCGATATAATTTTTAAATGGAGTGTTCATTCATTTTTAGTGGCCGATTAGCAGCGAACGATGCGTGCGGTCGACGGTGCAGTTCGCTCACTACGCTGGAGTGCTAAGGCCTCTTGTACATAAATGCTTTATTAACCATACGGCGCTTTAGCCATGCAGTTAACAAAACGTCCAAGCGTGTACATAGCACGGCCAAGCTACCCGTCGAGACAATGGCTAGGTGCCGCTCAGTACAAATTTTGATGATAAATTTATATAAATATTATACATATAGGATAATAAATGAGAACCCATCACGAAAACGTTAAAACGTCCAGCACCATCGACACGCTCGCATAGACTGCGATACAACAGTGACGAAAATGTGGCCGTGCGTAGAGGGGGACGCACGGTGGATACGGCGGCGGCGCCCTGACGTGGTATATCAACAAGGTCTCACAGTGACCCATACAACACTGACAGCCGTGCCTACACACGGCGATTTAACAAGACCCTAACACTGATATATACTAACCGTTTACCTTTCCTCCCAAGAGTTCGCAAGCGCTTCGCGGCTAACTGGACATTCAGTTAGCGACCGATGCGCCGCTCAGAGTCAGCCAGCGACTAGCCAGCCGCTCACTGTTCGTCCAATGGGGACACGGCCTGAAACGCGAGCCGCGCCGCGGAGTGTCACTAATTCTTGGTAATCCTACAAACAAATCAGGGCGGCGCCCGCCTGATGCAATATATAATTCCTCTACAATCTCGAAGAATTATAACCATTAATTTGTTACAAAAGTGAGAAATTTTCTAACGACAATTTCAATTTTCAGGGTGGAAATTTCCAAAATTGTTTATTCAAATCGCCTCCTTGGCTTTCTTTGGAGCCGTTACACGCTTTTGTTTGAGTTTTAGCTGAGGTGAATAGTTAAACGTTGGATACCGTACTCATAGAGCTAAGTAACAGTGAGCTAAAATCTACACATGTATAACTACTTGATGTCACTGACTGTATTGTGTTTGTGTGGAAGAGAACCAAGGTAACCGACATAGCGCGCAAAATTAGTAAGTTGGAGTGGCAGTGGGTAGGTAATGTATGGTAAGGTCGCCGGTAGGCGCTGGATGAGGAAGTCTGAGGACTGGGGTGAGTGGCGCCGACTTGGGGAGGACTACGACCAACAGTAGACTATGTTATATATGACGTCACTGACTGACTGATATATCAATGCACAACCTAAACTACTGGGGCTAGGATCGTGAAAATATGCATACGGGTTTTTTCTCTACTGTAGATGCGCAATAAGAAAGAATTTTTGAAAATTCGACCCCCCAAGGCGGTGAAAAAGGGAATGAAAGTTTCTATGAAAATCCGTCATTTTCTAAACAAGAAGCATGAAACTGTAGTGGATACACTTACCGCGCTCATTGTTGGAGATATTTTTGTATTATTTACTTTGCTTAATATACAATCACGTCGGGGTCACCAATGAAGAGAGTGCTATGATATTGGCCGTGATGTAAGGCTCTTGAATAAATAGAACTTCGATCATAAAACTGGCTTTTATTTTTACACTATTAAGCATCTTTTAGTAGTACAAAGGCTCTCTCCTCACTGAATTCAAAAACCGTGTATTCTTTTCGTTTTTTGAATTTTCCCACCAATGAGAGCGAGTTTTATACACAACTCTAATTGGTTAGTCTTATTCTTACGTCCTGGCTAACACAGCTATATAGGCATAGATTAACAATAACAAAAGTAGATCACTAAGTATTTGACAAGTTTAATTTAAACAAATAAATAAGGAATTTGAAGTGGATAGTTAGTTATATATAATTTATTTTATGATTAGATACGATTAATAAACATAGCATACATCAAAAGATGTTGTTGTTATGTTTTTCATAAGGTAGCATTTGTCAAACGTCAAAAGCCTAATGCCACAATTAAATGCCGAAAGATTGACCTCGAACTTGAACTACTTTTTTTATGAAGGAATTACATTTTACCAATTTTATTGCGGAAGTTTCTAATAGACATGTGTAAGTGAATAATTGAGTTGGAAACCCGAACGCCTGGCAAAGAGGATTATTGTATATTAAGCAAAGTAAATAATACAAAAATATCTGCAACAATGAGCAGGTAAGTGTATCCACTACAAAACTTCATACATCTACTTCGGGTTAGAAGAAAATAAACACGTATGTCGGCGTGTTTGGAAATTCAACCCTTCCGTAAAAAAGGTGTAAAAATTAGTTCAAACTATTACCATGTTTAATCTACGTGAGCGAAGCCGCTAGAAACAGCTAGTATCATATAAGCTAGATTACCTGGAACAAAACACTTTAGGGTTTAGGCCCTTTATTGTGTTGTCTAAACATGATTACAACTCGTTTATTTATTGATATTGTTACGAGTTACGGGACTCGAATTAAAATGCCGTTTGGAATTACTATAGGATTTATTAGAACTATACAAACACGTATAACATAGGTACAAATATAACTGGACACAACCAGTACAAACTGCACAATTTAATAACGCGCGCAAAGTCCGTCACTATATCGCTCATCGAATGTACACACGTCTTGCTCGTATCGTAGTCGTCGCTTGACTGCTTCACCCCTCCCTTCGGGCATCATTTTTATTTTGTACAAATACAATATGCCTCGACGCAAAACAAGTGCAATAACAATATAATTTTTTCTTAATTACTAATTCTAAACACAAAGTAAATTAAAGAAGAGCAAACGTGGGCAGGTAATAAACCGGGTTCATGGCAGGCAGATTTGCATTCACATTTGTGGGCGTGCTTCAAGGGGGGGGACAGTCAAGCGACGATCACGATACGAGCAAGACGTGTACATTCGATAAGCTGTATAGTGACGGACTTTGCACGTGTTATGGAATAGTGCAGTTTGTACTGTTTGTGTCCAGTTATTATTTTACCTGTGTTATACGTGTTTGTATAGTTCTAATAAAATCTATAGTAATTCTAAACGGCATTTTAATTCGAGTCGCGCACTCGTAACAATATTATAATCTCTATTCTGAGCAGTAAACATTTAAAAGCTATTTATACTTTAATTTTAGCACCAATATATCCCCTCTATATTAAGTTATTTAAATAAGTTATATAGACTATGTAAAACTATGTATTTTAAAAAATACGATCAAATAATTAAACAAATTATTTGATAATTTAATTTGTTGCTTTTATAGTTTCGTTTAATACATGCATAAATATTTATTAATTTTAGTAAAGCTTACAAATACACAGTTATATGAGCTTAATAAATAAATATAAAATATTGCTTTAAGCAGTTTTATTATGGTTCAAATTAAACCACAGCTAAAAATCCTTTTGTAAGCCCAAATATATAAATTTCACTTCATATCCTGTATTTACCGGCGTGTGAATTTACAACCACGACTCCCAGAGGCCGATTTAAATCCACGACTGACAATCAATACAATTTATTGTTATTTTTGTATTTTACGACTGCCCGCCAACCGAAAGTACGTAGTAAATTTCGACAGGTTTAATTATTGAATGACATAAAATATTCGAAGTATTTAGGAAACTGGAAATTGCTCGTTATAGGTATTTATAATCGATCTATCATCTTTCTGTCTTCTGTATTACGAGGGTGAATATATAGATATGTATATGTCGGGTTCCCGGCGTGCGAACAACACAACACCGAGTATAATACAATAATAATCTGAAATATTATAGTCAAAGTTTATTACACTAGAATTATTACAGATACAATATTAAATATAGCACAATAATACTCAGAGATATTAGGACAACTCCAAGAGTTGCATCCACGCTTGTCAGACGTCGAGCAGCAATTTGCCCTCCAAGAATACTGCGATTATCAAGCAGTAATTATCGACCACAAGACGACTTGGTTGTAGACTGGTCGGTTAAAGACTGTCCCCCTCTGCCCGAACACCGCGTATTTAAGGTAATAAATGCCTCTACGTTGACATCCGGTTATATGACTACTTCCGTCATATGGTTACTTTATAATAACAAATACGATTCCTACATATATATATATATATATATATGTGTATAGTATGAATAATAGTAAATTACATATCACAGATATACATATAATTACTATAAACATAATAATAATGAGTTGACTCATGTGACTCTCTACAGAATTTGATACGATTCAACTCACAAAACTCACTTATGAATGAGCCATACTACAACACTGCTCCAAGCTTGGAACGTAATAAGACCAATCGCAGCTGTCGTTTTAGTCCAGGTAACTAAAGGTCAGGGTATAATTGAATGCAAATATTCTAAGGCTGGTGTGCATAGACATTTAAACAGTGGTCAAAATAAAATGATGGCTAAAACTATATGGCTAAACAGCGATTATTTTATTTTAAGCGTTGGTTAAATGTATATGCACACCAACCTTAGATGCACCTCGATAAGTCCATGCAGAAGTCATAGCTATACAGCGTAGAGCGCAGGGACCACACCGACTAGTAGATCTTGGTACAGCAAGTGTATCGTGATGCTAGAACAACAGGACCCGTAACGTCCACCACAGCAAGACGCTGTTCCGCAGGGTCTACAAGGTCGCTCTCTGTCTGTTCTTTGTCTGACAGTTGTCAATAACAATCTCTCTATAATCTCTAGTCGGTCAAATATTATAGAGAGATTGTTGGCCAGTGACCGAAAAGGTTTGCCACATTTTCTTCAGGTATCAATTAATAAAAAAAAATGATAAAGTTCACTACGTGTATTGATACGTACGCTATCAAGTTTGAATTGCACGTTCTATTTCTTGCAGTATATTTATAACATTGTATGATATTGTTACGAGCTACAGGACTCGAATTAAAAATGCCGTTGGAACTACTATAGAATTTATTAGAACTGTACAAACACGTATAAAACAAATACAAATAAAACTGGATGCAACCAGTTCACACTGCACGATTCAATACAATTCGAACGCTAATCAGAGTACTAGAGAACGTCTTACTCGTTTCGTAGTCGTCGCTTGACTGCCCGTCCCTCCATTCGGGCATCGTCTTATACCAACTACACAGTAAAAAGAAATTGGCCGCGCACACTGAGTTTCTAAGAAATATTAATTTGCACACCTGCGGACGTCCACAAAGTCGAAAACAATAAAATAGGGATTAGTTGGACGCTAATGATGGTTATAAAACAAGTAGAAAGACCATAGCATGTTTTTCTTAAGTACAAATTCAAAACACAAAAGAATGACTAAATCCGGGAAGACAATAAGCTGCATTTACAATAGGCAGCTGTGCACTTATCTTTGACGGCATATAACAATATCATAAAATGTTACATGAAAATTACGTAAATAACGAGAAAAATTAAATTACAATATCACTTTTAAACATACGATGTTGCTGCAAGTTACGTTCTAGGGGATGTGTCGGCCATACCATCATATTTGAGATAGTCAGTAATGTTATACTTATTAAACCTGTCAATGTTAGAAACGACATGACAGTAGGAATACGGGTTGCTAGCTCTCAATATATAGATTAGATATATTCCTAATAAAATATTTATTGCGTATGCTCGTAACTTGTATATCAACCAAGATGTCGATATAATGCAATATTCTTGACGAAATTCGTTCGTAACACGATATATGGGGACGATTGCTTTACTCTTCATTGAATTATCGGACGAACCCGATATCTATACGAGTGTATGAGTATATCTTACCTACTGGTGTACTTCTAGTAGATTTTAGATAGGCTTACCTGAAAAGAGACAAACATATATTTATTATTCGCTGTGGAATTTTATACTATTTTATTAAGCAAAGGACGCAATATGAACAAAGTTGTTTCTCCTTAATAGAGACAATAAGAAACGTATTATTGGTCACATTCTTAGTCTGGGTTATATCTAGTTATTTTACATCAGATTTAAATTACTCATTAGTCTTATTACCTGGATTAGATTGTAATTTCAATGTTGTAGCACTAAGGAAAAAATAAAGAATTAAATTAAATTACATAAAATATAGGGAAAAAAATAAAGGGCAACACTTTAATATAGGTGGGAGTTTATGGTGGAAACGTAAAGGTGATGTTTTAAGAATAATTATTTTTTTAGAATTAAGAATAAGACTGAACGTGTGTGAATTTAAAAGGAGATTATTTATTGAAGTGAAAACTTCTTTAGCTGTGTTGGGCACTTTTTGGTAGGGAAAAATGTTATGGGTTCGCGTCACCGACATGCTCATGATTGGTGCATGCGCAGCGGCCGTATGCTGTGCGCTTTAGACGCTTTTTGGATGGGTGAAATCTCGCGCGTTCGCGTCGCCGACATGCTTATATATAGCAGTATATCTGTAGCTATACAGCTGACGTATTGTGCAACATTAGTGCTGTGTATATCTTATAAGTGAAATTGAATGAATTTAATGAAAAGTTCAATGTGTATATATACTGTGCATTGTTGAAATAGTGTTTTAAAGCTTACTATTACAATATATACTCTTCATGAATTCCACACAATGACAAATACTAGTTTACATTTTTATTTATATTTCTGGCTTTTGACATTTGATTTATTTCTTTTTATTGATATTGTTTTATATCTGTATTTAAATATAACTAATGAATTGTTGTGATATTTCTCTCTTTTGTTTTTAGATTGACGTCTATTCAAATATTTGTATGTAGGTCAAATTCAGTGAGAACATTTGACTTGTTACCATCTTATGTATAGCAGTTACCTTTATTTTATATAAATAAATATTCATTCAATTATTCATTTATTCATTGATTAATAAGTTATAATTTGTTTTGTACAATAATTTTATTTTCTAAATATGTATTTGTTCAATAATGGACAGCTGTTTTTTTGTTGTGAAGCTGGCAGATGGCCACCAATGGAATGTTTTAGGATATTTATTATTTTAAGCTTTTTAAGTAATAATTGTGTTTGTGTGGAAGGTCTTTCGAGTACCCACAGGAACTATGTTGATTGGTACCAGTTAAAGACCTAGGTACATATATAATATATAAATTCATCTACAAACATTTATATGTTTTGTAGATATGTATATTAAGTATATATCTATTTAATATATAAAATTTCTGCATATATATATGTATCATTTATGTGTTTATTATTTAAAAAAAGTAGTTCCTACTATATGTTACGTATACCACCATCGCCATTATCACCTCAATTCATTCCTGGGGTTGTCTGGAAGAGATCGCTTTTTAGCGATAAGACCGTCCTTTGTGCATAATGAGGCATAGATTTAGTCTGTAAGTTCATTTTTGTATTGCTGTATAATGTTATGTTATATGTTATCTACCGAATAATACGTAAACAAATAAGCGTATGGATTGTATCGGAGTGTATTATTAATCATGTAGTACTTAACAGGCAGCTTCCTGGCAACATAAATCTGAATTAGTGGAGGAACTGAGAAAGAATACATAATTTCCTGCGGTCGGGCGTACATACATATTGTCACGCCTGTTTCCCATTGGGGTAGGGGTAGGCAGAGACGATGGATTTCCACCTGCTACGATCCTGACTTTTCGCTTTATCGACTTTCATTAATCTATTCATACATACACGCTTATTTAAAATGTTATTCACGTGACTTTCTTCAATTTGATCGTGGTGAACCCGTCCCACGTCGCGGCCTGTAGTAAGAGAGGACAATAGAACCCACAGACAGGTGGTAGGATATTTGCCCGTCATCCGCGCTGGGAGTGTATTAGTGAACAGGGCACAGCTCGGACACGGGACGTCTAGAAGAACGGACAGGGGCTCCAGTGGGCAACCCCAACCGCGGAAGGCATTAGCACTCTTGTGAGGGTACTAGTGTCACCCCGACGGTGCTGATCCCATACGCTCCACCGAGCTTCTCCTGCTGTGGTTTGTCCTTAAACTAATTTCGTTTGGTAACTTCGATTAATAATACACTATTTGATCAAAACCCGGTAGGAAAGGGTATTTGTCAGTCTGGCTGGACTCCATCCTTGATCTGAAGTAAACGGTTACCATCGCCTATGGATATTTTTAACACTCAAGTTTAACCTTAACAAGGCTATGAATGTGCTGCCGTTTTATAAAGGGATGCTGGAACCTGGCCACTAATGCCGGAACACAAGGTTTTTATGGCGGCATACTCTAGACCAAAGATGGTAGCCATCCAGACGAGCAATTACCCTACCACCTACCTGGCTGTGGGTTGTTTTGTCGCCTCTTACGTCAGGCCGTCCCAACGCAGGAAACTGTATTCCCCCTCCGTTCCTGCACTTTTATACTTTTGGGGCTAATGTAATTATGGTATTACTAACTGTGACTGGATTCGAAGGTTGGACTAGAACTTGGCCACTAATGCCGGAACACAAATTAAAGTTATATGGCAGCATACTCTGGAGAATTGATTGACGAGCAATTGATCTACCACCTGATGATGATGACCTGCAGCGAGGTGTGTATTTACCTGTCTAGATGGCTACCAACCCTGTGGTCTAGAGTATGCCGCCATAACTACCTTGAGTTGTGCTTCGGCGTCAGTGGCCAGGTTCCAGTACCCCCTTGAGACTGACAGCACACTACTAGCACCTTTGGTGTTGCAAATATCCCTAAGCGATGGTAACCACATTCCATAAAGTATGCGGGTATTCTGTCTGCTGGGGTACCAGCAATAAACATAGTAAAAGTGAAACTTCAACGGACAAGTGGAAAAACGAATCGCAACGTACAAGTGGAAAAACGAATGGCAACGGACAAGTGGCAAAATGAATCGCAACAATATTTTAACTTGAAGTTTTGCGGGCAGATTGTTAATGTACTTGTTCAATTTGACAACCTGCCCGTAAAACTTCCAGTTAAAATTTTGTTGCGATTCGTTTTTGTCCATTGAATTTTGACTTCTACTATGTGTCCCAGCACACATTCCAATTTTTGCAGGCTTACTGCAAATTATGATTTGGTTAGGCTAGGTAAATTTTAATGAATGCATTTTTTATTTAAACATATTTTATTTTAACAAACAAAAAAACCTGAATTCGATTGAAACCAAAAAACATCCATAATCTACTCTAAAATTATTCAACCTCTCCACGCGGCCGTAACGCTTTTTCGTGATAGAAAAATACCCCCCCGTCTATATAGAAGTTTCACTTCAAAAATAATCATTAAAGGATTATATAATTGAAGCTTTATTTTGTGTCAGAAAAAGTGTCAGCATGAAATGTCACGTACGAAAATAGGTAATTGCTAATAGGGAATAAAAGGCGAGCCTGTTTGAAGGTGCGACGATGACATAAACCCTTATTAGGGCCTCGTTTACATACGAACGCCGCTTCACATCCGTTTTATTGCGTATTAATCATATAATTTTGACAACCAGCTTCTCACCGTATGTACGGGCCGTTAAATTTCAGGGTTAGGTTGTGTTTGGAGGAAATCAGTACAGTTTATGGCTCTGTGTCAAAAATAACTCATCATTATAACCGTTTGTCTATTTTTATTGTAAACTGGGGCTTATCCCGCGGCTCTGCCGCGGGTCAAACTCTAGTGCGTACCTCTTGTTTAAAGAGCAGGCGTTAATACAGGCTACATTGTATTAAATTTTTATGTTGGTGCTATTTGGTCCCGGAAGATTTACTTCATTTTATATCGCAAACTATCCCATCTCCCGGGATGAAAGTATCTATGTCCGTTTTCGGTATTCAGACAGATCGTGTTACTATTGCATTTTTTTTTATAGATTATGATTTTTTATATATATAAACTTGAGAAATGATTGGTCTCTTATACAAACTTTAATCTCCTATATCAACCCGTTTTAGTTTTATTTATTTATCCCCGTATATCTCTTTGTAAACTAACAAAACTACCAAAACTACCTAAGCGACCAAAACTACCAAAGCAACCAAAACTACCAAAACAACCAAAACTATCAAATATCCAAAACTACCAAAACTACCACAATTACCAAAACAACCAAAACTACCAAAACTACCACAACTACCAAAACTACCAAAACTAACCAACCTACCAAAACTACCGAAACTACCAAAACTACCACGACTACCAAAACTACCGAAACTACTGAAATTGCCAAAACTACCTAAATCACCAAATTGACCAAAATAAACAAAATAACGAAAATGGCAAACCACAAATAAAAAAACCTATCATATTTTCTAGGATAACCTTTACATAAATCTATCCCATTATCCTGGATGAAAAGTATCTCTTGTCCACTCACGGTATTAAAACAGAATATCAGTCAAATCGGTCCTATACTTTTTCCGTAAAAGCATAACAAACAGAAAGAAACATTTTTCGGAATAAAAAGTATCGTATGTTCAACCTCGGCATCGAATATATATGTATATTAATTTTAGTAGTTTTTCCGTGAAAACAGAACAGAGAGACAGACAGACAGAGTTACTTTTGTATTTATAATATTAATAATAGGGACAGTTATGTATTGCATGCACAACAGGTTTTGAAATCGGTTCGACCGCCTTCGAATCAGTCACTACGATTACGCCGCTTTACTGCAAATGATGTGTTTCGCATTGTAACAAGTCGCATTCCGCCGAAAGAGTCCAAAGATATATACGGTATTTCCATGAGTCTAGTCTAGTTCGCCCCTGTGCTGACATGTGCTTTTAACAGTTGTCTACAGCATGGTGCATACACAGCAGCTTTAAAAATAAGTAAAGTTTCGCCTTTGTTCAAAGGTAAAGGGAAACGGAGCAGTATTGACGGATATCGTCCCGTCTCAATAATCCCAGCAGTAGCTAAGGTACTCGAAAATGGATTGAGTTCACGCCTAACCTCCTTTTTGAACGGCACTAACGCACTGTCATGCCGACAATACGAATATCGTGCTGGCCGGTCGACTACTTCTCATACCCGTGAGGTGCTACGATATGTTGTGGGTACACGTGAGCAGGGCCAACAGATGGCAGTTATGTGTTGCGACCTGTCAAAGGCTTTTGACGTAGCAGACCATGAAGTATTGGGAATCAAGCTCAAATACTACGGCATTGATGGACCTTCATGTGCGTTGTTAACGGACTTGATACATAACAGATACAAGGTGGCTATGGGCAATGGAAGCAAAACGATGTAGGACCCCTTAAAAACGAAAATAGGAGTAGCTCAGGGATCATCAGTGTCAAATATTCTTTTATAGTGAAAACTGCTAAACGATTTGCCTGACTCCATTCCGCAAGCTGAAATATTAGGTTGGGGAAAAAGTTTCTTCGCATTTTATATAAAAATTCAAAAGGTTTTTTTATAAAGTTTATTTACATTTGACTAAAGTATGTAGGTGCCATTTTGTTGGATAACTTTTTGCCATCTTGTAGGTAGGGACGTGATCCCATTGCTATAAAAATTTTGGGGCTTCTGATCAAAAAACTGCGACAAGTGGTTTTGGCAGTCCTCTCGTGATGTTAACCTGACACTGCCTAAGGAATTTTGCAAAGACCGAAACAGGTGAAAATCTGAAGGTGCAAGGTTAGGACTATACTGCGGATGCATTAACACATCCCAGCCAAATTCGTAATTTTTGCTGTGTGGCTAAAGATGTGTGAGGTCTTAGCGTTATCATGGTGAAAAACCACACCTCTTCTGTTGATTAATTCCGGCTGTTTTCTCTCAACTTTTTGCTTTAATCTCATCAGTTGTTCGCAGTACAGTTCAGAATCGATGGTCCTGCCTGGCGGTAACAGCTCATAATGAATAATGCCCTTCCAATCCCACCATACACACAGCATCACCTTGTTGCGAGTTAACCCGGGTTTCGCCACAGTCTGTGAAGCCTGATCGGCCTTTGACCACGATCTTTTTCGCACGTTCTTGTCTTACGTGATCCACTTTTCATCACCCGTTATCAGCTTCTTGAAAAATGGTTCGGTTTCATTACGTCGTAATAAAGAATGACAAATGAGTACACGGTTCATTAGGTTTCTTTCAGTGAGCTCATGAGGCACCCAAATATCGAGCTTTTTTGTGTATTCAGCTTTTTTCAAATGCGCCAAAACCATTTTGTGGTCAATCCCCAGTTCTCCAGCTACATCGTAACTACTAATATGCCGATCTTGCTCCACTTTTTCAAAAATGGCATCAATTTTGTCCGTAACAGGGCGACCAGAGCGACGTGCATCTTTGATATCAAAATTTCCGGATTGAAAACGCTTAAACCAAATTTGCGCTACTCTCACAGATACTGCATTAGGTCCATAAACATCACAATTTTTTTTTCACGGCTTGGTTGCATTTTTACTTTTTTTGTAGTAAAATTTTAAAATGTATCGAATTTCTTCATTAGATTCACTCATTTTAACAATAAGAAAAACAAATGAAAATCACACATTTTCCTAATTTGAATTTGGAATGCTCTTCTTTAAAATTAAAACTTTTTAATGATACCAAAACCAGCCAGATACAAATGGTATAGCCAAAGAGATCTTATTATAAGTTCATACATACTATATGCGAAAAGACTTTTTCCCCAACCTATTATTTATGTACGCTGATGATGTGACTGCTGTTGTGACTGCCTCTTCAGTGGACACATTAGAAGAGAACTTAAACTGTACAGCAACACAACTGTCGAATTGGTTCCAGACAAATGGCCTTGCTCTCAATTTGTCGAAAACACATTTCAAACATTTTTGGTTCTCAGGAACTGCGCCTAGACCATTAGTTAGCGTTGCTAGCAGCACGATCAACCAGGTCGAAAATACAATGTTTCTCGGTTTCCAGGTAGACAGGAGGCCACTGTGGACAAACCACATTGATGAGCTCTGCTCTAAACTAGGAAAAGCGTTATGCATTGAGTAGGGTTGCACGTGTAGTATCGATGGATGTCGCTCGGGCATGTTATTTCGCTACTGTCCACTCGCTGCTGCAGTACGGTACGGAGCTGTGTGCGCGCGCTGCCGACTAGCAGCGTGCCTTCCGCATGCAAAAAAGGGCCGTACGCGCAATAGTGCGGGTGCGTAGTAGCGAGTCAGCAAGACCGCATTTTAAAAAACTGGATATATTCACACTATCCAGTATACTAATATATCAAGTTGTGGTGTATGTGCGACTTGATGTTCATACCTATGCCAAGCATAGTGACGTGTATACGCACTTCACTCGGCATAGGAATGACATGAATCATATAAAACACAAACTTGAGAAATCGGGGAGATTGACGCGTGTCACACGTCCGCTAATATACAATAAACTACCGAATAGGATAACGGAGTCACCATCCGTCGACTCATTTAAAACACGGCTCAGGAAATGGTTAGTCAAGAAAACTTTTTATAATCATGAAGAGTTTATGTTCTATAATATGACCTGATTTTAATTTTATTTGTGACCATATGTAATGTAGAAATTGACTTGCAACTTTGTTATGAATAAATGATTTCTGATTTTGAATTACAGTCAACAACAATATTAATAGGGATTTATTTAGCTGAGATATTTCAGGTGGCCATGCTAGCGTAAATATCGGATGTTATTCCACAGACTGTAATATTTTTTGGGATAAATAGTATCCTATGTTCCTTCTTGCTATTGGAAGTTGTTGGAATTTCCAGTAAAACGTTTATATTGTGGCTGATGAGGTCTCTTACTGGCCACATATTATTTTTAAATATGAATCATTGATATTCTTTTGTTATTTTTTATCTGTATATTTTCCCTCCATTAAATATCGGTATATATTTATTACGCACGTGCAGTTTCTTTTCTAATTAAAACTAGAGTTTACCCCGCGACTGCGTCGTGGGTCAACCTCTAGTGCGTGCCTCTTGTTTAAACAGCAGGCATTAATACAAATTACAAACGACAAAAATGGTAAAACAAAAAAAACCTATCCTTCTTTCTGGGAAGGTTATCCCAGATAATAAATGATTAAATAATTCTATCCCAAAATCTATTCCGTTATCCGGTAGGAAAAGTATCCTTTGTCCACTCTCGGTATTAAAAATAGTTCAAAGTTAGTTAAAATCCAATAGTTTTTCCATGAAAGCGTAACAAAACGATAGATAAATATATTTTTATTCCGGAAACTGTGGCATTTTTCGGGATAAAAAGTATCCCATGTTCATCCTCGGCATCAAAAATATATATATACTGAGTTTCAGCCAAATCAGTCCAGTAGTTTTTCCGTGAAAATGGAACAGACAGACAGAGTTACTTTCGCGTTTATAATATTAATAATAGGGACAATTACAGTCAACAACAAATTGCTTTTTAAAGAAGTGCTTAACAGAAGTATATAATAAATTAATTATAACAACCCATAAAAGTTCCACCGCTGGGCTCGGGTCTCTCAATTGTTAGGAGAATGAACAGTACACCAACAACGCTTGTCCTAGCTATTAGGGTCGCCTCGATTGGTTTGATTCGCTCGATCTAATTTATCCCACTTTTCTCATCGTAAAGTCTGGCAACACGTTAGCATCATCCCCGATGTTGCAAATATCCATCGAGGACGATGACCTCTTTCCATCAATACTTTGGTCATCTGTCAGTTTGTTTTCATTAAAAAAAATGAAGCGGACAAATCTTGGAGTTGAGACCACGTTACTGTAAAACGCCCTCTAGCGACGAAGACAGCTCCATCTGCTCGTGGTCTTCACGACTCCCTTTTCCCCGAAATGCAACTTTTAAAAGTCACCGGCGAAAGGACGGCCCTGACTCCCTTAGGGTTGAGCTGTGTCAATCTTCCGTCTCTTACGGCGTCGAGCTACAGCTCCACCAGCGAAAATGAAATTCCGGCTCCGAGTTGGCTTGGATTAACTCCAGCGCCGTGAGTAAACGGCCGCGGACCAAACCCAACAGCGAGTCCGTCCGCACTTTAGGCCTCTGGACGAGAGAGAGAAGTTGCGCAACTTCTGCTCCTAATTCTAACGCCACGCGGTGCGTGGCGCTTTGCAGTGACAATGGATGAGGCTGTTTTGGCCGGCGTCTGCCTGCGACCCTGACTATAGGCGAATGGAAGGAACACGAGGAGTTTTAGTGGGTATTCCGGCAGTAGTCCAGCGAGCCCCACATGCCCTCACCGTGATCCTAACGCGATGAGAAGTCCGATTCCTCGAAAAAATAAAGACGATCATTCTTTCATCATTCAGGTCGTCAGTGGGTGCTCGCGGAGTAAACCAGAAGGTCTTTGGGAAGTCTTCATTTAGATCCAGCTATGGACTGCAATTTGCTGACGACAAAAAAATATTAGACATTTAACACGTTTACCATTGTGACGAACGAAAGACGAAAGTCATGTTCAACGAACATATCATGCCGAAGCCGGTAAACGTCGATGGTTCCCATCTTGAGGTTGTGCAGGAATATGTCTACCTTGATCAAAAGATCCAGGAAGGCAGACACGGCTTCGAAAGGGAAGCCAATAGGAGGATACAGTTAGTCTGGGCAGCATTCGGTAAGTTTCGACAGGTCTTCTCGTCGACCATTCCGCAATGCTTGAAGACGAAAGTCTTCGAACAGTGCGTCCTACCCACCATGACATACGGTGCCGAGACATGGACACGGCCGTGAGAATGGTCCACAAATTCAAAGTCGCTCAACGGGCTATGGAGCGAACTATGTTAGGTATTTCTCTTATGGATAAAATCAGAAATGAGGACATCCGTAAGAGAACGAAGGTAACTGACATAGCTCGAAAAATTAGCAAGTTGAAGTGGCAGTGGGCCGTCACGTCTGTCGCAGGACCGACGGCCGATGGAGCAAACGAGTCCTGGAGTGCAGACCACGTCTCGGTAAACGTAGTGTAGGATGCCCGCCAGCCCAGTGGACTGACGATCTGCGTAAGATCGCCGGCAGGGGCTGGATGAGGAAGACGTGAGACCGGGATATGTGGCGAGTACTTGGGAAGGCCTACGTCCAGCAGTGGACTGAGATTGGCTGAAGAAGAGACCATTGTGACGCCGGCAGGCAAGTGGAACGGGAAAAATGGCGGTCGGGACCGTGGTCGTTTTCAGTCCCTTCTGCAACGTAGCCATAATGTTGTAATACTCGGCAATTACAATCGAGTTATATTCGAATAGTTGATTCGATAGAAGTTATTACACGGGTAAATTAGTATTTAAATTTATTTATTTGATTTATCAATTAAATATTACACAAGTAGAATTATGTAGTTTTATTATATTTTATTATTTATTATTTAACAAAATTGGGTCGTTTTGGTCTTACGCCAAAAGGAAGGTTTCCACTGAAAATAAGCGTTGTGTCGGATTTAATTCCGACACAGTAATATGCTGAGTGCAGCAAACCTTGTTTGCTGAAAATGCGGCGTACAAATTCTCAAAACATGCTTTGTGTATAATAATGTAGAAGGAATGTAATTAAGTCGCTATTTCTTCAAATAAACTCTTTCTTTCTTTCTAACAAAGATTAAACATAAAACTCCAGAGAAAACATTTAGCGAAATTGAAACTTGCTCCTTACCTAGCTCTGACGGAAACATGGAATAAGCGAATAAAATTCAATGTTAACTTTCAGCGAACAAATAAAATGTTATTCTGTACGCTAAGGTTGCCCAGCTATGCAGGGAGATAAATAAAAAAAGTTTCGGAACAACTTCCCGCTGGAATTCCGAAACAATGTGTTTTTAATGTTACGTAAATAGGAAATATGGGAAGGTACGGTGTACTGACGCTCTAATATTCTGTTTAAGTCCTAAATATTTTGTTAGGTTTCCGAGAGCTGAAGTTGAAAATTCAGCAAGCACTTAGCCGTACAGCATAGTGATTCCAAACTCAAAGAGCATGGATTCAAATTCTGGCTGGAAAACACGCACCACTTCGACAATCTGCATATTATTACAATTACCACAATTAAGGAAAACATCGTGATGAAACTTGTACGTGAAGATAAGAGATGTGCGGGCGCGATGCGATGGCCGGGAGAAGGCAAGGGACGTGGAAGAAGAAGCAAGGAAGGACTTACCTCGCCACCAGTCCGCCGCCACACTGCACTCGTCCCCCGGGGGTTCACACAGTCACTAGGATTTTGGTTTAATCTGCATTTAATTCAGTTACAACAGTTTATTTTCTATTTAATGTGTTCCAACAATTTATATGTATTAGCATACGAGTACTGCGGTGACAGCAGTGACACTAGCTGCCTGTGTCTTGTTTTGCGCATTATTCATTTCAAAGTTTCTCCTATTCTTGATGGCGAGCATGGGGAGGAAGAATTTACAAGGAGGTGTTCCTCGGCGCAACCAAGATTTGTGAAACCCGCCAATCCGCCTTGGACATGCTGTGTACTGTCTATTCCCCTATAAGAAATAGGAAATCAGAACCTAGCAGTGGAACGGTTATGGGCTGTTATCATTATACCCTATTTACAATAATCTGTGTTACATCCTAGACGAAGTAGATAGACGGATTTCCGGTAGAGAAACGACTTAGAGAGCAAGTTAGGAATTAAACTAAAGCACAGAAGTCCTCAATGAAACATATTTTGCTCGAGAAATATGTGTATTTCAATATTTTGCGATTTTACAATAAAACTTGTAGGGCGTGCAATAGTTCGTTTTGCGTTCCGTTGTTGATTTTGAAAGTTGGCGGTTGGCCGTAGACAAAGAGTGTTTGTCATAGTATAAACGATAATGCCCGTACACACCGGCGCAAGCGTACTGATCATGCCCGGCGGGACTGGTGTGTACCTTCCTTCTTTAATCGTGCGGCCACATCAGAACTAACGACAAAATACAATACAAACTAGAAGACTTTATTGCGTTTTGTATAATGATAGTAAAGCGAGTAGTAATATAGGAATAAAACGTAAGAAAAATAGATATATAAGAATACATTAGAAATATATATGATACATATATATCGCTAAGTGTATTAAATAAATAGTATAAAAGTAGTTTAGTCAATAAGAAAATAGAAACAAATGTAATAGATATAAGGTATAAGGTACTGTTTACATTTTTACCTCATAGGTAAAAATGTAAACAGTACCTTATACCTTATATCTATTACATTTGTAAACAGGAAAATAATGAACTGTAACAGAATAAGGACCTTTTTGTAAAACTGAAAAAGAAAAGGAAATATATATAAAAAAACACATAAAAGGATATGGAAAGCCGGATAAAACTCGTTCGTCCGGAGGTGCAGAATAAAAAAGTAGATAGACGGAGCTCTGAATTCTCAGAGTGAAGCCGGCTAACGGAAACCAATTTTGGATTATGAAGCCGATTGCGCCGCAGTGTGTAACCGGAACTTAGTAGTAAGTAATCGAATTAGTAGAGACAAAGGTGGAAGAGTTTCCGATGGATATAATACTGTTACGAGTTGCGAAACTCGAATTAAAATACCGTTGGAATTTTTATAGAGTTTATTAGAACTATACAAACACGTATAACACAGGTACAAATATAACCGAACACAAAAAGTTCAAACGTAACGCAGAAGGTCGTAATTCAATAAAACGCGCAAAGTTCGTCACTATTAGATTCCCGATTGTAGTACATACGTCTCGCTTTGATCGTGGTTCTCACTCGATTGCCTTCCTGCCTCCATCAGGTTATAGTTTTACCCTGCACAAGTGAAATTCGCTCGCCCGGCCGCGTGGACCGAATTTCCTAGAATCAGCTTGTACTATAAAATCCGTAACACCTGGCTAATTATTACAATACAGCAATAGGCTGTTCTCTAGAAACGTGTGCCAATAAATAAGTAAACTAAAGAAGACGATCATAAAAGAATTACAATAGTTTCAATGTTATTAGTTGTTAGTTCAAATGCCGACGGGTAATAAATAAGCTTCTACAAATCTGTACGTGGAATTTGTGTTTCCCGGCGCTTAGGTTGTAACAATACCCACACAGATCTTTCAGCCCTTGCAGAGAAAGTTGAGTACAGCAACGTAGCTTGAATTGGCTATTCTCAGTCAAAATTACGTATTTAACACTTCTTCTGAAAATTGTAATTTGTATTTTGATTTTCAGTACGTGATAAATTCACATGCAATAAACAAATCTCACAACCTGATAAGTTATCTGCCAAATGAATCATTTCTGGGCAAGGCCTGTTTATATTTGGTTTATTGAGAGAGAAAGCAGAATATAATAACAATTTATAATGTTTATATTACAGTATTAGTGTAGTACAGTTTATATCACATTAAACATTTATAGGTGAATACCTTATGAATTGTTGTTTCATCTCAGTGGCGTGGCTTAATAAAGTATGTGGCAGTAGTAGATAATCGCTTTAGCCGCTCAAAATATGATTTTATTTTTTACTAGCTGTTACCTGCGATTTCGTCCGCATGGAATTTGATTTAATTTAATCTGCGCGTGTCGCTTTTCAATTTATTTTTCTAAAATAAAAGTATCCGAGTTACTCCTTATAACATCAGCTATCTCCCAGTGAAAGTCCCATCAAAATCGGTATATTAGTGTCAGAAATTAGCCGGAGCAAACAGATACAGAGACAGACAAAAAAAATATTATTCATATAAGTACCGTATATACTGTTACGACCTACACGCCGATAAAAGTAGATTCATACCTGCATACCATAAAAGCACACTTTATTACCTTTCCGCATTAGGACTTCTTTTGTTTACTTTGTGTTTAAACTTTGTAATTAGAAAACAGCCCATTGTGTATTGTAATATTTTATGGCAGTCATTAGCCAGGTGTGTCGAACTGATTTTAAGAAATTCAGTCTACGCGGTCGGACAGCCATATTGTATCGATGCAGTATAAAGCAATGGCCCAATGGAGAGATTGGCAGTCTAGCGATAGCCACAAGCGAAGCAAGACGTTAGTGACGGACTTTGCGCGTATGATTGAATCGTGCATTACGTTTGGACTGGTTGTGTACAGTTATAGTTGTACCTGTGTTATACGTGTTTGTATAGTTCTAGTAAATTCTCTAAATAATTCCAAAGGCATTTTAATTCGAGTCCTGCAACTCGTAACAATACCATACTTATTTAGTAAAAACCTATTATTTTGACATTACAAACAGACACTTCAATTTTGTTTATTTGTATAGATGTATAAACGATACGTGTCAGCAATTAAAGTATGTCGCTATTTCTTCAAATATTTTTTTCTTTCTTTCTTTCTAGATCCAAACCACGTGTGTAGTAAGTACATAAGATTACGCAAACGGGTTTGTAAAAAATGCTTCATTTGAAGCTTTTGTTCACGTAGGCTCCGTCTACACTATTCGCCTATACTGAGGTTACACCACAAAATGTTTACGTATACCAAAACAAACGACTAATTTTCACTCTGCCGACAAACAATCGTTTGGAAATCAAGAAAATAAATTTACAAGCCCTTAAAATATATTCCACGACAAACAACTATTACATTTTTGCTTTAAATGTTATTGTTGTTACTTATTTCCCCGTTACGGTTGTCATTATTCAAATCTATAGCCATTTCTAGCCATTCTGTGTGCCATTACGCACAATTTTGTGGAGTTTTTTTTTTTAATATTTCAGAAAATATCTCCATTTTCCCGTTTGCATTAATTCTACTGGCGAACTTGGTTCCTTTAACTACAGTTCGTTTAACTGGCTGAAGTATAAAAGATCCTCTGATATCTTTAATTAACAAAGGCATTTGTCCCCCTTTTACAGGGCGGAATTGGAACACAATATATTTTTGATATTTTTTTTGTTGTTTTAAAATCGGCATAATAACATACACAAGATCGCCACTAGAATAGAGACTTATGGATCTATCGAGACAAGTGAACATTGCTTTGCCCACGGAAATAGTATCTATATCTGGATTGAAAAAGGGGGGTGGACTGTAGGTGCTGGTTTTCTTTTGGTTTGGAAGAGCATTGCGTGACTTACTTGTTTTCGATGATGGGACCTTCTTTGGGCCGGCCCGTGTTCTTCTTTCTGGATAATTGAACACATACATACTGGATTTGGGATTGCAACACAGACAAGGCATTTTAAAATTATTATTTTATATTATTAAACTTGCGGGGGCGGTCAGCGGATGTGAATTATACCAGCGCGGGAGCGGGGTAGAAGGGGTGGGAGATGCCAAAAAAAAACATTCGTCAGAAAATGTCACTGTCAATGACATTGTTGTCTTTTTTTTTCTTAAACGGTACAAGGCTTTGGCCTTAACAATATCTACACTAATATTACAAAGAAGAAAGATTTGTATTTTTGTATGTTTGTAACAAATAAACTCAAAAGCTACTGGACCGATTTCAAAAATTCTTTCACCACTCGAATGTTACATTATCTCTGAGTAATATATGGTATATTTATTACCACAGAAAAATAGGAACATCAACTAAAACTTCAATAATGTAATCCAAGGTGTTAAAAAATTTGCCATAAAATGTCTTTCATCGCATGCGCTGCGAAAACTATTGATGACAGAACAAAAACATGTTCTACAATATTAAAGAGCATATAAATATCTACAAAAAATTCAACGAACATCATATGTCCAACTATTGTAGTTATGTCACCATAACTACTTTTTACATTTTAAAAGTTGATAGGATAGGATCCTCCTAATCTCCTGAACCGATTCTGATATTTTTTGTGTGTTTGAGTGGGTCCCGAGATGGTTTAGATTCACAATTGGAACTGGTAGGAGGCACTAGAATCGGGTCTAGATTTTTATTTTTTCAGCGAAGGACAACGTCTGTCAATTCAATAAGTGCGGTTAAACAGTGTTAGTGTCTAAACCAAATCAATATCTGACCGTTAATATCTGTATCAACACCGCTGCAAACAGTGAGTGAACCACGAAAATAACTATATATTGAGTCATCGTAAGCAGCTGAGTAAAAGCTTTTTCGAACAAATAATATATAACATTTAATTTTGACCGCCGCCACGGACTAACGAGTAACTCAAAAATCGAAGCCATATCGGAAAGAAAAAGCAACAATTTAGACTACTACTACTACACACACAGTTCTTTTATATTATTTTTCTCACAATAACAATGGATTATGATATAAGAAATATTACATTATGAAAACCAAATAGGAAGTATTCAGAAGAATCTATCGATTATTCGTTTATATCAATTACATTCAGACTTACGATCAAACAGTTTGCCTCATGATATATCGACAGAATTCAACTAACTTCACGAATTATACGAGGAAATTGCACGTAACAATTCAGCGTTAGTGTAAAAAATCAAAGCAAGACATCCTTCCCCATCATTACCAACACAAGCTCAAGTGTATTTAGGTCTAGAAGATAATTTTCCAATACCACCACAAGATGTGACGATACCGTCAAATAAAACCTTGTTGTCAACGAAGGTGACCCGACTACCGTCTAAGTCAACAGATATCACTCCTGATAAAATAATTACCCAAAAATCACAGATAACAAGCAGCAAATCCTAAAATTAATTAAAAACACCTACCTCAGTTAACAATATTGGGTTCTCAACAACTGAAATGTACATAAAAATATAAAATTTATTAATTATTTAAGCAACTTATTAAATAAAAAGACACAAAATACGATAACAACCCATAAAAGTGAAAAACGAAAACAGCGTACTATTCCATTCTATTTAGAAGTAATTAACGTTCAGAGAAGTAAATCGGATTAATTAACCAAATTTCATCATAATGTCGCCGGTGTCTTAAACAAAATAGACCAGTTAGAAATGTGCATTTACGAACTGACTAGTATAGGAATTGAATATGGTGTCGTTGGAGATACTCCTTTGGTAAATGAATTTAAATAAAAAACTAAAAAAGGCTAATATCGTGTATTGTCTCGTAACTGAGTTTAGTTAAGACAGGGAAATCCCCTAACGGCTAACGCTGTCAATATTTGAACGGCGCGTTTCGTGTCCTTTCGCATTTGTTTTGACGTTTAGCGTAAGATTGCGAACAGGAATTGATAAAGATATCATATGCGTGAGTGAATGTTTTGTTAAGTATGATTTGTCTCACTGACAAATATAAAAATGATAAAGTTCCATATACTAAATTCATTATTGACACGGAATGAAAAACGTGGCTGCACTTGTATACTTGCAATGTACTTAGAACATCTACCTCTAAAAATCTGGAAATCATTGACCATAGAAAAAGCTTTTGAAATATGTAGTTTGCATATATTATAATCTTTTTGCACTAACTTATATTATAAAACAAATTTTGTAAATAATTTGTCCTGTATTTTGTCATTTGCTTAATTTTTCTTTATCGGAAGGAACTTACCCAGAAAGACTGAAATTGTCGGTAATTAAACCCCTTCATAAAAAGAATTATAAAGACGATTTAAATAATTACTATACTATTTCATTACATTGATTTCAATTTTCGCAAAAGTATTTACAAAATCTATGTCATCCATCTTAATAGCTTTTTAGAAAAACAGGGTGTCATCCAAGATAAATAAAATGGTTTTCAAAATAATAAATCAACTACGTATGTAAAAACGTATACCAATTTCTGTGATTTTCTATGACATGACCAAAGCCTTTGACTTTGTAGATGTGAACATTACGGCATAAGAGAGCATTGAGTGACTCTCTCGTATCACACTTGTCGTTTCGCTGTCTTCAACTGAACTCCCTGGTAGGCGCTCCTTACGCTGCTTATATACCCGGAAGAATCCTCTGGAATCCACAATTTCAGTTTTTTTTTCGAACTGGACCCAGCTGAATAGCCGCAGATGGCTGTTTCAGCGATACTGGACTTTGAGGGCTTCCCGACTCTGTGGGAGCGGAGGCGTTCAGCCCGGAAACAGCACGCTCGAGGAGGCACCTCCTGTGAGGTTCGACCACGGCTCGACCGCTGCGGGGGATTGACTCTATATAGGAGTTAGCCGTGAAAGGCTGAATGAGCTAAGCCAACAGGCTGAAGTGATTATTTGGGGATTCATCAGCAACTCCGCCGGCGGAGCCGATGCTAGCCTATCATTACTACCGCTTCGCAACGTGTTATAGCTGGAGGAGAAAAAGCGGCGGAAGAAACTCTCCAGCAACACGCCTAAGCTAATCTTGTACGGCTACTTGTGTCTGTAATGAGTGGGGTGCGCTTGGTGGGTCTTAACTCTGTGAGAGACGATTCGGGTCGGGGGCTCTCCGGCGTCTGTTCTGTCTGCGTCTGTTTTGCCAGGTTGATGTTCTGAGCCTCGGGGGGTTTATTATAGCGAGAAGTCGGGTGATTTTATCCGGCTCGTCAATGAGTACATTGCGAGGGCGCCGTTTGGTCGTGGGAGCGTTCGGAGTGGGTTTGTAATTGACCGTCTCCGTCACTAGAAGGTTCGGGTGATGGGGGGCAACGGTCAAAGAATCTGCGCGAGAGGGAGATTATGTAGTCTTTGATGGAGGGAAGCTCCAGGTCGCGATGCAGGTCGGCGAGCCGCATATATCGCGGAGCGTCGGCTGCAGCACGTAAGAAGTGGTTCTGGATCTTTTATTATCATAATTTCAGTCTCCTTTTCGTTATTCTTTTATTTACTGTCTGTCCCTTTTTAAACATCTATCTATCTCTGTCTTTTCCTTCCTGAACCTTCTATTCTAGAATTTCGATCTTCATTACGTTATTCTTTTGTTTATCATCTATCCGTTTCTAAAATTTATCTGTCCTTGTCTGTTTCGTCCGAAGTCTTCTAGATTTTTCTGATACTCCTTAAACCAACTAGATCGTTCCACCATCGCTCGCCACAACAAGTACGATACATAAAGTCAATGTATCTATATATACGACTCTATAGCCAAGTGCACTCCAAATAATGAAATCGCAAAGACTAACACAAAGCGAGCGATATTATTTTCCCTAAAAAGTGGGTCACATTCCCCTTATTATCTCCTAAATCCGGCCCATTTGCGCTCCACGGCCTCTTGTTGCACCCGGAAGCAGACAAATAAGGTCAGAAATTACTGAAGTTCTCAAAATTAAACAAATTATCTCCAATTTGCTTATTCTCAAAGTACACTTTTGAAAATTAAGATAAAATTTAGTAGAATATTTAAAACCCAGAGGAATTTAACGAATGAACAAAGACAATATCTTGATAAACCAACACTAAGTTGAAATGACTGTAATTTGGTTTTAAGATATTGCAGAATGTAGAATTTAGCAACATTTTATTTGTAAATCATAGTGGGGTTCATATGGGATAATGTTACAGATATAAGCTATTTCATGCAGATGTGGCGATGGGTGTAAGGTGTTATTTGTGATAGATGTTATTTTTAATTGTTAATGACGTTAAATACACTGATCAAACAATAAATTCATTTAAATTCCACTATAAAAGACATATTCTTACCTTACAGAAAGAAGATCATACATATGCATTGATAAGCCTTTAAATAATTACAATGTAGTTCAGTTACTATCTCACCTTGATATGAATTCAAATAGAATTATATATACAGACAGGCAAATTTAACGCGAGTCAGTCAAATATAGTATATAGAGTGGGAAAATAAAATATATGGAATAAATGATTCGATACAAGTTGTTACACGAGTATTTATTTGAATTTTAATTTTGAAGCAACGAATTTATTGTTGGTTATATTAAAATTTATTTATTTGTTTTACTAATTAAATATTATATAAGTAGAATTAGTTTTATTAATTATAATTATTATTTAATTAACAAAATTGGGTCGTTGTGGTCTTACGCCAAAAGAATGGTTTGCACTGAAAATCAGCGTTGTGTTGGATATAATTCCGGCACAGCAATATGCTGAGTGCAAATTCTCAACATATGCTCTGTGTATAATAATGTATCACGAATGTAATTACGTCGCTATTTCTTCGAATAAAGTTTTTCTTTCTTTCTTTCTTTCTCTTCTTTCTTGTGGTCGGCAACGAAATCCGCCTTTAAATAAAAAATCGATAAATATATATAAATTGACATGCTGAATTTAGATCTGGTTTTAGTTTCTAGCTATCACGTATATATTTTTTTTAAATTTTGCTCCTAACTGAATATTCTTTGTGCGAAACTTGTTTCTTCTTATCATGCTCCAAAATACCATCGTTTAGGTAGATTTCATTTTGTTTTCCGCAAATCTTTAGTCAATATCTTACGAATGTGCTGAAAGATTCTAGCAAGATATATTACATATAGAGAAACGATACGAACGGTAAATGCTCGTAGTTGTTACTTGCAAATTCTTGTTAATTTTTCACCACGATATTACAATAGAATACATGAAAATGGAGAAAACTATTAACTAGAATGACTTTATCAATAATTTGACATGTAATTTTGATGATATTAAATGTTTTCGGAGGAATTAAATCAACTATTGTCATAATAATTAAATTATGCATTTTGTATGTAAAGCAAAAGAAAAACACTTAATTTAAAACATCAATTACAAAACAATGGACGTTATACAAAACTTTTAATACTATATTTATACTCATGAGTGTCAAAATTATTAAAAAAATTCCCAATAGTAAGAAGGAGTGAATTTATTTTTTTGCCGACTAGTGATATTAATAGATAACATAAATGCATATACACTAATGTGGCTATTTGATAACGGCGTTATTTTCTATTCTATAAATAAGTCGCATTTGGCCACTGTCCATAAATTTAACAATATTGCAGGTATGGCCCTAGCATTACCAAAAAAATATTATGTCTATGAATTTATTGAATTGCTTATTTTGGTGAATTGGAAATCTAATTTCAGTGGTAAATTTTGTAAACCTAAAATTTCGATTATGATTTCTCGTGATCTACATTATGAAAAACCCTAGTTGATTAAAGAGCCCCTTCAACGCGAGCATTCGCCTGTAATGTAACGTTACAGATCCGAGCATTATTACATCACTGAAGGAGGAGAACCAAATATTACCTGCGATTGTAGAATCAACTAAATGCTCAAAGTCCAATCATAAATGTTTCGTAACAGGCGAATGCTCGTTAGTCAGGGAGGCAATCTTGTGATGTAATGGCAGTCCTATAAAATTACAGGCAAGTACTCGTTAGTCAAGGAGGCAGTGTGGTAACATAATTCTCAAAATCGAATCATAAATGTTACATTACAGGCGAATGCTCGTCAGTTCGGCAGGTAGTCTTGTAATGCTCGAAATCGAATCATAAATATTATTACATTATACGCAAATGCTCGCGATGACGGAGTCCCTTTAGAAGAAATTAGGTATAATACCATTTGGGTCAACAAGTAAAACAAGGTAGTTGAAACTGTCGAAATTATTGCAAAATTTCGATTGTTTGGTCCCTTTCTAAACATAGTGTGTCATCAGGGGGCTTCTACAAATACATTAGGGCTGGTATATTAAAACCTCTGTCCCAACAAAGCTATATAATGCCCCAGTTTTAAAATTTAAATTCAAACCTCCATAACTTTGCCGACGGTCAAAGTTGGGACACATATTTATATAATATACAATTTCATCGACGTTAAATCTATATTAATATTAAAATTGAAGGTATGTTTGAATGTTTGTTTATAACACCTATAATACTGTTACATGCTGTTAAAGATAAGCGCACAGCTGCCTGTTATAAGCGCAGTTCATTGTCTTCCCGGATTAGGAATTCTTTTGTGTTTTGAATTTGTAATTAAGAAAACATGATATTGTTTTTCTACTTATTTTATAACCATCATTAGCGTCCAACTAATCCTTATTGTTATTGTTTTCGACTTTGTTAGCCGTTCGCAGGCGTGCAAATTACTATTTCTCGGAAAGTCAGTGCGCGCGGTCAATCTTTTTTGTACTGTGTAGTTAGTATAAGACGATGCCCGAATGGAGGGGCGGTGAGTCAAGCGACGACTACGAAACGAGTAAGACGTTTTGTAGTACTCGCGATTAGCGATATAGACGACGGACTTTACGCGTGTCAAATTGTATTGAATCGTGCAGTGTGAACTGGTTGCATCCAGTTTTGTTTGTATTTGTTTTATACGTGTTTGTACAGTTCTAATAAATTCTATAGTAGTTCCAACGGCATTTTAATTCGAGTCCTGTAGCTCGTAACATTACAATTTCCTGTACCCAGGCGGCTTTTCGTAACAAAAACAACTCACAGCCAGGTGGTAGGGAATTTGCCCGACTGGATGGCCACCACCTCTGGTTTAGAGTATGCCGCCATAACAACCTTGAGTTATGCTCCGGAAGTAGTGGCCAGGATCCAGTCTTCACTAAGAGAGCAGCAGCACATTTGTAGCACCTTTGTTGTTGCAAATGTCCATAGGCGATGGTAACCGCTTTCCATCAGGTGGGCCGTCTGCCTGTCTGCTTAAATAAGTCAATAGAAAAAAACCATTATACATTTCCAACTTACAAACCTAGTATATAAAATATGTATGTATTAAAGTACGAATTCGCGTCACGTACTTTTCTACGACTCAAGACCTAGTCTAGGCCAAGCAAAGCTAGATAAGTCACGATATGCCATGTCAAGAACACGTAAGCCTCTTCAACTGGGAATTTCATTGTTCTTTTGTAAACTTAGTTCAATGATTTCTATGCTGTGTGTAACGTCACGTACATGGAATAATTTACTGCCACATAATTAGCAAGGTTAAAACTGAGTAGGCCATGTACGTGCCAAAATCTGTCAATACAGAAAACCCTTTGAAGATGCATCTACGAACATGTTTAGTATTTACATTATGGGAGCTGCATACGTCTAGTCATCGCAGTGGACAACGAACTAATGAGTAACGCAACGCGGGAGCGCACATATTAATAGTTGCTCTATCTCACTCGCAGATCATCCGTCCCGCTCACACACTGTGCTACATATTGTACTAGCTATACGACTTGTTAATATTTGTACTTAAGGTTACCGTTTCAAAATAAATCAGTTCACTTCAGTTCACAGCAGCACTCGACAGTAAATACTACTATCTGCCATCTGAAGTATCATTTAACCTTTACACAGGTAAAGGTTAAATGATACTTCAGATACTTTCAGGTACGTGAAAATATGTTCTAGCAGCGACAGCGCTGCTAGAACATATTTTCACGTAGTACTCAAGATTTCTGTGTATATAGTCTTAAGTTTAATGTTAATTTAATTAAGCAATAATTACATCTAGAGTACATATAAGACAACGAGTGTTATTTATTACGCTACCACGACTTATGTGTTATTACTTATGTCAGGGGTATAGGAAAGAATATAATTATGGTACCTTTCACTCAGAAAAAGGGACTGTTCCCAACGGATAGACAATTATAGATATCGCTCCGATCGCTGTATTGGCGACACCGTTGCAATTCCCAAAACAAGGACATTCAAATACATCGACATGGTAAAAAAGACAGAGACAATGAGATTAGAATTCAAGTATGGCATTTCTAAGGAGAGCTAGTGGGACTCCAAACGGCCGGTCCTTCACTCACTCTACAAAATTTACATTAATGCAAGCGAAGCTGCGGCTAAAAGATAGTTTCCTTAAAAAAAATTAAAAAAAGCGTAAATAATCTGAGACAGACAAAAATGAAATAGAAGAATTTTTAGCTACACCTGTTGCTGAAGATTTTCATCCCACTTCTACTGCTTAAAACAGTGATAACACGTCGGGAAGCTATCTACACAGAATAGAAAAGTGACTCTTAATTGAAATTAACTTCATATATGACCTTCGAAAAATGTTCTCGAGGCGAAGTTAATTTCAATAAATAACTTTTGATTTTAAATTTGTATATAGTCAGAAGTTGTCTGGAAGAGACTGCTCTTTATTTTACTTTATCTTTATTGAACAAGTTCAGCAGACAGGCAGACGGCCCATCTGATGGAAAGTAGTTCATCGCCTATGGACATTCGTAACACTAAAGTTGCTACCATAGTGCTGCTGTTCTCTAAAGGAACACTAATACCGAAACACAACTCACGACTGTTATGGTGGCATATTTTATACCAGGGGTGGTAACCATCCAGACGGGCAAACACCCTAACGAAAGGCTGTCCGGCCGTAGGAAATTGTGTTCTTTCTCCGTTCTTGCACGGATAAGATCTTATGTTAAAATGCGAGTATTGATGGGGTACAATAAAAATATCAAGCAAAGCATACCACCTTAACAGTTCAACCGTCCATTGTGATTCTTTGATGTCAGCCTTCTTTGAACGTTTGACAATATGGGTCCGCATTATGCCAATACAATGTCGTTTCTATAATCCAAAGCTTTATTGCGTTACACAGCGGGTAGCCTATTGTGTAACAGAGTGTAAATTGTGTAACAAGAACACGGTTGTTCTCCTTAACTGCGCTATCAAAATCGGGTTTCACTCTGAAAATAACTCATTTTGTATCACTCTTTAGTAAATAGGTAAAATCATTTTTTTATCCACTGTAACTTCTTTAGAATCATTGTGATTTGTAACTTGATGAAACGAAAAAGCGACAGTAAAAATAGATAAATGTATATTTCTATAGGACTAAGGCTACAGTGCTCCACCGACCGTCAGTTTTTTACGTTCAGTGCTCGCTTGGTCAACAAACTAAGCGGACTGGTACAGTCGGTACTCGAAGTGGACGTGTTTTTTTTATGTTTGCTTGTAGACAAACTGGCAAACTGACCACGTGGCGATAGGTAGCTATCATCGCCCATGGACATCTGCAACACTCAGGGAGCCGATGCGTTGCCTACCTCGTTGAGACTTTAGGTATCTGTTCACGCCCTTTTTGAAGAGCCCCATATTGTAGCGCTCTGGGAAAACCGCGGGAGGGAGTTCGTTTCATAACTTGGACACATATGGAATGAAGGAGCGTTCGCCACGTATCGTGGAGGACTCCCAATTGTCTAGGAAGTGTGGATGAACTCCCAAGTTTGCAAATAGTTTAATTGCTGCTTATTATCTTTGTAAGCGTTTAAGGAACAGAAGACGTAGATATCACATTCACCCAATCGTCGCCCAAAGAGCATTTCAAGGGGAATTCACTACTTTATATTTATTATTGCGTGAAGATGATTTTTTTGTTTAATTACTTCAGAATGTCGATCACAAGTTTTAATGAATTATCAGCGAAATTACAAGAGAACTTAAAAAATCAGAACTTATTTCAATATTTTAACTTCAGTATGAAATCGCTTGTTTTATGATGATACACATATCCGTGCGATCAGTCCACCGATCGGTGCAGCACTGAACGCGTTCATTTGTTTCCGTAGCGCGTCGGTCGACCGACGGCACGCTTGCGCACGCGCTTGGCAGACGGTCCTCGTACGCAGTGCGTAGCAATATGAGCGTGCGTACGGTCAGTCCAGCATTGTAAGGATTAATGAATTTTCTTATAAATGACAAGCGCGACTGACGTACGCACTGACGGTCGGTGGAGTACTGTAACCGGCCTAAGCCTGTGCGAGAATGAAATAGAATAAATACATCATATTTAATAGTTTAAACGCTACTCTCTTACAGATAAAGTTGGAAATATTTTGAAGTTTTTCCTTAAAACTTCAAACGTGTTTTATAACTTAAATATATTATAACGATATAATTCTTCCCACCCCTTGTCACACTTCTGCATGTGAACTGCACACACACAATATTTTTTTGAGTCAAATACTAAAAGCACTATAGTTCGTTCGCGTTAAGAATGCAGTGAGTCATCAGTGCAACTGTAGGGTAAAGGTGTATTCACAGTGGTGTTAAAATTAAAACAAATCATATTTTTAAATATTAAGTTTAATAAATTTAAAAAATACAGTTAGAAGTTAAAAATCAAAATTAAGTAATTAATATTTTAATCACTATCACTAGTATCCTCGTTAGTATTTATAATAAAAGAATTTTCTGCAGTGAGCTTTCTGCTTCCATGACGTCTTCTAAATCCCACATGGTATTTTCTTCTTGTAAGACGTGGTTGCAGCATTTTTTCCATCGATCAGCGTCTGCTAACCGAATTGCGTCACAAAATAATTTTTCACGTTGAATTTATCAATCATAGACTTCCTGGCCCTTTTTTTCACTGGATCGCCATTGAAATCGTTCAATGTGTTATTTTCATTTTTTTTAACTAAGAATATACTATAAACTGTTCTCTCGGACATACCGCATGCATTTGCCGTTTTTGGTACTATACTGTCTACAGTCACATTTAAATCAGACTGTTTAAAATACTTAAAAACATTGTAAATTACCTTTCTCTCGACACTATGAATTACCGAACCACTTTTCTTTTTACGAATTGGTGAGGTATTCATTTTTTTTTAATATAAATCATTTAACACAATTACAGGACACAACCGTCGCGTTCGAAGCTATGCCTTCAACTGGGTCACTGTGAACTTGACCTTGTAATTTGAAAAGATTTGATTGGTTAGGGGGCGGGGCTAGGCCGATGAACAATGATGCCTCAATGCATTCTTAACGCGAACGAACTATAAGATATTTATTATGTCTATAAAACCCCTCCATAATTACACATTGACAGATAAGAACTTAGCCATTTTTAATTTAATATTATTTAATTAAACTACATTTTAACGGTTTTAAGTGCGATATTTTATTTGGACGAAAAGTGCTGTTTTTCATCCCTGTGATTAGGCAACTCTAAACGTGTTTTCAGAATATGAGAAATGAAAAGTATTGTTAGATGCCGTCAAAGATAAGCCGCACAGCATATTATAAGCACAGCTTATTGTCCTCCCGGATTAAGGAACTCTTTTGTCTTTTGAATTTGTAGTTAAGAAAAACATGCTATTGTCTTTTTACTTGTTTTATAACCATCATTAGCGTCGAACTAATCCCTATTGTTATTGTTTTCGACTTTGTGGACGTTCGCAGGTCTGCAAATTAATATTTCTTAGAAACTCAGTGTGCGCCTCCAATTTCTTTGTACTGTGTAGTTAGTATAAGACGATGCCCGAATGGAGGGGCGGGTGGCAGTCAAGCGACGACTACGAAGCGAGTAAGACGTTTTCTAGTACTTTCGATTAGCGATATAAACGACGGACTTTGCGCATTCGAATTGTATTGAATCGTGCAGTGTGAACTGGTTGCATCCAGTTTTATTTGTATTTGTTTTATACGTGTTTGTACAGTTCTAATAAATTCTATAGTAGTTCCAACGGCATTTTGAATTCGAGTCCTGTAGCTCGTAACAGTATATTTATATGATTGTTCCTATAAAACATTTGTTTCCTTTCTGCAAATACTAAGCTGCCTAGAAGTAGGTAAACAGATACATAAGAGTTTAGAACTAATATATTATAGGTACGGTATAATCATGGACTATTTATTATACTATACCCAGCCGCTAATGAACGTCGGATGATAAATTATCGAAAAGAATAAACAATACACTCGGTACTAGCTCGCTGTAATCTCGTTCATATATTACTGTGAATGCAGACATTAAATCACATGTACTACCGATTGTGGCCAAGTTACATCGTGCTCGTTCCGACTACATGACACCCCGCCGTGACAAAGCGTGTACATATAAATACATCACTAGAATTTGTCATTCCACAAGCGAATATGAATTCTTATTGCGATTTCATAGCGATAGGTCTAGAAACATACGGCCATATAAAATGGTTTGGAACGCAGCTCTTTTAAAATATGAGCAATAAAATGTAATGTAGATTTCAGTACCACAAATACAATACAATAATCTAGATCATACAAACTTTTATAATATTTATTGAGATAATTTTGAGATGAGTCATTTTCTACAATTATATGGCATATAAATATTAATCTGGTAATAATAATAAAGTAGAACAAAAAGAGATGGATGGATTATGTAAAGAATGACGTGATGATTTGTGGTGTGACATGTAATGTATGCTAGAATAGAAGAGTATGGAAGCAAAAGACATATTGTGTTGACTCCAAATAATTGGGAAAAGGTGGGAGAAAAAAGAGAAACTACTAATTTTTTTTTTTATAATAACTAAATTCATTGGTTTTGATAATAAAATATTAACAAGACTGTTATTATTCTGTTTCTTATATATTAAAAAAAAATAAGGTGAGAAAAGCGAGTCCTATCACCGTCACACAAACTGTACTTTTTTGTGGTACACTGTATGACAAAATTATCAGATCTCTAAATATGAAATATTATATATCTAGTTCTTGAATTTATTAAAAAAATTATTGCATGAGTTCAGCAGACAGGCAGACAGCCCACTTGATGCAAAGCGGGTACCATCGCCTTTGAATATTTATTTGCAACACCAAAGGTACTATAAATGCGCTGCTGCTCTCTTAAAGGACACTGGAACCTGATCACTAATGCCGGAACACAACTCAAGGTTGTTATGGCGGTATACTTGAGACCAGCGATGGTAGCCGTGCAGTCGGGCAAACACCCTAACACCTGATTGTGGGTTGTATTGTCGCCTCTTACGGCAGGCCGCCCGGCCGCAGGAAATTGTATTCCTTCTCTGTTCCTGCACGGATAAATTGACGTCTAGATGAGTTATCTGTCATTGACATATGATTTGGCAAATATATATTTAAAAAAATGATACAGCAATTAGTAATATTTATCATCTATTAGGAAACTATATAGTTAAAATTGATGTGACTAGAATGTTCACTTACAAAATTGCTGCACATTTTTATAGTTAAACAGACATTACACTGGTCTACATATGCCTTTCAATTTTAATAAATATGCAAAGTGAAATTCCATTGATCATCAGAAAGCTGCGCTTTTTGCTAGTTTCATTGCTCTAACCAGGCAATCGGGCGTTTATAACGCGGCGTTTCGGTACTAACCTCCCAGCGTATAGCCCCGGCTCCCTTTCTAAGGCGGAGTGTGGGTAATGGATCCAAGATCGATCTTTAGTAATATCCATTTATGTCCGCAGACGTACGCAATTCACCGACTGTGCACGTTCCTATCGCACCAAATGTTTTGTTAAAGTGAAATACGGTGGAAAGGAAAAGTGTTTTCCGCTTACTTTGTATTCGAGGACTGCTGTGCGTTTTTATAACTGTATAATAGTAAGATGCGAGAGCTCTTTACTAGAATACATGAAATTGGGTTACATTGTAACTAGGTAATGCTTTTTGAAAAGTTGTACTAGTGACTCAATTAGAGGAAAATGACTAGATAGATAGATAGACAACAATTAAAATACAAGAGATAGTAGAATGGGCGGCCTGATCGCTAAAAAGCGATCACTTCCAAGCGAACCTTGGCAGGGACTGATTGGTTTTCAATACTGACGGTGGTGCGATTTATAAATAATGACAAATGATAAGTATACATACACAATACATATAAGTACAAAAACATTACAAATATATACATATGTATGTACACACACACACACATAAACACACGTATATATATACATATGACAAAACAAACATATATACTGTTACAAGTTGAGCCACCTGCATACCTATTGTCACATACCGACAAAGAAATGCTGCGCATCTTGTTTATTGCCTCTCCCGCATTCGGAGTTCTTTTTATTACTTCGTATTTGCAATTAGGCAATAGCCTATTGTTATTGTTTTCGACTTTGTTGGCCGTTCTCAGGAATAGATAACCAGGTGTGCAAATTACTATTTCTCGGAAACTCAGTGCGCATGGCCGATTTTTTTTATACTGTATAGTTAGTATAAGACGATGCCCCAATGGAGGGGTGGGGCAGTCAAGCGACGACTACGAAACGAGTAAGACGTTTTGTAGTACTCTCGATTAGCGATATAGACGACGGACTTTGCGCGTGTCGAATTGCATTGAATCGTGCATTGTGAACTGGTTGCATCCAGTTTTGTTTGTATTTGTTTTATACCTGTTTGTACAGTTCTAATAAACTCTATAGTAATTCCAACGGCATTTATTTTAATTCGAGTCCTGTAGCTAGTAACAATACATATAATACAGAATAGAATAGTACTCAATTGCATAACATTAAGATACAATTCAAGAGACATAAATACAGAAAACAATAGGCGGTCTTATTACAAAAACCAATTTCTTCCACACAACCTTAGGAGGGATTAGTAATGTTTGTGAGACATGTGGGTTTTTCAATATGACTAAGATATAGAAGTAAAACAGAATGTATATTTTTAAATGGGAAGTCAGACATACATAAAAATACGACAAAAATATATTTTACATATACAGATATTTTGATTTATTTAAAAAATAATCATAGTATAGTTGTATAGGGTTAGATAGGAATAAATAATTAGTTTGCTTTAAAGTGCGAGGTAATAATACTTTACGAGTCCATTGAACATGTGCAGAGAGTACGCCTGATTCCTCACGCATTCCACAGGCACACTGCATGGACAGTGAAAGATTTATAATATACTAGGTGACACGGCGAACTTCGTACCGCCATATTTTCTGAAATTCTAAAAGACTTTGTTTCATGACATAAAAACAAAATCACCAAAATCGGTCTAGGTGATTAGGAGAATTCTAGAACCTGATCTCAGCGCCACCTACCGATTCCAATTGTGAATCTAAACCATCCGTTCAAACACATAAAACAAAATTATCATCAAAATCGGTCCAACCATTTAGGCGGAGTTCACTGTCAACACGCGTACAGAAGAATTATATATATATAGATAACAATATAAGAATTTTTTATACACAATAGACAATAGAGAATAGATTTTTAAAACACTGTGACAATTTGGCTTCTCATATAGCAATAGGTAGCTCATTCCAAATACGCACAGCCTGGATAGTAGTTATTGTAAAAACAATACGTGTGTACAGGTGTGTTTATTCTGTATTTAGTTGAGACGCGCAAATTATGGGAGCTGGATACGTACAGAAATCCAAGGCGTTCCTTGAGGCAAGGAGAAGCAGTGGGTAGAAACAATATACTGTAAAGTAGAGTGAGAATATGAGTATTCTGGCAAAAATTTATGGATAACCACTTTTTATGGTATTTAATTTGGTATGTCAAGTCGTGGTAGCGTAATGGCTATCGCAAGCGTCTAAAGCTCAAAGGGCGCGGACTCGATTCTTGGCCGGAACGCATGCATCACTAAGGCAATTTTCTGACCTAATGTGCATTTTGTTATAAATTACCACGTGCTAATAACTGTGAAGGAATACATCGTGGTACAACCTGCACATCGAGATAACCGATATGTCAAACCTGCCAAGCCGTCTTGGACAAGCGTGGCGGGTATACTGTCCGTTGCCCCTATAATGGGAGGCCCGAGCCTAGTAGTGGGATATTTATGGGTTGTTGTTTTTATTATATTTTGGTATGGGCACGTAATTGAAAATCACGTGACGAATAGACTGTTAAACTGGAATATTGATATTTAGATAGATAGATAATAATAAGTACAGTTTCACAAATAATAATTTCTCCCAATATACCTGCGCAGTAGAGCAATTGTTGTAGCGCGTGACAGTGTACGAATCTTCTAAGTGGAACCGAGCTAAGAATGCATACCAAGTAACACTGCCATTTTTCTGCGCAAACGGAAACTGCCGAACAGCATTATAAGTTGTGTAAACCTGTACTAATATAGGTAAAATGAAAAGTGTTACACCGCAATCTACAATGTTAAGTCTTGATAAAAATAACAAAATTATACTAACGTGAAGTAAAGAATAAAAAAATCAAAAATTGTTGTTGCGTCACCTTGTATCCACCAATTTATTGATGAGAATAATTTAGCACAGTTACAGACCATAGCAAATACATGAACGTGATGCTATGTAAATACAGATAGATGATATCGGTGTTAATGTTGACGGCCTCTGTGGTTGTATATTACCCATAACACAAGCGTAACTTGCTTAATTTGGGTATATACTGTGTGTGTACTTGTCTGTCGATTTAAAAGAAAAAAAAAATGCTGTCGATAAGATTGGGCATCTGTCTGTGGCATTAAAAATGTCCAATCTCATAAAAGTGTAAATATAATATTTACGAGGGTGAATCAAAACATTCTTGGAAATGATATTAAAAAATGCAAGAATTTAAACAAAAGTATTTTATTTTTCTACATAATCTTAGAATAACGCGTTTCTAACTACCTTATTCCTTGCAAAAAAAATGTTTTTCTTGAGTCTCAAAAAATTCGTCAACGGCAGCCATAGCTGCGTCACTATTGTGTAATTTAGTTCCACAAATTTCCTCTTTTGATTTTGAGATTGAGTGAAAATCACTTAGGGCTAAGTCCGGAGAACACGGCGAGGAGATTTAAGTCAGCGGATTGCATTTAGCGCAAGTCCCAATCGATGAGCGGGAGCGTTATCGTGAAGAAACAACACGTCCAACGACAGTTTTCCACGACGTTTATTTTTAATCACTTCACGCACTTCGGAATTAAATTTGCATAACAGGGTCCAGTAATTACCTGGCCTTTTGGCATGTAATCAATGAAAAGGATTCCTTCACTATTCCAAAATACTGAGGCCATAACATTGCCAGCGGTAGGGGCAACTCGAAATTTCTTTATGCATGGAGAGGGTGGTCGTTTCCAAGACATACTTTCTCTCTTAGTTTCAGGATCAAAATGGCGAAGGCGAAGGCAAAAATTATCCGAATCACACTGGAACATTTCGAGATTACGCTTATAAATTTTCAAAACGTCGGTTTTTGCTTTAGTCGGTTAACATTCGTGGCACCCATCTTGCTGACACTTTTTTGGACCCCAGTGAATCAATTAAAATGGATTGAACGCTACAAAAATATATCTTTAGGATCTCGGCTATATTTTTGATATAGCCGAGTCTTCTGTTTTCCAAAACCAGATTCTCAACCTTTTTGACATTTTCTTCCATAACGGAGATTGAAGGCCGCCCAGAACGCGAGTCATCTTTACAGATTGATCTTCTCTCTTTTAAATTCAGCCACCCAGTACGCAATCGTAGAATAGGGTACAGCATCATGCCCCAATATCTGTTGAATGTCCGAAAAACTTCTTTCTTAGACTTTATTTTCTAGCTGAGATATTTTATCACTTTTATCCATAATTTTGCGTTTTAACAACTCGTTGCACAAAAGAATTTATTATGTGCGAACAAACTGACAAAAACAAGTGACAGTTGACATAAATATTGTGTGATTAACACTCTTTAATTGGAATATCGAATTTCTTCCAAAAAGGTTTTATATATATGCACTGCTAAGAATTTTTTTATTCACCAAAGTAATAATGACTAGAATATTGGTATGCACATCACGTAAAAGATAAGGTTTCTATATATAGTCTAAGTTAAATTAAAAACAATCAAACAAGTAAATACATCGAGAGTACAACAACTCGTCGTCTTATTTTGTACTCCCCTCTCGGGCGATTGAGCCATGGGCTCTTGTCAGTGGTGCGTACGGGGTAACCAACATAGATGTACCATACATACATCAACCCCCACAATTGTTAATTTAATAAACCTAGGACGCGTTCCTTTTGTATCTCACGACGCCCAAAATGCTCCATCTGCAGTTCCACAAAGCGACTGCGGTCGTTATGGTCGTGGCGAAAACGTAACTAATGACGTCATTATTTTAGATCACTCAGCGCTCACAACGACCCACGTCAAGAGGTGGGTCGAAGTCTTGACGTGGGCCGAAGTGGGCGTTGACCACAGACCATTAATTCTCTCTATCTCTTCACATTGAATAAGGCGCGATTTTCAAATCAACCAATGACATTTGTGTATTTCGTCGTCTATGACATTAACGCCCCATAATCCGTTCTACTAGAGTTTACGTTTGTAACGTCCGCAAGCAAGTAGAACGGGAAATATTGCGAACATGAACGTGGTCGTTGTGAGTCCCTTCTGGAATGTAGCCCTAGAGTCCGTAGTGTTAAAAAAAAGAGTAAAAATAGATCAAAAAGATGGGTGGTTTGTGTGAATTTTAACTTAAAGGGTTTTCCCTGTAGGTCAAACTCTAATACTTAGTTTTAACTATAGTTTATTTTGAGTATAAACAGTTATACATAATGATCTGTGTAATCCAATATAAATTGCATACAATTTTTATCTAGACGATATTCGTTTAGGGATAATTTCATTTTATTCGTATCTTATCTGTGCAGGAACGGAGAAAAAATACAATTTCCTGCTGCCAGGCGATCTGTCCCAAGAAGCGACAAAATAACCCACAGCCAGGTAGTAGGGTATTTGCCCGTCTGGGTGGCTATCACTCCTGCTCTAGACAATGCTGCCATAACAACCTTGAGTTATGGTCCAGTATTAGTGGCCAAGTTCCAGTCGCTCTTTAGAGAGCGGCAGCACATTGGTAACACCTTTGGTGCTTTCAATCAGGTGGGCCGTCTGCCTGTCTGCTGAACTCGTGCTATAAAAATAACACTTAATTTTACTGTGGAGGCTATCCCATTCTCCTGGATAAAAAGTATCCATATCCACTCTCAGTACAGAGCCCACAAATATACCAAAGTTCAGCAAAATCAATAATGATTTTAAGATGAAAACGTCACAGACAGACATAATTACTTTCGCATTTATAATATTAGTATGTATGGACCGAATACTAGCACGAAAACACACTTGTCTGAATATAGAAACTTCATCAAACTTCTGATATTAAAGTACGTACATCACAGCAAAATTACAGTGACACGTCCAATACAGCGAGAGTGCGAGGGCGTCCGCTCATAACAGCCCGGACTATTAGGAGGGGCAAACCCCCAAGTTGGGCCCTAAGTGACCCATTACCCCGACCCGAAGTATTGCCCACATATGGGACAAATTGATTTTAGTTCGCCACCTCACTAATCCTGTTAGACGCGTTTAAAACGCTTTTACACTTTGATCGCACTTTCAACATCGGTTAACTGACAATTCACTGTTAACTATTTACATGGTTTGGCTTTTTATATAACTATGTACATAAGTGTAAAAGGTAGACATCATTTTTGACTGATATGTTTAGCCAAACGAATAAAAGTATAGATGGCGGTGGTGATGGCGATAGTCTGGATAAAATGAAGCATTTCTTTAAAAACTTGTGTGCGTAAACTTATAATAATGTTACGACCTGAACGCCGACCAAAGACAAATTAACATCTGCAAACCTTTAAATTTTTTATTACCTTTTCGACATTTAGACTTCTTTTGTTGACTTTGTGTTTAAAATTTGTGATTAGAAAACAGCCCATTGTGTATTGTAATCTTTTATGGTAGTCATTAGCCAGGTATGATTCTAAGAAATTCGGTCCACGCGGTCAGGCAGACATATTGCATCTGTGCAGTATAAAGCAATGCCCCAAGGAAGAGATCGGCAGTCTAGCGATAACCAAAAGCGAAGTAAGACTTGTGTACATTCGGTAATTTATTTAGTGGCGGGCTTTGCGCGTGTTATTGAATCCTGCAATACGTTTGGACTGATTGTGTTCTGTTTATTTATTTTTTATTACCTGTGTTTAACGCGTTTGTATAGTTCTAATAAATTTTATAATAATTCCAACGCCATTTTAATTCGAGTCCGTAACAATAATAATAAGTCTTTATTTCAGGCAATAAAATACCCATATAAAATTACAACACAACCAAAAATTTCAAACTAAAAGCTTTTGAATTAAATTTAAAGTAATATTCATGTCAATTCAATTAACACGTGTATTATGCATTTGCATTAGGGTGCACAGAATGCCGGCTTCTAAAAATAGGGTTGTTAAAGCCATCTTAAAACATGCGGAGAATCCTATTGCCCGAAGCACGGAAACAATCCCAGTGCCCATGATGCGACCTCCTTATAGCAAAGAAATCTGCAATCCTCTGTTCGGCGCACATGCCCGAAGCGCTACATAATCGTGGCAGTTTATGTAATACACACGTGGTTTGCGTCTGTATGATGAATAGTAAAATATCCACTGGAAACCTTTCCCAGTTTAACCATACTGTTACACGTCGTTAAAGATAAGCGCACAACTGCGCAGTCCATTGTCCTCCCGGATTAAAACATTTTTTGTGTTTTGAATTTTCAATTAAGAAAAACATGCTATTCTCTTTTTACTTGTTTTATAACCATCATTAGCGTCAAACTAATCCTTATTATCATTGTTTTCGACTTTCTGGACGTTCGCAGGTGTGAAAATTAATATTTCTTAGAAACTCAGTGTATGCGGCCAATTTCTTTGTACTGTGCAGTTAGTATAAGACGATTCCCGAATGGAGGGGCGGGCAGTCAAGCGACGACTACGAAACGAGTAAAACGTTCTCTAGTACTCTCGATTAGCGATAAAGACGACGGACTTGGCGCGTTCGAATTGTATTGAATCGTGCAGTGTGAACTGGTTGCATCCAGTTTTATTTGTATTTGTTTTATACGTGTTTGTACAGTTCTAATAAATTCTATAGCAGTTCCAACGGCATTTTTAATTCGAGTCCTCTAGCTCGTAACAATACTAATTCGATTACTTAACATTGAACTCCCGTAATGTACTGCGGCGCGTTTGGCGTCCTATTCTAATCGACATCCTTTAGCCGATTTCACTTTGCGAGTCCGAGACTCCGTCTTTCTATTAATGGTCTAAGTAGCTAAATAATAACAACAGGGAACGTTTTTTATTTCTGCGGAACCCGTCACTGTGTGCGGACTGCAAAGCACTTACCCAACTTTTTTGTATAAATAAAATAAAAAGACAGACTAGCACATATATTGTATATCCCCAAATTAAACGAGTTACGCTTGTGTTCCGATCCCAGACACCCAGACCATAGTAACTAACGGAGGAAATTCGTTTCCGAAATATACTAAACCAGGGAACGAACTCGGAATCTCTGCGTTGCAGCGAGATATTTATTTTATTATATTGTCGAATAAAATAAAATAAATATTTTTTGTGTTGGTTATAATACCTTTATATAAAAATAGTGACAAGAGTAATAAAAGTAAAACTTATCGTCTACCCTCATATGTATAAAATAAGGAGTAGTGTTGAAACATGTCTTATGTTCTTAGAAAATGTATCCATTTACATAATAGGCTCAACTCACACTTAGTGTGAATCAATTTCTAATACTGTTCTTTGTAGTTTCAATCCCAGCTTAGTGCTATCAGAGTTTCTCTGACGTAGCAATAAATATATACATGGAAAATAGTAACTCTATATATAGCTATATACATAAGTACTAAATTACTGTGGCTGCAATACATATAATTAAGGCATGATTTTTTTCATATTTATAGCTCAACAGTAATCAGATTTTCGAAATGTATACAATGTTCTCTTTAATAAACAAATAAGAAATCTATATTTACAATACTTTCTAAGCATTACAATGGATGGCCTTAAGGCTCAAAGCAATCTCTTCTAGACAAATTAAAATAAATTCTTAGCGAATTAAACGAAACAAGTGGTACAGTAGATGTAACAAATTTATATACTCAAGCTAATGCAGAAAAATCAAATACATACATTGTCATAAATAGGTTTTTCCAGTCTGAAGGTAAGGATCAAGTCCCTTTCAAATTCGGTAAGTGTGTTCTCCCCTTTTTTTCAATAAAAATTGAAAAAAAACAAAATATTCAACAAAAAACGTTTAAAGAACATCCGTTGAGTCGTTTTTGAAATATTATTGAGATCGTTTATTTTCGATTGGATATTTTTTTGAAGTGCAAACTTATTTAGAATCGTTGTGATTTGAAACTCGATGAAGCAAAAAAGCGACACTAAAAAGAGATAAGCACATATATCTATAGGATTAAGCCTGCGAGAGAATGAGATAGAACACATTATACTTGATACTTTAAACACTATGCTCTTACAGACAGAGATGGAAATGTTTTGAAGTTTCCCTAACACTTCAAACGTGTTTTAAAGATTAAATATATTATAACGATATAATATTGTTACGAGTTCCGGGACTCGAATTAAAATGCCGTTGGAATTACTCTAGAATTTATTAGAACTATACAAACACGTATAACATAGGTACAAACATAACTGGACACAACCAATACAAACGTAATAAACGATTCAATAACACGCGCAAAGTCCGTCACTATATAGCTTATCGAATGTACACACGTCTTGTCTCACTGGTGACCATCGCTAAACTCCCGATCTCTCCATTGGGCAATGCTGTATACTGCACCGATACAATATGGCTGCCCGCTCGCGTAGATCGAATTTCTTAGACATCATAATCTGCACACCTGCGTAATTATGCCTGCGAATGGCCATAAACGCGTACAATACACAATAGGCTGTTTTCTAATTACAAATAAATAAGTAAACAAAAGAAGCCCAAATGCCGAAAAGTAATAAACTGTACAAAACAGGTATGCATGTGTGAATTTGACTTTGTCGGTCGTAATAATATTATATGAAAAGTGACTACACGAAATTTAGAATTCCTCCTACTCTTGTCACACTATTATCTCTACAAATCCCTCCCTTTAACGGTTTTAAGTGCGGTATTTTATCTGATGTTTAATTCCGACGTTTCGACCACTTGTTAGTAGCCGTGATCACTGATATTATTTTCTTTCTAGATTTTTAAGCATTTAAGCATACTTACAGAACTACTACACTTCCCCATGTGAGTGGTCTGATACGCATTTGGCCAATTTCTCTTATTTTCATATTATTTTCGTTCTATAGATATATCAACTACTTTAAATGTCTTTGCAACACGAGTAATAGCATAGTAAGTAGTGTTGATAAGCGCAAATGACGTACCATTAGTATTAAAGGCGTTATTAGAAAATCATTAAAATCACATAAATCTGACTAAAGTACACATAAAACGATTTTCAATAAATTAGACTGCATACCAGCTTAAAACTTAATTTGAAATGTTACTGCTGTGAAGTATATTTTACTAGATAACATACATAAAATATGAAATTGTAGCAGTAGTTGCATTGTAAAATAAACCTAAATTTCAGGATTCGCTCACAAAATTAAAAAGAATTTGGGTTCATCCGGGATTTGAACCCGGGACCTCTCGCATCCTAACAACACCCTACCAACGAGCCACTTGTACGAGTAAATTAATATACTTAGTACACGTGTCATTTCTCATATGCCGAAAGAACGCTAGGAGTTGCCTGATCACAGGGATTTTAAAACCATACGAAGCATAAATGCCCCTGTTAGATCGCAGCATAAAGAAATGTCAACAATTTTGTAAGATTATTTTATACTTTTAAATTAGTTTTCATTCAATTATTATTTATTTTCATAAATTTAAGCTAAATATTTACTATAATCAGTGATAAAAAAAATACTGGCTGGTAGAATACCACAGAAAAAGAAATTCACTTGACGTTTCATAATGTGAAACGTATTAAATAGGTTCATCAGATTTAGATAATATGGATTTAACGCCTGATTTCCTTAGAGAAGTAGTTGTTTGTTTAACTAATCAGTTTTTATTTACTTTCCTCATATATGAAATAAAAAGCAGATTGAACGGCCTATTTAGGCACTCGTACTATTAGTGCCCTCGCTGCGCGCGTGCGCCAAGCTGTCTCGTGCCTAAACGAGTCACCTTCAACTATCGTATACCAATCTCCTATATATAAAATGTGTGTGTTGTTCGGTTGCATAAAAATTTGCTTATTCTGACAGTCCACTAAAACGATAGCTTACATTCACTTTTAAATGCTGCGGTACTTTGTGTCCCGGGAATTTCAAGTCAAGCGTGGACGAAGTCGCGTACATATCCTGGTCAATACATAAATATGTCTCTAGAAACCTCAAATACATAAAAGTTATTTATGCATAAAAGCCTGTGATATCATTATGTTAATGATAGAGGTTTGTAGATGTAAAATGTTTATTGCTAAATTATGGTAATGAAAATGATGGTGCTTATTATTATTATGCTAAGATCGTAGCGTATACGGATAACTTGTTGTTAACTGATGCCAAATCTGCTCAGAGCCTATCCAGCCTGTCAATACGCTCTTCCAGGTACTGACGTGTCTTGCGGCTGGATGAGTCCTTGCCAAAGTTACGATCAATCTGCTTGACCGCTTCTAGGGTCTCTATTTGACTTTGAAGGAGCTTGTCCATCGTTATTGTAAAAATCGAAAGATCTTATTTGAAAGTATGATGCTTATGTTGTGCAGGTGAAGACTGCTGGGAATTGGTATTTGATGTCTCCCTCCGGGGCGACGCTAACTTGCAAAGAATTATAACACTCGTGATGCACTGACTTTAAATGATTGTATATGATTTATATTTGTATAAGTAAAAAAATTACTATTTATAAAATTATTATGAAATGTAAATGTTAACTGTATAATGTAAAATTGAAACTGTCTTGTTTCATTATGATACGACAATAGCTTAAACTGTTCACTAAAGTCACTGATAAAAAAAAAAAACTTCACGCGCGATGCTCCTGCTGGAAACCAAATCGCGCGCTAGGTTTATAGCTTGAAGGACCAAATTTATGTAGGGTGTTTTCCTACATAGGATGTTAATGATAGAGGTTTGTAGCTGTAAAATGTTTATCGCTAAATTATCCTAAGATCAGTGGCTGTTTTGCCGACTGACCGAGTACGGTGTTAAATAAGTACTGATGCGAAAGATATGTTAAAATGCACGTATCGGCGTAAAACGCTGACACGGCAATGTACGGCTGTTGCTAGCCCGTACACGTTAAAATAAAGAAATGGAATTCAAAACCATGCAATGCAATATCGAATCAGATAGTACAGCAGAAAATGTTTTATATGAATCATCTAAAGACACGATTTAACTAAAATTTTATCCAACAAATTATTTTGTAACAAAAAGAAGCTAGGTATAGATTGTTTTGCCTTAGAAGATCATTTTAGTACATCACATCACGATTTTAATAGTCGGTTACTTACACTATTTATTTAAAGAATACTTAAATTTACATTTTATAGTAAGTCAATTATAACATCTTCATCTCTCCCATATTTACGTACCTAATTCTATACATTATTACTATGATTATTTATTTATATTTATATATATCAATATATGTATATCTTTGTCTTATACTTGCCACTTCAACATTTTATATATATACTTTTTTATTCTAGTTATATTGCAAAACCCAAATATTACACAATTTTTCTCTAATCCATCCTAAGGTTGTCTGGAAGAAATTGCTTTTAGTGATAAGACCGCCTATTGTCTTCTGTACTTAAACTTCTTGAATTGTATCTTAATGTTATGCAATAAAGTATATTCTATTCTATTCTATAAGTAATGTTATAAAGTAATTATCTAAAGATATTTACATAAAATTTCATTTCAAAGTTCATAATAACGGTTTCACTTTACATCTTTGTCTTCCATGATCATAGCTACTGAAGAGTGGCCGAAACGTCGAAATAAAAATTAAATAAAATACCTCCCTTAAAACTGCTTTTATCTGTCCTTTCTTCATAATATCTTCAATTTGATCATGGTCGTAGGTCGCGGGTGACCGGCACTGACTCTAGTGCACATTGCTGTCATATACTTGTTTTGTGATTCTGCTTTCATTCATTCTTTCTACATGCCCAAACCAACTTAACATTCCTGTTTCAACTCTTGTTACTACATCCTCTTTCAATACACAAAGTTCCCTCTTTACACTGTTTCTTATCATATCACCTAAATTAACCTTACATATATTTCCTACTTTCATGCTTCTTCTGCCATACCCTATAGAAAATATTGTTACCAGTTGCAGGAGTGGAATTAAAATGCCTTTGGAATTATTATACAGCTTATTAGAACCATACAAACACGTATAACACAGGTACAAATATAACCGAGCGCAAAAGTCCAAACGTGATGTAGGAGATCGTAATTCAAATACACGCGCAAAGTCCGTCACTAAATAGATTACCGAATGTACACAAGGCTTGCTTCGCTTGTGGTTATCGCTAGACTGACCCTTCCTCAATCAGGTCATTGCTTTATACTGCACAAATGCAAATATGTCTGCCCGGCAAGCGTCGACGCAATTTCCTAGAAATCGTATTCCGCACACCTGGAAATGACTGCTATAAAAGATTACAATACACAATGGGCTGTTTTTTAATTACAAATTTTGAAACAAAGTAAACAAAAGAAGTCCAAATGCCGAAAGGTAATAAAATGTATTTTTACAGGTATGCAGGTGTGAATTTGTTTTTTTCGGCGTCTAGGTCGTAACAATATTATCCAAAATGTATATCAAAAACATTTCAAGGTACATACGCAAATACAAATCTGCACATTGAAAAATACGAATATAAAATACGGCATACAAATTCTTGATACCAGCTTTTTATGATATGTAAACAACTTACGTATGTCGTTATATCTTTAAATAACATCTTTTCTTTTATCTAATTTTCTACGAATAAACATAGTTAAGAAGAAACATTTTATACCACAAATTACAAGTGCTCTATGAGATGAAAAAGTCACGTAGAAAGCCCTTGTAAGTAGTAAAGAAGTAATCGAATAAAGAATCAGCAGTGAACAGATTTAACTTTGAAGAACAAATAATAGTTATTTGTAGCGAAAGTGAGAAAGTTTCGTAATTTCCCTCCACTCCTCAGCTTTTATTCTTGAAATAGCAAAATACCTAGTAAACAAGTCGACACGTGTTTGCGTTTTAATTTCAGCCTAATCACTGACCCAGTTACGTCACGCGGGTTTTACTAACATGCTCAGATATCACAAAGGACAATTAAGTTAATAAACAATTAACACTATTTATTTTATTATATATATTTGGAGTGCTAATACATGTAATCTTAAAAACTTTGGTAACATTGATAGGCAAAGATGAGCTATTGATAAGCCTCCACAATGACAGAATACTTGAGATTGGTTTATAAATATTATCACGAAGCAATAACTAATCCCGAACAGGTGTTTTATTACCCATTCGAATTTGAGTGATCTCTTGTCCGCGTTGATCCTTTTGTACGCTTCTCGGTAAGACATCATAAATCCTTCTTTTCTATTATTTGCATTTGCCTTGCAAATTCTTAGACACATTAAGCTCCTATATTCCGAATTCCAAGGACCAGTCGGCATTTTGCTAGGCTATTTTACAAATATATAAGGTCACTCGGGAACTTAGTTAGTTGTGTTTCAACTGTGATCGAGGCGTTACCCAGTGGACTTTCTTTAGACTTTGCGCAATCTTTGTCATTACGATTTTCTACTTTATGTTTTGGTTTAGTTGTATTAGATTTTATTTGTAAGAGCTGTTGAATTACGTGTGTAATAAACTTTGTGATAATTACAATGTAATTTTAATTCACATCCCACAAATTCGTAACAATATGTCTGTGTACTTAATTGTTGAAATGGAAATTAATTATTATCAATATAAAGTTTCTTAAATTTTTCGTTTACAGATGCTTTACTATCCGCATATAAATCAATGTCCACATGATCCAATTTACTTAGTTTGTTAAATTCATTGGCTGCTGACAAAAAATGTATGGCAACGCAACTTGAAACCGTGCGTATCGACGGATGTAGTAATTATGTAGCGTTTACAGGATTGGGGGCACATACAGATCTAGTTTCTCGATGAGACTCGCAGAATCAATTTTGGGCTGAGCAATTTTTATCAAGAAACCTATACCAGCAATATTTCTTCGAACTGATGAAACGAGTGCTCAACATAACTTTACATATTTTGAATTTGAAACTGATGTATCTGTCTAGGCCGATGGACCGACGACCTGTGCAAGGTCGCCGGTACGCTCTGGATGAGGAAGTCAGAGGATAAGGATCATTGGCGCCGACTTGGGGAAGCCTACGTCCAGCAATGGACTGCGAATGGCTGACGACGACTTATCTCATTCATTTCTTTTGAATAAGTTCCAATGTATTGGAGTGAATTTTAAAAGAAAGATTCCAAATTTGACTTGCATACTCGAGACGACTGCAGACAAATTTTGCAAGTTTGCGTTAAGATAAAAGGTTTTTTTCGGCTTTACTCGTGTTACTTGTAAATTTCTTGGAATGAGATGAAACTCATCTTCCAAAGAGAATATAAATTAAGCTGTAAAATCAGTACCGCATTCTGCAATTTGCGAAGGTTTCATGGCAGCACTATAGCGGCCATATAACTTGTCCCATGCCCTGAAAGTAGGTCAGTAAAGAGCCACGTGCCATGCTTTCCCCAGCGTACGCTTGTTTACCATACCCTGTTTACGGTATCTTTGTTTACACTACCGTCACTCAAGAGGGTCGTAATGGCGGTAGTTTTGCAACTGTAGCGATAGTACTATAATCGACTGCTTAGTGAGAATTAGAGGAGAACACCTCTAATTTTTTTGTTTGTTTTTGCGGTGTGCAGTGCAGTTTTGCAGAACTCCCGTTTTTAGGGTCTTTTTTAGTGCTAAGGGGCCATTCACAAATTACGTCACATGAATTTCATGATTTTTGACCTATGCCCCATCTTTATAACAGCTGATCACATTCGTGAGACTCCTTCCTCCCTAGAGTGACATCATGTAATTTGCAATTTTACATCAAGAAATTATTAAATTAAAACAGCAGTTCCGTAATTGTTTTTATTTCCATTGAAATTATTTAACAACTAGCTGAACCGGCGAACTTCGTACCGCCATATTTTCTGAATTCCTAAAAGACTGTTTTATGACACAAAAACAAAATCACCAAATTCGCTCCAGGTGATTAGCAGGATTCTACAACCCGATCTCAGCGCCACCTACCGGTTCTAATTGCGAATCTAAACCATCCAGGAACCCACTCAAACACACAAAAACAAAATCACCAAAATCGCTCCAGGTGATTAGGAGGATTCTATAACCCGATCTCAGCGCCACCTGCCGATTCCAATTGTGAATCTAAACCATCCGGGGACCCATTTAAATACACAAAACAAATATCATCAAAATCGGGAGTCGTTCTCAAGTTATGGGCGTACATACATTTCTATGATTCATTTTTATGTATAAGAATAGATTTTGAAATGTGACTTCACGAAATTTAGAACCCCTCCCACCCCTTGTCACACAATCAATCAATCAATAACTCTTTATTATAGACCAATACAAAAAAGAGCTTAAAGATTACAACTGTACCTATTATGCACAAAGGGAGGTCTTATTGCTAAAAAGCGATCTCTTCCAGACAACCCTTGGCAGCGATTGCTAGATTTTTAATACCGATGTTGGTGCAGTTATTAAATGATGATGAATAATAAATAAACATAGCACATATGAGTACAAAAATAATATATATACATATATATATATATATATATATATATATATATATATATATATATATATATATATATATATATATATATATATATTGTTATGAGCTACAGGACTCGATTATTAAAATACCGTTGGAACTACTATAGAATTTACTAGAACTGTACAAACACGTATAAAACAAATACAAATAACACTGGATGCAACCAGTTCACACTACACTATTCAATACAATTCGAACGCACAAAGTCCGTCGTTTATATTGCTAATCGAGAGTACTAGAAAACGTCTTACTCGCTTCGTAGTCCTCGCTTAACTGCCCTCCCCTTCATTCGGGCCTGGTCTTATACTAACTACACAGTACAAAGGAATTGAAGGCGCACACAAGGCTTCTAAGAATTACTAATTTGCACACCTGCAAACGTCCACAAAGTCGAATACAATAACAATAGGGATTATAGTTCGACGCTAATGATGGTTATAAAACAAGTAAATTGACAATAGCATGTTTTTCTTAACTACAAATTCAAAAGGCAAAGGATTCGTCGATTACTAGAAAAGGACAATAAGCTGTGCTTACAATAGGCTGTGCGGCTTATCTTTGACAGTATGTAACAGTATATATAAACATAGAAACATTTATATACCATTAGGCATTATTATACACAATATAAAAGTAATGCTTCTGAACCTGATTTTTAAAGCACGCTAAAGATTTGGCTTGTCTTATAGCAATAGGTAACTTATTCCAGAGACAAACAGCCTGGACGGTGAAAGAGTTAATTATATAAACAGGACATTTGTGCTGGTATATTTATTCTGTATTTAGTGGAGGGTCGCAAATTATGGGAGCTAGATACACAGAGAAATTCGAAACGTTGAAGCAAGTTATTGAATGAATGAAGTTAGTAAGAAATTTCTAGCAAAAAATATATATTTTCTATATCTTGACGTCGATGTCAAGTAAAAAAACTTAAAAAACAACAGCCTATTTGCAAAATACAGTAAGTTTTATGTTTTACTTAATTACGATTTCCTACGCAGGAGGACTAGAAAACTTGGAATTAATTTAATATTAAATGTGCTTACAATTAGAAAATCGTAAATCGAAAATATTCAACTTGTGGTCGATCCAATGTTTGATTTGTTCATTTCAGCGTTGCAGCGTTGGATCGTTCGTCTGTCTACTGAGTCAGCAGTAACCTAGATTTGGTAGCATTCCGCGATGACCATGTAGTCTGCGTCATACTACCAACAGGTATAACAATGTTGTAGAAATATTTATTGTTTGTTAGTTATTCTTCGTTTCTTGTTTTGCAGATTTTTTAAATTAGGGTTTCGTATCTATTTTGGCTAAAACGGAACCCTTATGTAATCGTCATGTCATATTTAGTAACTTGTTTGTACTTAGACAATGAACCATAACGCTGTCAAAGGGAAACAAGAAGGCTGGCTGCATTGGCACACTGAATGACAAAGTTGTAAAGCAGTGCGCTTTTGTAATAGTTACCAATTTAATAAATTATAGTGACCACCCAGTGACAGTAAAAAACACCAAGGAATGTCATACTGTTCTTTTATATAAACTAAGGATGGCCTATATCCATGCATGCTAAAAAAACCAAATAATAATAGGTTCCATATCACCGGCCGCGTTACAACGCAAGATGACAACGATTATGCGAGTAAAAAAATTGTTTCTTAGTAAATGTGTCGCAGATGGCATTAATTATAAATGTTGCAACTAGATGGCGCTGTCTAATAATCAAACGTGCTATGGTTTGTAATACAGTTTATATTACCCTTTTTGGTATGTTTTCAATTATGAGTAACACGGCGGCGTCAATTACGATCTCCTCGTTCCTCCATAGGATAGACTGGGCGTGTAGTAGCTGGGAAGTTTTTTAACAGTTCTTTTCTCCCAGCCATGCCATAACACGTTGCGAAATGACACTAAGATCAGAGAGACGCCTCGAACCGACTATCCCAGTCCGCCGGGATCCTTCTCCTCTGGCTTTGTATTACTCGTCGCCCGTTCTCAATTAGTAGATTGTGTCGGCATCCTTAGATTTATCCCCTTCTCATGGCAATAGTCCAGCCGAGGTAAAGCCCCCTAGGGAGCTCCCTTGAGCAAGTGGCTTCTCAGGCTCGAGCGCTTTCGCGAGAAGGTGCTCGCCCGAAAACCCCGGTACAGTTGTGAGGTCGTCGGACTAACAACATAAAGTCTAGTTCAATAAAAAAAGATAATCAGTTCAATACACCAGTGCAAGAAGTTAGAAGTGTGTTTAATTTAATAGTTTTATAGTGCAACTTAGGTCATCTAAGACAATATGCGACACCTCAGGGGCAAATTCTGCTATTACTATATCATCAAAATTGCCGCAAACCGTCGTCTCAATCTTAGGTTTGCCTGATTTCGGTGTTCCCCACACTTTTTAGGAACGGGATGATGCGAGAAACAAATTATTATCAAATCTTTCTTAGAGCATATACGGCATTAACCGCACAATGCTTAAAAATAAATATTTTACGTAAAACTCTGTTAGGACATTTTAGCTGGTTTTGAAATTACAGCCCCCACATATTTATAAGTGAAAATTCGCGAAATAAATGTTTAAAATTTGGTAGCTTTTTAATATTTATTTCGGATAACGACATTTGTGCTAATGCTGCATCTGCAATTGTAGAAAAAAATTAGTACTGTTGGAATAATAATTCCACCGCGACGACATCGAGAAGATATTGTGATTTAGTGGAATACGAATTTTTGACACTATCACAATGGAATGTACTTATTTTCGTAACAGCTGTACATTTTAAAACAAGTCTTTCCCAAGTAATTCCACAGCAGCACGAAATGCGTCCTTACTTTCGACGGATGCCATTTCACAGTTTTATAAGTAGAGATACTATATTTGGTACAGCTTTTAAATGTTTTAGAAAACACAGTACATCGGCAAACGCCTAGTAAGGAAATGGCCGCACAACTATTCATTTAAAAGACAATGTTCGTTGCTAGGTGTTCAAATCGCATAGCAGACATATTCTCACGTTCATTTTAGACCTTGTTATCCATGTATCTAATAAGTATTGAGTTTACTTAGATAAAAATCGAAACACAGGGTGATCGAAGTTCAACATTCTACATATCTTAATCCAATCAAGTAATTCATTTCGTCTGATAAGCCTTGAAACAGATCTCATACTATTTTTTCTTCATATTTATGTTTTTGTAATATATTCAATATAGTATTAAAGATAATCTTTATAACAGTAGATATTAATATATAATATTTGTTACATAGTTTATGACAAATAAAATCAGACTTTGTAATTTAGCTCTAGACATAACTGGCTCGTTGGTCTAGGGGTATGATTTTCGCTTAGGGTGCGAGAGGTCCCGGGTTCAAATCCCGGACGAGCCCAAATATTTTTTAATACTCTAGACAAACAATTAATAATGAACTAGCCAGTGGACCTTATTTTGCAAGTTTAATTCAATGCAATTCGCCACAAAATCACGACAACATGTCTGTTAGAACATCACGTAAAAACTACTGAATGGATTTAAATGAAACTCATCATAGAGCTAGCACATATCCCGGGTCAACACTTAGGATTATGTTTACCCAGATAAATCACGTCATTTCTGTGATATATACGAATATAGCCAAAATTTCTTCACCCCGTCTTCGTGCGTAATATTTATTTTCATTAAAAAAATACATTCTTTGTTACATTTCTTCAATATTTCCATTTAAGATTTTTTTTATAGAATACTTTCTTATTGTTATTACTACAAAACAACGCAGTAGTAGTTATCTGTTGTTTTTTTTTATTATTTGTTTATTATTATTTAAAGGTACTCTCCTTACGCGGAGAACATGAGAAGTTTTTTACTACTTCTTATTTTATTATATAAATTATTGTTATTAGTAATAAGTGCAATTTATAACTCATTAATTAATGATTTATTATGTATAATTTTTCATATGGTTAATTATTCTCTATTCAGAACTTAAATGAAAACTGGTTTGTCATTTTTTGGCTGGAATCGAAAGTTAGCGCTGCGGCAGCCGCTGTCGTAGCAAAGTGCTGAGTTCTAACCTCATTACCGTGAATGAGATGTACGTATTTTTGGTGTTTTTTTAATTATAATTGAATGAATTGAAAAGCCTATAGCTTTGTATGTATAATATGTACAATGTCTTATACGCGTATTCTATTGTTACGAGCTACAGGACTCGAATTAAAATAAATGCCGTTGGAATTACTATAGAGTTGATTAGAACTGTACAAACACGTATAAAACAAATACAAATAAAACTGGATGCAACCAGTTCACACTGCGCGATTCAATGCAATTTGACACGCGCAAAGTCCGTCGTTTATATCGCTAATCGAGAGTACTACAAACGTCTTACTCATATCGTAGTCGTCGCTTGACTGCCCATCTCTCCGTTCGGACACCCCTTTATACTCAGGTTAGGACCGTGTAAACAATGATTTCCACGAATTACACCTGCGCCACCATCGACGTTATTCCCAGAAAACATAATTCTGCACACCTGCAGGATTATGTCTGCGAACGGCCATAAACAAGTACAATAACAATAGGCTATTGTCTAAACAAAAGAACTCCGAATGGAGGAAGGGAAATAAACCAGGTTTTATCGCAGGCAGATGTGCATCCCTTGTATTTGGCCCAACTTGTAACATTATTTTTTGTGTGTACATACTTACGACAAAAACACTCTTTTATTTTTTTATTTCTTTCTGTACGCAGTTACGTTATTGACATTGACAATCATTTAAATGTAAACAATCATTTAACCGACCTTCATACTTATTTTTCGTTTTTTTTTTAGTGTTTTTATTTGACTTTTATTTTATTTTTAATGACGTAACCTCAATTTGACTTAAAAGAAATTATAAACTGAACAAATAATTAAATACTTATTTTTGTGTAAATGTTGCCCGTAATGTAAGATCTATTATTGGTTTATGCGCTATTTAAAATGTATCGTGAAAAAGCCGTGTGATCTTTGTTAAATAGATAAAAAGGTTATTTTTTTTGGTGCCACCGTTGCAATTCATCGTCTTAGTCGTTGAATGACTAGCAAGAGCTAGTCATTGGTATTTTTATAAATTGTTGATTAACATAGGATATTTTCATCCGGGAAGAACGCATTATTTCCCACAGGATACGGGACCAAAGTTGCTTGTACTCGATCCACGGAAACAACCCTAATAGTAAGATAAATCTTCGAGCCCAAGTTCTAGCAGTAGCTAGTCATTGGCATTTTAATAGGTTGAAAATAAAATAGGGTATTTTTATATGGGAAGAACGCATTATTTCCCACAGGATATGGAACCAAAGTTGCTTGTACTCGATCCACGGAAACAACCCCAGTAATTAGATAAATCTCGAAGCCCAAGCATAAAGTATTAACATATTCATATTAGTGTTTGGGGAAGTTTCTCGGCAAGTTGTTAAGTTTAAATCTAAGTTAATGTTTGCGATCGATACACGGCAATGTTTAAGACGCTCGCGGATCTAAAGTTTTCCTGTTTTCACCTGATATTTGGGGAATTTGGATTTAATTAATGTTTGCAGAGATTTACCGCCTTTGAGTTTAGTTTCACTAACTAATGAAGGTATTAATTTTGAATAATTAATTGTTTATACTTAGGTGTCGGGCAATTTATAATATTTTCGAATATTGATTCTAATAGTATCTTAAGTTTCCGCGACTAGTACATATTGTAACAACTTAGGCTTCGACAAAGATAAATTCCACGTACAGTCTGTAAAAGCATATTTTATTACCTGTCGGCATTTGAACTAATTGTAATCCTTTTATGATCGTCTTCTTTTGGTTACTTATTTATTGGCATACGTTTCTAGTATTGTGAAGAACAGCCTATTATTCTCGTTTACGGCTGCTTGCAGGCCATTAGCCAGGTGTTACGGGTTATACAGTACAAACTGATTCTAGGAAATTCGGTCCACGTTGCCGGGTGGGCGTATTTGCATTTGTGCAGTATAAAACGATGGCCTAATGGAGAAAGGGGGCAGTCGAGCGATAACAACGATTTAAGCGTGACGTGTGTACTTTCGGGAATCTAATATTAATGGACTTTGCGCGTTTTATTGAATTACGACCCTCTGTATTATGTTTGGATTTGTTGTGTTCGGTTATACCTGTGTTATACGTGTTTGTATAGTTCTAATAAATTCTATAATAATTCCAACGGCATTTTAATTCGAGTCCCGCACTCGTAACAATATAATTAAAACTACGCTTCAACGGTTTCCAGCGCGGTATTTTGTTTGATTTTTTTGGAAGTTTCGAGTACTTTCCCGTACCCGTGATTATGAAAAATAAAGATGTCGTGTCCACGAGTAATGCTTATGATATTATTTAGCCTTTTTTTATTTCTATATATACACACTACATATACACAGTATTTTTGACATGTGGTAGGTTTGATATCCAGTTGAGCAAAGCAACTTTTATTAAAATCTTTAAAAGCAGTTTTACTTTCTTTTAAAAATAAAAGATTAAGAATACAATTTCCTGCGACCGGGCGGCCTGTCGTAAGAGGCGACTAAACAACCCACAGCCAGATGGTAGGGTATTTGACCGACTGAATGGCGACCACCCCTGGTCTAGAGTATGCCGCCGTAACAACCTTGTGTTGTGTTCCGGCATCAGTGACCAGGTTCCAGTCTCCTTTAAGAGAGCAGCAACGCATTTGTAGCACCTTTGGTGTTGCAAATGTCCATAGGTGACGGTAACCACTTTCCATCAAGTGGACCGTCTGCCTGTATGCTGAACTCCCGCATTAAAAAAAAATAGGTCCATATACTATCTACAACATTTGAAGTACCTCTCCTCCATGTGACATAAATTTTCAGTCATCAGGTATAAAGTAAATTAAATTATATACAACTAGCTGTTACCCGCGGCTTCTTCCGCGTGGAATATATTTTCGTGGCACCCTAATTTTAAAAGTAGCATAAGTTACTCCTTGTAACATCAACTATCTGCCAGTGAAAGTCCTGTCAAAATCGGTCTAGCCATTTCAGAGATTAACCGTAACAAATAGACAGAGAGATAAAATTTTTAAAAATTGTTTATTTTATATATAAGTACCGTATATAATATATTTTCATATGCATTTAGTAAAAAGCTTTTATTTTGAAATTACAAACAGATACTTCAAGTTTATTTAATTGTATATATTTATCAAATAGAAAATTTGATATATACATATAAAAACATATTTATTCCTATGATGAAACATTACTTTATGGTTTAATCTCTAACGTATATTAATTACTTTATACCAAATTAATATTAATTGTATTATATACTATATTACAGCTATTATGTATATATTAATATTTCAGAAAATAGATGTATATGTGTAATATAAAAAACATATATATTTATATTTGACGGCCTCTGTGGTTGAGCGGGCTAAACCGGCTTTACCTCATTGCAACGCAGAGGCTCCGGGTTCGATTCCTGGTATAGTAAATTTCGGAAACGTATTTTCCCGTTATTTACTATGGTCTGGGTGTCTGGGATCGGCCCCAGTGTTCCGTTGTATATTACCCATAACACAAGCGTAACTTGCTTAATTTGGGGATATACAGTGTGTGTTTGTCTGCCGATTTTATTTATTTTATATAATTTTTTTTAGTAGTCACAATTTTAATAACCGAATGACAATTTCTAAAATACATTAAAGTAATAATACATTTACAGACAAACATTACACTATATTTAGTCAATTTGTTGTTATTCTTTTTTGTTTTACTTGGCACCGACTTCGAGATGTTGTAGAATATTTTTTTTATATTTAACAAATAATATTGCTGTCTGTGTATTTTTTACATATACTATCTAATTGGTAATGTACGAACTAACTTTTTGTATACTTACTAATTGTTTCAAGGGTAGTTTGAAACAAATATCTATCTTTTTGATTTTTGATTATGATGATGATTTGAGTAATGATTGTCGCATAATGTCAGATTAAGCACTATTGTATATTGTACTTGTTTAGCTTATAACTGGAGACCAACCATTCTTCAAAATCTTAAACAACTAATCCAGGTCCCAAACCGTGGTTGATTGGGAACTTTCCCAAAATTCTGGCCGCATTTCCGCTCTGGATGGCATAAATGATTTAATTTGATTGTTTGTAAATAAATTAACGCTCAACAAGCTATGCGCAGCAGTCTCGATGGTTTGTTAAATAGAAAAAGCACCGAGTAAACGATGCAGACAAATGTTTAACAATAGATCCAGCATTTTATAATAGCTCGCGCTATTTTTCAAACGCCTATACTATTGTATCAGGCTAAGATGGAATTTCAGGTAACTTTCAGAATTGAAACGAATTTTCAATTAGATAAAAATAATATAACGGCAATGAAAAAATAATAAAATATTGTTACGAGTTGCAGAACTCGAATTAAAATGCGGTTGGAATTATTATAGAGTTATTAGAACTATATAAACACGTATAACACCGGTACAAATATAATCGAACACAACAAATCTAAACGTAATACAGAAGGGCGTAATTCAATAAAACGCGCAAAGTCCGTCACTACTAGATTCCCGATTGTACACACGTCACGCCTTGATCGTGGTTCTCGCTTGACTGCCCTCTCTCCCCATCAGGCCGTCGTTTTATACGTCACGAACACAAATGTGCCCGTATCGTAGTCGACGTAATCCGAAACACCTGGCTAATGGTTCGGCTGCAAGCGACCATAAACAAGTACAATAAAATAATGGGCTGTTCTCTAGAAACGTATGCCAATATATAAGTAAACAAAAGAAGTTGATCATAAAATAATTATAATTAGTTCAAATGCCGACAGGTAATAAAATATGTTTTTACAGATATGCAGGTGGATTTTGTTTTTGTCGGAACTTAAGTTGTAACAATATCTAAGCACATTTATTTTTATTGTCTCTTTGTTTAATTATCATTTTATCCTTTCTATTTTTACTATCATGTGTGGAGGCTTGTTGATAGCTTCTCTTGATCTAGCTTGTTTCTAGTTAATATTATTATAGCCCCAAATAAATAGATAATACAAAACTCTAAAGGGTATTTCTAAAGCGGTAAATTAGGAAGCAACAGGGAATCATAATACTACACTGATTATGAGTTAAATATTTAATAGACGATTAAAGGTTGCGGTGGAGCCATGCTGAAATAACTATCTTGATTTGATAAAAGCTCGTTTTGCTTGTTTGCTTGTTGAGCAAACCCTCTTATTTGATACCCATATCATGGGAGCGCAGAAAAAATAAGGCTGTCCGCCATATTAGATTTAAGATAACATCACTTAACTAACCATGCGTTGTCATCTAAATGTGTATACAAAATTTCATCTCAATCTGTCGAGGATAACTGCTTTAAAATTCAGTTGCTATAGATTTGACCCGAACCTAGATTTGCCATAAATATTTTAACAAAGAATTTTTTAAGTGTCTATTGCAAGAAACATTTATAAGTTTTACAGTGTGTTAGTTTAATACATAAATACAAAACAATTTAAAATATAAAAAGCTTATTCAAAGTGGTCTCCATTGGCTGCAATACAGTCCTTTAAGGTTGAGGCCAGTTATCAATAGAAGCACACACTCTTTCCATGGAAAATTCTTCACTGCCAATCGTATAGATTGTTTTAGGGACTCCATATTATCATGGCGTTTAGAGCAAGCCGTAATCTCTAAAACTGACCATAAATCATAATCCAGCGGATTAAGATCGGGACTAGACAACGGCCAGTCTTCAGCTCTGATGAAGTCCGAAACGTTCGTTTCCAACCAAGACTGCGTGGAGCGAGCTTTATGACCCGGCGCCGAGTTATGCTGGAAGGACCATTCTTGGTTATTGAACATGGTGCCGATGTTTTCACACCTTTTTCACAAAAATATGGCTCAGTCACTCCTTCATAGCTAACACTCCACCAAACCATCACTGAAGACGGATAATGCCCACGTTGCACTATGTCGACTAATTGAGAAGCTTACTTAGACCTTTGAGCATAAATACGGTAATTTTGTTTGTTAAAATTTTACTCAATTGTAAAAAAATCTCATCCGTAAATATTTTTTTTCTGTGACCTCCCTTTGCGTACCGCTTCAGTAGTTGTTAACGCGGCAGCCCAGTATTAGGTACTGAACGCGTATCCAAAATGGTGGTGGTAGGATTGCTGATATAGAAATAGGTAGACTAACCTGCGTGCCTCTGGGCTGCACTAACTATGCGTGCTGATCACAAAGTCGTGAGCCTTGCAGCAAATCTTCTGGCTTGTCTCCTTCTTGCGGCCTTCGATTATTATTAGTACACACACGGCGCGGTATAACTGCACTTATATGCAAGTTGTGGCGGAAAAAGTTGTGCGGGTTGTCGTACGAGGGTCGACAGCAGACTGAATCGTAAAGACGAGCAGTATTAGTACTGCGGAAAGCACGACAAGGATAGTCGTATGGAACGGAAGATGGCGGCTGGGAAAAGGTGATTGGATAACGCGGTTACGAAATGCGGGTAGTTGTGGAAATAATTTGATAGGATAGGATTTTAAAATAAGCGGCGCGAACAGTAGTTGTTTCGATTTTTCCACCCTATTCTTTTTAAATTATGAGTTAAGAAATGACCAGTGCATCTCTTATAGACTGCAAATCCTAAGTCATCTTTTAAAATATGCGACATGGTTCTAGGCGATATCTTCATCTCCTGAGATAAAATCTTTTGCTTTCGGACAGGATTTCTTCGAAATCTTTCCCTTACTGCTTTGACCACCTTTTTCGTACGAACACTACGCGGACGGCCCGATCTTTTTCTGTCACAAACGGAGGAGGTCTCATTGTACCTATTAATAGCCCGGTACACAAACATTTGACTAATACCAAGCGTATGGAGAGTTTTAAAAATTGTATTTGGCTCCATACCTACTTTGTGTAATGCAATCACAGCGATTCGGTTCTCTTTATCGCCCCACTCCATTTTAATATCGCAAAATGTTGTACAATGTATTGGCGCCAAAATGAGAAACACAAAGAACAATCATATAAAAATGACAGATTCCAAATTCAAATATAATATTTTGTTTCTTTTTAATTGTAACCGTATTTATGGCCAGACTAACAGAGTACATACGTACATATCAAGATAAACAAAAGCTTGTAAAAAACACGATAAGTCTTAAAAAACAGCATCATGGTTTTTTTTATATCTGACTAAAAATCCAACAAGGTTGTGTACCTACAAGGAAATAGTAGATTGTTACACGAGAGGTGAAAGTGACCTATTAAGGCATGAGAGATTTGCGTTAAATCCATATTTAAATCTGATGAATTCATTTAATACGCCACATAGGAAACGTCAATTAAAAGTCTTTTTCTGTGGCATTCTACCAGCCAAGAATCTTTTGTCACTGATGATAGTAAATATTTAACTCAAATCATGCAAATTAAATAATCATTCATGAAATGTAATTTATAAGTATAATATGATGTTATAAATTTTTTATTACAGTTTATGCCCCAATTTAACAGTTGCTCTAAAAAAAACAAGTGTCTGAATTAATTTGATAATCAACAACTTTATTGTAGAAATATTATATTTATTTCATCATTTATCTTACACAACAGAAGTATAACTTATCGTGTTTAAGTTTTATTATATAATGAGCATCATCAGCATTATAAAACAAGTTTTAAATAGTGACTGCCAATAATGATTATATTTGGTATGTATAAACAGCTGGCTCGTTGGTCTAGGGGTATGATTTTCGCTTAGGGTGCGAGAGGTCCCGGGTTCAAATCCCGGACGAGCCCGAATACTTTTTGTGTATCAAAGGCAGCGGCTACTTTATTTAAAAACGACATATTAGTAGAAGCAACGCTCATACGCTGTGAATTTAATGAAATGTATTTACTTTACTAGTCCATAAGGAAGGAAGGGACATAAGATTATTTTCGACGGTCTTTGCCGGCCGAACTCACTGCAGAGGCTCCGTGTTCAATTCCTGGTATGTGTAAAATGCAAGGAGAGATTTGGGTAAGAAAGTACCAAATATACCAAATATTAACTATTTGGGAAGGGTTCCCCTTTATCGTTCAGCCTTTGATGTGAATATTCACACAGCACAGTAAGCATTGAACACCGTCTACACGCCACTACGCCTTTTATACGAAAATGCTACCCTACAAAACAATAACATTGCATCATTGCTAAAAATAGCAATTACATTATAGTGTTGCCAGGATCATAAAAACAATTATAGTAATTAGTTACTGATGCACTAAATTATCTAGATGATAATTTAGTGGGCTTATAAAATTAACTAACCGGTAGAAAATGGTAATTTAATTATAAATCGAATCATCTGATAAATAGACTAAAAATATTATTTATGACGATTGTCTATGTCATATCAATATACACTATGGTTCTCATGACTACCGTGGTGGACATCTTGTAACATATGGTAAATTTCAGAAACGAAATTTCTCTGTTCTTTACTATAGTCTGGGTGTCTCGGATCGGCCCCAGATTAGTCCGTTGTATATTACGTATAACACAAGCGTAACTTTCTTAATTTGGGGATATACAATGTGTGTTTGTCTGTCGATATTTAAATACGAAGACAATTTTAGAGGAGCATTCAAAGTTAACTCTGGTACCCAGCGTCAGGCACCTGTTGCCTGGCATATGCTGAACTGCATCATACCATATTTGGTACCACCGGGAGACTATTTATACTATTCTATTCTTTGTAGTTAATTAAGTTAGTAATTTTTAGTTGGTCTTGATTTTGGACCCCTCTTCGGGTGAAGGCCTCCTCCATTTTCTTATGTTTGCTTAGCATCATCTAATCGTTGCCTGCTGTTTCCGATATGTCATCACCGCAACGTTTTACCGGTCTTCCCACTTTGCGTTTTCCCATTGGACCTTGCCATCTTGTCGTTTCTATTGTCCATCTATTATCTTGTAGGCGAGCAACATGTCCACACACCATTGCCATTTTAATCTTAAAGCCTTTTTAAGTGTACCGGTTACTTTTGTTATATGCCTGATTCTTGTTTCATAATTCATTCCATGTATGAACCAAATCAATAAAAGCTTCCGAGGTATCACAAGAGAAACAATAAACCGTTTCCCAGAGGCGTGAGGGATTGATTAAATAACCAATATAAAAAACTCGTACACTCATTCAAAATTTCAGACCAATGGCTCATAACTAACATTTTTATCAACCCTTAAAATACTCTTGAACATTTCATGTTCAATCCGTTTTCTAGAGATGGGACACATGTATTCGGCAACACAGACCTACAGGCCGACGAGAAGGAGTCGAGTATACTGTTACAATTGGGCCATCTGCATATTTGTAAAAAAAGCACATTTATTACCCGCCGTCGGTGTTTGAGATAATAACATTGAAGCGCTTTTATGACCACCTTCTTTTGTTTACTTTGTGTTTAAAATTTGTGATTGGAAAAATAGCCCATTGTGTATTGTAATCGTTTAGGGCCTATTGTTGTATTGTGATCACTGTCAGGTGTGATTCTTGGAAATTCAGTCCAAGTGGTCGAGTATTGTGTCGAGACATATTGTATTTGACAGTATAAAGCAATGCCGCAACGGAGGGGTGTGGCAATCTAGTGATGGTCACCAGCGAGACAAGACGTGTGTACATACAATAAGCTATATAGTGACGGATTTTGCGCGTGTTATTGAATCGTTTATTACGTTTGTACTGGTTGTGTCCAGTTATGTTTGTACCTGTATTATACGTGCTTGTATAGTTCTAATAAATTCTATAGTAATTCCAACGGCATTTTAATTCGAGTCCCGTAACTCGTAACAATACAAAGAATCAAATATTTTGAAAGTTGCTTCCATGACCAAACAATTCAAAGAAAGATGACTAAGATAGTATATAAATTACCATATTTATAAATAAAATTCTAATGTTAGTATTTATGTCACCGAACTCCTCTTAAAACCCCGAACCGATCTTGGTGAATTTTTTTGTATATGTTTGAATGGGTCCCCGGATAGTTTAGAATCACAATTGGATCTGCTAGGTGGCGCTGCAGTCTGATTCTAAATTTTACTTTTTATTTTAATTTTATAATATTTTTTTATTGTAGCAATGTATATAGCAATTTATTGTTTTACTTTGCATCGTGTTGAAGATATTATAGAAAATATAAATTTTTTGACATTTAGTCACTACTAAAGTCAATTTCTTATTTACTAAAAAAATCTTGTTAAACTCTAAAGAAACATATTTTTTTCAGGGTATAAAAGTTGGATCATTTTATTATTATCAGTTTATAGAAACGTTAATTCGGCAAAAATAAGCTGACTGTTCGGCACATACGATTTTAAGAACAACCCTATTTTTCCATTTAAATATAAACTCACACATACACATCGTAAAAAACATAAATGAAATATCGACATTACAATGGGTTTTCACGACAGCTGAACCGGAAAAATCCGGTGCGAACCGCCCCGATCCGTTTTGGATCGGTTTAACAAATCTCTTTGATGGTATAAATTAAGGACCGTTATTTTTTAAATATCAACAAATGAAAATACTGGGAAAGGTTAAATCGATATTGGAACTGAGTCTCTGTTGTGTGTTTGTGACACAAAGTCATAAACACACAACTAACAACAAAACTCATACACATACTCACACCAACGCGCACTACCACCGCATTGCATTACACGCACACTTCACAAACAAACCAAGACATACAAAGAGCCTATAAATTAATAACCTAGGCACAGAAAGGGAAAACAACACACATGGCACTAGTTAAGATATAGGTATAAACATAAGGCACACACTGCACATGCACTTCCTCACAACACCAGCATGTAAACAGATACACTCTACATTAGTATAAGTTTAGTATTAAAATTAGAAAAAAATAATATTACAAGTTATTCTTAAGGTACACTACAACATAAAAATCACTAAATTAATTTCACACACAATAACAAAATAAACAATAAGCGTGTATAAACCTAAAAACTTTCATAGAAATTAAGTTGTAAAAAAGGGTACGGAACTCGAGTCCGTAGAGTAGTTAAAAAAAAACAGTCTCTGATACATATATTCTAAATGAATTTTTGATGAGGAGAGCTTTTTGAGGGAGGACTTACATTGAGAGATATATAATAAATGTGTAGAGGGTTTGAGTTTGTACAATGTGTTTAAAAATGTGAAAAAAATCTTTGTCTCTGGGTCTGTTAAAGCTTTACGTGAAAATTACTGAACGGATTTTGATGAAACTCAACATAGAGATATTTCGGGACAACACTTAATATAGTTTTTATCTCGTTAAATGGCGTCGTCTTTATAGGATTAAACCAGGGATGATAGCTATCTAGACAGGGAAAAGGTTGTTCTGTCGCCTCTTACGATAGGCCCGACTAAATTAGTAATCATTCTTCCATGAGACTTAGAAAATCAGACCTCTTTATATAAGTCAGTATTATTTATGTTGTATGTCTTATATTATCATTTATTATTATAAAGAATACGACACTAAATAACTTGATCTATGAGGTGGTAAATTCTGAAACAAAACAATCTGGTATAGTTTATATAATATAACTTGGCCATGCCCGCCACTTCATCCACGCTTGATTTTAAATTCCCGCGGGATTCCCGGCATAAAAATCAGTCAAAAAGTCGCATTGAAATTCGTTTTTTTTTCAATCTAGCCATTCAAAATAATTCCCGCGACATTCCCGGGGTAAAAAGTAGAGCAGATTTAAGTTCAAGAATTTGTTGTCGATCAACGAAAACCGCATCGAAATCGGCCCAGTAGTTTTTAAGTGAATCTCGAACAAGCGGACAAACCGAAAAACAGCAGACCAGAAAAGTAATGAACACACATATAAAAAATGTATCGTGCTCTCCATCGTTTACATAATCTATTCCAGTTGTTTTTTTTTCAAATATCTTCAATATAAAGACACGGCATTTCCAGAATGTTATAATAATATAGATAAAAGCCCACAAACGTCCCACTGCTGGGCTGTAGCCTTCAATTATAGGGGAACAGATAGTATACCCGCCACGCTTTTCCAAGGTGGCTGGCAGGTTTGACACATCGGTTTTCTCGATGTGCAGGTTTCATCACGATGTTTTCCTTCACCGTTGTTAGCACGTGGTAATTGTAACAATATGCATATTAGGCCAGAAAACTGCATAAGTGGGGCATACGCTCCGGCCAGGATTCGAACCCGCAACCACTTGAGTTTGGAACGCGTGGGCTAGCCATTACGCTAAAGAAAGAAAGTCTTTATTTGAAGTAACAGCGGCGTGATTACATTCTATATACATTATTATACACAGAGCATATTCTGAGAATTTGTACGCCGCATTTTCAGCAAACAAGGTTTGCACTCAGCATATTGCTGTGCTGGAATTAAATCCGATACAACGCTGATTCTCAGTGCAAACCTTCCCTTTGGCATAAGACCAAAACGAATCAGTTTTTACGCTACCACGTACAGCTAGAAAGCTTATTTTTACTAAAGGGTATATAGTCAAGAGAAAAGAATACAATTTCCTGTGGCCGGGCGGCCTGTCGTAAGAGGCGACAAAACAACCCACTCCCAGGTGGTAGGGTATTTGCCCGACTGGACGGCTACCACCCCTGGTCTAGAGTATGCCGCCATAACAACCTTGAGTTGTATTCCGGCATTAGTGACCAGGTTTCAGTCATCAAGAGAGCAGCAGCGCATTTGTAGCCTTTAGTGTTGCAAATGTCCATAGGCGATTGCAACCGCATTCCATAAAGTGGGCCGGCTGCCTGTCTGCTGAACTCACGCAATAAAAAAACACAACCTGAAAGAAAGATACGGTTATCTAAAAACTTTCAAATACTTTGATCGAAAATTTCCTTGAACATCCTCCCACTCCCTCATTAGAGAGGTTTTGCTCTCTTAATTAATTATTTATTACCCGCCGAAGTTTGTTAAACAGATTTATGTTTTTAATTTTGACGCTGTTATGGCGAGATCGTAAAATTTCTATTTGTTTGTTGTTGTTAATTTTATCTGTATTTTTTTGAGTACTGTAACTGTACTAGGAAAATAATTTCGTGTTATTTTAAACTCCTAAAATATTTTAGTTAATTTGTGTGTAATCGAACTATATGGACTAGATGCTGCTACAAGCTACTCTATCATTTTGTTGTTTAATCACCAAAATTCTTAAAATACTCGTTTATGATCACACAAGTTTTATTAGACGCAATGGACAACGCTCTCGAGTTCCAAACTCAAATGAGGTGGGTTCGAATGCAGACTGGAAAAGCAAGCAAATATTAGGCAGCTTCGTGACACAATATATATTTTTTTTTAATGATTGTTATAAGCACTGTTATCTCTAACGTGATAAAAGTCAGAGTCACTGACAGTCAACTTTATCACTCACTGTCTTAACCCTATATAAAAAAAATCTTATAATTATTGTAATTTTCTTTATGCTACTACAATTTTAACCTATTTACAGGAGAGCTACGGTTCATATATTTACAGATTTTGATTCTACATAAAAAGTCATTACAGCTACAAGAAATAATGTGCATACTGTTACAATTAATGTGCTGACTGAAAGGAAAACACGGTGACGAAACTTGCACATCACGTCTTGTACAAGTGTGGTAGGTATAATAACAGTCTAAAAACTTCCCACAGTTAGGCTCGGGCTTCATTTCATTATAATATCGAGCCATTCTTACCAAAGGATTGTAGAAGGATATATTGTTTTACAAAACCTGTAAAATAAAAAGATTTGAAGTAAATGATTTTAAAATAAATACCATAATTATTATATTCTGTTTGTATTATGATATATTTATATAGTATATAATAAAGATTTTTATTTACTTATTGCATATATTTTGAATATTTTATATTATTTATTATCTACACAGCCACTGTTATGTTTTGATACTTTCCTTAGTTTAGGGAGTTGCCTGAGAGAGATCGCTTTAAGGGATAAGGCCGCCCTTTGTTCAATATTTATTGTATCTAGTTTTAAGAACGTAATTTTAATTTTAGTGAACAATAAAGTGTTTTCATTCATTCATTCATAATTAAAGAAAAAATGAACTGCTTATAAAAAATAAAAATAACAGCCTATATTTATATATATATATATATATATATATATATATATATATATATATATATATATATATATATATATATATATATTTATATATATATATCTCCCTTGGTAAGAATGACTCGATATTACAATGAAGTATCAAAAAACAACTCTACTTTAGATATTTTTAAGTCAAATTTCAAAAATTCCGCCTAAGTTTGAAAGATATCCTCCATTAAATTTAAATTAGAGTAAACAGTACTTTCTTATGTCGTATTATATTTTATAGGTACATTTCTCTAAATACTCTTAGTACTACAATTACATGTTCGTAAGATTATTTTTAATCAATGGAATAGAATAGATAACACTTTGTTGCTCACTAAATACACAATTTCGAAAACGCACAATTAAAATATTGTCATGGTAGAAACAATAGGTGGCCTTATCGGTTAAAGCAATCTCTTCCAGGCAACCCAACTTAAGGAATAATTAAACCTAATCTGGCGATGTAGGTGATGTAGATTATTAGGTAGATCTTAAACAAACACACTTAAACTACATATTTTATAAATTAAATACGTACAAACTTATTTACAAGATATATATATATTTATTTATTTATTACTCTATAGTATTATTACAACATAGTCTCCGAAAAACATAAATTCCACGTACAGATCTGCAAAAGCACATTTTATTACCTGTTGGCATTTGAACTAATTGTATTCCTTTTATGATCGTCTTCTTTTGTTCAATCATTTATTAGCATACGTTTCCAGTTATTGTGGAGAACGGCCTAATGTCCTATTGTGCTCGTTTACGGCCACTCAGGAGCATCATTAGCCATGTGTTGCGGATTATAAGTACAAGCTAATTCTAGGAAATTATATCGACGTTGCCGGGGTACATTTGCATTTGTGAAGTATAAAACGATGGCCTGATTGAGAGATTGGGTCAGTTGAGCTACAACTACGATCTAGGCGTGAGTTGTGTACATTCGGGAATCTAATATTGACGGACTGCGCGTTTTATTGAATTACGACCTTCTGCATTATGTTTGGATTTGTTGCGTTCGGTTATATTTGTACCTGTGTTATACGTGTTTGTATAATTCTAATAAACTCTATAATAAGTTCTAATGGCATTTTAATTCGAGTGCCACAAACTCGTAACAGTATAAAAAATAGAATTATTAATGTTAATTTTGTTTGTGTACAGAATTTTAAGTTACAATCTAGGTCTATATTATATTACTTTAAAGCTCGGTTTAATTTACGATTTGTATTTTGTTGTGTATACCAATACATGAAAAAAAGTGAAACAAACAAAATCACAAATAGATACTTTAATTTTATCTACTAGGATAGATATCTTACAAACGGTAATTACAAGAAGTAAGCACATCACTGGCTTAATGACGCCCAATGCTATATAAAAGGTAAGCTTAAACTATAAATCTAACCGAGGCACTTGATTGAGCAATCGTACCGCGCTTTTAGGATCGTCACAGTCAATTACAGTGGTGGAATACTCAAAATTTGTTTTAGGAAAACATCAATAGTGTTCTGTAAGTATTATGACATATTTACATTCAGCCTCTGCTACTGCTCGCATGTAGTAATAAAGTAATAACAGCCCATAAATGTCCCACTGCTGGGCTCGGGCCTCCCTCTATAGGGGGGAACGGACAGTACACCCGCCACGCTTGTCCAAGGCGGCTTGGCAGGTTTGGCACATCGGTTATCTCGATGTGCAGGTTGCATCACGATGTTTTGCTTCACCGTTATTAGCACGTGGTAATTGTAACAATAATTAGGTCAGAAAATTGCCTAAGTCGTGCATGCGTTCTGGCCAAGATCGAACCCGCGCCTTTTGAGTCTGGGACGCGTGCGCTAGCCATTACGCTACCACTACTCGCATAGTCAAAGATAATTCTCGAAATATTTTATTTGACCACCAAATTCGCCAGAGAGACCTTAAATTATGTTGATTAGTACGCTATAACAAACAAATACGAATTTATTATTTCTGTCTTATTCGTCACTTCTGACCGTTGTTTTTTTTTTTGTTCGTTTTCTTTTATTTTTATTTATAACAATGTTCCTATACGCTACTAATTGTATAATTTTATAACGAATGTTTATTGTTTTTAATTTGCTTTGTGTTTCTAAGCCGTAGTATCACTTAGAAGTGCTTGCGGAAGATCAGCGCTGGTTGTGAAACTAGGATTATGTTGAGCAAGAGCCTTTTTAGGACACCACAATTCATTATTGCACATATTATCATGTAACACTTTTTGTATCTTGTTTTAAATAAATATTTTGTCTTTCTTTCAAATAGTAATTTATTTTATTTTGAAATTTAAAAGTGATAAGGTGTGTTACTTTAACAGCTGTTCTCTCATAGGTAAATAGTATTAGAATTTATTCTGAAGTAAGCGAATCGCTATTACCCTGTAGTGGAACACTTACAAGCCAATAGATGGCGTTGTGCAATAATTGAGGTCGAAACGTTTCCCGAAATGTACAAACAATATTTTTATTTTAATTTTTAACAATAACAGATGGACCTAGGCCTGCGAGGAACAACGATAGCCTCGCTGGAAGATCTTCCTTTGAGACGGAAGAGCATTCCATCTCGCTCCTCCACCCTATACGGGGCACTCTCTTCAACCCAATAAAAAATGTAACTTGTAAACAGTCTGGTGACATACTTTTTTATTTTTATTTATTGCCTGAAACAGGCGGACGGCCCACTTGTTGAAAGGTAGTTACCGTCGCCTATGGACGTATATACCGAGCAAGAATGTATTAAAACATTTATAATAAGTTGTTGTAATACTGATCCACACTGTGGCAGCGCTTTCTCAGCACTATTCGTGAACGGAACTTGTGTAATTACTTCACACTTCTGCGCCGCAATTATGTGGATTGTTGTTTTGTGAAGAAAATAGTTGTTTTCTTCTAAGTTTCTTTTGCAGCTGTACCTACTATATTTTTCTTTATATTGCAAATTACATATTATCACGCTTGATTCCCATTTTAGTATGTAATACAGAGGTAATAGACCTCCATTTGCTATGACTCTGATGAACAACTTTCTTTTCATCTACTTTCATTTACCTCTTCATACATGCATGCCTGCTTGAGTTGCTTTTTAGTGCCAACGTGTATTTTATATACAACATTTTTGATAAATATTGAAACATTGTCTGCTCTATTGTTTGTTGTATTATGTCATATTATTTTATTCAGCTTTAATTAATTTAGTTTCAACCAATTTTCATATATTATTATATATATAATTCTGTAATATTCTCCTTCAGTTTCGTATCTAATGGAAACACACTCATTTTCATTATTCAAATTTTACTAATTATATGGGTAGTTAGATGCATATTATTATATACCAAATTGTATTATTTTACAATATACTAGTAGGTTTTGAAATTGTACAATAGATAAACTTAAACAAAAAATATTTGGGCTCGTCCGGGATTTGAACCCGGGACCTCTCGCACCCTAAGCGAAAATCATACCCCTAGACCAACGAGCCATTTGATGGAACGCTTAAAAATATATAATACAAAAGAATGGCATACCTTTCACTTATTACATAAGATGCCAAAAGAAACTTCATGTCCATACAAATAGTTACAATCAGCGTAAAAAAATACAACACGAGCTGCTAAGTCATTATGGCATACATAACACATACAAACCGTGATAGCTTAGTGATTAGCACACAGGCGTCCCAAACTCCAAATGCGCGGGTTTGCATATTTTTACAATTTTTATCCGTGCAGAAACGGAGAAAGTATACAATTTCCTGCGGCCGGGCGGCCTGTCGTAAGAAGCGACAAAACAACCCACAGCCAGGTGGTAGGGTATTTGCCTGACTGGATAGCTACCAGCTCTGGTCTAAAGTATGCCGCCATAACAACCTTGAGTTGTGTTCCGGCATTAGTGACCAGGTTTCAATCTCATTTAAGAGAGCAGCAGCGCATTTGTATAAATCTAAAAAATGTAAAAAAATTCCATGTGCTGACGGTAAAGGGAAACATTGTAAAGCTCCAAACAAATGGGGGGCCCAAGCCCAGCAGTGAGAAGCTTATGGTCTGTTGTTATCATTTAATATATTAATTATGCACTATTTTTTCCTTAGAAGACGGTAACACATATACAACTGTTTTTGCAATCAATTATATTATATAATAATGTTTAAATGTATTATGACTGGATCCAATATCTTACTAATCGTTCATTTATCTTACTAGTAGTTTAAATCTATATTATAAAATTCTAAACATGCCGTGTCTGTACATTGAAGCTATTAAAAAAAATAACAACTGGACTGGACTTTAGAAACGATGGATAACACGATACAGTTTTTTTTTAGATTTCTTGTCTGTTTGTCTGTTTGTCTGTTTGTTTGGGATTCACGTAAAAACTATTAGGTCAAATTCGATGTGGTTTTCGCTGATCGACAGCAATATCTGAGAATTTAAATCTGCGCTACTTTTTATCCTGGAAATCGCGCGGAATTTTTTTCTGGGAATGATTTAAAATGGCCAGATTAAAAAAATACATCGAACCCATATAACATGACCGGTCGTATGACAGAATTATACAGGCTGGAAACTTTCAGTAGAGCAGTAAAGGGACGTACCTTAACCGTTGCAGCTACAAGGAAACGAAGAGACTAAATGGTCATAGTAAATCCTGAAATTTTGAACCCCATTCACAGATTTTAAAAAAATAGAGTTAGCAAGAAAATGGTCATTTTACACATTTTTTTAAAGCCAATCGATCCTGTTTCTGTACTGATCAAAAACTTCTAAGGGACCAAGCCAGCTTGGAGTATTTAAAAAAAAAGAAAATGTAAAAAAAATTACGCCTACATTTTATATAATGAAAATTAAAAAAATTAGATGTCAATCGATCCTGATTCTAATACTGATGGATACGGACGATCTGTCTTTGGAGTACGAAATGAATCAGAAATCGCCAGAATGGTTTCACATCTTTTTGACAAGTCCAACTTGGCTTTTTAATCAACGCTGTATATAAGTGTATGACCTTTTTGTTTGAGTGGTATTAGTTTGTCGCATGCTACATCGTTCTTCTACTACTTAATTTTTCAGTTACGGGTAGGGATTGCAATCCGGAATACCGAATCGGGTAATCCGGCGTATCCGGCATCAATATGCACTTACCGGATCCGATGACCGGATTCGGTGACAATCCGCAACGCGCGAAAAGATTGGCAAAATAATCACACGTTGTACGAATAGTACTTTAAACGCGTGGTGTTTGTGCGTGCAAGTCGTTTGACGCTGATAATGCATTTACTATGCCAAAGAAAAAAGACAAGCGACTAGAAATGAAGAATTTTTTGGAAAGAATTAACCAAGATAATAGCTCTAACGATAATGTGGAACTCGTAGAAGAACAAGACTTGACATTACAGTCAGAATTACACTTACTGATCCAGCAAGAAGTAGCGTCTTATACAATGCAAACTGTAAAAAGAAGATTTTTGATAAAATACTAGAGAAGGAAATGACAGCATTTGAAAGCGAAGGAGTTCGAGGAGAATACTTGTCTGCTATTCATCATTATTTACTGACAATTAGGCCGATAAGTGTAGAAGCTGAGAGAGCCTTCTCGGCCGCAGGGTATATTTGTAGCTCTATTAGAAGTCGATTGGCAGATGAGACAATCAACAAAATTTGTTTCCTAAGATCTTTTTTTCCAACCAAAAATTGATTGTTTGTTTAAAAACTAAAAAGTATAAATATTATAAATATTAATTATTGTGATTGTGGTGCTATTCGTTTGATAGATTCGGTAGTCTGTCATATATAAGAATAAAACTGAGTAGAATTCTAAAATAAGTAGCTAATGATTGATATTATTGTGATCGCAGTTAAGATTAATTATTATGTTATGTTTAATCTTATAATTTTGATTTATAATATTGATTTCTACTTTATCTTTAAAATCTAAGAATATTGAACCACAAGTTACATTACATTTAAGATAAACTGTTTTTCAATTGAGATTTTAATTTGACTTTTTATAATAATTTGTGATTTTATTTGTTTTGATACTAAGAATTTAATTGATTTTTCTTTTTAAAATTAGTCGTAATAAAGTTGATTTCGTATATGTATCGTTTTATTTTTTACACTTAATTAACGCCCATATTGGAACGAAAAAAGAAAGTTAAGTTATCCAGGTCAAATCAATCCTGCCGGATTGCAATCCCCAGTTACGGGTTTACTGTCAGAGATTCTTTTACATAATACATTCGTTTCTCACCTTATAATAAAATATTTTATTAATATTATAAAACAATGTGTAGGCACGGTGTCCATTTATCTTAGCGATTAGCTTTTATTGTCCGGTAGAGCTGCTCCATTATAAATCATGGTAAAACTGTTATCTGGCAATATCCCACATTATTTATTGCCTACCAAATGTTGTTTTATCTTTTAGATATAATGTTTTATTGTAGTCTAACTGCTTAAGATAGAGGTTTCATGAATCCACTAGCAGAAATACTAGGTCAATCTTTATGCATTTGTTCAACGTCGTTATCTATACTACATATTGGCTGTTCGGGGTAATCTGTGGTACTACTGATCCGATTTTGAAAATTCTTTCACCAGTAGAAAGCTACATTATTCCATAGTGACATAGGCTTGATAGTAATTAATAAATAAAAAAATAAAATAAAAAATTACGCCCAGCGAAGTGGGCACGGGAACGTCTGTCAAATATGTTACAGCAATAATGTTCCAGGAAAGAATTGCGCACATTCTCGTAAGAGGCGCTGTGAGTGCTTATTCGTGCGTGCATGCGTGTCTGCGTGTGTGCATGTGTATTTTCTAATGACGCCCAGCGAAGTGGACATGAGTCGGCTAGTCTTTGATATAAAAAAATCCTGGTAGTTTAATAGCTTATGCAGCCATATCTCAGAATAGACTAGAATTCCTTATATAGTATGAGATATAAATAATATAGAGTACAACTCCCGAAAATACAGGATATGTAAAACCTAGGCATATATCTCATATATAGGTATATATATATATATATATATATATATATATATATATATATATATATATGAAAAATGTATTTTTTGGCAAATAGAACACATAAAACCAGATTTGTAATATATGTAAGTATACAAAATTGAAAACATACATTTAAGTTTTGTAATAAAAAACAAAATATAAATAAAGTATAACACCCTACCAACCCTATCCAACTATTTTATCCAATCCAACAACCAAACCTACCCAAAATCATCTTCCTACCTAATCTCCAACCCTCTTTTTTTTATACAGGCTAAATCCGTTTGAGGACCGTGAGCCGCGCGAGGGGAAAAGGTCGCGGCCCGTGTGTGGGATTCGCCAGGTCGGGGTGGCACTAGCACCCCACGTGTGAGATGCTATTGTCAGGCCGCGGACAGGGATACCCACTAAAACCCCCATCCGATCCCAAGCGTTCTTTGTCCGGGCTGTGGGTTCGCTTGCGCATTTACCACCAGCCCGGACGGACGGCGGCCGGCCCCTTTGCGGGCTGCCTCACCATTTTTAGCCGGAGATCTGGGTCCCTCCGGCTTCTCGATCTCACCACGAGGTGAGAGGGGGCGCGCGGATCGGGGCGCGTCCCTCCTCTCCGGCCTTTATGTGCGGGCGGGTCCGGTTTCCCCGCCATAGCCTATGGCGGCTGGAGGTCGTCCACACCGACCCTCCGACGCCGCCGCCGGCTCTAGCGGGAGGGGAGCGAGACAGACTGCTCCCTCTCCCGCTCTGCCGCCTCCTTCGCGGACATGACGGTCTTGCAGAAGGAGGCGGCTGCGTCTCACGCGTCGACACTCCCGACCATGGCCTTCACTACGGTCGGGAGGGACAAATCCGCCCCGATAGACGCGACGAGATCGCGGCGCTGCTTGTCCCAGACTGGGCACACCTGGAGGGTGTGCAGCGCCGTGCCTTCGTCGCCGCTGACGCAGTGGTCGCACCGTGACGTCTGTTCATGCCTTATTTGACACAGGTACCACCCGAAGCATCCGTGCCCAAAGAGAACTCCGTCAGGCGGAACGTCAGGGTGCCGTGGCACCTCCTAATCCTAAACCCAAGCCAACTCAAATAAATACATCCCAATAGTATAAAATAATTTGCCCAGGAATACATAGACAAAAATGAAAATTTTTGAGAGTAAATTAAATAAACAGATAAAAAGAAAAGAAATTAAGAAACTCTGTTAAGACAGAGGTTCTTAATTTCTTTTCTTTTTATCTGTTGAATATGAATCTGTTTTGTTGTTGTCTTTTTATCTCCCATGATAGAGGAGAAGGCGCGCTAAAAAAATAGACTAGAATAGAATATACTATAATGCAAAACATTAGATACAGTTAATGAAGTTTAAGTACAAATATCAAATAGGCAGTCTTATCACTGTAAGCAATTTATTCCAGGCGACCTTAGGATGGATTAGAAAAGCTTGTGGAACATGTGGATTTTTCAATACAAGTAGGATATAGAATCACTAGAGAAAATATGTATTTTTAAGTGTAAAGTAAAATATACGATAAACGAGAACAAAAATGTACATATGTAGATATATGTATCTAAGATATAAAGAGAACTAGTGGTCGCCCGTGCTCGAAATTCGACCATAATAATTAATTTCAAAGACTATACTTCTATAATCACAGATTTCGCCAAAGCAACAATAAACAAAAGAGTATATATGCGTGTGTGTCAAATACATGGTAGTGTGTGTAATGTTTTTTTATTCATTTCATGTATTTTTTATGCATAATTTAAAAAAAACTTAGCATTCGTCGTTTCTTCTCTATATAAACTATAGGTGTGCGAAATTTCATACTCCTCCGTCCGCGCAATTTTCGTAAAAAAGCGTACAAAGTTTTTGCTTCACGTATTCATATAAAGATAATCAAAGTATAATCGTATATCTTATCTTATACATAAATAAAAATGTATCTACGCGCATAACTTGACATCGAATTTACCGATTTTGATGACATTTTTGTGTGTTGGAAAACCGGATGGTTGGTATCGTGTCATAACTGGAATCGTTAGGTGGCGCTGGGATCGGGTTCTAGGATCCTCCTAATCTTCTGAACCGATTTTGATTTTTGAAACACTAGAATTGGATCTAAGTTTTTTATTTTTTCATGCCAGGACAGCGTCTGCCAGGATCGCTAGTAGTCACATAAATATTAGATACATAAGGATTTATGTAATAATTATGTCATTATGTCATCCGTGCAGGAACGGAGAAAGAATACAATTTCCTGCGACCAGGCGGCCTGTCGTAAGAGGTGACAAAACAACCCACAGCCAGATGGTAAGGTATTTGCACGACTGGATGGCGACCACCTCTGGTCTAGAGTATGCCAGCATAACAACCTTGTGTTGTGTTCCGGCGTTAGTGACCAGGTTCCAGTCTCCTTTAAGAGAGCAGCAGCGCGTTTGTAGCACCTTTGGTGTTGCAAATTTCCATAGGCGATGGTAACCGCTTTCCATCAAGTGGGCCGTCTGCCTGTCTGCTGAACTGCTGCAATAAAAAAAATCCTTCTTTGTCATGTCTCATTTTTTTATTGTTGTAATACAACAGACTGGCTGACGGCCCATATGATGGAAAGTGGTTACTGGCGTCTATATACACTTAGCAATACCAAAAGTGCTGCCGGACTCGAGGGGAGGACTGAAACCTGGCCTCTAAAGCCGGTACACAAATCCAGGTTGTTATGGCGGCATACTCTTAGGGCAGGGGTGGTAGCCATCCAGACAGACAAATGCCCTGGACGTGGGTTGTTTGTCTCCTCTTATCGACAGGCGGTTCAGAATGGAATTAATATTATTTATCTACTTCAATGCCACGAGTTCGAATCCCGAGTTTGATTCTTTTTAGTGACTTTGCAACTTATGTGTTCGTGTACAAACGGATGGACGAGCCCAAAAACTTTTTTGTACTATGTATTGTACAAAAAAAATTTTTGGGCTCGTCCGGGATTTGAACCCGGGACCTCTCGCACCCTAAGCGAAAATCATACCCCTAGACCAACGAGCCAGCTGATTGCTAAACCAAAAAATGTAATAAACTGTTATCAATGCGTGAAACAACGATTTTAGTGAAAGGTGACCTAGATTATGCCGAATACGTGTTTTGCTTTGAAATTGCAAATCAAAGATTATTTATATAAATGCATGCCCACTATTTCGCGTGCGTTGTCTTAACTTGTATATAATTTAGGAAATTATATTAAATATATACCATTACATGAATGCTAGTGCCTGCCCACGAATTAATTTGCATTTGTCCTGAAAATTCATAATATGGACACAACTTTGAACAAAGTCGACCGGCCTTCGGCCTTGCTTACACGTCAGTGACGCGTGTTATTCACCTCACCGGACACCATGACTTATCTTTATATTTTTACAGTTTGTACAATATTTATGTGGTATGTACTAATTACAGCCTATGTGTTATTCTAGTGTATATAAGTTACTGAAGTTTCATCGAAGTTTATTCATTAGTTTTTGAGTGAATGACCATCCTCAGAAACTTTGTTGTTTATAATATTAATAGCATGTTTTCATTAACCATCAGTATGTAATAGATTATATGAAAATCCCTTAATAAATGCAAATAAATTTGTGCCGTTTGGTTTTTTTTTTTGAGAATACCTACACTTGATTTATTGAATAAGTAATGTGTTTGACTTTAATAAAAACTAGGTCGTATTTATATGGTAAGATTTATATTGTCAGGTATTTGATAAAATTGCTAAAATGTGAACACGGTGTTGTTAGTTATAAACGTTATAAAAGAGGCGAAATCACCGAACACGGATCATTCGGTGTTCGTCAGTCGAACAGGGCGAAGTTATGTCGAATGTTATCAAATAGTAATTGTGACTGCTAGTATTGGAGAAGGGTACAAACGTTGAGAATATAAGATTCTTGTTATTTTTAGTTATAAACAGTTTTTATCATCTCAGTGGATCGCCATACATAATCGAAAAATAAAAAATGTACGGAAACTAGCGCCATCGAGTGGTCCAGGAACATCAAAAATTATAATTAGTATCCATTTAGTCCACTTAATTTCACCTAAGATGGCGCTGTGCAATATCGTTGAATAAATACATCGCGCTGACGAGATCTTACGAGTATAAATGCAAGCACAAGTTATGCTCATATTTGGTGAGTCTCGCACACTTTGGCATGAAGTTTTATTTGAGTAAACCATTTTATACTTTTGGCATAAATTATAGTGTTATATCTTACATAAATAACTTTTGAAACTATTTTATTCTGTCTTTCCATTTATTCCAATTAAGAACAAGTTATAACTTATTAGTACCATCTAGTAGAATTTATAGAATTATCGGTTGTAGAATGTAGCGTCATCTATCGGATAGGGTAAATGATATTTTATTCCAGAGAGGCTCATCTATTTTATATATAGTGCATTGTCTATGGTTGTCTTGGTTCATAAAATAAATAATGTAATTAACACTTTTGTTGTTTTACTTGGTTTTAATAGAAATATCTAACTTACAGTCAGATATCCTTGAAATATCCTTTGATGTTGTGAAATTAATAAAATACCTGGTCAATATATATAAAACATTAATTATGTGTGTATATTTAACTATCCAATACATCCAAAATTCTAACGCATGCATCAGTTATAACCATATTCACGTCGGCCCGGGTAAATGCTGTCAACATCACACTATTGAGGAATAAGTGGCTTATACAGCGCTCGGGGCGCTACGGGTCGTTATCTATAATATTGTTACGAGCTACAGGACTCGAATTAAAAATGCCGTTGGAACTACTATAGAATTTATTAGAACTGTACAAAAACGTATAAAACAAATACAAATAAAACTGAATGCAACCAGTTCACACTGCACGATTCAATGCAATTAGACACGCGCAAAGTCCGTCGTCTATATCGCTAATCAAGAGTACTACAAACGTCTTACTCGTCTTGTAGTCGTCGCTTGAGTGCCCCACCCACCCCTCCATTCGGGCATTGTTTTAAACTAACGATACAGTACAAAAAAAATCGGCTGCGCGCACTCAGTTTCCGAGAAATAGTAATTTTTAAGCACACCTGGTTATCTATTCCTGCGAACGGCCAACAAAATCAAAAACAATAACAATAGGCTTGTGTCTAATTGCAAATTTTAAATGCGAAGTAATAAAAAGAACTCTGAATGCGGGAGGGGCAATAAACAAGGTGCGTAGCATTTCTTTGTCGGTATGTGACAATAGGTATGCAGGTGGTCCAACTTGTAACAATATTATAAAATTTTAAAAATGCCGTGTCTGTATATTGAAGCTATTTAATTGGGCGATGGAGCGATGGAGAACACGAGGCTTTTTTTTTAGATTTCTTGTCTGTTTGTCGATTTGTTCGGAATTCACGTAAAAACTACGGGGCCGATTTCGATGCGGTTTTCACTGATCGACAGCAAATCTTTAGACTTAAAATCTGCGCTACTTTTTATCCTGGAATTTCTGCGAGAATTTCAAAGCAAGCGTGGATAAAGTCGCGGGAATATCCTAGTACCTATATACAATTCGTTACATATCGTCGGCCCCATGTGACGGTACGTTCGTGTATCATAAAATTGATTTATTCGAGGGGCTCCCATGGGTTATCTGATCGCGCTTCCGATTCCTGATTCGCCCTGTTTAATTATACACACGCCGACCTACATTTTGTTTCAATCATTATATATTGATTTTATTACAAGACTGGGGGCTTACTGTTAGGATAGTAGCTCGTGGTTGGGTCCTTTTGTAAGTGAAACACACTTTTTGCAGCTAAAGGCTTCTAAATACGGACTTCTTGCCGCGGCAATGGGCAAATCGACTCTCTCAATACATTGAAAAATATTTTTCACTAGCGCCCGCGACTTCGTCCGCTTGGTGCGGTTTTTTAACTATCCCACGGGAAGTCTTTAATGTTTCGGGTATAAAAAGTATTCTAAATGTTGACCAGGGATATAAATTACCACCATACAAAATTTCATTTAAATCGGTCCAGTCGTTTCGGAGATTAGTCGGTACAAACAGACAGACAAAGAGAGAAACAAAAAATTTGAAAAAATTCTAAATTAGTTCTATTTCACTTCTTACATCCCCCGACTAGGTTTTTAACATTTTTTTTCGTTGTAAAGAAGTTCGACCTCTACAATTTTATTATATGTATATAGATTTCTCATACTCTGTACACTTGGAGTTGCCTGATCACAGGGATGAAAACAGTACATTCGACTCATGTCCCATTATTTACAGCCACCGTTAAATCGCGGCAGAAATTATAATAAAAATATATCAACAATTTTGTAACATCATTTTATATGTATAAATTACTTTTCAATAAATTATTAACTGATTTAGATAAATTTGAGCTAAATATAAAATACTAGCTGTGCCCTGAATAAATAAAATTTAGAACCCGATTGCAGCGCCACCTACCGATCCAATTGTGAATCTAAACCATTCTCGAATCCACTTGAACACATACAATTTTTTTATCGAAATCGGTCCAGCCGTTTAGGAGTTCAGTCACATAAACAGTGACAAAAAAATACTGACTGGTAGAATACCACAGAAAAAGAAATTTACTTGACGTTTCACATGTGACGTATTAACCCAGATAAGCCTGAAACTAAAATTTTCTGAAAATTTTGAAAAAAGTTACATTATTTAGTTTATTAGATCTTATGCAACATAAAAAAAATTATGAAAAAAAAATTAAGTGTAAGGCTTTCAGGGAAACAGCCGTCCTATATGTAGGACAGTAGGATAATAAGAGGAAATAAAAGACCATTTATGACAAAACAGAATGTAATCAAAAAGTGTAGTTTATTAGATAACTATTGATTATATTACCCATTGTTATATGTAATTTACTAGATTAACACTATTTATGAATGATATGTTTCAAAACACTTGACACACACTCCAACATCACATTTCTTGCAACGTGTTGCACATAGTTGTAGCACCTTGGTATGGTTCCATCCATAAAACATACCCTAACCGTGTAGCACCAACCCAAGCTTTGAACCCGTACCTAATAGGTTTACCTTTTATGTGCTGTTTGCAGCCATGTCTACCATAGTAGGGGATCATGGCCTCATCTACACTGTAATGCTCTTCAAGAGGAGAAAACTCCAAGAACTTTTTATTTAGAAGTGTAACTAGGGGGCGTACTTTTGTGTATTTGTCTTGCAAATCCAGATTATCATTGACATGAAGGTGGCGAAAAATAAAGTCAAATCTATCCCTAGTCATAGGCGAGCTGATCAATTCATTCTTTGTATCAGGGAGTTTTCCCAATACATTCTTCTACGGGGAGCCATGAATAACCACTAACCAACAATATGCCGATGAAACATTTCATATCTTCAGTGGTTATGTCTCCAGGCAAATTCTTTTTGACAGCATATTTATTGCTCTCTGACACCAACAACGAAATAACATCTTCATCTAAGAAGTTTTCAAACCACTCAATTGGGCGCTTATCTTGGCAAGCGCCTTGAACATCTGGCCAATTCACGGGATTTTTGCCAAGTCCTGTTTTCTCCATGCGTAGGTACGCCTACGTTTAGTTCGACCTGTAGAATCAGAAGGTTCTTCTTCTGTATCACTCACCATAATCTGCCCTTGAATCATTACTTCAGCCGGTTGAAGCAGAATGTTTCGTGGCAAATTATTCAAAGTTACATTATCTTCTTCACCCGAATCTTCGTCAGTGAGACAGTCAGGATCAACAGGAGGAGGTAGAATACATATCAGTCGTTCTCTATAATCTTCTTCATTATCAGAAACATTTTCTAAAGCATCTAAAATTTCATGCGCAGCTAACGGTCTGTAAAGAAAAAGTTGTATTATTGTACTAAAATCATGTATATTATCCTACTGTCCTATACATAGTACGCTAGTATTTGTAACAAGTTATACGTAATTTATTTATATTATTTTGCTAGAATATTTATTTAGTACAAAAGTTAAGGTTATCAACTAGATATTAACACAGAAAAAAACAACTCACGAGTAAAATATAACTTTTTATACATACCTGTCATTTGCCATGTCTGCAACGCACTTTTATTACACACTTATAAGGTAAAAACTGTTTAAATAACTGTCTTTTTATTTTTTCTAATAAAGCTGACACGTTTCTTACTGCAAATCATAAGACTAAATAATCTTAGATAAAGAGGGTATTCTGATATTTTTTTTTATTTCTACTGTCCTAAATATAGGACAGTAGGCTTATCTGGGTTAAATGAGTTCATCAGATTTAGATATGGATTTAACGCCTGTTTTCATTAGAGAAGTAGTTGTTTGTTTAACTATTCAGTTTTTATTTACCTTCCCCATATTCGAAATGAATAACAGAGTGTTAACCTCGGGTGAAAGGCCTATTTAGGCACTTGTTCAAGTGCCTAAATATTAGCATCGCAAACCATCTCATGCCTAAATAGGTCAATAAGTAAATATGCTGATTATACATTTACATAACATCACGAACATAGAAACGATTCTGAGATAGTAATGGTCTTATTCATAGTGAGCTACAGTAAGTTTTTAGGCTTGTTTAAGGACCTTAAAGAAGCCTACACACTTGCAGATAAATTAGCTTCGAGACGTTTTCGCGTTTGTAGTAGTGTACTGTCAGCATGTAAATAAATAAACTAATACTTTTTATATATTTTTATAGGCAGGTATTTAATATGAAACTAATATTAAAATAATAAATATTAATATTAAACATAATTTTTAATACTAAATTTCAAGTTTAGAAGTCCTGTAAATATACAAATACTACTGCAAACGCAAAAGCGTCTCGAAGCTAATTGACCTGTACTCGTAACTCAATATGAATAAGACCGTTAATCGTTAGAATCGTAATCTAATTTATAATCGAGTCAACATCGACTCCCTCTTTGACTGATCAAACTAAGGTTTTGAAATTGTTTCAGGTCAATTAACGCTATGTTTCTATTCCTTACTAACCATTATTTTACTTTACCACTGAAAATAAAAATATATGTTTATTTAGAATTACATAAATACAATATAAACATTGGTATACATTTTTTACAAGTATTTAGACCATACTATATTAAACCTAAAAATGAAACTACTACATACATATTTACACACTTCATCTTTTTATGATAACTCTTTTACAGTACAGGCTGTCAAACTTTGGAATGCGCTGCCTGTTACTGTCAGAGGCTAAAATATTGCCTACGCTTAAGAACACACTTAGAAAACACCACTTTTTCTTAAATAATTATACCTAATTCTCATATTATAGACTAAATTTATATATATATATATATGTGTGTCGGAGAAGTATTGTCCTCGTGACATCGTCATTAGTGGTTGCGAGTTTAATGGCCGTCATCAGGGTAAAATGCGAGCACAAAACACAATGGTCGCGGTTTATACACTTTTAATTTAGATTTAAACAGTATTTTGTCACAGTTAAGATCGAGCAGCTGGTTCAGGACACCGATCTTACGTTAACCCTTTCCTTTTAAATTCTCAACGATCCAACTCGATCTGTTGCTATCGCTCCACTGTGTCACAAAAACTCGTCCGCATCCCTTAAGTACAGATGGCGCCTCGACCCCTCTCGAGGCACGTGCTCTGCTCTGATTGATCGCTTGTTAAATTACAATATTCATAAATTTCATTAGGTTAGGGCGATTTTTAAGTTATAGAAAGATTTAACAAATCAACATAAAATTAAATTAAGAATTTTAAAAGTAATTGAAATGTAAACAAATAATATTGTGCGTTATACATGCAAACAACAATCAACCCGACTCATAGCTTCCTCCGACATATATATATATATATATATATATATATATATATAATCGGCAGACAAACACACATATTGTATGTCCCTAAATTAAGCAATTTACGCTTGTGTTATGGATAATATACAACGTACCACTCTGGGGCCGATCCCAGACACCGAGAAGATAGTAAATAACGAAGAAAATACGTTTCCGAAATTAACTATACCAGGAATCGAACCCGGAGCCTCTGCGTTGCAGTGAGGTAGGCCGGCAACGGCTTAGCCCGCTCAACCACAGAGGCCGACATATATACATATATATATATATATATATATATATATATATATATGTAAATGAAGAGTACCTTCAGTCGATTTGAATTTGGTGTGCATTATCATAGTATACTATACGTCAAATGCCAATGTAATGTCACTTGTATATCACACTTGTCAGAGATTTTGTCAGTTAGAACAATAGAACAAATTAAGTGCTATTTTAAATTCCTAAACGTACTAGATCAATTGAAATTGTGAAGTAATTAGCTTTAAAATTAAATGTTGTTTCTCTTTTCAGGTGAGTTGCGTAATTATAAATTTACATACAAAAACAGTGTATAGCGTATTGTATTTAATAATAAAAGTTCATATATATATATATATATATATATATATATATATATATATATATATATATATATATATATATATATGTGTGTATTTAATTTATAAAATATGTAGTTTAAGTATGTTTAAGTTCCAATGTTCTAATAATATGCACCAGGTGGTGCAGATTGAGATTAAGTAATAAATTATTCCTTAAGTTAGGTTACCTGGAAGAGATTGCTTTAAGCGATAAGGCCGCCTATTGTTTCTACCATGACAACATTGTAATTGTACATTTTTGAAATTGTATATTTGCTGAGCAATAAAATTTTATCTGTTTACAAATAAAAAATCGATTCCAGGTGACTGTCGATGGGAAGCTTTCCCAAAATGCTGGCCGCATTTCTACGCTTTATGGCAATGTTAACGTGTCCAAAGTATAAGCCAGCCTTCGGGTCACGAGGGACTTCTTTCAATCCTATTGAAAGGTCTCGATAGAGTTGATAAGGCTGGCGTCCTCACGGCCCCAGAGTCTTAACCCCGAAAGCTACAAATATGTATGCACTTGTAGAAAATTTACCTTAATTGTATGGAGTTTATATTAAAATTTAACCAGTATTAAAGCTAATGGATTCCAGTATGGCTCTAACAGTCAGAAACATTAAAAAAATAATCACAATTGAATATAGCCTAACGCTCAGAAATGATGTAGCTGTCTACTGGTGTCTCAATAGTTCAAGATATTTCTTCCTACAAATAAACAAACTCACTTTAACTCTTTATAATATTAGTGTAGATAACCATTGTTTATTACAATTTTATTTACTTTATATTAACTTAAAATTTTCGCTTGTCCATTTTCAATTATGCTGTACAATATTTATTACCGATATCTAAATTACAGACTCGTATATATGTATATACACTTACACAAATAAGTATGTATATATATGCACCAAACCTAATGAAAATTCGTTCAAACGTTCAAATGTACTTCACAATAAAGGCGTCTGCCCACTACACCGGATCATACAATGACCGTGCTATGAACATATCAGGCACGGTAAAAAATATGATATGGTCTACTATGCTCACTAGAACGTATCAATAGCGGGTTTATTGTCCATAGCATCCGGGCAGTATCCACGTATCATAGGTGTATCATCCGCGTGTCATATCCAATTGCTTTTCGTTCTCTCATTTGTAGTAGTATAACCCGGATGCTCCGCGTATCGCCGCCTGCGCGCACTGGTTTGACAACGTCGCGTGCGATGCACGGAACGAAGCGCCACCAACAAAATATTTTCTCCGACAGTTGTTGACGTTCCGTACCTTTTTTAACAAAAAGAAATCCAATTGAAGACCATAGGCCGCGACAAGCGCAGAAGCTTGGAGGGATAATACGCAGCCCATGTGTGGGATTTGATACATCATGGGTGGCATTATCACCCCTAGATAGAACTTAATATAACATTGCCACTCCCCAGTTAGGGATATCCACTAATACCCCTGGCTGTTCCGTCCTGGGCCTTATGCCAGGGCTACGGGAAAGTGGTAACTGTCCCAACTCCGCGTGCCCTGGCAGACGGGGGCCTCGCAGGCCACAACCACTGCCGGACGACTACTTTTATCCGGAGCGGAGCAAGGAAGTCCGCTTACGCTCCCGTTCCGCCTCTTCCTTTGCAAGCATGACACGCTCGCAGAAGGAGAAGACGGTGTTCCATTCGAGTTTACGAACAACGGCCGGTAGCAAGGTGTCAAATTTGGTAAATGCGATGAGGTCTCGGCGTTGCTCTGTTCAAGCTGGACACTTTTAGAGTGTGTGCAGCGCCGTATCCTCGTCGCCTATTTCACAATGAGAGGATGGTCCGTGCCTGGTACGCGACGGTGTTGGTCGGTGACGAAATGGTCTAATGGGCATAGTCTAATACTCTTTTCAATACAAACAATATTTTCTTACCGGATACGTTCATACCACTGTCATGGTATGATCCGGTGTAGTGGACAGAGACCTTAAGGAACAAAGACATAAGGACTGTTTCTTTATCCCGCCCGAACAGATCTAAAAGTGCTAAATAAGTCAAGAAACAATACTTTAGAACATTTACGACCTGGAAGCGACGATCACGCAGACCTAACAAGCAATAGAACGGGAGATCTTAAAACATGCTACAACACGTAAAATAAACATGAAGGGGGTGCTCGTTCAACGGATTTCCTTTTTATAGTGATGCCTCTGCTATAAATACAGGAGTTTAATGCTCATTGGATCGCTTCTGCCGTACTTCTGACGGAGATGAACTCATGTGTTTGAGTTATAAGCGCACAGCGATTTTCTAACTGAAATTGTTTTTGTTGTATGGTTTGCGTTTAACCATGATATCACCTGATATACTCTAAGGACTAGATGAGGAACTCAGAGGACACGGATGAATGGCGCCGGCTAGAGAATCTAAGACGCTTACCTAGAAAGTACATATGTACACGAGACTTGAAGACATACAGATAATAGGTATCGGGAAAACAGATTGGCAGTGAGTTCCGCTATTGTGTGGTGCATATAAAAAAGATGGGTTCAAAGAGCTTTTTTCGTATAAGTGGAAGATCCGATGGTGGAAGGGAGACGGTGAGATCAGAATGAAAGCTCCAATTCACTCTTTCAAAGTGTATCCGATAAAAACACATAGGTAAGAAATTCTACATTATTGATTCCGCTAAAGAATACTAAATATTGCTATACAATTTATTAAATACTAATTTTATCCACGGCTTCGCTTGCGTAGATGTAGAAGTTGTCAATCAATTACAATTAAATAATTATACTACAATTATTTGTACAACGACCATCTAAAAGTTACTTTTCTGTACCTCAAGAATAGCTCATTTTTCTGAATAAAAAATACCTTGTCATCTTTTATGCACCTCTGACAACTTGTATGAAAAATTTCTTAACGATCTGTTTGTTGAGTGATTAAGGTGTGAAAGCGTTACAAAAAATTCACATACGCTATATTATTTAGTGAGTTTATATTAATATTAATTAAAGTCCATTTTGGGTGTGGTATTCGCTGACACCGATTACTAATAGATTTATACAATTTTGTAGGTTTAATTTTATTTATAGTATAGTTTAATTTATAATTGTTAAAATTAACTGTTTTGATTTCCCTCACTTTTCGTGATAATAAATTTAATTAAAGTTGATTAAATCTTATTTTGTATTGCGTGAGTTCAGTAAGTAAACAGTCAGACGGCGCTTCTGATAGATAGGGGTTACCATCGCCTACAGACATTTGTAACACCAGAGGTACTATCAATGTGCTGCCGCTTTCTAAAGGGAGACTGAAACCTGGCCACTAATGCCGGAATACAACTCAAGGTTGTTATGGTGGCAAGCTTCTAGACCAGGGTGGTAGTCATCCAGACGGGCAAATATTCTACCGCCTGGCTGTGGTTTGTTTTGTCTCCTCTTACGACAAGCCAGAATATTGTATTCTTTTGCCGTTCCTGCTGCCAAAATAATCTGAATAAATCTAATAAAAATGACTATTACTAAGACTGTTCTAGGACTAATATTAAGAAGATCTTTCCTACTGCATTTATTTTTTAAATTGTGTTAAAACATCGCTATGTTTTTACGAATTGGACCAATCCCCAAAGCAGTATCCCGTGCGATGGTTGCAAATGGAAATGACCGCCCCTATTTATAGTCTAGCGGCGCATCTCGTCGCTGCTTGGCTCTGCAAGATTCATGAGATGTCAGTTCTATTGCATCATTAGCTATGTTAATAAAGCTTTTTGTTAATTGCATGAATAAGAATAAATAAAGTGTCTAAAACACTTACTTGAGTTTATTTTCTAAAATCTATAAATAAGACTTAAAAATTCGATTATTTTTTGATAATCGTTTTACACCTATGTTGAAAATGTCAACCGCTTAGTGAAATTTGAATTTTCAAGTTGTCTCGAGAATTCCATACTTTGGCTTCAGTCAATTATGTACGATTTGAATTTGGGTTTAATAACTGAAATTCAAAAAGTAATTTGGCAAAACTGATTCAAAATTCCTTCTAGCCAGAACCGTAAAACACATTTTAAATCAACTACATGCATTGGATTATTTTATGCGTGGATTCTAAGTTTAAAAAACCTGGATATCCGTACACACGAAACGGGTCATGCTAATAGTATAATTTTCTTACCTGCAGTTGTTGTGTAAAATATTTGATATATAACAATAATAAATATAATAAACTATTAGATAGAGAAAGTAGATAGGCTAACCCAAAACTCATGTTTAAACACTATGTCCGCCTTTGGCTTCAGAAGTATATAACTTGCACATATCTTGAAACCAGTTCAATAAATCACTTTCATCGAATTCAGAAATTCTGAGGGCGGTCGCCATTTTAATATACATTTACAAACTCACTGCCAAACTCAAAAATCCATTATTTCTTGCATGTCTGTTTATTTAACACTGCAAATGAAATCCGACGACATAAAGGCGGCATCTTCGTGAAGTAAACCATATTTGGAGCCGACAGAGATAGATATACATACAAAAGAGAAGGAAACATGCATGCATCAAAAATACGTACTGAAGCATGAACAAGAGATAGAGGCTACCATGACTCAAAACCATTCTTCAGCAATATATAATAAACATTTCCTGCAATAGTCCTACACTGACCGGGGCTTGTCCTTGGGTGCATTACAGAGGTCATTAGGGATAAACGCCGGTCAGTGTCACGCCACATGTAAATTAAATTTGTCAAGGGGCCTCTACGTGTTGGCCTTCCCATGGCCCCACGCAAGCCCTTCAAAAGTCCGGGCTATTATTATGGCCCGTGGTCTTCAAAGACATACAATATAACAGTATATAATAAACCTGTTTTTGTGCAATTTACTATAAGTTACATTTCTTACCTTATAGTTCCTTTTATACTTAATTCGGAAAATTAAATCATGTGTACTTACTATATTTTTATCCTGAGAGCTAGTCAATTTTTACGATATACAAAAACAAGTGGGCTGTCTGCCTGTCTGCTGAACTCATGCAATAAAAAAAAACAGTCTTTGAACCAATGATGACGTACGAGAACCCTTATTTAGTTTAATAATCCCTTAGAGAGAGAGAGAGAGAGAGAAGAGATAAGAGAACCCTTATAGATTGAGATCCCAGTCACCTCAGACTTACGTGATTTTAGGAAAGATGAAATTTTCAGTATCGTTAGTTTAACATAAACTTAGAAAGGAATGGATACTCGCTAAGCTGAAAGCGGGGCCGTTTTTCAGGTAGCAGGTATCAAAGGTGGAAAAAAACCATGCTAACTTACGGTCAAAGTAGCAAGGCTAGTTTTTACATGTGTCATATATGATATTGTTATAAACGAAGATATACAGTTGCCAGACACTTCCTGTGGGCCATAACTTTTGACAGATACTTTAAAATAAAATGGGAAGTTACGTCATTTTAGGAAGGCCGAATTTTATATATATTATCAAGTATAATATTTTAAAATATTTTCCAATGAGCCAGACAAATCTGACGGGCCAAACATCTTCCCATGGTTATTTTCCACCTTTGATAGCTGCTGCTCCATTCCTTTCTAAGTTTATATAAAGCTACCGATCCCAAAAAAATCATCTTTCCTAAAATCACGTAAGTCTGGGGTGACTGGGATCTCTATCTATTAGTTAGTTTAGTAATTTAAAAACCCGTAGTTTAGTATCTATCAATGGTCGGTTCCCGTATATTACTATTTATTCACTTAATTTACTATCGGTTGAACTTTGACATTACTTGTAAGGAGTTTGTTACATTGTAAATGATAGTAAGGCAAATTAAATGTGAGTACGATTTTTTTTATTAATTAACTAATTTATTTATATATGTAATTGTGAATTCTATCACAAATATATAATATTATTTTGTTTAGCTTTTTATATTCGTATTATTTATTGTATTATATATTACACATTAAATTAGTATGATTAGTTTTAACGCATGTTATGGTCTCCAGTAATTGAAGGAGCACATTGATTTAAAATTTAAGGTTATGTATATTTTTACAATTGTGTTATGTGTATCCTTTGTTGGAGATTCTAATAATAAATAAATAAGATATAGGAATGGGCCAAAGATGCACATCACTAGTAATCTATCTATATATATAAAAAAAAAAATAATTATAGAAATGTATGTACGCACATAACTTGAGAACGACTTTACCGATTTTTATGATATTTTTTGTGTGTATTTGAGAGGGTCCCCGGATGGTTTAGATTCACAATTGGAACCTGTAGGTGGCGTTGGGATCGAGTCCTAGATTTTTATCTTTTCATGGCAGGACGACGTCTCCCGGGACCTCTAGTCTTCTTAATATATAAAATTCTTCGGTGCGTGTGTATGTGACCTAACTCTCCTAACCGGCTGGACCCATTTCGATGAAAATTTTTGTGTATGTTCAGGTGGATTCGAGAATAGTTTCGATTCACAATTAGATGCGGTATGTGGCGCTGCAATCGGGTTCTAATTTTTATTTCTTTAGGGCAGAACAACGTCTGCCGTGACAGCTAGTATAATATATTTGTGCAGGAATGGAGGTGCAGGAGGCAGCTGCGGCATGGTATTTGCCCGTCTGGATGCCTACCACCCCGGGTCTAGAGTATGCCATCATGACCTTGTGTTGTATTCCACCATTAGTGGCCAGGTTCCAGTCTCCCTTTAGAGAGCACATTGTTGTCACCCTTGGTGGTACAAATGTTCGTCTGCTGAATTCAAGCAATAAAAAAAGCAAGTCATTGTAAAACACAAGCAAAGACCTCTGCAGAATTAACGAAGCTATGTATTTTCATCTCTCCCCTGTCATTATGCTGGACCGCATAATAAGTTAGACATATTTAACTTATGCATACAAAGAAGTCTGCGATGTCTCTAATCTAAATCAGAGATGAGCTCCATAATGAAATGAGTCCTTGCAGTGTCATTGACCTTAGACATTTCAGCAATGCAGTTCCAAAACCTAGCAACTGACATTTTTTTTAATTGATGTTTTTTGCCTTTATTGTCTTACTATAGTCGACGCATTATGAACTGAGGCTTCGGGTCATAAATCATATTTATCTGTCTATCTCACTCGCACTTACAGGTCTTATGGAGAGGTGTAGTGATGTGCGTAAGAATTGTAGAGGTATCGACAACGGGATATGTACGATCGATATGCTAAATTATGTTAAATATAGGCATATAAAAACTGTATCAAGATGTGATAGCGCTCCGAATAAGCTTCATAAGTAACTTTAAAATGGTAACATAATAAGCCCTCTGAGTCTCACACTCAGAGGGCACAGGTTCGATTCTGGCTGGAACGCATGCACCACTTAGTCAGTTTTCTGATCTAATGTGCATATTGCTATGATTACCACGTGTTAACAATGGTGAAGGGAAACATCGTGATGCAACCTGCACATCAAGATAACCGATGTGTCAAACCTATCAAGCCACCTTGGACAAGCGTGGCGGGTATACTGTCCGTTCTCCCCTATAATAGGAGGCCAGAGCACAGCAGTGGGAGATTTATGGGCTGATATTATATTATTTATATATTAGGTTGGGGAAAAAGTTTCTTCGCATTTTATATAAAAATTCAAAAGGTTTTTTTATAAAGTTTATTTACATTTGACTAAAGTATGTAGGTGCCATTTTGTTGGATAACTGTTTGCCATCTTGTAGGTAGGGACGTGATCCCATTGCTATAAAAATTTTGGGGCTTCTGATCAAAAAATTGCGACAAGTGGTTTTGGCAGTCCTCTCGTGATGTTAACCTGACACTAGCTATGGAATTCTGCAGAGACCGAAACAGGTGAAAATCTGAAGGTGCAAGGTCAGGACTATACGGCGGACGCATTAAGACCTCCCGGCCAAACTCTCGTAATTTTTGCTGAGTGGCTAAAGATGTGTGAGGTCTAGCGTTATCATGTTGAAAACCACACCCCTTCTGTTGATTAATACCGGCCGCTTTCTCTCAACTTTTTGCTTTAATCTCATCAGTTGTTCGCAGTACAGTTCAGAATCGATGGTCCTGCCTAGCGGTAACAGCTCATAATGAATAATGCCCTTCCAATCCCACCATACACACAGCATCACCTTGTTGCGAGTTAACCTGGGTTTCGCCAGTCTGTGAAGCCTGACCGGCCTTTAACCACGATCTTTTTCGCACGTTCTTGTCTTACGTGATCCACTTTTCATCACCAGTTATCAGCTTCTTCAAAAATGGTTCGGTTTCATTACGTTATAATAAAGAATCACAAATGAGTACACGGTTCATTAGGTTTCTTTCAGTGAGCTCACGAGGCACCCAAATATCGAGCTTTTTTGTGTACCCAGCTTTTTTTAAATGCACCAAAACCGTTTTGTGGTCAATTCCCAGTTCTCCAGCCACATCGTAACTACTAATATGCCGATCTTGCTCCACTTTTTCAAAAATGGCATCAATTTTGTCCGTAACAGGGCGACCAGAGCGACGTGCATCTTTGATATCAAAATTTCCGGATTGAAAACGCTTAAATCAAATTTGCGCTACTCTCACAGATACTGCATTAGGTCCATAAACATCATACATTTTTTTCGCGGCTTGTGTTGCAATTTTACCTTTTTTGTAGTAAAATTTTAAAATGTATTGAATTTCTTCATTAGATTCACTCATTTTAACAATAAGAAAAACAAATGAAAATCACACATTTTCCTAATTTGAATTTGGAATTGTCTTCTTTAAAATTAAAACTTTTTAATGATACAAAACCAGCCAGATACTATTGGTATAGCCAAAGAGATCTTATTACAAGTTCACACATACTATATGCGAAAAGACTTTTTCCCCAATCTATTATGTTATTGAATTTCGTGGATTTTTTTGTGCTGACCAGGTTCCAGCCCTCTTCGAGGTCGGCAACATATTATACAAATACAAAATATGTTTATTAGGCCTTTTAAGAAAAAAAAAAGTACAATAGACAAGAATGAAACACATTTTAGAGGATAAAAACACTATACAAATCATTAAGCTGTCTCTGACTCTGAAACTAGGTATAATTTACCTCTATTTATGAGTCAATCAGGGGTTCCTCACGCCAGTTGCCATTGTTAAAATTAATGATTTGCACGTAGTGTTTATGTGGTCATGTTCATGTATAATTGTACATATATATATATTAGTATGTGTGTGTGTGACTATGTGTCTGTAGAGAAGGAAAGAAGAAAGTAGGATGACGTAAATAAAAATATTTTAACAAAAACATAACCGACTACAAACTAAAAAGCAAAAAATAAATATTTTCTACAACATTTTGAAGTCAGTGCCAAGTAAAATATAAAAAACAACAAGAAAATTGCAAAATACACCGACTTCAAGATGCTTGGGAAATAATGTTTTTTTTACTTTTTAACTTGAAGTTGGGTTTGGTTTTGTAAAAAAAAAAACACTTTTTTTTATATAAATAAGGCCGTAGAGTAAGACATATCCCTTCAAATTTCCACCAGAAAAACTCCATAAAGTCAACCTTACTTAACGCCATAAATAACTCAAGGCTTCATACATCAAGCTTTTATGTACAGCGATAAAATAATATAAAATGCGATCTGGCATCATATGGCTTTCCTCAGCCAAAGGTCAAGGCGGATGTGACACGAAAATGGCTGCGAAGGACATTTACGTCCCAGCTGACTGCTTAATGTATACTGTTTACCTGATACACAAAGGAGTCTTGAGTCAGCATTTTTTTAATAACTGTTAACAAGGTCACTTAGATTAGTGAAGTTAACATTATTTGTATAATGACAATACCTATCATATATTCATATATTCATCATCTTGAGCATAGACGTGAGGTGAATTAGGCCATATATGGTGCAGTGCTCACACCTACGGGCCGGGGCGCATAAAGCCAATATCTGTGTATGGACCAACGCCGGCAGGTGCTAAATGGTACACAAACATTGTCGTGCACTCTTTAAAAAAACAATCATACAAATCTGTTTTGATCACCTTTGTAGCCGCAGACGCCCGATCACCACGGCGGCCGAGCGCAAATGATCGGGAAGCGTGCCGCTTCTAGTCGGGGCCCCCGTGTTTCCCTCCGCGCATACCTCGCCTCACCTCACCGCGGCACGTGTAATCGCTCGAGTGCGCTTATTATTATTAAATGTTATATTTTGTTTAGCAGCTAAATATGTGCTGTAATATAAAATATTCCTGAACTGCAATTCAAACACACAACAGTGTTTCATTTCTACCTGAAGACCTCCAAACCTTTAATGTGAGCTATTTACGCAATAGAGTTTGTTTTTCATTATTGAGAGAGAGAGATAGCGCAATTATGTTCACGCTCAACACATTTCTGAAGACATGCGTTGAATCACGACATAAGAACGTAACAGGGCTAGCCACCATCTGTGCCCAAATTGGACCGAGGAGCAACGCATTCGAAAAAATAAAAGTCCAGCCAACTGCCATTTCAAGACGGAAGAATTGAGGTATATCCAAGAGTAATAATCGTATCCAGAGTGAACACTCTGCTAACGCTGAAAAAATAATGAACATTCAACTAAGAAATGAGGTAATTGTTTATAGAAGAAAGAAAGATAGACGAAAAAATTGTATTACTAATAGCGACACACACACAAAATAGTACTAACATAACAAAGTATAGATAAAATTATACAGAAATTGTATGCCGCAATTTGGAAATGAGGTTGGCACTCAGCATTTTGCTGTGCCGAATCGTAGTCCGACACAGCGCTGATTTCCAGTGCCCACCTACTAAATCACATATGGCATGCGACCCGTGCTAAACATAAAAAAACAAATAATTATAAAGAAACCTATAAGTGCCAAATATTAAAATATAAAGCACAAGAAACAGAACAATGTATGTTGTAATAATAAAAATGAAATAATGAGTATAATGAAAAAATGTATTCTAAGAAAAGAAAAAAAAGTGATGTATAATCACACTAAATATTTACAATTTATTTAACCATAATACTGATAATATATATATATATACACATATATATATATATATATATATATATATATATATATATATATATATATATTCAAATTCAAATTCAAATTCAATTTTTTTTTATTCAAAATAAGTTCCACTGGAGAACACTTTTTGAAGGTCATATAAATATATAAGTTAAAATTTAATTTTTCTTCCTATTCTATGTATACCGCTTCACAACGTGTTATTGCTGTTAAGGAGAAGAAGCGGCAAGAAACTCCCAACAACACGTCTAGCTAAATAATGTTTTTCTTTAAGTTTCTTATTCTATTTATATCTCAAGTTGTTTTTTTTTTAATAAGTTTTATACAGAAGTATGTTACAGAATTACTTTTTGAAGAATTAATGGAGTTGTAGCAAACAGTGCATACTCAATAAGACCAAGACACAATAAGAGGAAAGAAAAATATTATGAAAGTTATAATGATATGACGTACTAAAATGTTATGCTGCAATATATCTCCATAAATCCCTTACAAGCTTGGCAAGATAACATTAAACAAAATATAGTATAAAATGTTAGAGTGCGCTGCTATGTAAATGAATTTTTGTCATTTAAGTATTCTTCAATAGTGTAGTATCCCTTTTTTAGCAAGATACTTTTTAATTTGGTTTTGAATTTAGTGAAAGGCAGATCTAACATTTCACTCGGAATCTTATTGAAGAAGCGTATACCAACCCTCAAGAAAGAGGATAGTACTTTTTGTAATCTAAAAGATGGCAATATCAGTCTATTACAATGCCTGGTGTTGAAATTGTGAATATCCTTATACTGCTTGTAGGCACTCAAATTATTACGAATATAAATTATATTATTAAAGATATATTGGCAGGCGACCGTCATAATATTGATTTCCTTGAAGCATTCTCTAAGAGACTCCCGAGGGTCGAGGTTGTAAATTGATCTTACGGCTCTTTTTTGTAAAACAAATATGGTCTCTAAGTCAACAGCGTTGCCCCAAAGTAAAATACCATAGAACATGACACTATGAAAATAACTAAAATAAACTAGTTTAGCAGTCTCTTCGTCAGTGAACTGCCTAACTCTTCTGACCGCATATGCAGCAGAACTAAGTTTTCCTGAGAGACTAGATACATGAGCGCCCCAGTGGAGCTTCTGATCAAGGTTAATGCCTAAGAATACAGTTGAATCAACTAGATTAAGTCTAGTGTCGTTAAGAGAGATATTAATATCGTATTCTTTTACATTGGGCATAACAAACTTAACACATTTAGTTTTGCTCGGATTGAGTAATAAGTTATTTACAGTAAACCACTTAGATATTTGGGATAAGGCGTTGTTTACGTCGTCAAAGTTCAGTTTATTTCTATCAACTTTAAATATAAGTGATGTGTCATCAGCAAACAACACTACCTCACACATATCATTAATAAAATATGGCAAATCATTAATATATATCAAAAATAAGAAGGACCTAGAATAGAGCCCTGGGGCACACCCATAGATATGCCAGTCTCACAAGATTTGACATTGTTAATTTCAACGCTTTGGGATCTGTTATTTAAGTAAGACGATAATAGGTTGAGAGAATCGCCATGAATACCGTAATAATTGAGCTTTTTAGAGGGTCACGTGTTCAACGCAATCGAATGCCTTGGACAGGTCACAGAATACACCAATGGCATTCTGTGATCCTTTCCAAGCATCATAAATGTGTTTTAGGAGCTCAACACCTGCATCGGTAGTGGATCGACCTTTGGTGAACCCGAACTGTTTAGTATGAAATAATTTATTAATATTAAAATGTGAGAGCAGTTGATTCAAAATTATTTTTTCAAAGATCTTGCTTAAGGTTGGTAAAATAGAAATTGGCCTAAAGTTGGAGGGGTCGTTTTTGTTTTCACTTTTAAATATAGGGATAACTTTGCTAACTTTCATTAAGTCGGGAAATACCCCTTTATCTACACATCGATTAAATATTTCTACTAGTGATAGTGCAATAGTGTCTATTATGTCATTTAATACTTTTAAAGATATACCCCAAAAATCAGCTGTGTTTTTAATGTGTAATGATTTAAACGTTTTTACAATATCACTTGTATCTATATGATTAAATTTGAATGAAATATTACATTCATCAACACACTGTGTCATTAGCAGCTCAGCTTCCAGTGGTGATGATGACAAAGAGCTATTTGTTAAGGTTGGTATATCCCTAAAGTATTCATTAAATGTTTGTGCAATTTCAAAGTTATTACTAATGGTGTTATTGTTAATTACAAGCTCAATTCCATCATCTCGACGTGAAGTCTTGCCAGAAGCGTCATTTATGACACTCCAAGTTGTCTTAATGATATTTGATGATTTTTTAATTCTGTTACTATAATATAAAGATTTGGCAGCGATGCACACTCTTTTAAAGGTCTTAGAGTACTTTTTAATATAGTTAAGAAAGTCTGGATTTTGATTAAATTGTTTTTCACTGTATAATTCATACAGTTTTATTCGACTTTTATATATACCTTGTGTAGCCCAATCACTAAACTTAAGTTTATTACTTTTGTTAATTGTTTTAGTTTTAAATGTGTTTTCAAATTCAGCTTGTATAACGTCGAAGAAACTACTATACAAGTTGTTTGGATCTTCGCTGTTGAGATCCAAGGTAAGAATTTTTTTTGGCTAGATTATCTTTAAAGGTTCTTAAGCGATGATAATTCACCGGTCTACAGGTTTATTTTAGAAGTGATTTTAATACTGTCAAAAGGTATTGATATAAACTGGCCACAATGATCCGACCGTAGTACATCTATGAGTGATTTATCGATTATTTTGCAACTACAAAATATATTGTCTAAACAGGTAGCTGTAGTAGCAGTTATACGCGTAGGTTCATTAAAGACATGTATAAGTATAAAGGATTTGAAAAGATTAATGATCTTAGTACGAGTTGATGACATTTCCAACAAATTAACATTAAAATCCCCACAAACTATAGGCAATTTATCAGTTTTATTTAATTTTATTAATAATTCCTCCATTGTGCTTTCAAATACACTATAATCCCCTGTGGGGGGGTCGGTAGACGCAGACAATTACATAGCGCTCAAGCTCAATACAGGAAACCTCCACAGTACGTTCAACAGAAAGGGACATAATGTCTTTACGCTCTTTACATTTTACATCATTTGCTACAAGGATAAGTGATCCGCCATGTGTAGCGGACTTCCTACAAATGCACTTATCACTGTATAATGCTCTATGAAGTTTATGACTTCAAAAGTTTTAAGCCAATGTTCTGTAATACATAGGACATGAACCTTACATTCTTTTAAAAAAAGTTCAATTTGTAAGTCTTTACCTGCTAAACCCTGTATATTTTGGTGAACTATATTTAAATTAAAAGTAGGTTTAGCTTTGGTCATTTCTAGCAGTTTAAAGGTCTAGGACTCATAGTAGAGTTAATATTAAAAACATTATTGTTTTTATTTAAATTGATGTCAGGTTTTTCAGTTATATCATACATAACTTTGTCATGATGTTGTATATTAAATGCTAATAAAGTAGCTATACGTCTTCGTAACTTAAAAGGCAGATACATAGTATCTTTGTTTAGCCTAAATTTACCATTAGTAAATTTATTCAGGTCAAAATAAAAATGTCACTATGACGATGGGTCAAGTTATAAATTAATAAATTTAAGTCATATATGTGCCTGTTTTGTTTATTTGTTAGATTAGATGCATAAGGCAGGGCACATAGGATGAATCTATATCCATATTTACTGTTAAGGTCCAATAACCTATTTATGCTGTTCACAATGTCTTTCTTTTTGACAGATAAGCTATCCCCATAATAAATTACAATTGTTGAATTTTTGTCTACATTAGTTGTGCTTAAACTGTCAATTAAATAGTTATAACTGGCCCCGGGTGAACATAAGTTAGACACCTGATGATGTGGCAAGTCATATCGCAGCAATGAACCAAGTCCTTGTCCAATTTTATCCGAGTAAACAAAAATTGAATTATTTACTAACTTATTTAAAGAAGAATGACATGGTTGACATGGTTTACTATTAGTCACATTGTCTGACATGACAGGTTTGACTAAGTTGCAATTACTGTTAACCAGAGGTGGTGAAGTTACTGTATTTTTAGTCATATTTAACTGTTTGCACATTTCATCATATTTTAGATTAATTGAATTTAATTGAAACTGAAGATTCAATATTTCAGTTTCTAATTTTTTTGTTTCTTTTTTATATGAGCAGAGATTGTCAGATAATTGTGAATTTAATCCATTAATTACTGTATTATACTTATCTTTTTCAAAAATATATTTTTTCCTTAATACTTGTACTTTTAAGAGTTTTCTGGTTTTCTTAATTATGTTATTTAATTTTAGATACTTTTTAATCTGTTTATGACTATTCATTTTCTTACAGTATCCTATAGGTTCAAGGTCCATCACCGAGGAGATCCCTGCATCCTCATCAGGACTATCAGTTAATAATTCAGAGTAAGACTTTGGGTATTCATCTCCCGACTTTGGGCTATGGATTTGTGAGCCTTCTCATCTCAAGTTCTGAAATGCGACTCAATGCCCTTCATGTATCATCACTCTTCATCTATATTTTATGAAGATTTGATAATCACGCTGGTCAATAATTATCTTTAGTTCATGATTGACTAGTCCGACACAGCGCTCTGATTTCATTAAAGCTGCCCACCTCAATAATTATCTTTCCTCTTCACTCTCATCTCTTTCCTTCAGGAGTTGAGTACAGATTTCCTTAGAGGTCTTAAGCTCTTGAAGGGTCAAATGTCCTAGTCTTGCGAGTTTGCATCATATTAGGCAACAAGTAGAAACTGGAATATGAATCAAAGTGCCTAGGCAAACAGGGTAACAGCTACTCCTTAATAATTATTATATATTACAGTCATAGTTCAAAAGTGGGTAGGCAAAGAGTGTAATGCTTTCTATTAAAATTTAATATATTAAAGCTTAAGGGATAAACCTATTCGGCATATATGAAAAACAAATTAAACAATGTGTAATAAGTGTAAGCACATGTTGTTTTATCTTATACCTTGCTTCCAAATAATCAAGAAAGAAAGATGATAACAACTATGTATTTGGAGGGATGTTATTCACAAGTAACAGTGAATAGTGTATTGTAAATGTAATGATGTTTATTGTTTAATTTAAAACGTTATACTATAGCAAAATTACTGCCTTGACTATTGCTGTAACGATGACGTTGGCCGGTAGAATATAAGACCGAAATCAAGACAATCTGTATAATCATTTTAGACAATATATAGATTAGTTCAAGTTATTAACAAATTTATGAATTTAAACCAGAAAAATTATTTAAAATCAATAAATAAAAGGAACATATGATTTTGACGTTTCATCCGGGCCGAGTTCGTTCGGAAGTGATGATATAGTATAGAAGTGATGATTTATATGATAAAGTATATATATATATATATATATATATATATATATATATACAAAGCTGTATTAATTTAGCTTCTTTGCCTCAATACAATGAATGTATACATTCATGTGATGCCACATCACTCAGAATTAATTATCCGTCCTTACTTAACCTACAAATTATCTGAGAGTATTCAATTAAGTAGACCCCGTGCAAAAAAGTACTGACAAAGTTTTGCAGCTATGGAGCTAGTAAAGTGTGGTGCACATATTTTGAGGTATTACATTCCACCCACCCATTTAATGCTGCCCGTTTTAAGCACTTTACAATTTGTTACTGATTACTAACTACCTACTTTATTTTCTTGGTATTTTTTTATGCTTTAGTAAATGTATTTAACGTTCAGTTTCTTTTTGCGTCTGTTTAAAATATATATATCAGAAAGAAAATACAACTATATACGCGCTGAAATTCTTTAAGTCATAATTATCATCAATAATTGTGAGCTAATTTGTAACACCCTTGTCCATTAGAAAATTAGATATAAGTTAAAAAATACAACGGGGACACATAAGCTGAGACTCATCATCTAGAATTCATACACATATATTGCTTACTAGACCTGTACCCCCTGACTCCATACAGCATCGCGCCGTTTGTATAGTCTACGATCCCATACTAACAGGCGACTTAGAATCGTTTAAATTTCGGACTGCGTCTCTCTGCGTATCCTACTGTCTGTAGAATGGGAAGAGTTCCGAGGAATTGTTTAATCTGAGCCAACAGCTCATTTTCACAACCGCACCGTTCACCATCGACAGGATGTTCACCCCCACTCCCTTGACACACTTCGCTCATGCACGCAACGGTTCTCTAGAACGTTTCTTTTTCTCACAGTCCACATATACATTGAACTCCTGTCTGAGTTGTTCCCACAGCGCTGCGACATGGGGTTTTTCAAAAAGGGCGTCATAAAATTTGTTCGAGGTCGGCAGTGCATTGGTAACACTCAAGGTTGCTATGGCGGCATACTCTAGACCATGGATGGTAGCTATCCAGACAGGCAAATACTCTACTACCTGGCTGTGGGTTATTTTGTCGCCTCTTACGGCAGGCTGCCTGGCCGCAGGAACTTGTATTCTTTCCCCGTTCCTGCATGAACACCTCTAGTGTTGCAAATGTCCATAGGCGACGGTAACCGCTTTCCATCTGATGCACCATTAGAATATCTGCTGTACTTTTGCAAAAAAAAACAGATAAAAACTTGCTAGACTGTCAATCTTCTGTTGGATACACTTCGAAGAGTGCTCTTTAAAACTGCACGAGCTGCACAGCACCAGTTAGGGCAAAGCGCTTTGTTTCATCTCTTCTTGAGAGTACTGCCGAAGAGTGGAATAATTTGCAGGACACTGTTTTTCCTGACAAATACAATACAGGAGTCTTTAAATCACCAGTTAATAAAGTTTTAATTCGTAATATAACTTAGCTGTTATCAAAAATAATGGTATATTTTCCTGTATTTAAATAAGCGGTATTGAATTTTCGACCATATTGCCTTAGTAATAAAGTAGAATTTTCGTATTTATATAATTTGAGGTATTTCGGCTTTCAGACGCGCGTTGCAATGTGGTTGATTGCGTCCCATGAGGTTAATGCTGTTATCAACCGTAATTATTGCATTTGACATCTATTTTGTTATATGATTTTCTTTATTGAAGTATATTACTTTACATTATTTAATATAAGTGCCGGCGAAACTTCGCTTGCGTTTCCATAACATGTTCTCAGTGCAGGACAGGAACTTGAGTTGTGTTCCGGTATTAGTGACCAGGTTCCAGTCACCCTGTAGAGAGCGGTGACACATTGGTAGCACTTTTGGTGTTACAAATGTCTATAGGCGATGGTAACCGCTTTCTATCAGGTGAGTCGTCTACATGTCTGCTGATTCATGAAATAAAAATGCAACATGTTTGTTTGAAACTTGCAACGGCAGAACCAAAAAATAAGCGTGTAGTGCTAACTTTTCAGCTATATTCATCCCTTGGAAACAAAATCATTTATCCGGTAAAAAGTATCCAAGTGTTAACTCAAGATAGAAGCTTTATCAAGTCCCAAATTAATCCGTTCAATAGTTTTTAAGTGATTGTTCGAAACGCAGGGATTGTAGAGAACGAAACACCCCTTGCTAAGTGGACTGTATTTATTTATATAGGTGCTACAACAGCAACAGCTGCGATCAGCACTACTGTATCAAACGGCACGTTCAAGCTTCACCAACAAAACTTAGCACTAGCCCCGTATGTTACACTGAACATAGATAACACTAGTTCTATAGACACGGATCAATACGATTGGCACTAATCACAATACACTGGTGGTCCACAAGATCCACGTAGTCACGCTGAGAGTCCAATGGCTGTAGAGTCTTCCAAATGCTTCCTGTTCTTCCTGGTCTTCTTAGTCTTCCTTGTGTGAATATATTCGACCGAACTAGATCTGAACTTGAACGTGCTTACTAAGATACTACGAAAATGCAGACACTTAGCAGCTAACGGAGCGAGCTACATATTCGCGGTAAGCAGGGCCTGGGGGTACGGGATTTCCGGGGGAGAGATCAGGAGGGTGATTCTGTCCGCAACAGTGATGCAGTTACAGTCATGTACATATAATATGAATAGAGATGTGAGTTATTGGGTCAAGTGTATGTAGGTTGGCACTGAAAATCAGCGCTATGTCGGATTTTTCTTTAAATTCCGATGCAACACAATGCTGAGTTGCCATCCTCGTTGACTAAAAAACTCGACGTACAAGCCTTCTTTATTATATATGTTTCTGTGTTTTGTGAATCGGTTTTTTATTTTTTGTTTTTGTGTAAAATTTATTATGAAATAAAATTTATTATTTTTCTTATCAGATTGTATTGTATATATTATAATATTTACAGCTGCTGCACAACAGGAGGCCCTAAAATGCCGCAAATACTCAGCTATCAGAAATGATGACATATTTGCGGCTTTTGGGGTCGAGACCCTGGGACCATTGGGACCTGAGGTGCACAAGCTTTATCGAGACAGGCAATCGTCTGGTGGATGTCTCACGTGACCAAAAGCGTTGCCATTCAGCGAGGCAATGTGGCCAGTCTTTTGGGCACGCTCCCGACTGACAGCGGTCTGGTACTGAATTTTATAGTTTAATTTTCGTTTGTATTTATAGTTTAATTTATTGCATGATACAATTGATTCTAATTTACTTAAGTTGCGATTAAACGTTTGTATAGTGTGTGTCACGATCTTATATATAAAAATCAATTGCTGTTCGTTAGTCTCGCTAAAACTCGAGAACGGCTGGATTGATTTGGCTAATTTTGGTTTTGATATATTTGTGGAAGTCCAGGGAAGGTTTAAAAGGTGAGTAAATATGATAAAAAATGATTCTGAAGCGGTACGAAGTTTGCTGGGTCAGCTAGTTGGAAATAAATATTTTCTTTCTTTTTGAAATGTGTTGGCACAAATTTACTCCTTTGATTTTTCCAATTATTTTTTTCACAAATTCGACCTCTCTACCGATTTATTATATGTACTATAGATAGATAGTTAGATACATATGTAGACTAATCACTAATCATATAGTGTTTACAACAAAAATAGGTTTAAGTTGACTTGAGTTTATTTTTATTTGTAATATGTAAATTTTGTGACCTGTATCAAATATCCTAACCTCTCAATTTATATTACGGTCACTTCTAGTGCGAATATGTGAACCCAGCATGCAATTTTATAGATAGAAAATAAAATCAAAGATATTATATAAAAGACGCATAACTTGAGAACAACTTTACAAACTTTGAATTTTTTTTTTGTGTGTGTGTGTGTGAGTCCCCGAATGGTTTAGATTCACAATTGGAACCAGTAGGTGGCGCTGGGATCGGTTACATTTTTATTTTTCAGGGCAGGACAACTTGTACTATTACTATTAAAACATAAAAAATAAAAGTATTTCACCCTAAAAGGTTGCAGGGAAGTATAGGAAAATGCTAAAAAATTAGCTCTGGCAATATGAATCGTCAGATAATATGATAAAAGAAACATACATATTGTTAAGAGTTGCAGAACTCGAATTAAAATGCCGTTGGATTATTATAGAGTTTATTAGAACTATACAAACACGTATAATACAGGTACAAATTCAACCGAACGCAACAAGTCCAAACGTAATGCAGAAGATCGTAATTCAATAACACGCGCAAAGTCCGTCACTAAATAGATTACCGAATGTACACAAGTCTTGCTTCGCTCATGGTTATTGCTTGACTGCCTCGTCCCTCAATTGAGGCATCGCTTTATACTACACAGATTCAATATGTCTGCCCAGCCGCGTGGGCCGAATTTCCTAGAATCATAAATCCGACGCATCTGGCTAATGACTGTCATAAAAGATTACAATACACAATGAGCTGTTTTCTAATCACAAATTTTAAACACAAAGTAAACAAAAGAAGTCCAAATGCCGAAAGGTAATAAAATGTGTTTCTACAGGTATGCAGGTGTGAATTTGTCTTTGTCGGCGTCTAGGTCGTAACAATATGTTGAACATGGTATACTCAGGTTGCCCAATTCGCCACTTTAATGTTGGCTGCTGTGAAAATAGGCATATAGTAAACAAAGAGTAAGAAAATGATAATGAGTAAGGCAAATAATAGTCTATATATACTATTTCAAGTTAATAATCGTATTTGAAGATACAAGTTTCATGTTCTTCGGGTCAGAAGTTCAACTGTTTCACTAAAACTTATTGAGAGATGATTTTAAACTTTGTATGTGGTCTCAGAAGGGTGGGGGCTGAGTGCATAAAGTAATGAAAATTAATGTATTTATTTCTAAATGGAATTTTACAGAATACTTATTGAAAGTCATGAGCTTACCACCAATAAAATTTTAGTTACTGTTGCGGACAGAGTCATCCCCTGATCTCTCCCCCGGAAATTCCATACACCCATGCGCCGCTAACCGCGAATATGTAGCTCGCTCCATTAGCTGCTAAGTGTCTGCATTTTTGTAGTACCTTAGTAAGCACGGTTCAAGCCGCCAGCAGATCTTCGATCGGTCGAATATATACACACAAAGGAAAAGTATATACACACAAGAAGACTGAGAAGAATAGGAAGCATTCGGAAGACTCTACAGCCATTGGACTCGTAGCGTGACTACGTGGATCTTGTGTAACACCAGTGCATTGTGATTAGTGCCATTCGTATTGATCGGTGTAATCGATTCAATTAGTGTTATCTGTGTTCAGTTGAACATCCGGGTTCTAGTGCTCTAAGTTGTGTTGGTTAACGTTGAACGTTCCGTTTAATACAGCAATGCTGATTATACCTGTTGCTGTTGTAGCACCTATAAATAAATACAGTCCATTTTTGCTAAGGGGTCTTTCATTCGCGTGCGACACATATGAACGCGTATCGAAAAGTTACTGTTAAAAGAGTGTTCAGATATTCTCATTTCTGAGACATGTACTTGTGTATAATACAGTAGTAAGATAATTCGATTGGTGGCGTTCGAGCATGTGCTCGCTAAAATAATTAGACATTAGTTAGGCTTGTTGTACCAAAAGCAGAATTAATTATTGTTTCTCTATTACTTTGTAATGGTTGCGTTATTGATATTAATATATGCGTTTATATCTTATGAAATAGGTTATTTGTATTTCTAATGACTGTTTGTTTAAATTATTACCTAAAAACTATCCTGATTATTTTCTTGTAAGCTCAAATAAACAGTATCTTAGGTATTGACCCGGGTTTAAAGCTAGCTCTGTATGTTCAGTTTGTTCATGACATAAAACATGTTAATTTTATAATTAACTCTGGCAACACTAAGAAATATCTTTTCATGCGTGACAACATGGGATAATAAAAAACTCTCTTCAACTCAAAATGGCTTCCTTTTTTAACGTCCTCCATAATTCTTCGCTTTGTTAAATGTTAATTTTTACGTGGAGCCAGCGGGTAAACAGCGACCATAGAGTCTTAGTCCTACATACCACAATACATGTTAAATTAAAACGTTCCCGCTATTATCTTGTAATGACACCCTACCACACCCGCATCTTCCACAGCCGCTTTGCTACTAAATTACAATTACTACCACAAAGTTTTTGCCCCATTGGCTTACTATTCAACCGGTAGCTTGCTGCGAAAATTTTAAGTTCCCTTACAAAAGGGATTAATTATATATAGTTCACAGGTTCCAATCCATTTGAGGCTTGAGTTATTGTTAAGAGGTTCTTTAGTACTACTTACTTTCAAGTCGTGGTAACGTAATAGCTAGCGTGCGCGTTTTTTTTTGCATTGCAATTGCTACAATTACCACATGCTAATAAAGGTGAAGGAAAACATCGTGATGCAACCTGCACACCGATGTGTCAAACCTGCCAAGCCGCCTTGGGCAAGCGTGGCGGGGGTTATATTTTTTATTTTTTATTGCATGAGTTCAGCAGACAGGCAGACGGCCCACTTGATGGAAAGCGGTTACCATCGCCTATGGAAACTTGCAACACCAAAGGTGCTACAAATGCGCTGCTGCTCTCTTAAGGGAGACTGGAACCTGGTCACTAATGCCGGAACACAACTCAAAGGTTGTTATGGCGACATAGTTTAGACCACGGGTGGTAGCCATCCAGTCGGGCTGTGGGTTGTTTTTTCGCCTCTTACGACAGACCGCCCGGCCGCAGGAAATTGTACTCTTTCTCCGTTCCTACACAGATAAAATATATATATGTGTACTGTCCGTTCTCCTATAGTGGGAGGCCCGAGCCCAGCAGTGGGACATTTATGGGCTTCGCAAGTTGGCCTTCTTAAAGTCGTTGAGGAACTATACGATGTTTATTTATTTATTTAAGGCACACCAACAGCACACATTATGTTACATACCAATAAGAGTCTGTGTTCTAAAATGTGACAACCGCATAGGGACAACGGTGTGAGATTCCAGCCAAGACATAGTTCTTTGTTCTGCTGTTTCAATTCGTGTGCCTGTGCTGCTTTTGCCTGTGTTGGCTCGAATCGCTCGTGTTGCCTGACCGCGATACGGCACACTTTGTTTATATTTAATTATTGGCCCGAATTAGCCTAATATGGTTCGTGTGTTACGTCGCTTCGTAATTGAATTTACTAATCTAGGCTAGGTGTCACTTATACTAAGTTAGGATTATTTTAGTATGTGATATGCGTATGTGAGTTTGTATTTTTACGTTTTCAAGTCTTATTACATGATCATCATGAAACCTCGCATACAAGTCGTCAGACACGTAGACAAAAACTCTAAAGTTGCATTTTCGAAATGTGTTGGTCGGAATTAAGCCCTTCCTGACTTTTTGCTCATTTTTGAATTCATTGTACAGTGGTGGAATAAAAATGTTCGCCAGTTTTCAAATTTATTCATTTAACGTTCCTTGAGCACGTGTTACCTTTTCAAACTAAGTCACAGAATAGACTGTTCCGCAGATAACTATGTTTAACTGTTTGACAATAAAGTTTGAAATTACTTAGATCAAAGTTATTTGATTTTTTATCTTGTCCAAGAAGATTGTTTATGAGATGTAAAATCTTTTTGTTGTATTTAATATTTATTTCTTTTAATCTCAGCGTAGTCGTTGACAATATTTATGACGTATAAATTTGGTTCTTCTTTTTTCACGATTATATCTATACATACAAATAAATAAAACTAAGTGTCTGTTTGTAACGTCAGAATGACATTTAAATGCATATGCAAGTACATACGGTATCTATATAAAAAATCTATTTTAAACATTTTTGTCTGTCTGGATATTCCTAATCTTTGAAACGGTTCGACCGATTTTGACTCGACTTTCACTGGCAGATAGCTGATATTATAAGGAGTAACTTACGCTACCTTCTTTTTGGGATCCCAAGAAAAAAATCCACGCGGACGAAGTATCGGGCACAGCTATTATTTTATAAACGTAACATTTTTATAAAAATGTTGACCAGTACTGTTTTTTTGTACTCGTGCAAGCAAAATTCGACTTTAAGATGACGAACATTTTAATTCCGTGAGTGTACAAACTGAACTCCCTAACATATTTATTAAATTCAAAAGTTTTTGTCCAAAATTTTTTAAGTTGCTGTCAAGTAAAGCATAAAAAACAACAGCAAACTGAATTTTAAATGTTGTAGAAAATATTTATTGCATGCCTTTTAGTTTGTCGGTCGGTTGTAATAAAATCGGTTTTATTTTTCTTAAAAAAATATATTTACTACTTTTTAGTTGCTTGAATAGTTCTAGATATAATATTTTAAGTGCCTGTAGAAATTATACTACTGTCACGCGTATACCGTTTGCCTTAAGAAGAGTGTAGGCGCTCGGCGATCTTAAATAAGTATTACTCTCGTTTTCTCTGGGTGAAAACGAGACAGATCCTGCCTTGGTGACAGTGGCATCACCTCAGAAGATACTTTTTCGAATAAAGAACATACAAAAAAAAACATAGTCATATCGAGAATATCCTCTTTTAGGAAGTCGATTAAAAATAAGATCACGGATCCCACACAGCTTCGCTGGTTCGAGTAATTGTTTTGTGGACTGTAGTTTATATTTGAGAGAATAATAAGAGAGTGAGAGGTATGCCAAATCCTGCACAAAAACCAATGGGGTAATAAGCCCCACTAACCTCGGAATCCACCTCCAATGCCACAGCTAGACAGCTCCTGAGAATGCACGGCACTAACAAGTCCTCAGATGGCACTTAGGTCTTCGAATTATGGCACACTCACACCAAAGAGCAAGCACGGCTTGTATATAAAGTTCAATGAGATATTGAAGAATGGGATGTGAAACGTTCACTTGGTCTTAGCACGGAGAAAACGGAACGTCCGAACTGACCTCGCGTGCATTGGAGACTAGCTTCGCCACCACGCAATGGTGGTGAGCCCGAAAGCCAGGGGCACTTACAAAACTACCCACATCGGTATAAATTGTGAGAATTCAACAGAAGGTTCACATAATATTTTCTTAATTTTTTGCGAGCAGTATACATAATAAAACTACGTGTTAACGGTTTTGAGCGGGGTAATTTATTTGATTTTTTATTATTCCGACGTTTCGGACACTTTTTAGTAGACGTGATCACGAAAGACAAAGATATTAACTGTCAATGAGTATTGTTAAAGTTTCATTTAGCCCACCGCCAACTTGATTCATTTACTATACTTTAACAATTCGAAACGTCGGAATAATAACAATTACCGCGCTTAAAACCGTTAAAACGTCGGCTTATTATCTTTTGAAGGATTAAATTGAATATAGACATGTAAATATATATATTCTTGCACATGTTTAAGATTTCTCATTGGATTATGTCGATCAACTAGTTTATAATAAGTGAATTAATAATTTGCTGATTGGAATCAGATCGAATGGAATTGGATCGAATTATTGCTGAGCGAACGATAAGTGTTCTGCCGTTCTACGTAATAAAAATTTAACACTAATTACCGCACCGTTGCACTCAGGATTACATAATGCTCCATTAAAGTTATAACTATATAGTTAACACTTTGATGGACAGTAACGCTCACAGCTCGTGAAAATTATACGACAGTACGCATACACTACAGTAAAATTATTGTCTAAAAGCGCATAAGCAAAACGCATATCATTATAATCAGACAGAGACAGAACACCTTATGACGTAATAGGTTTATCAGTTCTATCATATATAGATACCTACTAAGATTATAAAGAGGTAAAGTTTGCAAGTTTCTTTGTTTGTAAAAAGTAATCTCTTGAAGTAGGTACTAATTGATTTTGAAAATTCACCGATGGAAAGCTACATTATTCCTGAATGACATAGGCTATATTTGAATCTGTCTATTGTAAGGAAGCGACGTTATTTATCGGGATAAAATGTATCCTAAGTTACACCCCGGGATATAAGCTAGCTCTATGTCGAGTTTCATTTAAATCGGTCCAGTAGTTTTCACGTGATGCGCTAACAGACAAACAAACAGACTCTAAAAATTGTATTTTCAGAATGCACTAGTCCAGTTTAGATCGTCTGATTTTTCACACTTTAAAACGCGTTGTACAAACTCGAACCATTTACAAAGTTATTATAGTATAAAAGATAGATTTATTTTCAGACAGATATTAAAAATAAAATTATTAAATGTCAGTTAGTCTATTTTTAATTTAAAAAGAAAGAAAGAAGAGAAAATAAGAAAATCTTTCAAGTTGCAGCATTAAATTTCAGTAAAAATAAATAATTAAATTCTAATTTAATAACCTCATTATCAACACGTAAATGTCTCACAGAACTTTGCATCTGTATATATTGTTACGACCTTGTGCCGACAAAGACAAATTCACACCTGCAGCCCTGTAGAAACACATTTTATTACATTTTCGGCATTTGGACTTCTTTTGTTTACTTTGTGTTTAAAATTGGTGCTTAGAAAACAGCCCATTGTGTGTTGTAATTTTTTATGGCAGTTATTAGCCAGGTGTGCGAGTTACGATTTCTAAGAAATTGCGTCGACGCTTGCCGGGCAGACATATTTGCATTTGTGCAATATAGAGCAATGGCCCGATTGAGGAAGGGGCAGTCGAGCGATAACCACGAGCGAAGCAAGACTTGTGTACATTCGGTAATCTATTTAGTGACGGACTTTGCGCGTATGTTTGAATTACAATCTTCTGCATTACGTTTGGACTTATTACGTTCGGTTATATTTGTACCTGTGTTATACGTGTTTGTATAGTTCTAATAAACTCTATAATAATTCCAACGGCATTTTAATTCAAGTCCTGCAACTCGTAACAATATGTTATAGTCAAAGGTCGATATGCAGTCTCTTCCCTGAATGACTGATTTATCCTAGGTTTGAACAAGGCCTTTTGATAAAACCCAAAATAATTTCCAATTTCGGCCTTTAAGTACTTTTAGTCAAACGTCGAACGTAAAACAATCTGTTTCGAGCTTTGCCTAGTCGATCCTAGAAGCGACTAAGGTAGACTCGGTCAAACGTCGATTTGTAATGCACTTGTTACATGTTTAATGACTGTATAAATTAGTTAGGTTAGACAAAAATTCGTTAGTCAAAGGTAGAAAAGCGTAATTTATTTGGACTTGACTAAGACTTTATGTCAGACCTGAGGTTTGAGTAGTCAAACCTAGGAGCGCCAGAGCTTCGATGTTTGACTATAACATATAGATCAAAGTGTCACTATCGTACTTTTACAGCGGTTAGGGTGTTGCACACATCGGATTTTTCCTGAGTGTACTAAGTATTCTGCGCGCTTCTTCCACTGGTTTTTCGTTTTTGCCAAAATGACAACGAAACCCGAAAAAATATAAAGTTGGAACGATGGTGTAATAACCGTGGATTTTTTAAAGCAGGCTTCAATTAAACAGCGTATCCAGTACTTAGTATCCACTAACTGCATCGCGTTATTGCCCATTATGGGGCTTCCTAATTAAATTGGTAATGAGGAATCGTTTCTGATGCATTTTACAAAATTTCGATGGCGAGGGAAACATGAATATTCGAGAAAGTAAATATAAAAAAAAGTACTTTATTTTTTCAAAAACAAAAACCGACTTCAACTTAAAAAACATATCTATAATATTATAAAACTAGATGACCCGGCAAACTTCGTACTGCCTCAGAATCATTTTTTTCATATTTACTCACCTTTTAAAACTTCTGTGGAGTTACACAAATAATTCAAAATGTAAATTAGCCAAATCAGTCCAGCCGTTACTCGAGTTTTAGGGAGACTAACGAACAGCAATTCATTTATATATATATATATATATATAGATTCTAAACATGCCGTTCTAAACATTGGAGCTATTAAAAAAAATCAACTGGAATACACTAATATAAACGATGGAGAACACAATGTAATTTTTTTTAGATTTCTTGTTTGTTTGTTGGGGATTCACGTAAAAAATACTGGGCCGATTTCGATTCGGTTTGCGCTAGTCGACAGTTAATTCTTAGACTGAAACTATGCGCTACTTTTTATACCGGGAATCCAGCGGGAATTTTTCTGGGAATGATTTAAAATGGTCAGATTAAAAAAAATCGAATTCCAGTCTGATTTTTGTACTGATCGATAGAAAATTTAATGTAATAAAATGTTGATATTGTTATCCCGGGAATGTCGCGGGAATTTTCCCGGAAGCAGTTCGAAGTTGTTCGGGTGCCTAAAAATTAGCTTATTCCGACACAGTTTTCACTAAAACGATAGCTGCGGTACTTTGTGTCCCGGGAATCCCGCGGGACTTTCAATTCAAGCAAGGACGAAGTCGCGGACAAAGAGTAATAAATATTTAACCAACTTTTTTCTACAACACCTTGAAGTCGGTGTCAAGTAAAACATAAATAAACAACAAGTTTTCCAAATATAGTAATTTTTATGTTTTACTTCGCACTGACTTCAAGATGTTGTACAAAGAAATCGATTAATATTTTTTATTCTTCAAATAATTTTTTCTTTTTAATTGTGCAAATAAATGAATAGCTTTAGAAATAATTTACTTTACTCTTCGACGTAGACGCTCGTCAACAAGGGTGGCTTTCGATTTACCTGGGATCCATTCATCAGATTCTGACTTGGTGACTATGGGACCATCTCGGGAGATAAAAAACTATTTAAAAATCGGTTCACAATTGACGGAGAAATCGAGTAACGAACATAAAAAAAACATACACAAATTGAGAACCTCCTCCTTTCTGAAGTCGGATAAAAATAGAAACCAATTTAAAACTAACAAAAAAGCAAAAAGTAAATATTTCAACACATTTGCTCAAATAACCCATTTACGAAGCCTGTATACATTGTTCGAAAGTTAAAAATTACGCACCATACTAAGGAACATGCGGTAAAATAGGTAGTCTCACCTAACTACCTATTACAGTTAAAAATAAAATACAACTCAAGCTTCCCTTCTTGATAAAATACCTACGGAACCCTTAAAATCAAAAAAAGGTAAATTCAAATATAGAACCTGTCCCGGGGGAAGAAATTATTCAACGGACGACAATCGATGAAAAATTCTGACCGGTTTAAATGGATGCGATGTTGCCAGATGGCTCCCGCGTCCCAAAGGGTTGTACAAGAATTGCTAGCTATTTCAAAAAGCGGCCTGAATTTTACTACTATTTTATATTCGAAGATATTGGGCCTTTATTGTATCTAGGTATGCAAACTAGCAGATGGTGTAAGCCGGGTACACACCTGCGAGCCGTAATCCTAATCGTTGCACGTTACTGTAACCAAATATTATTGTGTACGTTACTATAACCAAACATTATAGTGTACGTGGCTTGCGAGCTCAAGGCGAGTGATACACATTGTGCTCGGAATGAGCAATAACCACGTACTCATTCTTATACCTTTGCATGTTACTGTAACCGAGAATCATACTGTGTAAATGGCTTGTAAGCTCAAGGCAAGCGACACAGGTTGTACTCGTAACGAGGCAGCAATAACTACGTACTCATTCTTATAACTGTAACCTTTTCACATTACTGTAACCAAGAATCATACTGTGTACGTAGCTTGCAAGCTCAAGGCAAGCGACACATGTTATGCTCGGAACGAGCCTGCAATAACCATGTATTCATTCTTGTAATTGTAACCGTTCTACGTTACTGTAACCAAATATAGTGTTTACGTGGCTTACGAATTCAAGGCGAGCGATATACGTTGTGCTCGCAACGAAGCAGCAATAAGCACGTAATCGTTATTATAACAGGAACCGTTGCATGTTACTGTAACCAAGAATCATACTATGTACGTAGCTTGAAAGCTCAAGGCAAGCGACACAGGTTGTACTCGTAACGAGGCGGCAATAACTACGTACTCATTCTAAAAACTGTAACCTTTTCACATTACTGTAACCAAGAATCATAGTGTGTACGTAGCTTGCAAGCTCAAGGCAAGCGACACGTGTTATGCTCGGAACGAGCCTGCAATAACCATGTATTCATTCTTGTAATTGTAACCGTTCTACGTTACTGTAACCAAATATAGTGTTTACGTGGCTTGCGAATTCAAGGCGAGCGATATACGTTGTGCTCGCAACGAAGCAGCAATAAGCACGTAATCGTTATTATAACAGTAACCGTTGCACGTTACTGTAACCAAGAATCATACTATGTACGTAGCTTGAAAGCTCAAGGCAAGCGACACACGTTATGCTCGGAACGAGCCGGCAATAACCATGTATTCATTCTTGTAATTGTAACCGTTCTACGTTACTGTAACCAAATATAGTGTTTACGTGGCTTGCGAATTCAAGGCGAGCGACATACGTTGTGCTCCCAACGAAGCAGCAATAAGCACGTACTCATTATTATAATTGTTACCGTTGCACGTTACTGTAACCAAGAATCATACTGTGTAAGTGGCTTGCGAGCTCGAAGCGAGCGGCACACGTCGCGCTTGCAATAACCACTTACCATTCTTGTACTTGTAACCGCTGTCCTTATTGTAACCTAATATCATAGCGTGTACGCGAAATTGAACCGTGTAGTGAGACCAGTTGTGTAGATAGTAGTGTGAAGATTGAAACGTGAACGGCATCACAGTATGAATCGAGCCTTAGGGATTGAGCCAAATATCCTTTGACTCTTCGATATGATATAATCCTGTGGGATCAGTGTGCTGTGATACGAAATATCGTAAAACATTTTAGTAGCCCCACGAATGAAGACATAAAGAACACCGTAATAAAAATAATATTTATTTCCACACAAAGATACATATGGATTACTTTTCTTGAAAATTGGAAAATTTACTACTGAATCAATCATATTACTGTAATGAAATTTCTATTTGTTTTACTACCAATTTTTGCCTGCGGTTTTGCTCGCATTGATAAATGAAAAGTAAGTATCTATGTCATTAAGGGATGGTATGGTATAATTTTTAGAAATGTCGAACATATTTTTACTTCAAAATACCTAATGATAAATACTCGTAACACCATCTAGCGAAGCAAAGGTGGAATTAACCACGTTGGCAACAATAAAATAAAATGTTTTTAATTTTTAAACTTGCAACACTGTCGTTGCTTTTGTTTCTCGAAGTTTTTGGCGGGAACTGAAAGGAGATGTTGTGCTGTGCAGTTTTATTTTCTAAAAATGTGTAAAATTACTCGAAAATGAACAATAGTTGTAGGATATTGATAGTTTTTGAGTAGTAATTATGTGTTTTCGTGAGAAATGTGAACTGTATAGTCAAATGTGTCCTTTTGAGTTGTCACAAGAACTCCGTTGAATGGCTTCAGTTGATCACCCACAGCTCAGCTAAGCTATACATAGGTTTAAGAAAATGAAGAAACTATATTATAATCTAAGACCTGGCTTAAAGGCCTAGCTGCCAAGCCATAAACCCAAATAAATAATAAATTTTATGTTTCTCTTCCATTTTGGTTATTAGCCGATTGCACATGGGTTTTAGTTTAAAGTGATTAATCATAAGATTCTACCACTAGCAGTGTTTAATTTATATATCTACTACGACTATGAGTACCGCCCTCATTATAAGGGAACCCATTATATGTTTTGACCACCATCAGCGTGAGATTATTATATATGTGGCGAGCTTGTGCGGACAAACCATGAGAGCAATTCATTAAAATTTTCACTATTATTGTCGTAGTTCTGGAGATGTATTTGTTAGTGAATTGAAACGCGAGAAGCGTCTTCTCGGTTATACTTGTCTATTCCTCGGGAACAGTTCTCTTTTCTAGATGAAAAATACCCTATGCTATACTTCTGACAAAGTGTATGCTAAATTTCGTGACGCTCAGTTGCGTAGTTAAGGCGTGAAACGTCACAATTAACAAGCTCACATTTTCACTTAAATAATTTGCCAATCCTCAAACATGTATATTAATTATATCACAATAAGGTAAAAGAAAAATTACAATTCTTGCCTGACACTCTATATATAAACAACTAGTGGCTACACAATCACAATCCTGCATACATCTTCTGTCACACCACAAATCATCAAATCATTCTTTACATAATGCATCCATCTCTTTTTTGGTCTACCTTTACATGTGTAACAATCCATCTTGTAGTGTAACATTCTTTTTGTCACATGACTTTCATCCCTCCTCATTATATGCCCTTACCACCCTAATCTTTTTCCTCTCATTTTTTCAGTCTGCAACTTTCTAAGATCCCCTTATGTACTCATTTCTCACCTTATTCATTCTTCTAACACCACACACACATGTCAACATTCTCATCTCAGCTGAGTGGAGACGTTTGTGATTTATTCCTTTACTGTAGCTAGCTATAGCTAGTTTTATATACGGCTTGATTTAGGACCAAAGTTAGAATTCCTGCAGAAAAGCACATTAAGTCGAGCACTCGCAAACTCTGCAGTTTAGTTGAATTGTGGGGTTTGCAAACAAAAGTTGGATTAACTTCAATTGAATCTGTTTATACGAAACCAACACTGTAATATTATTTTCTAAGAATGTAACTTAACTTTCCCGTTCTTCCGTTGTGATCCTTTCTCTTGTTTACTTGTTGCATTAATTTTTTGCGGTAGAAAAGAAGATCGGATGCAAATGAATCACACTACTAATATAAAAAATACTACAAGTAAAAATGAATATATATCTTTCAAAGAATAATGCAGATTTATCCGTGCAGGAATGGAGAAAGAAAACAATTTCATGCGGCAGGGTGGCCTGTCGTAAAAGGCGACAAAACAACTCACAGCCAGATGGTAGAGTATTGTCCGCCTGGATGGCTACCATCCCTGATCTGGAGTATGCCGTAATAACAACCTTGAGTTGTGTTCCAGTATTAGTGGTCAGGTTCCAGTCTCCCTTTATAGAGCGGCAGCACATTGGTGCACCAGCAACCACTTTCCATCTGGTGGATCGTCTACCTGTCTATTGAACTCATACTGAAACTTGGTGGTGATGACATTACTTTAATTCAATGCCCTCTAAAAATCTTTCGTCGTATTATAATTTTATACCTATTAGCAAGACCATTGTTTTCTAGTTCTATGAACTACTAGTAAATATTTTGATGGATGACGTATCTAGATTCTTGGCTAAACGTGTTTGAAACTAAATCGCTTAGGGTGATATGAGGCTACACATAAAAGATATGAGATAGTTTAAAACACTATTAAATTTTGAATACCAAAGTTTGCTTTAAATTTTCAAAAGTTGCTTAAATGACTAGCGCCCACAGTGAATATGATATTGGATATATTAAGTCGTGCATTTGTTTAATATGATGCATACCATTAATATATATTATATTCATACTATATTAACAGCAATAACTCTGTTTGTTAAAATTTTACGACTTACCGTCTGAATGGATCTTAAGAAATTTTGGCAAGGAGATAAATCGTAACCTAGTAAAAAACATAGACTTTATTAAAATAAAATAAAAAAACAGACTTGGAAAGGGGTGAAATTTGGGAGGGAAACTTGTATGAGCAATACATAATTCCTCCTCAGCGACGGAAACAGCTGAATCACGCAATGGGCGCAAATATGCAACCTTCGGTGAGAGTTATATGTTTGTGCCGTTTGCTATTGAGACGCTTGGATCGTGGGGTCCTGAGGCCATGACTCTCTAACAAAATTTATCAAAACGACTCATCGAGTCTTCAGTTGATCAGAGGACTGGTGCCTATTTTAAGTAACGGATCAGTATGGCGATCCAGCGAGGAAACGTAGCCAGCCTTATGGGCACCTTACCAATAGATAACGGTGATCTAGGCTCAATATTCTACTTATAGTCTTGAGGGACTGTAAAATAAAATACAATATAAATAAGTTAAGTTTTCTTTATTGTATTAGATTATTTATGGCATTGTAAATTAGGAATAAATTACTATTTAGTTAGGGATATAAAATTCATGTTTAGGTTTTAATAAGAAAAAAGTACATAATAAGTATTTTTAAGCATTGTTATTTAATATAGTCGCTGGTAATAGCTAGTTATGTGTAATTTGATTTGTATTTTTTCTGATGTTTAATGAATTGACCTTCAAAATTAATGAAATGCTTGAAACGTCAGACTAAAAAAAAACCATGCTAAAAATGTGCACTATTGACATTAAAAGACACAATTGTATTTTCCCATTTTGAATTTCATACACATATATTATCATGTCTAATTCCACAGGGTTAGATAAAAATAACAGAACTCCACTTTTTATAATCTTGATGTACTTATACATTTCAATGTATCTATTTTAATTGATCTTTTCACACATCGGTTCACAGTGCTGTTCATTCACCTCTCTTTTTCAGAATGTCTGCAATTTGGTATGATATTGAACAAATTTTCAAAACGGAAAAATGTTACTTCCTAAATTTATCCTATTTTAGAGTGTACAAACAGCCCCCTTATTATATTTCAATTTAGCGCATGACGGCTTAATTATACGTAATTAATAGAAGAAATAAGGGCTACGCTTGTCTGTAGGCAAAAGGGTCGTCAGATGCTGTTGATATTAATTTTGATTTAAGGAAAATTTTAATAACAAATAATAATTAATTATTTGAAGATACCAATAGCTCTTAAGACCACGTCTAGATAAATTTAGTACAAGACGTTCCAAGAATAAAATGACCGAGTTGCGGTGTTTGCAATGTCGCTAACTTCTAACTCTAAGTTAGGATTCAATATGCAACTCAATAGACGCCGTATCGCCGATCCCAATACTAGTCCTTTGCTATTCTGAAGCATTGTGGCCGTTTCAAAGTATTTTCAACTTTAGAATAAAGAAGAAATTTTAGTCGAGAAATGGTTAAAAAAAACATTGACGGAGAAGTATCTGTCGCTCAGTGGCTTAGTTTTACAAAGCTTTATTTTAACTGCGGTCTTTCAAATCCTTAAAATGATCAGACTTCTGGCGTCGAAACTTATTTATGTAGGATTATTGACGTTTCTGAACGGATTAGTGATTATATTGCATAGAGCAGTTCACTGTGTATCCGAATGATTTATGAGTGAGAAGAATGGATGATAAATGAAAAAAAATATAAACAATAGGCGATGGAATGAAAAGAAAAACACAATCAAATGGTAATGTGGGTTAAGAGTTTTGGGCTTAAGGTGGCTATACGATGGTAATATAAGTAAGAAGTGTTTTTTGAAGATTGACATATTTTAAAGAAGATTAAATATTTGCTTATTTAATTGCAACAGTATTTCACCTCCACTTTTAAGAAGAAGAAGAAGCCAGAACACTGAAATCATCAATTGCCTATTTTTTTTTAAATTAGATATAAAAGTTATTGTTATAATAACTTTAGATATAATATCTAATCAACATCTGATTTTATACATAAATAATTACAAATTTTCAATAGATATAATATTAATTACAACTCTGCCACTTACCAAATAATAAACTCCAAAAGGCATCACCACGACAGCCACCAGCAAATCAGCAACAGCTAAACTCACTATAAAGTAGTTCGTAACTGTTTGCAGTGTTCTTTCCCTAACAACACTCATAATCACAAGCACATTACCGAATAGAGTAAAAAATGGAAATATTAACAATAGTAGCGCCCATAAGTTAAATTCTTGAATACTGGTTTGTCGGAAGCAGGAGATATTAAAGGTACCGTTGAAGCTACAGTTGGCAAAGTCATAAAAGTCGTTTAAGGAATGTAAGGAGACGTTGTGTGTGAAAACATCTTCACTAGAATTACCATAGAAATAGTCACTAAAGTCTTCAACCAGTCTCAATACTTCGGATGTTTCGTTTGTACTGTTTCTGGCATGCACGGTATCTCGAGTTTTCAATGTAATTTTATCAGCAGGATCTGGAGGTCTAATGCTTGGATAAGTGGCTTTCACTCGATAATAAGGTAGTACTGTAACATTTTCTGGTAACTTAATATTAAAATTGCTCATTAAAGTAATATTTTGAGGTTTAGAAATTATCTCCGCACGCATAGTTCGTGGTTGAATTTTAGAATTTAATAACTGAATTCACATTTTGATTTAGATCACTGTTTTTTCTCGTCTTCATTTTGGACGTTTCATCTGTAACAAATAAGAAATTGTTATAATTAGGCTTTGTATAGCAGATATTATATATTATCTTATGTGTCTAAAATTGCTGGAGTTTTTTGCTAATCGTTGATTCACTTCTTAATATACAGGCATTACGATTATTGATAGGAATGCAATAAATGTTAATGCATAACATTAAGATATAGTTGAAAAGTTTTAGTTCAGACAACAGTGGTATAGTAGTAGAAGAATATGTAAAATATTCTTAATTTTGCTTTTTAATATCTACAATAAAGGATCGATAAAAAAAAACCAATTTAGACGCTTAGGAAAGATTTTTAGGCCTCAAAATAATTCCAATCTTGGAACAAAGATAAAGTAAGGGGACAAGATTGGAATGTCGTCAATCACTGATGCTGCGATTGTTGGAATACGATTTGATTGATGAACTCGCTTTATGATTGGAATCGAATAGAATCGATCTACAGTTATGATAAGAATCTCCTGGAAGCAACGTCTGATTGAGAAAGACACTTATTTTGATAAACTCCCCATTTGTTTTATTAAAGTTGACGGCCGCAGCCATATTGATTTGAGTTACTTCAACATGTTTGAGCTTATTTTCAGATATCGGATTGGTTTTTTGTTTACTTTGAATTAATTCTTGCTTCGTTATTAGATTTATGCTGCTGCCACAACTGTAATAATGTTAAAGACTGTGGTCGATTGCGTCTTATTTAAAGCGTTAATTTATAATAGCCAATTTATTGTATTACCATACGTTATCTGTCAATATTTAATGTCATTAACGATTAAGAATAACATCGCATCACAAATAACGCATCGTCACATCTGCGTGAAATGCCCTATATCTGTAACATTGTCCCAGATGAATCTCCCCCACCATTATAAATTTGTTATCACATTGTTATCTTATGCTAGAAGTGCCAGCGAAACTTCATTCGTGTTGCTAAGACGACGTTTTTGTTAGTAAGTTACAACGGCGGTACCAAAAACCTACCGTAGAGCCACTTTCCAAATTCAAATTAAAAAGTTTTATTCAAAATAAGTTCTACTGGAGAACGCTTTTTGAAGGTTACACATATAAGTTAAAATTTAAATTTACTTCCTATTCTGTTTACACCGCTTCGCAACCTTTTTGGTTATATTCATCTATCCTACAGAAACTACATCATTTACAGATGTAAGCGTTAACCTGGGCTGTAAACTGGCTCTGTGTCATTTAAATGAGTTTCATTTAAATCCGTTCAGCAGTTTTACATTGTTCATACAATCGTCACAGTAAGATTGTATGGCTAAAAGTAAATAATATTAAGATTTGTACTGTATGGTTGCCGGTTTGTGTAATGAAAATACTAGTTGTGGCATATTTTATATTGAAGATGTTTACATTATAGAATATAAGCACTACGAGTAAATGTTTTCAAGAGTTACATGATAACCGCGGCAGGACTGTACTCGTGCGCTGACCGAAACCGACTAGTCGACAGCGTTTAGCTGTCGGAGGAAGAAGGGCGGCGAATAACACGAAGGCGGCTTGCCAAGATTACATCGCTTAGGCAGACTGCTGGCCGCTACAGATTTCTTAATATCTTGAGTAAACTGTCTTGGTATCAATCATTCTGTAGGGTACTAACAATGGTGTAGTTTACCCTATGGTAGCACCGAGGACCTCCTCCTTGCAAATTGCACCTCCTCACTAAGCCATCAAGAAAAATTAAATCACTAGCATAAAGTTCAAAATTCAATGCACTGTTACGCACAATTTCTTTTGATCTATGTATAAAAGAATATCTGCCTTAAGTATATACATATAGTTTCATTTAAATTGAAAATTAATACTAACGGATAAAGAGAAATGTGTTTTATTTTGAAACAGATAAGGTTGAATTTTATGTGTTTACCTCTTTTTAGTGCCGCTTTTTCGTTTCATCGAGTTTCCAAAAAGAGATTCTAAAGAAGTTTCACTTCAAAACATTTTACTAATCAAAACTACGCTAAACGAACAAAAACAACATGTGAAGCATTCAAATTTACTCTAACTCAATATGAATAAAACCGCTAGGCTGTGGCTAAATGCGTCTTATTTAAAACGTTAAAAAATAACGCCGCTGACGCATAGCCATATTAATGTATATTCATAGTTTTCAATATTTAACTGCATTGACAATGTCGCATCTTAAATAACATAGTAAACCCATCGCCATATCTGCGTGAAGCGGTCTAAATCTTTAACGCTAACGCATGTGAAACCACAGCATTAAAAAGCTTAATTGACCCTTATTCCTTTTTAAACACTTTGGTGAATCAAAAAGTTCTTGGGATCAATATTAAAAAATCCAAAAATTTTAACAAAAATATTTTTTTTTCTACATAATCTTCCCTCCAATGCAATGTAATCCATTTGAGTATCAAAAGACTCGTCTACGGCAGCCATAACCGCGCATTATGGTGAAATTTACTTCTACGAATTTCCTCTTTTAATTTTCGGAATAAATTAAAAACACTTGGGGCTAAGTCCGGAGAATATGGTGAGTGGTCAAGCAGATTGAAGCCAGCACAGTGGATTGCGTTGAGCACAATATCCGATCGATGAGCGTTATGGTGAAGAAACAACACGCCCAACGACAGTTTTCCACGACGTTTTTCTTTAATCGCTTCACGCACTTTCATAATTAAATTTGCATAATAGGGTCCAATAATGGCCTGGCCTTTTGGCTTTTAATCAACAAAAAGGATTCCTTCACTATCCCAAAATACCGAGTCCCTAACTTCGCCAGCGGTAGGGACAACTCTAAATTTCTTAATGGACGGGGAGGATGGTCGTTTCGAAGACATGCTTTGTCTCTAATTTTCAGGATCTAAATGGTGGACCCACATTTCATCCATGGTAATAAAGCGACGGCAAAAATTGTCCGAATCACGCTGGAATATTTAGAAATTACATTTAGAAATTTCCAAATGTCGCTTTTTGGTTTCGTCGGTTAACATTCGTGGCACCCATCTTGCCGACACTTATTTGAACCCCAGTGATTCAATTAAAATGGATTGAACGCTACCAAAATATATCTTTAGGATCTCAGCTATATGTTTTATAGTAATTCTTCTGCCTTCCAAAAACAGATTCTCGACCTTTTTAACATTTTCTTCCGTAACGGAGGTTGAAAGCCGTCCAGAACAAGGGTCATCTTTACAGCTTGTTCTATCTCTTTTAAATTTAGCCAATCAGTACGCAACGATAGAATGGGGTACAGCAACATCCCCTAATGCCTGCTGAATGTCCGAAAAAAATTATTTCGTAGATATTTTTTCAAGCTGCGATATTTTATCACCACACGTAACTCACTTTTATCCATCATTTTGCGTTTTTAGCATCTAGTTGCACAAAACAATTGGTTACGTGCGAACGGACTGACAAAGACAAGTAACAGTTTGTATAAATATTGTGTGATTGACACTCTTTAATTTGAATATCGAACGTCTCCCAAAAAGATTATATATATATATATATATATGTACTTCTAAAAACTTTTTGAGTCAGCTTGTATTATTTTTTTTATAAATAAGTAACCGTCAACTAAAACTAAAGTCATAAATAGTTTACACTTGAAACTAAATTATTTAAAACTACACTACTCTATAATAAATTTCAAGGAGATTGAATATCAAAAAGTCTTAAACAATACAGAGAGGGGAATAATAAATCAAAACTGGAAAGGCTTCTTATCTTAAAAGAGGGTAGTAGTATTAAGTTACGTAGTTTCTTGTTATTAGTGGGTTCGGAACGCTCAAAGTTGACTCGATTTCACAATTACCTTGATAGCAAAAGCATAAAATTAACAAAAAAATCTTATAATTGTTTTTGTACTAATGTTTTATGTCGGAATTATATTGGTACATAGTACAACGAAAATTTATGTACAAAATTGATGAATATTTTTTTCATGGTAGGGCTTCATCTGGGATAATGTGACATATATAGGTCGTTTGGCGCAGATGTCGCGATGGGTATAATGCGTTAATTGTGATGTGACATTTAATAACAATTGTTAAAGACGTTAAATATTAAGAGATACCCGTCAAAAGTCAAATACCAGTTGGAGGCATTGGAATCAATTGAGAAAAGAGCCAGGAAGCTGGTGGACAATGACCGTCTTTTTTATGCTCGACTTCAGAGTCTAGATCATAGACGCAAGCTCGCGGTGCTATCTGTCTTCTATCGGATACATTTCGGGGAGTGTTCCTTAGAATTACACGAGCTGGTTCCTCCATCCCCATTTTAACATCGGACAACTAGACACACCGGTTTGCGCCACCGTTACATGGTGGAAACACCACTAGTCAGAACCAAGCGTTTCGCTTCATCTTTTCTGGTGCGCATTGCTGAAGAGTGGAATGATTTGGCTGAGTCTGTTTTTCCTGACAAATACAATCTCGAAGTCTTCAAGTCAAGAGTGAATAGGTATCTTCTAGGTAGCCGTTTTTTTTTTTTGGCCAGGTGAAATCCGTTTGAGGACTAAGCTGCGACAGGCACAGAAGCCTGGGGGGGATGTTCGCGACCCGATGTGAGAGTGTGGGATTCGCCAGATCGGGTGTGGCACTAGCGTGCCCGGCCAGAACCGGTGCCACGCTATTGCCACTCCCCAGTTAGGGATACCCACTAAAACCCCTGGGTGTTCCGTCCTGCGCCTTATGCCAGGGCTACGGGTAATTGGGACTCCAGGCTCCGCATGCCCTGTCAGGCGTGGGCCTCGCTCACTAGGCCTCTTCATTGCCAGGGGTCTATGCCCCCGGCATCTTCTAGGTAGCCGTGCTCCATCCTAGATCGCGTCATCACTCAACATTAGTTAAAAAAAGATACCGTATGTAATATGCACTAATATAGCCTTATATAGCTATTCGTTAACGGCGTTATTTTTAACGCTATAAACAAGACGCATTTGGCCACAGTTAATAACTGTAATATTCTGCCAGATGGAGCCCGAGTATTAGAATATGCGACACAAAGAAGCCAGATTGCAGGAGAATTAATTTCATTTCAGTGTTGTCACATACAAATGAAGTTCCCCAAGGTAAAAGACGAACTTGTCAAGCAACATTGATTTTGAGATATGACATTTTCAAGTTTGGAACTTGTGCTTCGGAAACACATAAGTTTCATAATAAAAAAAGATATAAGTTGAATCAATTAAAAATCAAAAAGGTTTCATGTATAAAAAAACTAAAAACTATCTTAAGTCAGTTAAATTTTATTATTTGATTAATTTTAATTTTTTTTTATATTTAATTGATCAATTTAATCTAATTACATAATTTAATTTAATTGATAAGTTATTTAACTTATTAATTTGAACGACTATCATTTAAATTTGAAAGCGAGTGTTGAATACGATGATATTAAAACGATTATGCTGATATTGGACAGTTCATTCTTGTCTTTCAATTTCGATGAATCAATAAAATTGAACCATATAAACATAAATCAGTCAATGTGATCGAATACCGTCGTATCCATCCAGTTCTGTGCTTTTCAACCTTTTTACTATAAGCTGGCAAACAGGCAAACGTCCCACCTGATGGAAAGTTATCGCCGTCGCTTATGGACGTTTGCAACACCAGAGGTGCTGCCAACGCGTTGCCCACCTCGAAGAAATTTTAAGGAACCTAACTGATTCAATTTGGTCGATCAGTCTATTACCAATATTTTAATTAGGAATTTTAAGGTGCTTTGGGCATGTAGAGAGAATAAATGAAAGCAGAATCACAAAACAAGTATATGACACCGATGTGACTGGTAGAGTCGATGCCGGTAGACCGAGACGTACTCACCATGATCAAATTGAAGATATTTTGAGGAAAGGTCAGATAAAAAGTAGTTTAAATAAGCGTGTATGTATGTAAAGATTTATGAAAGTTGATGAAGCGAAAAGTGTTTCTCAGGATCGTAGCAGGTAGAGATCCATCGTCTCTGCCTACTCCATGGGGAAACAGGCGTTACAATATGTAGTTTCCACACTAATCTGCTTATACTGGTATCTCAATATCCACGAATAGCTGAGCGAAGAACATAATTAAAATGTCCTTACCAAAAAGGTGCGGCGATGGCGGAATTTACAAAGGAATTTTTCGGCGTTGCTCTGCTCAAAGTCATTACAGCCATTACTTTTGTCTAGGCACTGAAAATACTTAAGTTCAAAATAATAATTATGGAGGCTAATGCTTCATTACGACTCTAGATATTCGGATCCCATTTTAAGCAATATTGATTGTACTGCGTATTCAAATTAGAATGTAGTGGGATAGTGACGTCAATTGTGCACCGATATAAAAAAAAATAGAAACAGAATACTCTTAAGAGGGTCCCATAGTCATCAAATCAAAGTCTGATGAGTGAAGAAAATTATAGGCACGTATTGCGTGTTTCATATTATATATATATATATTTGCGTAACTAAAATGTAGACTTTTTTTAACAGAAAACAAAATCGACTTCAGACGTATCTAAAAAGCAAACAACGTATATTTTCTACAACATCTTGAAGTCGATGTGCCAAGTAAAACATAAAACAATTACAACAAGAAATTCGCAACGAATTCAAGATGTGCAAAACATCTATTTTAGCTATTTAGTTGCTTTTCAAGACGGTTCATGCTTTTTGTTAATTTTTGAAATGAAACTTCTTTAGAACCATTGTGATTTGAAAAACTCTATAAAACTAAAAGCGACACTAAAAAGAGATATTACACATAAATCTATAGAAGTAAGCCTACGAGAGAATGAGATAGAATGCATTATATTTAATCATTTAAACACTATAATCATACAGATAGAGGTGGAATTATTTTGTAATTTTTCATTAATACTTCAAATTTCGTGTTTTAAAGCTAAATCCATACATACATATAATAAAATTGTAGAAGTCAAATTTCTGTACAATGAAAAAAAATGCTGAAAACCGAGTCAGACGGATGTATGAAGTGAAATAGAACTAATTTAGATTATTTTCAAATTTTTTGTTTCTCTGTTTGTCTGTCGAAACTTGTCTAAATTACGTTATATCATAATTTTGACTTTGATTATTTAAAAACCGTTATATACCAACATATATACATAAAGGTTAAGCTAATAAAAGCAGGTTAAAAAGATTATATACTCACTTAAGCGTATATAGAAAGAAATAGACTTTATTTGAAGAAAATGGCGATGTAATGACATGTTTACATATTATTATTATACACATAGCATATTTTGAGAGTTTGTACAGCGCATTGTCAGCAAACATGGTTTGCACTCAGCAAATTGTTGTGCCGGAATTAACTTTCCTATTGGCGTGAGACCAAAACGACCCAATTTTTGTTAAACTAATTATATTTATCAAATATAAAATATATAACAAATAAATTAAATAAAAACCAACAACGAAATGTTTTGTTATTTTAAAATTAAATTAAATAAATATAAATAACCATATAATTACTTAAATTTATTAGCATCCCTGTATGCGTTTTTCGCGTAACAACGTGTATCAAATCATCTATTGGAATACAATTCCATCGAGTGATTAACGAGTATTGCTACATCACTGACATGAAGCAACAATTTACTCATAACCTATAAATGTTCGATGTGCTATTTTATTGCAAAGAATTAGACTTTAATATTTTTTATTTGCCCACTACATACACTATATAGGCCGAACACAAGAGGTTACAGGTAAGTTATAAGACGGTGAGATGTGTTTATTGCATGCGAATTTCTTGTTTATCTATACTAATATTATAAAGAGGTAAGATTTGATTGTTTATTTGTTTGCATTGAATAGGCTCCGAAATTATTGAACCGATTTGAAAAATTCTTTCACTGTTGGCAAGCTACACTATCCTCGGATGACATAAGCAATATAATATTTTCAAAAAATTAGGGATCCTTACTAAAACTCCAATAATGTAACCCAAGGTGTAAAAAAGACCTAAAATCGCGCGCGCTGCGAAAACTATTGATGATAGAATAAAATAATGTACTACGACTTTGCAGAACACACCATTATTTATAAAAAGTGTCGCGACAGTATATTTCTAACTATTATAGTTATGCCACAATAAGCCGTAAGCCGTTGATAATCAATTATATTATGCATGCCGTGTTTACATAAACAGAATATAGTGTTAAGCTATGAAACGGTTTAGTCAATATATAAAATAAAAACATGTTTATAATCTATATTCAATTTTGCAGACCAATAAAAACAAAAAAAGTGTTCTTTTATTGTAAAAATTTTAATTTCAATGCCGCCGCTAGAAAAGGCTCTTTATTTGTATCTTGGTATACATTCTTATCAAAATAAATTACTCCATATTCAAGACTGCTTCAATACCTTTACATAATTTTTTGAATTATTAAATTCGGACATTCCATTCGAAAGATATCACGAGTTTAAAAATGTAAGTATTAGAGAAAAGTTGCGAGGTCGCCGCGCACCCTGCCCGGCTAGTTAGGCTTATGCGATGTAGGCGTCACTGTGATACGGGCCGTATGGGAGGGAAAATGTTTTGAATTCGCTTAGTAGGTAATTAAAATCAACAAAAAAGTTCTTTTTAGATACCCGTGCGTAGCCGGGGCAAATTGCTAGTTGCAAATAAAATACAAAATTGTGATTTCCATAAGGAGAATTAAAGTAATTTTGGGTGAGAATTACTGACCCATGCTGCATTTGGACTTCGATTCCCTTGTCTCTGTATGGAATTATATTTGGACTCATATCAAGGTGAGATAGTAACTGAACTATCAATGAATACGTTCGATCTTCTTTGTGTAATGTGAGTAAATGTTTTTTTATAATGGAACTTAAATGAATTTATTGTTTTCAGATCTCTAATGGATGGAGAAATGTTATTCCAGTAATGAGTGGCAGCATATTTAAAACAGCATCTGAAAGCAGTTATCGTGTGCTTCGCTGTTATTAAAGGTTTCGCGTAGTACAATATTAGCTACGTTCCATTAGAGACTCACAACGACCACGTTCACAACCGCGATTTTTCCCGTTCCATTTGCATGCCGTTCCAATCGTAAACTCAAGTGGAACAATTGTTCGACCCACCTCTTGACATGGGTCATTGTGAGCGTTGTGTGATCGAAAATGATGACTTCATTTTGACGCGCTGCTTGTGATCTATCCCATCTCCAGTCCATCTTATTGTACAGATAATTGGGGCACTGCGAAGAAATTATGCCAAACAGCACAGAAGACAAGTGTAACTATATTTACTTAAGGTTATATACTTAAGTACATAATCTTTTTATCCCCATTTCATACTATAAATAGCTGCTCAATAATCGGCTTTTCCAGCTACGGTTTCATAAATGCGGTATTATCCGATGGGGAAATTGCAGGATGACTCTGGGGCAATTTGGGCGCCGCCATAACGGTTTTAACGGGCGCCTAATGGCTCATTGTCAGATATTTATGGATTTTCAAAGACAAATACAAAATTGCTCGCCTATGCGATAGGAAATGTTCACGAAACTTTTAACGTTTCGCGCTAAACATTTTCGGTTGGAGGAAATTTTATTTGTTTTATGGGTCCATAGGCACATCGAAAATAGGAAACTTTATTATTTCGTAATGTTCGTCTGTATTATGTAATAAGTAACTATTTTACTATATAAATGAAATTATTTTATTTATTTCGTATAGAAATGTAGTGTTAGATATGCCCTTCAGTAAATCTAAAGCTAAACTGGAAAGTACCTTGCTTAGAAAGGGATACTACGCTATTGAAAAATATTTAAATGACAAAACTGCATTTACATAGCCGTTCGCTCCAGCCTTTTATACTATCATCTATATAACGTTTATATTTTGCATGACATGTAAGGAATCTATTGAGATTTTTCGCAGTATGAATTCCTAACCTCCTGTTAAAGGCACCTGCACATTCTCCAACATTTTACTCCAAATCCTTCGCTCTTTGTCTTTGGAATTCTTTACCTGTAGATGTCGTGTAGATATATAGATAACACTTTATTATACACCAATATAAAAATGAATTTAAAGACTAAAATTATATCTAGTTGTGGACAAAGGGCGGTCTTATCGCTAAAAAGCGATCTCTTCCAGACAACCCCAGATTGTAGATTGTAGATGATATTTAAAAATCTGTGAAAACCCATTAACTTAGTTTACAATAAAATATATATTTTTCTGTTCTTCTTAACTTAGCTGTTACCTTTCCACATTGTACTGTTCTTGCTTTTTCAAATTTAATTATACCTAGAAATACGTTGTTAAAAGTATCCTCTTAGTCAGATTACTTGGAAGAGATCGCTTTAAGCTATAAGGCCGCCTTTTGTTTTGCTGTTAAATTATTGTAATTGCTCTTTCTGTAATTGTTTATTTGGTGAAGAATAAAGTGTTTTATATTGTATGAATTCTTAGTATGTCATTATTGCGACGGTAATAATATTTTTTTGATCGTTACAACTACATTTATTCTTTGAAAAGTAATTGGAATACAACTTCTGTATGTATTAAAAAAAGAACCTGCGATAATAGGTATATAAATAATTACGATGAAAAACAGAGGTGCTACCAATGTGCTGCTGGCCTCGAAGGAGGAACTGGCACCTGGTCACTGAAGCCGGGACACAACTCAAAGTTGTTATGGCAGCATACTCTAGCCATCCAGACGGGCAGGTGGGTTCCGCCGGGGATAGGAATTAGTACCCTTTTTTCGTTCCTACACGGATATACATGGATAAACTACTCAACACATTTAAAAAAAGTGTACACAAAGAATACATCCCGGATCAACACTTGGATACTTTTTATTGCGATAAATGACGTCGTTTCCGTGGAATTAAGAAAGAAATAAAAACTTTATTTGAAGAAATAGCGACGTAATTACATTTTTATACACAGAGTATAATTTGAGAATTTGTACGCCGCATTTTCAGCGAACAAGGTTTGCACTCAGCATATTGCTGTGCCGGAATTAAATCCGACACAACGCTGATTTTCAGTGCAAACCTACCTTTTGCCTAAGACCAAAAGGACCCAATTTTGTTAAATAAAAAGTAATAATAATAATAAATTAATTAATTTTAATGAATATAGCTAGAATGGTGGCACTGTCGGCGCATCTTATTGGTGCCGCCGTTGTAATTTACTAACAAATACGTCGTCATGACAATACAATCAAAGTCTCACTGACATTATTTGTCTTAATACATTTTATTATCTATTATTTGTATTTTCTGGTATATAATTGATTAGAATGTAATTCAAAATTAAGTTAAAGGGCAATCGAAAATTCTAGAGTTGCGGGGAGGAGGCAAACTGTATGATCGATGACGCCATTAGAGCCCAAACTTGCTACCAACTTTATAATTCGTTTAGCAGATAAGTTCTAGTATTTATGTTCCATATTTGTTTTACTACACGAGCAATAAATCATCATACTCAGTGATGAGTAAGTACTAAGAGGAAAGGGTGTGAATTATTTTCATATACATGCATTTATTTACTACATATCCATCAGCTTACAATATTGTTACAACTTAGGTTCCGATAAAAACAAATTCCACTCCTAATCTGTAAAAGCGCATTTTATTACCTGTCGGCATTAGAACTAATTGTAATTATTTTATGATCGTCTTCTTTTGTTCACTTATTTGTTGGCATACGTTTCTAGTTATTTTGGAGAACAGCCTATTCTTCTGTTGTACTCGTTTACGACCGCTTGCAGGCTGCATCAATTACCAGGTGTTGCAGATTATAAATTACAAGCAAATTCTAAGAAATTGTGTCGATGTTGTCGGGCGGGCACAGTTTTGCATTGGTGAAGTATAAAACGACGGCCTGATTGAGAAAGGAGTAGAGATGAGTTATAACAGGTCAATTTAAATATCTGTTATTCCTGTTACTGTTATCCAAAAATAACAGCATTGTTTATCTGTTATTAAATAACATATTGTTATTCACTTGTTATTGGAACGAAGTTCCTTTACGCGGCGTGTTGCCAACTTAGCGCTTTCAGTGTTAGATTTTTATCTCTATGTACATACAAAGTTATTTTTCAGCGCTTAGCAACTTATTTCGCGCTTTTTCAAATTCTCTAACTCTTCACTGAAATATCGACGTGTATTGCAATATTATCGTCAAAAGACCAAGTGTTTATGAAAAAGTAAACCGAGAAAGTATCTAGTCTTATTACTTTATTTTCAGCGCTTTTTCCAATTCCTTGCTAATCTAGCGCTTATTAAGAGTTCACGTAGCATGTTTTCTCTAAAGAAAGTTGGCAATACAAAAGCCGCGTCCGATTCTGGGCGTGCACATTGTTTCCAGACGCGTCCCGTAATGTGTGCTCAATTTAAATGGTTTACATTCTGTTATTATCACCTTATAAATATTAGGTGCGTCTCGTTCTAGTCCGTGTAAGTCCTTGAAGTGTAAATGAGACAGTGATATTAATAATAGGTGCATCTCTTTTTAGCTTACTTAGATAGAACGAGAGAAAAATAATAATTAACAGAACGGTTAGGTAGCTAATGTTTATGTTTGATTTGTTGTGTGCCTGTTATTGGGAGAACAGGTATTCTGTTCTAGAAACAAATGTTATCTGTTCTCTGTGAATATCTGTTATTAATAACTGTTAGCATAAATATGCCTCACGCCTAGAAAGGAGTCACTTGAGCTACGACTACGATACGGGCGTGACGTGTGTACATTCGGAAATCTAATAGTGACGGTCTTTGGGCGTTTTATTGAATTACGACCTTCTGCATCATGTTTGGATTTGTTGTGTTCGGTTATATGTGTACCTGTAATATATGTGTTTGTATAGTTCTAGTAAACTCTATAATAATTCCAACGGCATTTTAATTCGAGTCCCACAACTCCTAACCATATTTATAACATAGACAATACACTCTGTTTCATATGATTTTCACCAATTACCGGATACTTTACAATGTTTTTGTACAAAAACATGACCGCTATAAAAAGTTCGTTCATGATAAGCTCTGATATAAATGTAATTTATTAATTAACATAATGCCTGCTGAAATGTCCCTATACAGTATATATTATATGTAATATATTAGTAACTAAAAAATATTAATATACAAATATTCATATTAGGTATTTATATTAAAATTTATAATATTTATATATATTATGCACAAATATATATTATACATGAAAACTATAGAGGCGTTTCAAGGGTGTGAATATTTATGGTGCTTATTAAACATTTAAAATGTCATCTGTAGCGGCCAGCAGGCTGCCTAAGTAATGCAATCGTGGCAAGGCGCCTTCGCGTTAAGGATAAATTATGCTATACCGTAGCGAACGCGAGCCGTGCGGCGTCCGCGTCCCGGACGAGGCTCGGACGTGCCCCGACGACGCACGGTTCCGTCCCACACCCTTCTCGACTCGTCGCAACTGAGCAGTCTTCCTTGGCGTGTCTGAGCAGTGAGCAACGAAAGTTTAGGGAGGAACCACGTATTTTTGAGTCATAATAGACGACGAAAAATTCTTTTGTTACCTGAGTCATACTGCTAATCTTTCTTCAGGTGTTATTGGTGACTGAAATTTTGTCTTTTGTCTTTTAAGAGCAGGCGTTAACTTATGTAGTAAAATTTGAAAGTTATCCTTAGACATTATAAAATATCCAAAGAATTTGTATTTATGATCTGATAAATCTCTACATAGGGTATAAAATTCTCCTTCATAATGGTGCTTACTCCAAATAGGGTACATGCCCTATTTTCTTACATTTCTTCTTGCTATTGATTCCTCTTCTTCATCAATGGCAATGGCAATAGCTGCCATCTCTGATAGCGAGAAATCCATCATTTATTAATACTTGTGTTAAATCAATAAGAAGTCAGAACACTACGTCCGTAATCGAGTCACCGTGGCGGTGCAATGACTCGGCGCGCATTCGGTGTAATATGAACACGTAGCCGCGCCCGCCTCGGTCTAGCATAATTCATCCTTTCTTCGCTGCCCGCGCCGCGCTTAAGGCGCTCCTCTTCCCTAATACGGCCAAACGGTGCCAACAGTCTGTTTCAGTCAGTGCGCGAGTACAGTCCTGCCGCGATTATCATGCAACGCTCGAAAACATTTACTCGCAGTGCTTGTATTCTATAATGTAGACTTTTTTCAATATAAAATGTGCTACAAATAGTAGTTTCATTACAAAAACCGGCAACCATACACATAAGTTTTGAGAGATAGAAAATATCCACTTCATTAAAGTTTTTGTTATAAAAATAAAAATAAATAAAAATGTATTTATTTCAATAAGTCCATACATGTAAGTTGCCGGGGCTTCCCAGAAAGTAATCAAATGATACTTGTGTTGGGAAACCTCGCTCTTCCTATGTTGCTTAAATTTTTAAACTATCTATTTACTGAATTACAGAGAGTACTTTTACACATATTAAAGAAAATAAAGAAAGAGATAAATAGATGGGTTTCGAGTGGTTGTGTCCGCAGTGGGTAAATGGCAAACAGGTGTGAGGTGCGGGTGTGCGCGTGTATGTGTGTGTATGCGCGTGCGTGTTTGTGTGTGTATGCGTGTGTGTGAGTGAGTGTATGTGTGTGCGTGTGCGTGAGCGTATGTGTGTGTGTGTGTGAGCGTATGTGTGTGTGTGTGTGTGGGTGGTAGTTTGAATGGAACACAAATCCCTACTAATTTATTATGAGTCTTATTGAATACATTAAGCATGTATCAGTTTCCCGCTAATGTAACCAAGATGTCTTCCACTTCATCATAATTAAGGGTAAGGAGCCATTCAGTTAGATTTTTCTTACACTCATATTGTTGCATGGGATAAATGTTAAGAATGCGATTAATTTTATTATAAACACGGGGGGCTTGAGAAACATTTTGCCGACTAGCAAAGACTGAACGTGCGGAATATGTAGGGGCAACTAATTCATAGCGTCTTTTTCTAAGTTTGGCACGATCTAAAGGTAATATATGTATCGAATCGAATCGAATGTATCGAAAGGTAATGTTATAAGTCGCAGTAAGACGAGCAAGTCGTTCATTTAAGCCATAATTATTTCTGCTACAGGGCACGTGAAATAATTTGTTATAGCTAGGACATGTTTTGAGATTTGGCACTGCCAAGGATACAGATAAGGTGAGAGTCGGGCAATCTAGGCTAGGCGAGAATTTACGATATCGTAAAGGAAAGACATGTCAAGGAGCTGCTTTTGTAACAAGCCTTACAAATAGAAGTATTTATAAGGCTTGTGATGTTATAAAATTGGCATTACATACCTATAACTAACACCTGATACCCATAGGGGTAGGTAGAACCAATGGATCTTGAAATATATCTTTTGCTTCATCTACTTTTATTAATCTCTTCATACATAAACGTTTATTATAGGTGCTTTTTACCTGGCCATTACTTAAGACGTCCACTATCTACGCTGTTGTAATACATTTGTTTTGTCACTCTACCTTCATCCATTCTCTGTACATGTCCAAACCACCTTAGCATGATTTTCTCAATTCCTGTTATTAGTTCTTCCGTCAATCAACAATGCTCCCTTATGATATCATTCAACTTAACTTGACATATACTTCTCAAAGCTCTCATTTCTACTGCATTTATTCTACTTTCATACTTCTTCTGCCATACCCAACTTTCACTGCTACACTTTAGTGTTGACACCAGCACCCCTTGATTATTATTCTTTTGCATGAGTTCAACAGATAGGCAGACCTGATGAAAAGCGGTTACCATCGCTTATGGACATTTGCAACCTGAAAGGTGCTACAAATACGCTGTTGCTCTCTTAAGGGAGGCTGGAACCTGGTCATTAATATCGGAACAGATCACAAGGTTGTTATGGTGGCATACTCTATACCAGGGGTGGTAGCCATCCAGACGGGCAAATACCCTACCACCTGTAATATTTGATTTACGTTAAACTGTAATTTTTAGTGTAAATTATGCTTTTTCTAACAACCTTTTATTATTCGGAACAACGAGATTAAATCTTACGTAAGAAGAGGAAGGGAGGCTTCGAGAAAGTATGCTTACATGGGGATAGGAGGGTCAAAAATTATCAAAACCTTCCTTACTTAATTAATGAATGGCCCCTAGTCCAGAAAAATAATAATAATATTTTGTGTGGATAAAATATCTAACTTCCGTTTAGAAAGGGGAACGGAATACTACCTGAAATGTGACAAATTATATGAACCGTTAAAAAACTATGTTAGGAATCCGTTTAACATGACCCTCGATGTTACAACACTATCATACGTCAAACTTCGAACCCCTTTTTTGGGGCTCCGGTCTCGAGAACGTCCGAAAAACGTGCCGCAAAAGCGTATCGAGCTAATTTGACGGGCCGCTGTCACTGCGAGGCCATTAATAACTCGTGATTGGGCCTCGAGTCTCGACTGTGGCTCGCAAATCTCTAGAGTGTCGTGCAGTGTTGCCAGATTGAAAATAGAAATATCCCTGTTAGAGTTGAACAAAACTTTTCGCTAGTGTTAAAAATAATACAGCAATATACTGTATTTTCTGAATTTTAATTAAACATATTGTATTAAACAGTGAACTAAAAATTCAATCAATAAAATGGCCTATGGAGTCCATCGCCGAAGAGTTTTTTACAAATATCTGTAACAAACTCTTTCGACATTACCAGTAATCACAACGCTGACTCATCTTTTGCTCGGCAAATAACCATTGCGATAGAGCGTGACAATGCAGCCAGCCTTCTGGACACGCTCTCCCACTGGCAGTAATCTGTTGCATAATATAGGTAAGAACTTTGATTTATTTATTTATAGAAAGAAATAAAAACTTTATTTGAAGAAATAGCAACATAATTACATTCCTTCAAACCAAACAAGGTTTGCACTCAGCATATTGCTGTGCCGGAATTATATCCGGCACAACGTTGATTTTCAATGCAAGCCTTTCTTTTTGGGTAAGACCAAAACGACCCAATTTTGTTAAATAATAATGAATAAAACTAATTCTACTAATGTAATATTTAATTGGTAAATCAAATAAATTTAATAAAACCAATATATATTACATTTAGGTCTATCTAGTATGAGTACGCGATGCTGGAGAATCAACATGTCACACGGACGAGGCAGTAATACGATGGGTTGAGAAGACAGCGGAATTTAGAAAGCGCTGCCATAAATTGAGATAACTATACAAAATACACACCAATAATTTAATTATTACATTTACTCTTAACGCACCATGGTACATTAGATTGAGCGACCTCCGTCGGGACCTGAAAGTGGAGTTTGTTACTAGCATTATCAGAAAGTACATGGAAGCTCACGAGCATCGGGTTCACCACCATGTGAATGTCCAGGCAATGCAGCTCCTCGACAAGACGGATATAATGAGAAGGCTCAAAAGGACAAAACTATTTGAACTAGTACTATAAACACAACTAAAGTGTAGTGTACTGTGCTAACTTATTGAAGAACACATGAACAAAGTGTCCTCCCTCCCCTTTATAGAGACAATAAGAAAAGTGCTAATGGACACTTTCTTAGTACTATACTTTTAGTTAATTTAGGTTATATTTAAATTACTTATTAGTCTTTTTAGATTAGATTGTAATATTAATGTGGTATTTTTCAATACAACATTTATGAAAAACAAAACATTTACACTTTGCTAAAACAAAATACTAGAATCGTCATTTATGAATGAACACTGGCAACCCTGGAAATCGGCTCTTAACCGATCTAAGGCCGTGACAGTGACGTATGACGTTATTCTATTTATTATCTATATTGATGATACTGTATTTTCTTATTAATCTCAAAGATGGATCGGATACAAATGATGCTCCATCCATATTAAGATAAAAGGATATTTAGTAAAGAACGTTGTTTCAGGAGCACTGTTGAATATTTTAAAAGATAAAATGCGTGCGTGTGCGTAGATGCGAGTCAGCAAGACTGTATTTAAAAGAATCAAAATGTGCGCTGGGACACATAGTAGAAGTGAAACTTCAAAGGACAAGTGGAACAACGAATGGCAACGGATAAATGGTAAAACGAATCTCAACAAAATTTGAACTCGAAGTTTTGCGGGCAAATTGTTAATGTACTTGTCTATTCATTTAATAAGTGCCTACCGCCCGTGTATTCTAGAGTTAAGGAAAAAAATTTAATAAGTAACTATCTTGTACGTCTCAAGACTAGGGGCCATAAAAATAGCTCGGACTTTACGGAGGGCATGCGTGGGGCCATGGGAAAGCCAACACATAGAGACCCACCCTGTTGTGTCACGTTTCATCTATCAATTTATTGATGTATAATTTAGCACAGTTAAAGACAGTGGTTATTACATGAATGTGGTGCTATGTAAATACAGATAGATGATATCGCTGTTAGAGTTGCCGATAAGATTGGGCATCTGTCTGTATCAGTAAAAATGCCCAATCTCATAAACGTGTAAATATAATATTTAATATTGATTAGATTACTGGTGTGCACATCACCTAAACGATAAGGTTTCTATATATATAGTCTAAGTTAAATTAGGGACAATGAAGAAATTAATATACTGCAAGAGTACAACTTGTCGTGTTATTTTGTACTCCCCTCACGGCAGTTGAGCCATGGGCTCATGTCAGTGGTGCGTCACCTTATCCAGCGGGGTAACCATCACCATCATAGACGCACCACTCAACTTAATCAATCACCACAGGCCCCTTGACAATTTAATCTAAATGTGGCGTGACACTGACCGGCGATTATCGCTGTCTTCACCAAATTAACATATTTTTTATTGCATGAGTTCAGCAGACAAGCAGATGGTCCATCTAATGGGAAGCAGGTAACATCGCCTATGGACATTTTCAACACCACAGGCGTTACAAATGCGCTACTGCTCTCTTGGGGGAGTCTGGAATACCACTAATGCCCGAACACAACTCAAGGCTGTTGTGGGGGCATACTCTAGACCAAGGGTGGTCGCCATTCAGACGGGCAGATACCCTGCCACCTGGCTGTGGGTCGTTTTGTCGCCTCTTACGACAGGCCGTCAGGCCGCAGGAAATTGTATTCTTTCTCCGTTCCTGCACGGAACAAAACATACACCGAATGTTCAATTTGATTTCAGATAATACAGTTGGGTTAAACAATTTACCTCTTAACAATTTAAATAAGTAGGAGCCCAATGCAAACTTTCGTCTGGATGCCAATTTATCACTTCCACCTCTGGAGCTTGAGTCTTAGCTCTAGCGATCTCCCCTCCGTGCTGGCTAGCTAAGACAAGCACAGAGGCGGGGGCTTTGCCTTGGCCCCCCGAAGTCGGGTACGAGATGTCACTATTCACCTAAAGCTTTTATTATTATATAAAAAAGTATTCCCCGCCTGTCATTTTTTATAATAGTGTAGTTTCGCGTTTGATAATAATCTCTCCAGATGTGGAACGTGCACGCTTACCTAGAAGGTACCTATTCACACGGGATTTAACACCCAGGTTGACAGTATCCGACATCGGACTCCGGCAATGTTCCGGAAAGCGCATCATTTGTATAGGTGATATTTCCGACATATAGTCAAGGTGGCGAAGTCCGTCAGTGGGGAAACTCCATACATCTCTCATTATTTCCGTGTTTGAATAGTTACGATAACTACAAATCAGTCAGTGAAGCTAAGACACCATTGAATTATGTCTTCGAATTGTGATTGGCGTTAAATTCCGTTTAAAAAAGTTAACAAACGAGCGGTATACGAACTTACCCCATTGACGGACTTCCCCACCTTGACTGTATATCGGTGCCATATGCAATATCTGGGTAGTATCTCTATTTTACTTAGATAAAAACCTTTTTTTATTGCGAAGAATAAGCCAATGCGTTGCTAGCCTTTAGAATGGGATAAAGAGAAGGGATAGCTGGATGAGATACAGGCATCAGACAGAAGGAGTAGGTCTAAGGGATTGGAATAGGGCGAGACGAAGTCGGCCATAGGGACTAACACTCACCTTATGAAACATAATTAACTCCAGGGGGCGGTTCACGCCGATATTATGTGAGTGTGATATCACACGGATCAATAAAAAATAAATGAATTATTTAAATGATGGTGAAAACCGGTTTAAAACCCTGTAGCGTGATTTAAGAGTTAGTGGATATATAGACAAAGAGACCCACAAAGCGACTTTTTTTGTAAAGATTTTTTATTGTGTAGTGGAACACTTACAAGCCAATAGATGGCGCTGTGCAATAATTGAGGTCGCAAACGATTCCCGACACGTACAAAGAGTATACATATACAAATTTCCAAAAATAATAGATGGGCCTAGGCCTGCGAGGCATAGCAGTCTCCACTTAGTCGGGACATCCCTAGAATTGTATGAGTTCGACAAACAGGCAGATGGCCCACGTGATAGAAAGCAGTTACCATCGCCTATGGACATTAGTAACATCAAAGGTGTTACCAATGTAGCTGCTCTCTAAAGGGAGGCTGAAACCTGGCCACTAATGCCGGAACACAATGTTGTTATGGCGGCATACTCTAGGCTAGATATGGTAGCCATCCAGACAGATAAATAACAGTATCCACCTGGAGAGTAAAATGAAATGCTGTGTTTTAAAAATATCGTGTATTTGTAAATTGTATCAAACGAAATAAGCATTGCATTAGATACTTATAATATTAACAACGAATACCCACAGATTTAAGAACGCCTTAAAATTTTATTCGCACAGAAATCATTGGAAATAAGAAATTTGAATTTCACACCAAACGATGTCATAAATCATTCTACATTTTCTCGAAGACCGCGAGAATTTAAATAAAATGCGAGACGTGAGTAGGATTAGGGTGTTCCGACACGACGAACTAACGTTCTATGGTTTACTTATTTTTATTCAATATAGCATTTGTATTGTTACAACTTAGGCTTCGACAAAGACAAATTCCACGTACAGTCTGTAAAAGTACATTTTATTACCTGTTGGTATTTGAACTAATCATAAACCTTTTATGATCGTCTTTTTGTTTACTTATTTATTGGCATAAGTTTCTAGTATTGTGGAGAACTCGTTTACGACCGTTTGTAGGCTGCATCATTAGTCAGATGTTACGGATTAAGTACAAGCTGATTAATACGGGTGAGCACATTTGCATTTGTGCAGTATAAAACGATGGCCTGATTAAGAGAGGGCGGTCACTTGAGCAACAACTACGACACGGGCCCGACGTGTGTAAATTCGGGATTCTAATGGTGACGGACTTTGCGCGTTTTATTGAATTACGACCTTCTGCATTATGTTTGAAATTGTTGTGTTCGGTTATATTTGTATTTGTGTTATACGTGTTTATATAGTTCGAATAAACTCTATAATAATTTTAACGGCTTTTTAATTCGAGTCCCGCTAACTCGTAACAGTATTATTTAATATAGATTTAATTATACCACCTTATAACGCCTACAATTTTAATTTAATTTTTTTCTCTGTCGATGCAACATTTTGTATTGGTCGATTTCTTAATACGACTTAGTTTAAAATATACTAACTTAAATACAATCTAATCATGAAAAAATACACATGTAGTTAATAGCAGATTATAAACATCTTACTATTGGGCTTGGGCTTTCGAAAACATAACTTTCCTACACTTTACTATACCTCCGCACCGAATGGGAATGATGCGATCACTACCAAGCTCTTTCAGTAATTATTCATACAAATTACTTTTTTAAAGCTCGTATACACCACGAAGTATGTCCATCATATGAAAGGTTGCTGTAGAGTTTGTTGAGTCGCCGGTAATAAAACCATGATTTTCAATAAGTAGAATCTATTAGATTCTATTTTGTTTTTTTTTATATTGCAGAGAAATTGACGGTAATACACCATAATTGTTCAATCCGTGTACATTGATCAGAAAGTAAAAAAAATAACACCTCAGGTGGATTAAGTGTAAAAGTTTTAAATTCTCGCCAACAAAATGTCGCACGTTTGTCCAAAGTATGTGGACGCCTTAAATTGTAAAACTGGCGCAATGAGGGTGAATTTTTAAATTCCCGCCACGTAACGCCGAAAAGGTTCTAATTTGGAATGACATGCGGCCAGGAGCGTGTCGGCGATGCAATGGCACGTCACGAGCGACGATATGGTGCTGAGAGAGTAGTAAGGATTTATGATAGAATAGAATAGAATTATTGTCTTTGAAGTATATTTAAAAAAAAACTCAATTATCATATTCTGAAAGTACGCTTGGGGGTGTCTGATCACAGGGATGAAAACAGTACTTCACGTCCCTGGGAAACGATTTTCCCTGCTGTCAAAAAAAATATTATTCTTTATTTAGGTTTATGGCTTGGCAGCTAGGCCTTTAAGCCAGATCTTAGATTATAATGTAGTTTCTTAATTTTCTTAAGCCTATGTGCAGCACAGCTGAACTGTAGGTTATCAGCTGGTGTCATTCAATGGAGTTCTTGTGACAACTCAAAAGGCCACATTCGACTATACAGCTCACATTTCTCACAAAAACATAACTACTACTCAAAAACTATCAATATCCTACAACTGTTGTTCATTTCACTTTCAGTTTTTTTTAATTAATTTTGAATTTGACGTTTTCATAGATTAATTAATTTTTAAGAGTTTGAAAGCTCGTTAAGTATTTTTTGATAGAATTAATGTTTAATTTAGAATAATCATACATTAAAGACTGCAATAAAAGTTATTTGGTTCAATTACAATAACAAACTACAAAAACGTTGGACGATGAACCAGGTAATTTTCAAAAACAAACAAAAAAATCGTATCTCGATTTGTAACACTTGGGACATAGGGATCTGTGGGTTAAAGATAGGTCTTGATCCACAAACACTCTGTATATATATAGATTACAAATCAAATTTACAATATTTTTCTACTTGTCATACTGTTCTTTATTCTGTCATGCAAATTTACTTCACATACTTCTCAAAGGTCTCATTTCTATTGCATTCATCATACTTTCATGCTTCTTCTGCCATACCCAACCTTCAATACCGTACATTAGTGTTAGCACCAACACCCCTTGATGGAGTCAGGTGTACATTTACATACCCTGTTCGGCTGTTCATAAAAGGGCTTAGTGTATTTTTAATATAATGTCGTATGGTAACACGAATGCAGATTCCTAACATAGCTAAATAATAAATAAAAGCATTAAAATATATTGGAACAACATACGAACAATGTTACATTTGCGTTAACTAATCGTTTTGGACAATTTTTAAATGTAGTTTTAAAAATTTGTAAAAGCAATAAATAAAATCCAGTGAAGGCAAATGTGTCAGAGGTAGTTTGGTTGTCAGCGAAACAGCTATCCATTGCTATCGACGGCCCATGAGTTCGGAACTATCAGGGTTCTAGCGCTGAATCACTTTTCAAAACCCGTTTCATAGGTTACGATACGATAAATTAATAAAACATCAGTTCAAGTAGTATTTTCTTTACCGACTAATACACATAATTAAAAATACCTTTTAACGTGGCATTTATTTGATAAAGGTCAAAATAATAATCAAATAAAATTTCGCGCTTAAATCCGCTAAAAAGTAGTTTAAATTATCGATCAAAGTCAAGTGTCAAGTGTTAAAGAAAGGTCAGCTAGAAAGCACCTCAAATACTGGTTTTTTATACTTTTTTTCTATTATAGCCAGTATCAGGCAAACAGGCAGACGACCCATCTGATGGAAAGTGGTTACCGTCGCCTATGAACGTTTGCAACACCAAGGGTGTCACCAACGCGTTGCCGACCTCTAAGAAATTTTATTTTATTTTAGTTACGCAAATATTAAATTAATAGATTTAGAAATAAATAATAAGAAATACGTTGTTCATGCCTATAATATTCCAGGGTTGATCTCAATTTTCTTGGGATCCACTAATCAGATCCTGACTTAGGGACAAAGGGACCACCTTAGAGTTTATACTTAGAAGTATACTCTTTCGGATAAAAAAATCGCCCCGCAATTGACGGAAAAATCGCGTAACAAACATACAGACTGTTATAACCGTCCGTTGAAAGGAAATAATAAAAAAAATATAAAGAAACAGGATGGGAGCATGATCCTTGGATCATGTTCCCATCCTGTTTTGCTCTGCACATCTCACCAACGTGTTCAAACGAGAGTCAGTACATCTCCATCTTCCGACCCGATCGGACCTCTTGGACTTAATCTCTGTTCCAATTTCAGTTCCAATTTAGTTTTAATTCTTAGTTTAGTTCAAAAGTCTAAATTTTAAATTTATTAAAATAAATAGTGTTTATTCTGAAAAGTTTTTTGTTTTTAGAAACGCTCTCCGAAGCTTTAAATATAACAAGACGAATGAGAACCTCCTTCTTTTTGAAGTCGGTTAAAAGTAACCTATTAACACAAAAACGGTACCTTTAAAGTATATTTATGTAGATTTTAAGACATGAACTATTATAAATCGTGTCGTTCGATGTAAAACGACTTAATAAAACCAGTTTAGATGCCAACACATAAAACTGCAATGCGATTTATGTGCAGCCAATGTGGCGTGTGCAGGTGTGCGCACCAGGTATGAAATATTATATATAAGATAGGTTTTTCGTCTGCACTACGACATAGGATAAGCAGACTTCTTTCCATCAGGGGCCCAATACTTTTTTTAACTTTTTTTATTGCTGAAGCACAGCAGACAGGCTGACGGCTCAACCGTGATGGAAAGTGGTCACCGTCGCCTATGGACCGTCTCGAAGGAGAAAATGGACCCTGATCACTGATGCCGGAACACACCTCAAAGTTGTTATGGCGGCATACTCTACACCAGGGGTGGTAGCCATCCAATCGGGCAAATTCCCTACCACCTGTCTGAGGATTGTTTTGCCGCCTCTTACGACTGGCCGCCCGGCCGCAGGAAATTGTATTCATTCTCCGTTCCTGCACGGATTATACCTACCTGTTCATTAACGTATCACTTGAAAACCACTAAACAGATTTAAATGAAACTCGACATGACGATAAATAACGTTTTCTTGGAATTAATGATTATATAAGTAGTTAGAAAGACTGTGTTCCAGTTGCAATTGGTGCCGCCGGCTGTTACACTAGCAAATATACGAGTACCGTTGTGGCAACGCGTACAAAGTGTCGCTGGCACATGCTAGTTTACAATAGAAGACCCTAGACCTAGACCCTATATATCTAAGATCTAATTTTTATTTTTCTTAACACATCATTATCAGGAACGTATACTTTCTTTTTTTTTTAATTAATTTAATTCTGATGACTTTTATAGTTTGTTTGACGATCTCCTATATACGAAACATATCATTTTTCTTACCTGGGGACAGGAATTAATGAAATTTGTAATTAATTTTATATCCATGATTTGAATGTTTAAGTAATACATAAGATATCTTAAAGTTGTTTAGTTTCCAGAATAAATTCATAAACTATTAGTTATATGTATTTTTTTTTAATTATTTCATTGTTTCGCTAAGGTATATTATTGTATAATCTATATATATATATTCTTCTGTACGTGTGTTGACAGTGAACTCCTCCTAAACGGCTGGACGTTTTTGATGATATTTGTTTTGTGTGTTTGAATGGGTCCCCGGGTGGTTTAGATTCCCAATTGGAACCGATAGGTGGCGCTAGATCGTAGGAGCGATTTTGGCGATTTTGTTTTTGTGTGTTTGAGTGGCTTACCAAATGGTTTAGATTTGCAATCAGAACCGGTAGGTGGCGCTGAGATCGGGTTCTAGAATCCTCCTAATCATCTGGACCGATTTTAGTGATTTTGTTTTTGTGTCATGAAACAGTCTTTTAGGAATTCAGAAAATATGGCGGTATGAAGTTCGCCGGGTCAGCTAGTTCTTATATATATTGTTACAACTTAAGTTCCGACGAAAACAAAATCCACCTGGATATCTATAAAACACATTTTATTACCCGTCGGCATTTGAACTAATTGTAATCCTTCTTTTATGGATGTCTTCTTTTCTTTATTTATTTATTGGTTATTGTGGAGAGCAGCCTATTGTACTCGTTTATGGCCGTTTGCAGGCATAATTAGGCAGGTGTGCAGATTAGGAGTTCTGGGAAATTGCGTCGACACTTAGCGGGCAGACATATTTGCATTTGTGCCATATAAATCAATGGCCCGATTGAGGAAGGGCAGTCAAGCGACAACCACTAGCGAGACAAGACATCTATACATTCGATAATCTATATAGTGATGGACTTTGCGCGTGTTATTGAATCACGCATTACATTTGGACTGATTGTGTTCAGTTATATTTGTACCTGTGTTATACGTGTTTGTATAGTTCAAATAAATTCTATAGTAATTCCAACGGTATTTTAATTCGAGTCGTGTAACTCGTAACATTATGTATTACCTATTCATGTACCTATGTTATTGCAAATAAAAATTGATTGATTGATTGATTGACACAATACTAAAGCCCGTGTTTTGTATGGAGAGGTTAATGAAACTAGATGAAGCGAAACCGTCGCAAGTGGAGACCTATAATCTCTGCCTACCCCCACGGGAAACAGGCTTGATAATATGTATGTATGTATATGTTTTTCTCAATATTCTCTGTTCATCAAATTCAAAGCGTCTCCTGCTAAATTCAATTTAAAGACAAGTGTATTCTCTCAAGTGCAGTTAGTCTAATTGGTTTGCGTGCAGTAACCACGGTTCAATTACGATTTGTTAACAAGATAAGCATTTAACTTCTTGCAATCACTGAGCATTGTTTAATCAGGTACAGACGCTACAAAATGTATTTGTAAATTACTATATTTTACAAATATATTGTTGTTTTTTATATTTTCATTGACTTCAAGATATTGTAGAAAATATTTATTACTGCTTTTTAGTTACTTTTGAAGTCGGTTATGTCTTTTGAAAAACAAATTGTGTCTGTAGTTCACACGCAGCAGAAGTGAAACTTCAGAGAATATACTCACAGATAATTCTTCTCTAACTTTTATTAACATAAATATAACTCCTTTAGCCTACATCCGTCAACATATTATAATTCAGAATAAACTTCTTAAGTATCACTTTCAATTTTTCACTGTTTTGGTCTAATATTATTATCAGTTTTATTTCGGTCCAAAGTGGACATATATTTAATCATCAGTCTTATTGAGTCTCTAATCTGTACTGCACAATGTAAAAGTCTTATCGTATTCTCTCGCAGGCTTAGTCCTATAGATTTATGTGTTTATCTCTTTCTAGTGTCGATTTTTCCTTTCATCGAGTTTCAAATCACTACGATTCTAAAAAAGTTCCATTTAAAGATATAAAACACGTTGTGCGTGCCTATAATATTCGAGGGTTGCTCTCCATTTCCCTTGAATCTACTCATCAGATCCTGATTTAGTGACAATGGGACCACCTCAGGAGTATAGTATTTCGAATGTGTCTTTGTCTTATTGAGTATGCACTGTTTGCTACAACTCCATTAATTCTTGGAAAGTAATTCTGTAACATACTTCTGTATATCTTATAAAAGAAAGAACTTGAGATATAATTAGAATATGAAATATAAAGTAAAAACAATTTTTAGCTTCTCCTTAACAGCAATAACACATTGCGAAGCGGTGTACATAGAATAGGAAGTAAAATTAAATGTTAAATTATATGTATGACCTTCAAAAAGTGTTCTCCAGTGGAACTTTAACTATTAAAACTTTTGAATTTGAATAAAAACATATTTGAATATCAGTCTACCATTGACGAAGAAATCGCTTAACAAACATACAAAAAAACATGAGTTGAATTGAGAACCTCTTTCTTTTGAAGTCGGTTAAAAGTCGAATTCATTTTTACTTTAATTCCAGAATACACATAAATTAGCTTCGAGACCTGTTTGCGTTTGTAGTAGTGTACCGTCAGCACATAAATAAATAAACAAATAATTTTAATATATTTTACAGGCAGGCACTTAATATGAAACTAACAATATTAAACGATATTAAAATATTAAATGTAATTTTTACTAATAAATTTAAATTTCAAGTTTAGAAGTCCTGTAAACATACAAATACTACTGCAAACGCAAAAACTAAAGAAGCTAATTTACCTGTACTTGTAGAACATGAGTTACTTGCGACAGTACCATAATAACAATACTTTGTCTTCTTAGCGGCAAAGTTCGGTACCTTTCAGGGACTATATAAGAATATCGAATTGGAAATATCAATTGAAGTAGAACCTTCGAGAAGACAAATAGGAAATTCCACTTGTAGTACTCTTCGAACGAAACTTTTCGAATTAAACCATTCTCTGAATTCTGTTTTATATCCATCATAGAAACAGGCTTGGTTCACACTGGGGTTCCCACCCGTACTATATTTTAGCCAATTGTACTACGTATTATGTACAAAAAGTACTATATATTCTTCGCTAAATCATTTTTCACGTTTTTTGTTCTGATTTTTATGATTACTTTACAAAAAGAAATAGAATTTCGCTGGCCAAAGCAAAAAGTAGTAATAAATACACGTGAAAAATAATGAAATGAATATAAACATAAAATAAATATGTGTAGTCCCGTGTGTGTTACACGAACAATAGATCACTCAAATTCAAAGGAATTTGAGTGATCTATTGTTCGCGTTAATCTCTTTGTTCACGCCACCGTAAGACGTCCTAAAACCTTCTTTCCTCTGTTGGTATTTCATGCGAGTTCTTGGAAGCCATTAAGATGACCATTTAACGATTTCAAGAATCAAGCGGTATGTTGCTACGAGGTCATGTCTAATTTACAAATGGATGAGTCGGGAAATAAGCCAGTCATGTTCTGACTGCAAACGAAGCGTTACCTAGTCCACTTTCGGAGCTATTATCTTATAACGACGAACTTTGCGCGATTTATGTGATAACGATTTTCTGGCCTACGGTTTGGTTTTATTGTATTCGACTATACTTGTAAGAAGTATGAATTACGTGTGTGTACTTCTAATAAACTTTGTGACAATTCCAACGGCATTTTCGAATTTACATCCTACAAATTTGTAACAATATTATATATATATATATTTTCTTCAAAAATAGGTAGCAAGCGCAGTTCACACTGTGATGCGGTTCACGGTTCAATCTCGCTCCGGTCTCGGTCCGTTCCCGGTCCGCACAAATATTCTTAAATAAGAAAGAATCATAGAATTCTCAGTATCATATCGCTCTAGTTTCGATCCGCTATCGCGCTCGTACCGGTTCTTCGAAAATAATATTTGACTGATGGCCGGCGGCGTCTACATCTTACTGACCGTTCATTTGCCTAGGTACTATCGGTCAAAACTTGACATAAGCTCCATATAAGTGATGTCAAAATTAAGTAATGGTAGGGATTGGATGAATGGATTGTAAGTAACCGGCCATATAGCGAGATCCCACCTGTCATGACTTGTACCGACAGCATGCATACGTATTGTTTTGAACTCCAGAATAGTAGTAGTAGTGTAGACACAGAGAAATTTAATCGGACCAAAATCGGAGGAATAAGATTTGTTTTTATTTCTTTTATTGCAATCTCCTCCGCCATGATACAGAGCAGAGTTCTTCTCTTCTTTTTATATTTTTCTTTTATTTCTTTTTCTTTTATAAATTTTCTTATGAACTATTTCGGAACGAGATTGAAGCGTGAACGGCATCATAGTGTGAATCGAGCCTTATCGGACATTACTCGGCGGATGGGGGCTAGACTAACAAAAGTTAGCCAAAGAAAAAATGCTGACTATTGTTATGTTATAATACAATTTCAAACTTTAATGCATTGAAAATAATATCAATGAGTGTGACATACGCTGTTTTGAAAATGGAAGGTTTTGTAATTGCTCTTATTATTTTGAAATTTCTTCGATGGCCTCCGATGGCCTTCAATGACCACAAATGGCCTCTAATGGCCTCCGATGGCCTTCAATGACCACAAATGACCTCTAATGGCCTCCGATGGTCTCTGATTGTCTTTTGTATCTGCGAATTTATTCGCATTTGCTTTTAAGGATTCTATAGCCAATATAGCAATAACGGAGCTCTTATGTAATCGCATATGTCTAACTATACGTCAGTAAGTCTGACAGTTTGTTGTGTTCGAATTCTCTGAATGAGATTCGGTTGATTTTTAAAACGGCAATCGGTACTAGGTTTAGTCAGTACTTGTTAGTCTGTCGCCATCTTAAGACCTCTGCTGTTACAAGAGGTCGAAAGTAGTGTGCTCACGAAACAACTTTTCGTTGGTATTTACTGATCAATATTTTACCAAAAGTATATTGTTAAGAGTTGCAGGACACGAATTAAAATGCCGTTGGAATTATTATAGAATTTATTAGAACTATACAAACACGTATAACACAGGTACAAATATAACCGGACGCAATAAGTTCAAACGTAATGCGCTATTCAATAACACGCGCAAAGTCCGTCACTAAATAGTTTACTGAATGTACACAAGTCTCGCTCCACTTGTGGTTATCGCTCGATTGCCCTTCATCAATCGGGCCATTGCTTTATATTGCACAAATGTATATATGTCTGCCCAGTAAGCGTCGATGCAATTTCTTAGAAATCGTAACCCACACACCTGTCTAATGACTGCCATAAAAGATTACAATAAACAATGGCCTGTTTTCTAATCACCAATTTTAAACACAAAGTAAACAAAAGAAGTCCAAATGCCGAAAGGTAATAAAATGTCCAAAACAGGTATGCAGATGTGAAATTGTCTTTGTCGGTCGTAACAATATAATAAATCGTTCGTAAATCGTAATCGTAGAATTACGAAAAAAGTAAATATTAGGCATTGATTTTTTTTTTAAATAGGGGCCCCGGTAGACATTGTCCTGCCCTGAAAAACAAAAATCTAAGACACAATCTCAGCGCCATCTACCTGTTCTAATTGTGAATCTAAATAAGCAGGGGACTCACTCAAACACACACAAGTCATCAAAATCGGTAGAGTCGTTCTCAAGTTATGCGCGTACATACATTACTACAATTTATCTTTATTGATATAGATATATTTACATACCCATCGGGCTTAGTCACATATAACAATCATAGCTATATATCTTAACTAGCTGTGCCCGCGACGTCGACCGCGTGGAATTTGTTTTCAAAACCCCCCCATTTTGAAACATTCTTCATTGGTGCTCCGCTCCTATTGGTCTTAGCGTGATGATATATAGCCTTTAGCCTTCCTCGGTAAATGGGCTATCTAAACTGAAAGAGTTTTTTTCAAATCAGACCAGTAGTTCCTGAGATTAGCGCGTTTAATCAAACAAACAAACAAACTCTTCAGCCTTATATATTAGTATAAGATAATTATTGTATATAATGATGAGATGATTTAAGTCAGTAGGTGGTGAGATATTAGCTCCCAAAACGTGAAAATTGTAGGCAAAATTCTAAGAAAAATAAAGTTTGTTGAATTTCAAACCACTTTTTATGAAAATTATCCATTGTGTTTTGTTGTATTTTAAATAAATACAACGGCAGATATTAATAATTAATTATTTTAACAAGACTACTACACAGTTAATATAAAGCTAAAAATCATAATTAAAAATCTTGTAAATGAATAGCCTAATTCATAATTAAAGGTAATTAAAATAATTAAAATAACAGGGCGCTAGAGGAGAGCGGGTCGGGAATTTCCAGACTTTTCCAATAGTTTTCTTATTTGGCACACTCTTTTGTAAGCAAATTAAAATGATTAAATTTGCTTTCACTAGCTTATGTTTTTTCAACGCAATGTTTCATAATTAGAAAATGAAATGAAATTTTTACATCAACCTTACAGTCCATTTTCCCTATAGGCAAAGTTGAATCTCCTAACTGCCTACTATGTGGAACTGCTAAAGATGTCCAACATCTTTTAACGCTATGTAGTAAAAACAAGGATGGTAGAGAACTACTGATGGGGTAAGACTGAATGGTATTGATATAGATAGATAACAATTTATTGCTCACCAAAGCAAACAAATACAAAAACAAAATACATAATTACAATACTTCTTGGCAAAACAACAGGCGGCCTTATCGCTAAAAGCGATCTCTTCCAGGCAACCTAGCTTAATGTATGTGGTGCAGAACAAAGATAAGACTGTACAATACTGTACTGTAAATATACATACTACCACTAATATATAATTTTAATACATAATATACATAGATCCAGACACATTTATAGAATACCAAAATATACGTATACACTGTTACGACCGACAAAGATAAATTCACACCTGCATACCTGTTTTGCGCATTTTATTACTTTTCGGCATTCGGACTTCTTTTGTTTACTTTGTGTTTAAAATTTGCGATTACAAAAACAGCCCATTGTGTATTGTAATTTGTATGGTAGTCATTAGCCAGGCGTGATTCTAAGAAATTCGGTCCATGCGGGCAGGTAGACATATCTCATTTGTGCAGCATAAAGGAATGCCCCAATGAAGAGATCGTTGGTCTAGCGATAACCCCGAGCGAAGCAAGATGTGTGTACCACATTCAGTATTCTATTTAGTGACTGACTTTGCGCGTTTTATGGAATTACGATCTAAGCCGAACCTCGATAACTCGAAAACCTCCCAAACTCGAATAAAATTTGTGTTCCTTCCTTCAAGCCCCAAAACCTCGGTGGCTCGAAATCTTAACCCTCTATAAGTCGAAACTATAAACGTAGAGGCAACGCATTCCAGAGTTTGACAGACTGCACTGTAAATGAGTTATCATAAAAGGATGAAGTGGTGTCAGGAGTCTACGATATGTATCTGACCGCAAATTGTGAGAAGTGGAGAGGCGAAGGAATTCAAAACGTTTCTTAAGGTAAAGAGGACTTTTAGGATTAAATAGCATGATATAAGTATTTATTTATAGTCTAGGTGGGGGGGGAGTCCGTCAGTGGGGTAAGTTTAAAAAGCGCTCGTTTTTTAAGTTTCTTAAACGGAATTTAACCCCAACCACAACTCAAAGACATAATTCAATAGTGTCTTAGCTTCACTGACTGATTTGTTGTTATCGTAACTATTCAAACAAGGAAATAATGAGAGTTGTATGGAGTTTCCCCCCAGACGGACTTTGCCACCTTGACTATATAGGAATTTTAGCAGATTCAGCCTTAAAAGGCCAGTTTGGTAGTCACATCATTATTAGCACTCAAAAAATATTAAATTGCTATCTGCATCCAGCTTGCGTCGTGGTAGGGTAATGGCTAGCGCACGCGTCCCAAACTCAAAGGGCGCGGGTTCGATCTTGGCCGGAATAACAATATGCACATGCACAGAGCAGAAAACTGACTAAGTGGTGCATACCACTTAGTCAGTTTTCTGCTCTGTGCATGTGCATATTGTTATTATTACCACGTGCTACCAACGATGAAGGACAAGATGTAATAGATTATAAGAGTTTTTGAAAAAGAAAAGAAAATAAGTAAAAATGAAAAATATAAGATAAAAAATAAAGTACCCCTTACCCTTCCTGTGTTGGAAATTAGAATTAAGAATAAATAAAGAACATAAAAAGAATAAAATAACCTCTATCTTAACACATGATGGAGGAGATAATAATAATTTGTAAAAAAACAACGGTGAAGGAAAACATCGTGTTGCTACCTGCACGTCGAGATAACCGATGTGTCAAACCTGCCAAGCTGCCTTGGACAAGCGTGGCGGGTATACTGTCCGTCTCCTATAATAGGAGGCCCGAGCCCAGCAGTGGGACATTTATGGGATGATATTATTATATCCAGTATGCGTTGCAATGTCACGTTAAGTAAAAAAAAGATTTTTTTTAAATAATCGGCAGGCAACCACACACATTGTATATCCCCAAGCTAAGCAAGTTACGCTTCTGTTATGGGTAATATACAACCGACCACTCTGGGGCCGATCCCAGATACTCAGGCTGTGTTGACCTAAATAAACCTAACTCCTTTTGTCCTTTTAAACCCTTCCCTTTCCATAAACTCTGCAAAAAAAAAAAAAAAGAAAACCCTGAAGATGTCAAGAGACAGCGCCATCTGTATACGCGGTCGATTGCAAAACGTCAAGACTGTCACCAAAAAATTCTTCGCTCTTAACCGACACTTACGTGCAAACAAAATCCAAAAAATATTTAAAATTACCAACTGTGTGGGGTCCAGGTGGGAGGATCACAGGCCGGGTAAGTCCCCTTTCCTTCCTTGCCCACACATATCATATAACGAAAATATTTACCACAGGCCTTAGTAAATAACAGAAAGTTAGTTTCCAAAATTTACCATGCCGGGAATCGAACCAGGAACCTGTGAGTTCCAGCGAGTTCGGCCGGCGAAGACTTAGCCCGCTCAACCACAGAGGCTGGTCAGGCTATGTTTTGTTGCATATTCTGTTTTTTGGGCCAGAAACCCTCACGGACGTCCTCAGAACAACCTACCAAAGTTTCATCAAAATCTGATCACTGGTAAGAACGTATAAAGGAAAACATACAAACATCTATTTATATAGGTTGTGTATGCTTTGTCTTTGAGTGTAAGTTTAGGAGATGATGGAGCTAACATGTCAATAAGGGAGAATTCCTAAAAAATAAATAACAAAAAAATTGTCTAGGGTACGGCATTTACTCTTTATGACTGTTATCACATTTTATGGCTAAAATAGACATGAAAACAACCTATAACCATACATTATGGTAACCGTACCACTTATTACGGTGTGGGCAACTTAACACATAAATCAGCAGGGTGGCCCACTTGTGACAGATTTATTTATCAACTCTACCTGTTGGCGGGGATGATGCAGGAAAAAATTTGGAGTTTATTTACTTCGTATCGTGTTTAAACAGCCCATTTTTTTGTATGAGTTTATTTAATACTTTTATCGTCAAGGCTACACAACTTTGCAACGCGCTGCCTGTTGTTATAAAGAATCAAAATCGCTACCAATGTTTAAAACAATGATCAGAAAATATTACTTAAGTATGTCGTGGGAATATTTTATTGCGCTGCTGCTCTCTTAAGGGAGACTGGAACCTGGTTGCTAATGCCGGAACACAACTCAAGGTTGTTATGGCAGCATAATCTAGACCAGGGTGGTAGCCGTCCACTCGGGCAAATACCCTACCACCTGGCAAATATGATGTTAATATACATGATGATATTTGAACGTATGATTTTAATTTTAATATATTAGGGTATTTTTTGCCCGACTGGATGGCTACCACCCTTGGTCTAGAGTATGCCGCCATAACAACCTTGAGTTGTGTTCCAGCATTAGTGACCAGGTTCCAGTCTCCCTTAAGAGAGCAGCAGCGCATTTGTAACACCTTTGGTGTTGCAAATGTCCATAGCCGGTGGTAACCGCTATCCATCAAGTGGGCCGTCTGCCTGTCTGCTGAACGCCTGCAACAATTTAAAAAAAAAAAAACGGCTGGGCTCGGGCCTCCCATTATAGGGGGGTACGGACAGTATACCCGCCACGCTTGTCCAAGGCGGCTTGGCAGGTTTGACACATCGGTTGTCTCGATGTGCAGGTTGCATCACGATGTTTTCCTTCACCGTTGTTAGCACATGGTAATTGTAACAAAATGCACATTATATCAGAATACTGACTAAGTGGTGCATGCGTTCCAGTCAGGACCGAACCCGCGCCCTTTGATTTTGGGACGCGTCGGCGAGCCATTACACTACCACGACTTTATAAGAAATAGTCATCTACCGTCAGTTAATACGTTCCTAAGTTTCCTAGGCTTCTCATCACAAAAAAACAAAAAGAAAACAATGCGAAAGTTTAAAATTAACTTGTTTATCTGCCCGTTCCAGGAGTTGCAATAAGCTTACAAACTAAGTGTCGGGATAAGTCTAGCAATTTGCTGCGACACTCGCAACTCGGCTAATAGTGTCCAGAGACCAGACGCCGGTGTCGGCTTAAAGTTGCAAACGGGACAACTAACTTCGTGTTCATTATCAGGTAAAACTATTGTATAGTTGATTAAATTTGTGTAATCTAGTTAAGCGTTTTGTAGATCATGTCTAGACATCCGGGCAGGAACGAAGAAAGAATACAAATTCCTACGGCCGGGCTTGTCGTAAGAGGCGACAAAACAACCCACTGCCATGTGGTAGAGTACTTGTCCGTCTGGATGGCTACCACCCCTGGTCCAATAGCGATGGTAACCGCTTTCTATCAGGTGAGCCATCTGCCTGTCTGCTGAATTCATGCAGTAAAATAAAACAATCATCTGGGATATAGAGAGTCCAATACAATAATTCCCTCGGAGTGCTGTTGGGGCAGCTGCCATTCTGCAGTGCGTCGTTTATGTTTGCCGAAGCACACATAGGTGGCTATGATGCTTTATGGCTTAAAAACAACTTCGTCACTAAGCAGATTGCGTGATAGCAGCAAAAGACTTGGTCCTTCATTAAGAGGACTAAATCAGTGCTAGTCATTAATTACTAACAAAGACATAAGGAAAAATATTACTAATAAAATTATTGTGTGTGTGAATATGTATTGGACTGTGTTGTCTTGGAATAAATAAGTTATTATTATAGACTAGCTCTCTATAAAGTTTCATATAAATCCGTTTAGTAGTTTTTACTTAATACTCTGGTAGACAAACAGGGAAAAATTCTAAAAGTAAAATTTTCGGAATCTGCTAGTCCCAATTAGCCACCAACTTTTTACTGATTTTTAAATTCATTGTACAAACTCAAACCCTCTGCACATTTAAGTAGCAGTAGTAGTCAAGTAGAATTAGTTTTATTAATTCTTATTATTTATTATTTAACAAAATTGGGTCGTTTTGGTCTTATGCCAAAAGGAAGGATTGCACTGAAAATCAGCGTTGTGTCGAATTTCATTCCAGCACAACAATATGCTGAGTGCAAACCTTGTTTGCTGAAAATGCGGCGTACCAATTATCAAAACATGCTCTATCTATAATAATGTATAAGGAATGTAATTACTTATTTATTTATTTATTTAAGTTGTTTGGGAAACATACAATAATTAATATTCAAATATATAAAACACAAAATTAATACACATATCAATCAAGTTTCTACTACAAAATAATTTATATAAAAATAAAAAAAAATTGGCTCAAATAGTTAATTACAAAAAAAATACAATTATACAATTATACGAAAATTACATAAAATGTCTATTTAATTTACATTAGAAATTACAAAACCGAAAAAAAAGTCACAATAATTACTAATAAAATAGAGATTAAAAAAAAAAGTTTGTCATTATTCAAAAAATTCTAAGTAATTGGATCATTCTAAATTACAACATTTTCTAATTTGGATTTTAAATTGATACAAGTTACCTATGAAAGGATCAATACTAGTAAATAGTACATTGTATTGCTGACAAGTACGGTATAAAAACGTGTTTTTTTATAAGTTGTACTGAAAATAGGGATTTATCACGTGAGCTCAAACGGGGACACTTTAGGAGTAAATTATTGATGAGAAAAGGGGAATCAACGCAATTATTTATAATTTTGTAGAGATAAACTTGGTCTCTTTCAGTTCGACGAATTGATAGTGGAGTAATGTCAGGTGGTGGTTGCTTTAAACGTGTGCATTTGTAATTTAAGTGTTTTAAAAACTTATTTTGTATTGACTCGATACTTTTAATGTAAATGTGATACTGTGGATTCCAAATTGTGGACGCGTATTCCAATAAAGATCTAACATACGAATTATAAAGTAAAATTAAAGTAGAAGCTAACCTAAAGTCTCTTCCAACCCGTAGAATAAACCCAAGCATTTGATACGCCTTGGTCGTTATGTGATCAATGTGGGACGAAAATGTAAGTTTACAGTCTAAATACACACCCAAATCTCTCACTTCGGTCACTCGTTTGAGGGGAATATTATCCAAACTATAAACAAATGCTTGTGGCCTAGTCTTTCTTGTGAATGACACGATATTACATTTATTAATATTAAGTTTTAATCCATTCTTGCTACAATAGTTACAAAGACAATCCAAATAATTTTGGAGAAGAATACAATCATTATTTGATTGAATTATTCTAAAAATTTCATATCAGTTGCATAAAGTAAAATGTGAGAATTGTTAAAACTGCTTAATATGTCATTAATAAAAATATTAAATAACAAAGGTCCGAGATGAGAGCCTTGTGGCACTCTAGAGGACACTGGGGTAAATGAGGAACAGTGACCTTTAATAGTCACTGCTTGACTTCGTTCTCTCAAATATGATTCAATCCACCTTAGTAGATCACTATGAATACCAATCAAACCTAGTTTTTGTACTAGAAGAGAATGAGGAATTTTATCAAACGCCTTAGAGTAATCAGTATAAATAACATCCACCTGACCGCCACTATCCATTGCTCGTGCGACTCGATGTAAGAACTCACAAAGATTAGATTCGGTCGATCGTTTGTTAACAAATCCGTGTTGCTGTTCAATTATTATAGGTCTAATAATAGGATATATGGCGTCATAAATTACTTTCTCAAATAACTTGGCTAAACTATTTAATTTGGATATAGGTCGGTAATTTGGAATGTTATGTTTATCTCCAAACTTAAAGACAGGAGTCACATAAGATTGCTTCCACACTTGCGGCATTTTACCCACTTTTAAAGATAATGTAAATAAGTGATGGACTGAGATAGCAAGATTTTTATAACAGGATTTATAAAAAAAAAGGAGTGATACCATCAGGTCCACTACCCTTATCAGGATCCAAGACCTTCAGATATTTCGAAATTTTTTCCACGGTGAAATTAACAACGGATAGGTTAAGAGAAACTCCACTATGACTAAGACTTTCATCGTGAGAGGCTTGAATCTCAGTTTTAAAAGCAGACTGAAAGAAGCTGTTAAATAGAGTGCATATTTCTTTGCCACTTGAAGAAGACTGAGTATCTAAAAACATTTTTTCAGGCAATCTGGTGAAGCTTTTTTAGATTTCACAAACGTCCAAAAATATTTGCTTTGATACTTAATGCTATAATTACGTCGCTATTTCTTCAAATAAAGTCTTTCTTTCTTTATTTACTATATTAATTGATGGTGTCTATAATAATACCAAATAACACTAATTATATGTGTTTATTATTTAAGCGGTAATTTCAAGCGTGGTTGCCAGGCTACACTTTCATACATTACATACTATACTCTTCTCTCTCTGACTATAGTAATGTGTCTATCTCCCTCCCCCCCAACTTCGCTGCATTTCGCACGTACTTGGTGTACGCGCGAAATGCAGCGAAGTTGGCGCGTTTTGCGATACTTTACGAACCATGGTACTAAACTTCTGAACATATATATATATATATATATATATATATATATATATATATATATATATATATATATATATATATAAATATCAAAGGCCGGTCCAGTAAACTATACGACTTGTATTTATGTGATTGTATGAAGTGCTAGCGGATGTAAATGTTCTACGTGCTATGTAAGTTATAATTATATATATTTATTACTGTTTGAATACACAAAAACGGACGCGCAAAGTTGAACTATTTGCTAATCAGCGGTTACTATTCGGATGTCCGGAATCCTTCCTTAAGTATTCTTTGGAAATCCGGGCACATACAATATGTTTTTCAAATAAATAAAAAATGATAAAAAAAACATACAGATGAATTAAGACCTTCCTCCTTTTTGAAGTCGGTTAAAAACAGATCACATTAAATATAGAGCCGCTATTAAAAACTAAAAGCAAATAAATTTTCCTCAAAATAATTCCTCTCTTTATAGAGTACTCAATTTGGAATTGCGTGTTTTTCTTAAATTTGATTAATTATGGACAGGAGAGAAAGAGACAAACAACACTGGGCAGGTGAAATTTATTACGTTCAACGGCAAAATTACAAAAAATAAATCATATTGAAGGGTTCCTTAGAGGTATCGCGGTGGTAAATTAGATTAGGCTCCCATAGAGTAAATAATAACCATAAACAAAACCGTTTTTGTTTTGCCAAACATGTAAGCAACTTATGGAGATATGTTGCAGTATAAAGATTTAATACGTCTCGTCATTTTTATTTTATTACTGTCTTTGTCTTACTGAGCATGCACTGTTTGCTATAACTCCATTAATTCTTCGAAAAGTTATTCTGCAACATACTTCTGTAAAAAAATTATAAACAAATAACATGAGATATAAATAGAATAAGAAATATAAAGAAAAACAATTTTTAGCTAGACGTGTTGCTGGGGAGTTTCTTACTGCTTCTTCTCCTTAACAGCAATAACACGTTGTGAAGCGGTGTACATAGAATAGGAAGAAAAATTAAATTTTACCTTATATGTATGTCGTAGATTGCGATATAATTATAAAAGAATTCGTAAAGTAATATCTGATATGGGATGTCGGCGTGGCCGTGATAGGTAATATGAAGGTATTTAATAAATTGAAACTATGTATTTGCCGTGCTAAGAACATACTGTGACTTTAAATTGAGGGTACTTATGTTTTTCTTAAAGTACCTGCACTTGATTTTTATTAAGTGATGTTTTTTAGTTGAATAATAACTGGGTTGCATTTATATGGTGAGGTTTAAATTGTTGAGCACTTTATAAATGTTTTTAGGATTTTTAATAACCTTTGTAATAAGTTTCAGCTTACCAGATTACTAAAGGGTGAACGCTGTGTTGTTGGTTCGACAATATAAAAGGAGGTGAAATCGCCTAAACGGGACATTCAACATTCGACGTTCTACGTTCATCGGTTGAACAGAGCGAAAGCTCTGTTAGACAAGGAGCACATAATATGTTGTGGTCAATAATTACGGTCCGATTATAGCAGTATTCTTTGAGGGCAAATTGCTGCTCGACACCTGGCAAGCGTGGACGCAACTCTTGGAGTTGTCCTAATATATCTGTGTATTATTTTGCTGTATTTAATATTGTGATTGTAATAATTGTAGTGTAATAAACTTTGATTATAATATTTCAGATTATTATTATTGTGTTATTCGTCGCGATGAGCCGACATGTATAGCCTTCAAAACGTGTTCTCCAGTGGAACTTAATTTGAATAAAAACTTTTGAATTTCAATTTGATATAGTTCAAAGTTAGAGGAGGGGAAGAAAATTTTCATGACTTTGAAAGCATGTATTTGGTCAGGTATTGAATTACTTAAAAAATTATGAAAGAAATTCTTTATAATTTTTCAAGAACTAACTAATGATACTTCACACGACTATGTATTTATGAATGATTTGATTATCAACTACCCTATTTTTCAATCTTCAGTTACATGTATATATTCTAAGGTGGACCAGTAATTTTACCTATTCCGCGATTTATTAGTATCATTATGTAGCGGTAGGGTAAAATGGGGGAATGGCGGTCACATCGAAATTTAATATTTCCAAAAACATTTCGCTAACACTAGTAGTGTCGCCATCTAGTATACGCCTAAGTATACTTATTTACGAAGAGTCACCATTTTGAATTCGGATCAGTGTGTTTGACAGTTGTATAAAGGTTAGGACGTGTTTTGTTATAAAAAAGTAAAACTTCGATGAAAGGTAAGCTAAAAGTGGTTTATACTAATCAATATCTTTCTAAATGTCAATTATTGCATATATATTATTTATCCTAAATCCACTAAATAAACTATGTAATAAGTCGAGTAGTTTTACCATAGGTGCTTAAAATAAGATTTTCTTAAGTGACCGCTATTCCCTCACTTTAACCTATATGTACATGGAACATTCAGAAATTTTTGCAAAAAAGAATGTTCTATAGGGATATATTTTTTTATTAAATATTTTCAAAGTACTCTCCACCAGCCTGTATACAAAGTTTCATGCGTCTGAACCAGTTTTCTAAACACTGTTTCCAAAAAACCATAACACGATAATGTTCCCGGCGCAGATTCATGTTTCAATGAGATACGACAATTTAAACTTGCTCGCAAACGATGTGGAGGGAAATTTTGAAATTGGAACGTGAGGCAAGTGTTTAGTTATAAATAATCATATTTTCAAAATAGATTATAACTGGCCAGTCTCTCATACACAAAAACTTTTTTCACAGTACTTTTTGAATGGCCTGGTATATATTACATATTCCTGTTAATTTTTATCCTATCCTACTAGTATTATAAACGCGAAAGTTTGTAAGAATATATGGACGTATGGATGTATGTTTGTTAATCTTTCACGCAAAACTACTGAATGGACTTTGATGAAACTTCACAATAATATAGCTTACATTGGAATAACACATAGGCTATAATTTATAAAGATATATAACGATTTTCCAACTCGGGTAAAATCGCGGGGCGCAGCTAGTTTAGATATACTTAGTAGTTTCCAAGAAAATGACTATGACATGCCAAGACAGACATGAAGATTTCATAAGGATTTAGATTGTACCAAAGTGGTTATAGATAGAACCACTGAAAATCAATCCATTTCTTAAAAAAACTAATGTTGAAGCATATTATATGCACCGAAAGTCCGAAAACAGCCCTGTAAAGAAATGTTAGCATTTAATAAAAAATAACTCCGGTATTAAATAATTTAAAACAATATTTAATTTGAAATGAATCATAAAATTAGAAATATGAAAGAGCAATAAGATCACAAAATAAATAGAATATAAAGAAACCCATAAATCAGACATATCTCCGGAGATAGAATCACTTGAAAACCAAAAAAGGAAATAATACTTTGCTGACATTAGTTTATATGAATAGGATTCCCCACTATCATAAATAAGTTCTCTGTTCATTTATAAGTCCAAAATTAAAAGCAGTAGCAAAGTTCTATTGCTTCGCTTACGTAAATTTCGGATCTGTATTCTATAAGTTACTTATTTTAAGTTTGTCAAAACCAGACGATGGATCGCTACTTGCTGTCATCTTTACATAATGAAAACATAGGACTTTTATTTTTTTTACTGGATTTAGTTACTTGAAAATATTTTAATTTTTTACATCAAATTATTAGTTGAATTTTCTGTAAACGTTTATTTTTGTAATATCTATTAAAATGAAGTAATTTTTTGTGTATTATGATTATATCCTATAGAATTAATATAAACTAAATTTAATTTTAATAATAATGAGCCATGTAAAACCACTGAGTCTGAATGTAATATTTTAGAACAAAAGTTATGTAAAGTAAAAATGTATGTTACATGTTACATTTATCTATTGTAATATATGTTAATATATATACTTGTCGTATATAATGTTATATATTTACATATTTATTAATTTTATTTCGTATATACGTATATATTGTTATTCTGTAAATATGTCTGGATCTACGTATGTATTAAATTTGTAAATTAGTGTTAGTATGTATATTTAAATTCTACAGTCCTTTTTTTTTTGCTCCACCCACATCACCAGATTAGTTAAGAATTTCTTTTAAGATAATGTTACAAGATGTTCACCACAGTAGTCATGAGAACCATAGTGTATATTAATATGACATAGACAATCGTCATAGATAATATTTTTAGTCTATTTATCAGATGATTCGATTTATACTTAAATTACCATTTTCTACCGGATAGTTAATTTTATAAGCCCACTAAATTATCATCTAGATAATTTAGTGCATCAGTAACTAATTACTATAATTGTTTTTATGATCCTGGCAACACTATGGTGTAATTGCTATTTTTACACTGATGCAATGTTAATTTTTCGCGTAGTTTTTAGACGTGTTCATTGGCCATGATGCAATCCCGGTCCGCCGGGATTGCCCTTTTGTAGGCCCGTTCTCAGCATTTTCGCCCTATGGTGGGCTTCATTAGATAAAACAGTCCTGCGTAGTGGTGCCCCCTCGTAGACGGTAAAGTTAATTGCTTACAACATAAAGTGCTAATGTAAAAAACGTGTTCATTGCTTACTGTGCTGTGTGAATATTCACATCAAAGGCTGAACAATAAATATTAACTATTTGGACAGGGCTTCTGTCCAAATAGTTAATATTTGGTATATTTGGTACTTTTTTACCCAAATCTCTCCTTGCATTTTACACTAGGTTGCCTGGAAGACGTCGATTTTAGCCATAAGGCCGCCTGTTGTTTTGCCAATAAATATTGCAATTATGCAATTTGATTTTTGTATTTGTTTATTTTGGAGAGCAATAAAGTGTTATCTATCTATTATATCACTTTTGGAAAGTCCTCCCCGCCTTCAATTATTGGACTCTATCAATTTATTTAGAATATAATCAAATAGAATAAACATTTATTGTATAAACTGTCACAACCATAAAATTACAAAGATGTTGTAGTTTTTTGTTGGAACGATAGTTTGTCCTTTCTGACGTATAATACAGGCGATTGTAATGGGGCCTGGCCATAATTACATTATATTTTAATCAATAAAAACATTGTTAAATTAATATAAAACTTTATCTTTATAGAAGCATAAAACAATGTCACATTACTATAAATTATATTTTATCGTCAGTTAATCAATTTCAAAATAATACTGTTATACATTATGTAAGTCGTCATTAATTAAAATATAGTTATTTATGTCCTAGATATTCGTTTACTGTATAATATGCTTTTTGTATTAAAAATGTCTTAATTTTACGTATAAATATAATAACAGTTGTTATATTCGAAAGCCCATCTGGTAGACGATTGTAGTTTGATGCCATACAAAAAATACTTTTATTTAAATAAGCCGTCTTGTTTAGCGGACAACATATTCTATTATGAGCTAACAGGGTGTGTGAACAGGTTGAGATTTTCTTTGATAAACTGTATTACTACAAAGATAGCATAAAGGCAAGGAACTGTAAGGATTCCCAATTTTATAAAGTAAAGCATACAACTATCAGTTTGCTTTAGTCCACACATAGCCCTTACGCATCTCTTTTGTGACTTAAATACAATTTCTTTATTGGTAGATTTTCCCAGAAAATTATCCCATAGCGAAGAATGGATGATACATTTCCGTGATATGCAGTGATTAGGGTAGACATATATGCCACTTTAGCAAGCATATAGAGGGCATACGAGCATTTATTTATTTTTGAATTAATTTGAGTTTTAATTAGTTATTAATCAATCTTAATATTTTCTAGCCATACAATAATAACAATAAAAAAATATTAGAAGTTAATATCTAAAATAAATTGCAATAGTGACAATGTTTGTGATGCCAAGCAAGGATATAGTTTTTTATATTATGACTACTCCCAAAATAAAACGTGTGTAGCTCTAAGTACATAACGGAAATATGTTAAAATAAATTAGCCATATATTATAAAATTAATGTGAAGTAAACGTGTTATAAAGTTGTTTATTTACGCCTCGAGGGCTGTGAGCTGGTTGATAAAAAATAATAACAGCACGCGGAAAATTAGATTTTTTTTCCAAGATACTGTGTAGAGTACAAGGTGTTTATTTATTTTGTCCCGGCGTAAACATACTTAACACTCTTTGAATGTAAAGAGGGACTTTTCTACTAAATTATGCTCTCATGAAATAGGGATATAGAGACATATTATAATAAATTATATAGTTATCTGTAATAATATAAAAGTGTAGTCTTTTATTTTTTAGATTTTGTGTTTGTTTGTTTGTTCGGGATTCGCGTAAAAACTACTGGACCAATTTCGATGCGGTTTACGCTGATCGATAGCAAATTTCCAGACTTAAAATCTACGATACTTTATATCCCAGGAACCCCGCGGAATTTTCCCCAGGAGCGGTTTCAAATTGTTAATCATTAGCTTATTCCGACACAGTTTAAAGTAAGGCGATTAATTACATTCTTTTTTAAATAACGCGGTACTTTACATACTGGGAATGGGAATCCACGGGTTTTTTTATTTTTATTTTTTTTATTGCAGGAATTCAGCAGACAGACAGACGGCCCACTTGATGGAAAGTGCTTACCGTTGCCTATGGACATTTGCAACACCAAAGATACTACAAATGCGCTGCTGCTTTCTTAAAAGAGACTGGAATCTGGTCACTGATGCCGGAACACAACATAAGGTTGTTATGGCGGCATATTCTAGACCAGGGGTGGTCGTCATTCAGTCGAGCAAATACCCTACCACCTGGCTGTGGGTTGTTTAGTCGCCTCTTACGATAGGCCGCCTGGCCGCAGGAAATTGTATTCTTTCTCCGTTCCTGCACGGAAAAAGCAGAATTTTTATTTTTAAGCACCTTTCGCAAAGGTGCATAAAAATTGGCTTGTTCAAATACGATTTACCACGAGCAAGTACTACCACATTTGACTGGTCTAAAGTGGACAAAGACGCGGGAAAATCTTAGTTTTTATATAAAAGAACAGGCGTTAATACTCCAGTTATAGTGGGGCATCATCTGGGATAATGCTATAGGTATTGACTGTGGCGGAATGCATCTTATTTAACGCCATTAACGAATAGATACATTAGTGTATAATTAAACATACGTTATCTGTCAATATTTAACGTTATTAACAATAATATAATTTTCAAACAACAATTCCCAGTCAGCACATTGTCACAACAATTAAACAATAAATTATAACACCACACAAAGTCACAAACAAACAACCAACAACAAAACTTACACATATACTCACACAAACGCGCACTATCACCGCATTGCATTACACGCCCACTTCACAAACAAACCAAGACACACAAAGAGCCTAAAAATTAATAACCCAGACACAGAAAGGGAAAAACAAACATGGCACTAGTTAAGATAATATATATAAGTATAGACATAAGGCACACACTACACATTTACTTCCTCGCAACACCAACATGTAACAGATACACTCTACATTAGTATAAGTTTGGTATTAAAATTAGAATAAATTAATATAATAACTTATTCGTAAGGTAAGTATACCACAACACAGATATCATTGTATAAATGTCACGCTCAAAAACAAAAATTACCAAGAAGCGTGTATAAATTCTAAAACTTTCTTCGAAATTTAGTTTTAAAAAAGGGTGCGGATCTAAAGTCCGTAGAGTTGTTTAAAAAAAAATAATAACCATTTGGCACACAAATAACGCATTATATCAATTTCTACATCTGCGTGAAACGGCCTATATCTATAACACTATCCCAGATGAAGCCCCGGCATAAAAACATCACGATAGGAATAATTTTAATTACTGTTTAAACAATAAGTAAAGCGTTATTTGATCCTTGTACTTGTGGAAAGATATGACGTCATGAGTTTGTAAATCTATGAGACTTCGACTTCTTTTAGGTGTTAAGAACTTGTCATCATGCGAGGATCACGGTGAGGACGCTTGGGATTCCTCAGTCTGGTCTTACGTTGGTGGAGGTGGATTACATTCCTTCCAGGTCAATATTCATTCAGAGATGATTTTACGTGGGCCCTGGTAAGCGCCGGTCTTGACGGCCTCGTCCATTCCCACCACTGGGCGCAACTAATCTCACGGTAAAAGAATGGGGAGCGCGGCCAAACTCCGCTTCTTCATCTATCGGCTTAAAATCCGGACGGTCGTCCCCTTTGTTTCGCTCGTAACTTGCTCACAGAGCTGGAGGTTATCCAGGCCAAGCCAACGTCACAGTGGTCGTCTGCGCGGGGACTGTTTACCACCCTATTAGATACTTACTCCCTGGATAGATAGATCGCCTTTAGAATAGGGTAGCAGGGAGGGATGAGATAAAGAGTATAGCATATCCCTATCCCTGAAATGCAAAGTGAAATGGGTTTGCGGCACTCTCACTCGTAGTTTTATTTATTTCTGGAGTGCGGTAGACAGGTCCAATTATGATGGAAAGTGGTTACCTTTGCCTATGGACATTTACAACACCAAAGATGCTACCAATATGCTACCGGACTCGAAGGTGACACTGGAACCTGGCCACTAATGCCGGAACACAGCTCAAGATTGTTATGGCGGCATACTCTGAACCAGGAGTGATAGCCATCCAGACGGGCAAATTCTCTACCAACTCCTAAACGTTACGAAAGACGATTAGCTTAAGATTAACCGTTTCACGCCGATATTTTGTGGAAGCGTAGCATCATACCGATCAAGCTGACGCTAAAAACTGATATCAAGATAATGATTTCCAGCGTGACTCTATCACAGAAACAATGTACACTACAAAATATTTTTTATCCATCAGTTAGATACATGACTTCCACCCTTAAAAGATATTTCCTTTTTCGAAATTTCACTACAGTATTGTATTGCGACATACATATCGTCCGTGCAAGACCTTGAAACAAATTTTTTTGGTGAAATTATTTTTCCTTCAAAATTTTTACTTGTAAGTTTTTTTTTAACTACTTACTCTACGGACTCGAGTTCCGTACCCTTTTTTACAACTTAATTTCTATGAAAGTTTTTAGAGTTCATACACGCTTATTGTTTACTTTTCTTACTGGGTGTGACGTTAATTTAGTGATTTTTATGTTGTAGTGTACCTTAAGAATAACTTATAATATTATTTTTTTCTATTTTTAATACTAAACTTATACTAATGTAGAGTGTATCTGTTACATACTGGTGTTGTGAGGAAGTGCATGTACACTGTGTGCCTTATGTCTATACTTATATATATCTTAACTAGTGCCATTTGTGTTGCTTTTCCTTTCTGTGCCTAGGTTATTAATTTTTAGGCTCTTTGTGTGTCTTGGTTTGTTTGTGAAGTGTGCGTGTAATGCAATGCGGTGGTAGTGCGCGTTGGTGTGAGTATGTGTGAGTTTTGTTGTTGGTTGTGTGTTTGTGACTTTGTGTGGTGTTATAATTATTATAACTCGTTAATAGTTATTGGCATCCTAAAATATATGGCAGCTAATATACTTATATATTTATAGGATACTAGAGTATACCCGGCGGCTGCGACGCGGGTCAACCTCGACAGTAAGTTTTTATATCTATAAACTTGAGAAATGATTGGTCTATGTTACGACGTCCCATCACATTCCTGGAAAGCAACCCTTTCCCGGCAACATTTCCTCTTCCGCCTTTACACGGCCGGTTCGAACCAGAGGGCGCTGCGCACACACATGCCTCTCATTGGCCGAATCGAATTTTCAATGGCTGCCTATTTATGTCGTCGCGACGCCACGCACGACAATAAATAGTCCAAAAAACGTCGAAAAACTACGTATTGTGTCCTGAAACCGTTTCTTAAAGTACTATCTGAGTCCCGGACATCCTGTGTAGTGTGCAAAACCAGGACGCGCGAATCCGGCCGAAATCCTGCATCATTCCATATACGGTTCCAGTGACGGTAAGCATGCATTTTTTCTGCTTGGTTCACTAGGATTTGCGAGGCGGCATCAGGTCTAACAGAGAATCAGGGTTTGCTCCAGCTAAGTAGCCATTCATATACGATCAGTCTCATCCAAACTTTCATCCTCTACTTCAAACCGTCCTAGTTTTATCTATCTATCCCCCGTTTATGAAAATTACATAAATGACAAAAATAGTAAATATGACAAAGATGGCATCTATTGAGATACGACTGTTTATGCAAGTGGTAATTTTAGAGCAAAAATATAAAAACGGCTAGTGTTTGTTGGAAACGATTATTCGACCGCAATTTATGTACTTGTAAAGTAAAGTAAAAAGTGAAGTGTAAAATTTATAATTGAATTGTGTTTAGAGCTTGAAAGTGAAACAAAAATGTTGATATCGTGCATTGTATTTTTATGAAGTTCGGTGTCCCACAGATATGAAGAAAAAAATAATTTGTTTGTTTTCATTCCCTAAAATAATCCTACATTGACCGGAGTTTGACCTTGGATGCATTTTTATATAGTGTACACAGGGATAAACACCGGTCAGTGTCACGCCACATTTACATTAAACTTGTCAAGGGGCCTCTACGTGTTGGTCTTCCCATGGCCCCACGCAAGCTCTGCAGAAAGCCATTTTTATGGCCCGTGGTCTTTAAAGACATACATTATATAATCGGCAGATAAATACACACATTGTATATCCCCCAAGCTATGCAAGTTATGCTGAGTTATGGGTATTTGAGGCCGATCTCAGACACCCAAGCCATAGTAAATAACATAAGGTTCGTTTCCAAAATTTACCATTTTTTTATTGCCTGAAGTAGGCAAACAAGCATACGGCTCACCTGATGGAAAGTGGTTAACGTCGCCTATAGACGTTTACAACACCAGGGGTGTCGCCAACGAGTTGCTGACCCCGAAGAAATTTTATAACGTCCTTCTTAAAAAACCCCATATCATAACGCAAGGGGAAAACCTTGGCGGGAAGTTCCCTCTAGATCATCGTTGTGTGTTTTGTCCATCATCTCCATCTCAGGAATCGAACTCGGAACCTCTGCGTTCCGGCGAGTTCGGCCAGCTAAGACGTAGCCCGCTCAACCATAGAGGTCGTCGAATGTATATAAGTAGTTACAAGGTTCCCTCTACTGACGCCAACGATATTGCATATTATATTTCCAAAACTGCTCAGATTCCCTAAAAACCCAAAATCAATAGCCACTACTTAAACATAATTGCCCATTATACGACTTGCCGCACGCACAGTGAGACCGCCATAAAAAAATTGCCTTATACAACATTCATATCAAACCAACGATCGGTTCGACTGAGTTATTTTACACTACCCAGCAAGTCAGCGAGTATATTATCGTGCGAGCCTAAACTCAACGAAGTGTTAAAGGCGTCCCAAAAATACTAAAGGATACCTTCGCCCAATAAAAAAGCCCGGGATAATGGCAGCTTACCCTTCCTATTGAAGCGGGTGTCCGGATTTACATCTCAACATAAATAGACAAACATTGGGCCGTGCGTATCTCTTTATAAAGCGATTGCTTCGGAAACTTTTTGATGAATTTCTGAATTGTTGTTTCAAATCACTTTTGTATTCGAATCGCTCAGCAGAAGAATGGCCCGATCCACAAAGCAGACTATGATTGTAGGTTGAAAGCAATGAGTTGAGATTGTGGCGCCTTTACTCGCCACTAAATTTTTTTGTTTAGTGCGACACCAGAGTTTAAGAATTAATAATCTATGATGTTGTTTCGATGTGCGATCTTCTATGTTATCATGTTATGTTACGCGCCTCACGAAGTAAATACAAATGTATCTTTATCTACATAGTTGTTTCTTCGTCTCCAAAAGATATATAATGAGATTGTAAATACAAATAGATCCATGGACATTTTTAATTCATCCTTCTTTAAATTTAAACGTCAAATTCGGGCTATTATTTGTACCAATATTTCTGGCATAAATGCATAATAATTTTGTTACCTAATCCACCGTAAAACTAACATTAATAGTGTAGGTTTGTATTTTGATGGTAAGGTGCTTGAATGAGTAGTGGACTGTCGTAGTATGATTATATGAGCTTTATTAAGGATATTACATGTATGTAACTATGTTATGACATTTTTTATTGCATGAGTTCAGCAGACAGGCAGACTGGCCACTTGCTGAATAGCGGTTACCATCGCCTATGGACATTTGAAACACCAAAGGTGCTACAAGTGCGCTGCTGCTCTCTTAAGGGATCACTAATGCCGAAACACAACTCAAGTCACATATATTAGAAATTAAAAGTGGAAATAGGGAAAAAACTGCATTAAAAGAGAAAGTCTGTGAAAACTAGTAAAATATTTAAAATTTAGAAAATACTTTTGTATAAATTTTGAAGCAAAAAGATATGTATATATATATATATATGATTAGCATTTAGAAAACATTGTAACATCTATTTTTTCGATTAATTAAAGAAATAAAAAGACAAGACAAAAAAGAGAAAGAAATAAAGAAAAGTAAAAATACAAATATATATATATATATATATATATAAACCCCCTAAAAGTACTAAGCCCGAGCAATCTCGTTCACTCGTAGAGAGGATAAAAAAAACAACTCAATGTTGTTATGCCATCTAGTTGAGCAAATGCCCTACCACCTGGCTGTGGGTTGCTTTGTCGCCTCTTTGACAGGCCGCCCGGCCGCAGGAATATGTATTCTCTGTTTCTCGTATTTCTCCGTTCCTGCATGGATAAAATAGCTGCGGTACTTTGTGTCCCAGCAATCCTGCAGGGATTTCTAGTCAGCCGCGAACGAAGTTGCGGGCATATGCTAGTAAAAAATAACATTCGTGTTTCGACACTCCTTTACCCTATTTATTCACGGTTACAACATTTTTAGTATATATTTTACTTAAATGCGATGGGCGTACTGAATAGACGTCAACCCAACAATATTTTCACCGTGAATAATCGCAAAGGGGAAGACGGTCTTTTGTGTGGTGTTTACTATGGTGTAAATTTCTATTTTAACCACCATATTTTTTTGCAAGTGAGTATTGGCTTCCTATCCACCTTCGCCGGAATGCTCACATCTTATCCCTTTTGTATAATGTACTCTTGATCCCGAAAACGCCCTCCTATTTGAAGGAACGCTTTGAGATCTTTCAAGAAAGTAGTACAAGGCTCTTGAGATCATCAGTAAATCTGCGACTAATGACGCCAATACATTCTACCCAATTTGTCAGAAATCTCTTACTGTGACGGCTGTAAGGTTGTGATATGCATTACCAATGAGCATCAAAAGTGCAAAGTCACTTACGTCTTTTAATAAACTCTTCAAAGATCACTATCTAAATTTGTAAACAGTAATTTATGTATGTGTATGTAACTCTATGTACATATATTTGTATATAAATATGTATATGTATTTTTATTTACTATTAATATATGTATATACATACATACATTACATATTGTCACGCCTGTTTCCCATTGGGGTAGGCAGAGACGATGGATCTCCACCTGCTACGATCCTGACAAACACTTTTCGCTTCATTAATCTTTTCATACATACACGCTTATTTAAACTACTTTCTTCAAAATATCTTCAATTTGATTATGGTGAGTACGTCTGGGTCTATCGGCACCGACTCTACCAGTCACATTGCTGTCATATACTTGTTTTGTGATTCTGCTTTCATTCATTCTCTCTAAATGCCCAAACCACCTTAAAATTCCTTTTTCAACTCTTGTCACTTCTTCTTTCAATTCACAACGCTCCCTTTTCACACTGTTTCTTATCATATCACTTACATTAACCTTACATATACTTCTCAAAGCTCTCATTTCAACTGCATTTATCCTACTTCTTCTGCCATACCCAACTTTCACTGCCGTACATTAGCGTTGGTACTAATACCCCTTGATGGACAGCCAAACGTGCCTTTACAGATACTTTTCGGCTGTTCATAAAAGAGTTCAGCGCTCCATTCACCTTATTACCTGCCATTACTCTCCTTTCAATATCACTCATGCTTTCCGTCTCTGGTAAACATGCACCCTAGATAAACAAACTCTTTAACTTGCTCTAGTCTTTCAGTTTCTATCTGTACGTTACACATTGTCATCCTTTCATTCCTTTCAAATACCATAACTTTTTTTTGTATATGTATATATGATTGTGTATATTTTAAACAATGCGCACTGCATACTGACCCACTATTAGAAATGTGAAATTATCTCCAGAAGTTTGTCTGGAAGAAATCGCTGTTAGCGATAAGACCGCCGATTGTACTAGTTAAATGATTGTTAACTCATGTGTATTATTTTCTTGTGTATATTCTATTCTATTCTATTTAACGTATAGCTTTTGTACGTATGTATGTATGATTCAGAATTTCCATTTACTAGTTCCATTTTTGTATATTCATATTTTTTATTGGCCTATGAAACTACATAAATAAAAATTAACTACGACTACAAGATGTTGCACAAAACATCTATTCTTTTGTTTTTTAGTTGATTGAGAAGTTCGTTTCTTTTTTGCTAGAGATTTGTTTTTTCCTTTAAGTTACGTTTATGGTATGCAATAACAATGAATTTTTTAGGAAATTATCCTGAATTTATACTGAATTCAGCGCAAAAATCAAAATTGTCATTGATCGACAGCAAATTCTTAGACTTAAAATCTGCGCTACTTTTTACCCCGGGAATCCCGCAGGAATTGTTCTGGGAATGATTTAAAATGGCCAGATTAGAGAAGAATCCGAATTTCGAAGCGATTTTTTCACTCGCAGCAAATATTTATTTAATAAAAATTGTGATTTTTTATCCCGGGCATCTCGCGGGAATTTTCCCGGGAGCCGTTTGTAGTAGTTCGAGTGCACAAAAATCAGCTTATTCCGACAGTCTTCACTAAAACTATAACTATCCCGCGGGAATTTCAAGTCAAGCGTGGACGAAGTCTCGGGCATATCCTAGTAATATTATAAAAGTGTAGTCTATTGTTTCTTACAATATTTAGTGTTTTGGGATTCAGGTAATGGGTTTCAATGCGATTTTCGTTGACCGATAGTAAATTCGCGGACTTAATATCTGCTCTACTCTATGTTCCGAGAATCCTACGGGAATTTTCTTGGGAGAGGTTCAAAATTGGCCAAGTCGAAAAAACTTGATTCCGTTACGAACTTTTCACAGATCGGTAAAATCTTATTTTGGTGTACAATAAAGAGTTTTGTTGTTGTATTGAAACTTCTTTACATTTATATTTGTTGATGGGGTAAAGTGTAATAATTTTATTAAGTTCAAGGCCAAGGACAAAGTCGCGGGAAAACTCTAGTTATGAATACAAAACGGACAAAGCTCAGGGCAACGCTCTAGTATTCCTATGAAAGGAAATTTCCAATTCATTGCGAATTAAAATTCTAATCCCCAACATTTGGAGGCTGAATGTTATTAAAAACGTCCTGAGAGAAGCGAAATGGGCTATTGTAAATCCATTTGTAGGATAACGTCGGGTTGCTATTGTCTAAAGGATATTTCGTTGAATAAATTCATGAAATACCCGAGAAATTTCCCTTTGCCCCTGACATTTTAATATTCAACAACTTGTTCGACAACTGTTTAATATGAGATCGTAATCGATGTTCAACAATGGGTTATAAAAGGACGTATTAAGTTGAATTAACAGAATACGAGAATTATGTTGTCGCAGAATGTTGAATATGTCCCATCAAAGATACTTCAGTATTTATTCAGTGTTTGAGCTCTTTCTGCGTGCACCGGAACACAAACCATGATTGACAATTTATTGTTACTAGTGGTCGAAATTCGACCACAATAATTAATGTCAAAGATTATACTTCTATAATCACAGTTTCGCCAAGGCTACACTGCTAATTTGACTTGAATAATAAACAGAAGAATATATATGTGTGTGTGTGTCAAATACATGGTAGTGTGTGTATTTTTTTTTTATTGATTTAATGTATTTTTGTTGCATAATTAACAAAAAAATGCATTCGTCGCTTCTTCTCTATATAAACTATAAGTGTGCGAAATTTCATACTCCTCCGTCCGCGCAATTTTCGTAAAAAACGTAACAAAGTTTTTGCTTCATGTATTAATATAAAGATTCTACTCATAGTCCCTCAAGACTAACAGCAGAATACGGAGCCTATGTTACCTCCCTGGAACGCCATACTGATCTCTTATCCGAGGTAGGCAACTGCCCCCTGGTCACCGCAAGATCAACAAGTCATTTTGACAAATTACTTGTATGATGATGAATATTTTACTACAACACTATGGAAGAGTATATAGATTACATATTTGTGCTAAATTTCATGCATATACACTTTAATTCCAGAGAAAGATGACTGTTATATACAAAGAAGGATAGATATGACAATTTTACCAAAATCGCTATATAACCATAAAAAGGTAAATTTGAACGTTCCATTTAAACGAGTGCCACGACATATTTCTTGGAAGTTATGGCGCAAGAGATCTGATATGGCGCTAACGATGCGTAAGAGAGATAAATACAGGTTTATTAAAATCGGAATTCACGACGGAAATCCTTCGAATTTTTCTCCCGGTATAAAAATTTTCTTACATTTTGGTGAATATTTTTATTAAATTATGATTTTCTTCGTCGCGGTAGCGTAATGGCTAGCGCACGCGTCCCATACTCAAAGGGAGCGGATTCGAAACCTGGCCGGAACGCATGCACCACTTAGGCAGTTTTCTGACCTAATTTGCATATTGTTACAATTACCACGTGCTAACAACGGTGAAGGAAAACATCGCGATGAAACCTGCACATCGAGATGACCAATGTGTCAAACCCGCCAAGGCGCTTTGACACGCGTGTGGCGGGTATACCGGGCCCAGCAGTGGGACGATCATGGCTTGCTGTTATTATTATTATGATTTTCTTCGTCATATAGAGTTAATAAGAGTATATTAAATTTGTATGTGAGTTATAGTAACTATCAACATAAAGGATTTTGCAAGTTTCATTTCGAAGTTGACAGACAGGCAGAGGAACTACCTGATGGAAAGTGCTTACCGCCACGTGTAGACATTTGCAACACCAGGGGCAAAGCCAATGTGCTGCTAACCTTCAGGATGGGATTAACGGATGAAATAGAAATTTATCCATGCAGGAACGGAGAAAGAATACAATTTCCTGCGATCAGGCAGCCTGTCGTAAGAGGTAACAAAACAACCCACAGCCTGGTGGTATTTGCCCATCTGGAAGGCTATCACCCCTGGTCTTGGGTATGCTGCCATAACAACCTTGAGTTCTGTTCCGGCATTAGTAGCCAGGTTCCAGTCTCACTTTCAAGAGCGGCAGCACATTGGTAGCATCTTTGGTGTTACAAATATTCATAAGAGATAGTAACCCCTTACCATCAGGTGGGCCGTCTGTCTGCCAAATTATATTGTTACGAGTTAGCAGGACTCGAATTAAAATGCCGTTAGAATTATAGAGTTTATTAGAACTATACAAACACGTATAAACACAGGTACAAATATAACCGAACACAACAAATTCAAACATAATACAGAAGGTCGTAATGCAATAAAACGGGCAAAGTCCATCACTATTAGATTCCCGAATGTACACACGTCACGCCTTGATCTTGGTTCTTGCTCAACTGACACCCTCTCTCAATCAGGCCATCGTTTTATACTGCACAAACGCAAATGTGCCCGCTCGTATCGTCGACATAATTTCCTAGAATCAGCGTGTACTTAATCCGTAACACGTGGCTAATGAGGCAGCCTGCAGGGGCCGTAAACGAGTACAATAGAATAATAGGCTGTTCGTAACAACACTAGAAACGTATGCCAATAAATAAGTGAACAAAAGAAGATAATCATTAAAGGATTACAATTAGTTCAAATGCCGACAGGTAATAAAGTGTGCTTTTACAGATTTGTACGTGGAATTTGTGCTTGTCGGGGCCTAGGTTGTAACAATATGATAGCTATATACCCCGTTTCACGATAATTTGATGCGTAGGTACAATCAAACATATTAACACTTAAATCTTGAGTCAATAATACCTAAAATCGCGATAATTACTAGAAAATTAAAAAAAAATTAAGAATAATTTACTTTTTGTAATAATCTCTATGTATAACTTAGTCTATTACATAGTGTTAAGTGATGTTAATTTTTAGAATTTGGTAACCCTTCGCGTCAAGTTACCGTGAACGGGGAATAGTCAATTTATTTCCAAAACGCGACCCAAACTCAATGAGTGTGGATTCGAACCTTGGACGCAAATCATACACCACTTAGAGAGCTTTGTGTCATAATGTGCATATTGTTACAATTATCACGTACTAACGATGAAGGAAAACAGCGTGTTGAAACCCGCACATCGAGATAATCAATGTGTCAGACCCGTTAATCCGTCTTGGATTAGCATGACGGGTATATCAACCCTTCTCCCTAATGACAGCCTGAGCCCAGCAGTGGGACATTTAAAGGTGAGTATTATATACCCTGGAATACAATAAGAATTCTAAGCTAACCAAAGTGCTATCAAGGGTGCTGTTCTCCATAATCCACACTTCATATTACGCATAAATGAAATAACAATAGGCTTTATCCATCCTCTAAGGCTTTCACTATGTTTTTCCTTTTGAAATTACACCCGCGATTTTCCCGTATTTCTTTATGTGTCACGTTTGCATGATATGGAGGAAATTATTTATTTTATACTTGCTTTAACGGCTATGATTTTCTTTTTGCGTTTTCTTAGACACGTGCCTTTCATTTATGAATGGTAGTACTGAATAATAAAATAGTAGTATCAGGGTACAGGGTATGCACAGTCGCAGAATGAAAATGTTCGTCACCTCAAAGTCGGCTTTTGCTTACACGTCTACAAGAAACAATATTGCCAACATTTTAATAGATGTTACGCCTGTAAAATACAGAAACCTGAACAAAGGAAATTGCAATGTTGGCAATGATAGACGCTACGATTAATAATAAACAACAAAGAGGATATAATTACTACGCTTAACATGAATATTAAAATCTATAAAAAGGTTTTACGTGTCTAAACAATTTCTTAGGCACGCAAGAAAATTAAACAACTCTGATCTTAGTAATCTTAAACTATTGTCAAATAGTGAAACATAATTTTCTGTGGAATAGTCTGTTCTCTGACTTAGTTTGAAAAGGTTACATGTGCTGGCGGAACGTTAAATGAATCATTTTTTGAATTATTTTTGAAGAATAGCAGACAGGCTCAACTGTGATGGAAAGTGGTAATCGTCACCTATGGACATTAGCAATGCCAGAGGTGCTGCTAAAGTGCTGCTGGCTTTGAAAGATACTGTAGTGACTCGAGTATGTTTCTTGAGGCTAGATTGAACACGTTTTGTGCTATTCGGAGAAGTCGCATTGCAAATTTCTTGACCAGGGTTGACAGGTGTAGAAACAGCATAATTGCGGCAGTTCGCGATCAGCTTCCTTGCGTAGCGGTCACGAATGCGCTCCTCACATCTATCTAATACAATTTTTCGCGCTTTTCTACCTGGAAAAGCGATAAATTGCTAGTTCTGTGTACAGGTGATAGTGTACTAGTGTTTGTTCGATCGGATTTCAGTGCGGAAAGCAGTTTTGGCCGGTGAGTCCCATTTCTCTCTCCGCTTGCTAGTGCCGTGCGCAAAATTGGTTGCGCGCGCTTTTGTAACGGTTTTTTGTGTGTGTAGTGTTTTCGCGCGCCTTTCTGGTCTCCTTGTGGGTCAGGGCCTCCAGCAATGGACGGCCCAGGCACCCCGAAGGCCCCCAGGGAGCCGAGTGTACCGCGCAAGCGGGACCACATCGGCTCCAATAATGGATGGGCCATGAAGGAGATAGGCGAGACGCGCGAGAAGAAGTCCTCGTTGGTTCGTCGCAGCCGCAGCGCCGCGGAACCTCGTCTCGGGCGCCCGGGTCCAGCCGTTGTCACGGCTACCGGGCCGCCCGCCTCGATAGGAGGGGCATCGACGGTGGTTGACCTCACCGCCGCCGGGCCCCGCGAAATGGAGAGCGCGACGATGGGGCCGCCTTCGGCTCCCGTCGCGCCTAGGGCTCCTGCCATGCGTGCCGCGCGCAAGAGCGTGGCACACACGGCCGTAGATAGGGAAATCGTGCTTGCCGCGAACTCGGCCGTGTCGCTGGCCGTGAGCGCGGCTAGCACGATAGTAGAAAATGTCTACGTGGCGCCGTCGCCGCCTGCCCGGGCCTCACCCGTGCACGTAGACCATCTAGATATCGCGCCGTCGGGCAGTGTCCCGGACTCGCCGGAGTGCACGCTCGACGACGCGATCCGGCATTTTTGCGGGACAGACGCGGGACAGGTCGCGTATACGCCACTCCTGGTTGAGCCGGCGTACACAACAGGCGGCCCCACGACGGTTCCGCCGCAACAGGGCGCCGGCGGCTGCGCAGCGTGAGGACGACGCCCCGCGACACCGGTTGCCGCGCGGGCCTCACCCGCGCCAACAGCCGGGGTCGTTGTTAGTCCTGAAAAGGCCCCGCTGCGGATGCGGCCCCGGTTCCCCCTTCCCGCTGTAACGGCGGAGCCGGGTCCCGTACCCGCCAAGCGGAAGGCCAAGGCCGCCGCGACGGAAAAGTCCCGGCCCCGGAGCCGGTTCATATATCCGCCGCGGTCCAAAACGATTCCGGCTACCGCCGTCGTGGCGGAGCCGGTTCCTGCACCAACCGCTGCGCACACCGGTGTGGACTACGATATGCTCACGCATATCATCGCCCGCACCGTGGGCGCTATGTTGAACGCCCGGCTTGCCGGGATTGAGGAGAGCGGCTGCCGCCCGCGCCAATTCTTCGCCCGCCGCTCGCGGCGAACAGGAAAAAAGGCTGCGGAGGCACAACCGCTGCCTAAAACGGCGGGAGCTGCCGTAGCCGCCCACCGGGCCCCGAGGGAAGTAATTCCCCGGTACCGATGGAGGTGGTGGTAGCCCCCGTCGTCGGGGTGTCGGACTCCCCACCGCCACCCCCTCCCCCCAAGAAGAAGGTGAAGAGGGGAGGGGTGAAGCAGAGGGCGAAGAAGCTGCGCCGAGCCGCAGCTCTCGCCGCCGCCTCTGCTCCGGCGCCTAAGCCCGGGCCACCGGCCCCCAAGCCGGCCCCCAGGCTCAAGGCCAAACCCGCGGCCGCGACACCGGCCGTCGCGGCACCTCCGCCGTCACAGCACCTGCCGTCGCGGCACCTGCTGTTGCGCCATCATCGGCTGCGGTGGTGCCCTGCCCCCGCCCCGTTCTGGAGGGGGGGGCGTGGTCCACGGTCGTTCGGAGGAAGAAGGGCAGGGGAGCGGGAGCGGAAACGCCCCGCCCCCCTCCCTCGGCGCAAGCACCGGCTCCGCCATCGGGGCGGAAACCGGCGCGCAAGCCACGGGCTACGAAGCCCGTGGTATTCCAGGAGCCGAGATCGGCAGCAATTATTATCAAATTGCTGCCGGAATCGGCCAAAAATGGTACTGGCTACCGGGAAGTCTTCGCAAAGGCCGCCTCGGTGGTCAATATCACCGAGTTAGGCCTCAGAGAGGGGCTGAAAGTGACGCGGACCGCCCGGGACGCTCGTCTCCTGGACTTCCCAATCGGGCGGACCCACCCGACCCGTTGGCGGCGCGCAACTGCGCCGCCCCTACGTCCGCCACAGCCCGCGACCCCATGCGCGGCGGGGCAAGACGCTCGGCACCCACCCGACGACCGAGTGGAAGGGGTCCAGGCCGAGACCTCGGCAGCACATTCGTCCACCCGAGGGCGAATAGTGTGGTCAAATTACCGGGAAGTCTTCGCGGCGCTGGTAAGGCCGCCTCTCACCGATCTTACCAGGGGCTTGACGCGGACCGCCCGACGCTCGTCTCCTGAGGCCTCAGAGAGGGGCTGAAAGTGACGCGGACCGCCCGGGACGCTCGTTCCCCCGACCCGCCCAGAGCGAGGGCGAACAGCCCTCGTCGAGCAGCACTCAGCCGAAGTCGAAGTCATAAAGCACGTCTCAGACGGGAGCTTTACGTCTTCAGGGCTGGATGGGCCAGCGTGGGCGTAGATGGGCTTCTAGTGCCGATGTTAAGGTGATCGCACAGCGTGGGCAACTGTATGGTGGAGCGCACATACGTCGGTATAGGCCGTGGGGATCGTGGTGGCTTCGTGTGTGGAGGCTCCACCCATATAGTCGCCACGGCACCTCACCGGACCGGCTTGTGTCCGAGAAGGGCACGCCTACGCGGTGGCACGGAAAGCGGCCCGGACGAGCCGCCACTGGCGAGTACGAGCTCGCCAAACGCTGCGTTGGCGAGGTACAGCACTGGCGAAGTCTTTGTGAATCAAGTGGAGGGGGTAGGGGGTAACCGATGCCCAGTACCCTAACAGTCTCCAAGATTTAAGGACTCCCCGACGCCCAGGACTGTGCCTGCAGGCGACCTGGCGGAGTCCACTCCAGACCTGGCCGTAATACGTGCGCGGGGTGGAGTAAGAACTCATACGTATGGGTGGGGATCTCGCCGATTGATGCGCCGCCCGTGGTGGCCGTGGTCGCCAGAGCGGATGGAAGTGCGCACAGACATCAGACGCGGTGCGGAGGCCTAGCGCTGGCATCATAGGCGTGTCATGACTCCAGTCGGCAGTGGAGGCGCAGCGCCGAGCCGCCCTGGCGGAGTATCGACTCGTCCTAGGCGACTTCAGACTAGCAGACGATCCTACGCGTCAGTGGTTAGGGGATCGGACGGTTGAGCAATCCAGCTCGACGCGGATCCTGAGCAGGGGTCGCTGGACCTATCCAGCCGACCTGGAGATCTGGATCACCTGGGGAATCGCCAACGAGGCTGCAGGCGCCAGTGGTAGGACGCGACAGGTGGAGACATCTGTGCTGATCACTTGTACCAGACTGCAAAGCCCGGCCGGTACATAGCGGCCATGGACTCAGGGCCCTCCCGGCTCCCGCGCTGGGTGAACTGGCCTCAGTCCTCGGACGGAGGCCGAGGAGCTGAGGCTCATGTACCCGAGGTCCTCCGGTCACCTGGGGGTTCTCGAGGCTTGAGCATTGCGGAGGGCCCCTCCCGCCCCGCGCTGGGTCCCTTAGAGAGGATAGACGTCGCCCTCGACACCTCGAGGAGCCTCACCTATGCCTCGAGCCAGTTACCGCCGCCGCGCACAGCCTCTGAGGAGCTGCCTGCAACGGGTTCCTGTCTGAGTCCAAGTCCGCTTCCTGGCTGCGCCAAATCAGGCTGTCCACGCAGGAGCGCGTCGTACATCCTCCTGGTGGACTGAGGAGCTGGCTGAACTCCGCAGAATCAGCCACAGGTTGAGGAGAAGACTACTGGGGAGTGAGGAGAATCGACCTCGGAGGTCGACACCATGCTGCTAACGAGGTAACGAGGTAGAGAGTCGTCACCTGGCGACCGGCTCGGGCCTGGGCCGTTCCGGTACCGTGCGGCCCGCGGAAACGCTCGACGTTGCGGCCCTGCACCGGTTACGGACGAATGGGCTCTTCCCGGATCCTCTCCCGGATACCCCCGCATCATGGGTCCCCCTCTTCCCGGAGCGAATCTTCTCCCCCGATCCCGATCACCTCGGAGGTCTCAACAGGCGATCAGGGCTTCGTCCCAACCGAGTTAGACGTCGCCTCTAGCCTCGTGTAGACGTCGCCCTGGGCGAGCGTACCTAAGAGGTCTTGACGAACGCTAAGCTTTGGGATCTCGGATACTGGAGCCGGGGCTCTCGAGAATCGCGCGATAGGTCGGCGACGCCTCGTCCGCGCGGCTGAGGCTGCGGGATCGGTCCTCGGGCCGGTAACAGCGACGTCGGTGTATTGACTGGATACAGTCACGGAGTCCTACGATCTGCTTCGTGCCCATAGGCTGTTGGGCGCGTACCTCCAGCCTCCCTCAGGTCGGATACGTCAAGGTCTGAGAAGATCTTAGCGAGAGTCCCATCCGTGGACGCCTCGTTACATCTAGCGGAGACGCGGGCTAGCACTGTGGAGAGAAAAGGCGTTCCAGGGGGGCTGGGATCCGTAGGCAGACAGTCCCCGCGAAAACGGAGGCCATACTCGTTCTCGACTTGGAGGAATAGGGGCTCTGGGGCATCTTGATGGGAAATGGCTCCCGTATCGTTTCCGCAGGCGCCCTCTCTAGGCGGTGAGGAGGTCTCCCCGCGTGGGGGAAAACGGAGGCCGATCCTTCAGGAGAATCGCGCTCTACATGGGCACGCGTCGCGTGCGGCGCTACGTCTGACTGTGCACCAGTAGGGCAAGGTGGATCTCGGCTTAGAACCCAACCCGGGTAACGGTCACGGCGACGCGCTGCGAAGTCATTCGATGGCGTCGACATCGCATAGGCGCGGACTTGTCCGTTACAGTCCGTGATCAGCACAAGTCGGCGCTCCCAGGAGGAGGTGCGCCCTACTATCCCCGCGCAGGCGCCATCCCAACACATGATCATGCTTACCAGTAGATCCTCCTTAGTATGGCGTTACATGGAGGCGTCCACTGACAGCTGTCGTGAGGCCCCAGATAGGCCCCAGCACAAGGGTGACACAGGACTAACGGCTGCTTCGATACAGCTATCTGTGTCAAAGATTGCGGGCTTTGCTCCGCCCTGAGCAGCCTTCACCCGGACGTGAATGCCGCCAAATCGGCGCTCATGTGCGCGCTAGCCGCGGACACACTCGCCATCTCGAAGCTTGGGCACCTCACCGCCAGTATAGGTTTGAAAAGTGAGGACCGATCGAATCGCTGGGCACCCGTAGGCGTCCACTGCTCGGCACTTTGATTGCGTGGCGCCCTGTGACCCTGAGGACCATCCAGCCAAGGATAGCCAAACCGTGTCTAGGTTCCGCCCATAAGTCAGCCTCCAGCGGAACCATGAGCCAAATCTTAGTGAGTCCCGACAGGATGCCCTCGCCCGTGACACGCGCCTGGTACACACGCTGTGTCAGATAGTCAGAGGCCGCGAGACACCGCGGCCATGAGTCTAGTCAACAGCATGGGCAGTTGGGAGCGACAGTCGAATGCGAAAACCCAGGTATCGTTGCCTGACCGATCCCTGGAAATGATTGGAGCAGAGCTAGATCGGTAGTAGGAGTGCGATGGCATTTGAAGGAGAAACTGGAACCTGGCCACTGATGCCGAAGTGATGATGATGATGAATACAACTCAAAGTTGTTCTGGCGGCATACTCTAGCCCAAGGGTGGTAGCCATCCAGTCGGGCAAATGCCCTACCACCCGGCTTTGGATTATTTCGTCGCCTATTACGATAGGCCCTCCGACCGCAGGAATTAGTATTCTTCCGTTCCTGCACGGAGAAATTTGCAAACTGGCGAATATTTTCATACCACGACTGTACGTGTTAGACTCATGCTGGAATTATTATCTCGATTACAGCTCTTAGGACCGCCTCGATTAGTATGATACCACGCTCTCACAGAATATCATATAATTGGGTTTTAGTAGGTTGAATGTGTGTTCTCATGCCCCGTTTCCCATTTACTCCTTCCCCTATTCTATCCCTATAGTTATCTCATACATTCGTTTCCATGCCTCGTGATTGATTCCTCTATCTCATCCTCTTTATCCCTCCCACAAAGATGTTTTCACTTTCAAGACGGTCATTCGAGGATTTTGAGACCATCTTGAATTAGCGACGAAGAACGCCAACACTTGCTATGACAAATCATTTACTGTGCAATCTGGTAAGGCTTTGGAACTCACTACCTCAAAATATAAAAGAAGCCAAGTTTGTGTATTCGTTTAATGACCTCGTGAAGCAACACTATCTCAAATTTGTAACTGCATAATAATCTTATTTAGTTGTAAGCTTGGGATAGTGTTGTTAGACGACACACAACTTGTACATTTAGATAAATATGTATGTTTATATTACAATTGACGTAACATTTTCCTTTATATTATATACTAGCTTCTACCCGCGACTTCGTCCTTGTGGAATAGTTAAAATAAAAGTAAGTTAAAAACCCCTCGATTTAAACATTCTTCATTGGTGCTCCGCTCCTATTGGTCTTAGCGTGATCATATATAGCCTTTAGCCTTCCTTGATAAATGGGCTATCTAACATTGAAAGAATTTTTCAAATCAGACCAGTAGTTCCCGAGATTACCGCGTTCAAGCAAACAAACAAAGTCTTCAGCTTTATATATTAGTATAGATTATATCTATTGCATACCTATTCCCATCCATACCGAGTTTCCGTCCATGCAAATTACCATTTTTTCTAACATTGTGTGCAATAAAGTATATTCTATTCTATTCTAAAGGCTGGTAACTCGTTGACTTCGCCTCTGGTGTTGCAAACGTCGTAGAAAATAATGTAAAAAAGCAAGACGTAAGAAAAGATGTACACATGTCCTACATACTTATTTTCTTTACTTTCACTTTGGAAAATTAGTGATAATAATTTAGAAAGGTATTATGTATGTGATCCTTCGCTAAAACGCTTTGGCGCTGGACTTTGCCCCGCCTAATCTATTTTAACATTCGTCTTGAGCATATGTTCCCAACCTTTTTGGCTCCACGCGCTCCTTGTAAGAAAAACCGTAGCTAAAATTGAATAAAGTTACTTATTGAATTTAAAATATATATGAGAAACCCATTACTATATCAGTGCTCCCGAAGTAAATATTTATTATTTACCCGTGCAGGAACGGAGAAAGAATACAATTTCCTGCGTTGGGGCGGCCTGTCGTAAAAGGCGACTAAACAACCCACAGCCAGGTGGTAGGGCATTTGCTTGACTGGATGGCGACTACCCCTGGTCTAGGGTATACCGCCATAACAACCTTGTGTTGTTACATCAATTTGTCCCTTAAGAGAGCAGCAGCGCATTTGTAATTTATGCACATATTCTATATAAATATATATATATATATATATATATATATATATATATATATATATATATATTTGAAAATAAGGGACTTTGTAATTCAAAACCAAAATAACAAAACCAAACCGTAGGGCAGAAAATTGTTATCACATAAATTGCACAATGTTCGTCGTTATAAGATACTCGCTCCGAAAGTGCACTAGTAACGCCTCGTTCTCAATCAGAACACGACTGGCGCATTTCCTAACTGACCGACCCTCATACATTTGTAAATAAGACATGGCCTCTTAGCAACATGCCGCCCACGAGTTCTTGAAATCATTAAATGGTCAGCTTAATGGCTTCCAAGAATTCACATGAAATACCAACAGAGGAAAAATGGTTTTATGATATCTTACGGCTGCGTGAACAAAGAGATTAGCGCGAACAATAGATCACTCAGATTTAAAGGGGTAATAAGACACCTGCAAAGGATTAATATCGTCTTGCAACAATATTGTCTATAGACTTGGGAGGATAATAAATGAGCGAAAATGTGTATGTGCAGTTCACACTTGTCTGTCTACTAAGCGTTGTAGATATGAATATGTTCGCCTGTATATTCTCTAAAGCTTCAGTTCTACTGCGTGTGAACTGCACACATACACAAATGCTGTTTTTCCAATAATTAATATTAAATTGAGCCTCGACTAAGAGTGGCTGAGTTTAGCTAATACACATATTTTATGAGTTCTATTTTAAAAATTTACATATTTGCATATATCACAACACTATCTATAGATCAACTGGTTTCCTATAAACCAATCATTTGTATGATAAATTACAAAATCGACCACCATTCTTCATTAGATTTTTATGTTCATTAGAGGATACCCCACTCACTTTGAGAAACCATGGTTCTGAGAATATACAAATTACCTTTACGTATGTTAAAAGCAACCCAAAAAAGGTAGGATGACTTGAATTTTTTTTGTTTTGCGTGTATGCGATGAAAAATTCATGGGGCGTGTTGTTTCTAACACGGTTTATTTTTTGTTTACTTTATGGGCGTGTGACATCGCATGCCCACGGGAATATAAGCACGTGTCGTGTGCAAACACTTCATACATTTTCCTTAAAATATAATATTACTAATATTTGCCAAGTCTTCTGTATTATAAGGGGATTGAAACAAACACGTTTTATACCGTAAGTAAGAGAATGAGAGCTAAATTTCCGATCCTTTTGTACATATATCTTTCCTGTCTTCTTTAACACGGACTAATACTAATACGGACTAATACTAATGCGGACTAATACCAATACGGACTAATACTAATACGGACGTTTTTCACAACAGGCCCGATGCTAGCACGTTGATAACTCCTAGGATAGCATAGCGGACATGAGATAGGAGGTTAGGAGGTATGGATAAGGGTGAGAGGATACGGGGATGGGTTAGAATGGATAGAATAGGGGGATGGAATAGGGAGGATAGGATAAGGGGACAAGATACAGTGGCTCTTACTCAACATGCAGAAGCTCAAGGCTAACCATTTTAAGTCAATATTCTATGAGAACGTGGTATCACATCCATCAAAGCAAAGCAAAGCCAATATGCCTGAAATATTAGATTTATACTTCGATAATTAATATATTTACGGGGACATCCTGATTCTTGACCATATCATGTCGTAGTACCAAAAAAATACATACCTAATATAGGAGCATTACATATGCACATAAAATATGTAATATATGAACATTCTGCGGAAGGACGTGTAAAGTAACACGAAAAACTGCCTGAATTGGTATAAACGTCACGTACCAAACTACTTCACTAAGTCACCACAATGTAGATTTGTAATCCGTACTTCAACATTAATAAATAAAAGAAGTTGGTTTGTTTCAATATTTATTTATTCCTTCTCTATACCCCTGGGAATATTTCTTTTTTGTTATTTTTTAAACAGCAAACAAACACAGATATTTATATTTTATTGTACGAGTTCAGCAGACAGGCAGAGGGCCCACCTGATGGAAAGCGGTTACCATCGTCTATGGACATTTGTCACACCAAAGGTGCTACCAATGTGCTGAAGCCTGGCTACTAATGCCGGAAAACAACTCAAGGTTCTTATGGCGGCATACTCTAGACCAAGGTTGGTAGCCATCCAGACGGGCAAGTACCCTACCACCTGGTTGTGAGCTGTTTTGTCGCCTCTTACGACAGACCGCCCGGCGGCAGAAAATTGTACTCTTTCTCCGTTCTTGCACAGATAAGATATTATGTATCCGCAAGTTACGCTTGTGTTACGGGTAATACACAACGGACCGCTCTGGGGCCAATTCTAGACACCATAGCCGTAGTCAATATCAGGAAATATGTTTACGAAATTTTCCATGCTAGGAATTGAGCTTGGGAAGGAATTGAACCTTTTATTTGAGTGATTTAGGTAGCAAAGGCTTAACCCACTCAACCAAAGGGGCCACCTGTTGAAAAGTTTCAATAGTATACAATACATATAATAAATCTGTTGAAAGTTTCGAGTTTGTGCAACATATTAAACAAGAGAAAAATCGAGTTGGCCAATTCGAACCGGCAGATTGTGTTAGAGAGTCATATGAAAACTATTGAGCGGTCATTTTAATGAGACTAGACACAGAGCTAGCATATATCATCACAACACTTAAGATACTCTTGGTCCCGATAAATGACGTCGTTTTTATGAGATAGACGTATATTACCCAAAAGACGGCGCTGCTGTCACGTTTTTGTTTCGTGGCAATTCACTAACAAATACATCGTCGTCACAGCAAGGCAAACGAAATTTCACTGGTACATATTTAGTCTTAAATAAATGGGACCAAATCTATATTCTATAATATAATTACTATGTATTATAAATCCAAAGTTTTGGGTAGATGTTCCTTTGCGGAACCAAAGAAGTAACAACGCCGAATAGTATATATACTACCAAATGCTTGGCAGAAGTTTTCTCTGTTGTGAGCAACAAGCGAACAAACATAGGGCTCCGCGGGCTACTGCTCCACTACAACAACGCGCCCGCCCATACCACGCTCAAAACGAAGGACACGGGGACATTACAGAGAGCGAAGCCGCAGCTAAAAGCTGGTATTGTTATAAATGAGCAAAGGTTATAAATCATGATTAAAAACAAATTTATGGCATAATTGAATACAGTTGCCGTTATCTCCAATACATTTTTCATCTGGGGTTAATTTTATGTGAACACCCGAAGCAATTTGTAACAACTTTCCTAGTTTTACTGTTCTTAGCTACGTGATGAACAGCTTTTAAAGTGCTTTCAGCTAGCTCTACTACCCAAGCATTTTTATTATTTCTGTTTAATCACAAAGTTTGAAGTGTTCGTTTTACTCGTTATGTGAACCATGCGAGATAATGTATTGATTATTTAGTTTTTAATCAGTTCCAAGGAAAACTTTCAAATATAATATTTTGGAGATGAAACTTCTTTAGGCACGTTGGACTCTTTTGGGGTGGGGTAAAAGTACTGAAGCAACATGACCGTCACTCTCAGATAGAAAGTACTCAGTTCTGAGACGTCGTCCTACGACTGTGGCACTTTTTTAGTGGTAGAACCAGGATGAAGTCACTGTATTGATTATAGCTCTTAAGAGCTGACTGGATTGGTATGATACCATGCTCGTACAAAAATCCGGCGTAAGACAGTTCATCTTGAACTAATCGAATTTTATACGGTGAGAGTTTCGGTGATTTATTTCCCTCTCTCCCTATCCTATCTTCCCTATTCCATCCCCCTATCCCATCCTTTGCTCTTCATCCTGTCTAATCCCTCTATACTATGCCCATTACTTCGTCCATCTTATCCCATCCTTTGATCTTCATCTTGTCTGATCCCTCTATACCATGCCGATTACCTCGTCCCTCTTCTCCGATCCTTTGCTCTTCATCCTGTCTGATCCCTTTATATCATGCCGATTAATTACCTCGTCCCTCTTATTCCATCCTTTGCTCTTTATCGTATCTGATCCCTCTATACCATGCCGATTACCTCGTCCATCTTATTCTATCCTTACTATCTATCCTAAAGGCTGGAAACGCATTGACGTTGCCACTAGTATTGCAAATGTCTACAGATGACGGTAGCCATTTTCCTTAGCTAGGCCCTCTGCATAATGGCCAGCTTCTCAATAAAAAATCGTATTCTTCTACTTTTTTAAAAATATTTACTGATGTGAGAAATCCTGTTTGTCGACTGCCTGCTATAAGGGATCACGTTGGGTCGTCTTGGAGTAACCAGGCTAATGTACCGGGATACCCACTATAACACCTTCTTATCCCTCCTGGCGTCTGTCGTCGGGGTTGTACATTCGCTTGCGCATTATGCTCTTTTCTCGGTGGGCAGTGGCAAACCATAGTGGATCCTCCAGATTTCCAAATAGATTGTAGAGGGTCTCAGCTTTCTCGCTGTCTCCACATGAGATAAGCTGCGCGGACTATCTACGCACCACCAGCTCTGGCGGTTCCTGCGCGGCTTTAGCTTTAACTTGTATGCAACCGTCCACTTCGGCAAAAGGGAAGTAAGCTGGTCTCCACTCTCTTCTGCTCTGCCGCCTCCTCTTCTAACATCTTTCTTAACATCCGTAGTCATCCTTTTACACCTTAAAATATCTCCATATACAAAAGGACCAAGAGCTCCAAGATGTCAAAAGGTCTACAAGATCCAAAATATCCAAAAGGCCTTAAAGGTCCAAAAGGTGTAAAATGTCCAAGAGGTTTCTACCAACTAGATGTTTTTGCAATTTTACTCCTTATAGTTTAATAGTTTAAGAGACAGGACTCCGTAGGGTTTCCTGACCTTCTTGACAAAAACGGGACCACTATGAAATCATTGAATTGAATGTCACCTATCATACTTTGAAACACCTTTAAAATTACAAGCTTACGTAAACAAAAAAGCAAGAAAAGTCATAGTATAAGCATTTTCTAGATTATTATTCATAGTCATACTGAAGCATTCGACAATTCAATTTAATAAAAGTTGTTTTTGTAATAAAAACATAACAAAACGAATATTTAAATGGTGAAACAAAAACCTATTTATTAATTTCGTAAACAAGGAAGAGTAAAAGAAAATCTTTGAAACTTAAAAATGTTTTTCCCGAGTTTTCTTTTCTCTAATTTGGAAGTTTTGCGAAGGGTTCGAATACCTAAAGTTGAGGGATCAGTTTTCTTGTATTGGTTTTCGGGGAAATCTTTATTTTTGTCACGTTGTAGTTTGAGTGGGGGGTTTGGAGTGACGAGTTTTATGCCATGTTTTATGGATATGGGGACGTCGGGGAGGTTAGTCGTCTCATTAGTCAGCGGCTTTAGATTTTCAAAGTTTCGACTTCTACTGTATACAAATGATTGCTAATTTACATGTTTAGTATTTTTTATGATCTGCTAACAAATTAAATATTAATAAACAATGATGTAAGTCGTGGTAGCCTATTGGTTATGCCGGCGGCCTATTCCGGTGGCGTGGGTTCAATATATGACTAGAATAGTCATATCAAAAATCTTTAAATTTCTCCAATTTGATAAATTTATTATGTCAGAATCTCTTCTATAATATGCAGCCCTTCATCATTATTAGGTACATTTTAATACTTGGCTCGAATTCTTATATTTCAGTGACAACATTTTATATCTATCGCAAAATGCATCTATCATCTATCTATCTACCTGTGCAGGAACGGAGAAAGAATACAATTTCCTGCGGCCAGGCGGCCTGTCATAAGAGGCGACTAAACAACCCACATCCAGGTGGTAGGGTATTTGCTCGACTGGATGGTGACCACCCCTGGTCTAGAGTATGCCGCCATAACAACCTTGTGTTGTGTTCCGGCATCAGTGACCAGGTTCCAGTCTCCTTTAAGAGAGCAGCAGCGCATTTGTAGCACCTTCGGTGTTGCAAATGTCTATAGGCGACGGTAACCACTTTCCATCAAGTGGGCCGTCCGCCTGTCTGCTGAACTCCTGCAATAAAAAAAAATATTTGACCCACCCAAAAAAAATTGGGCGAGAACCATCTCAATTTGAAGACCCTGACCGACACCGACTCTACAATTCGCATTTCTCTCATCCAAATTAAAAATAACCGTTATCAAGCCTATATATAAAAAGAACTGTAAAACACTTTAAAAATTATAGACCTGTTGCTCTGACCCTAATATTGTCCGAAAATTTGGAAAAAATTTAATTATAATTGACTATTTAGGACTAAATGACATTTTAACTAAAGAACAAAAAGATTTCGTAAAAATAAAACTACTAATTCAGCAATATATTATGACTTTCTTGAAATTATCTATGCACGAATTAATCAAAGATTGAACGAAGATATTCAAAATATACCTTGACATGACGAAGGCTTTTGATTACGTTAATCACGATAATTTACCGAACAAATTAGAATCATACGGTGTACGGGGAGTTTCTTTAGACCTATTTAGATCGTATCCTGACAATAGAACACAAATGACACATATAATAATGAAAATATGTCCAAGGAATAGAACTCAATTAAGTTATGCCTCACCACAAAGATCCAGTTTAGTGGGAGTGCTTGAGGGCAATAATCTTGGACCATTTTTGTTTTTGATATACATCAATAATCTGTCAAACTCCAATAATTCTGTACGCAGATGATTGCACTGTTATATGTAAGAACGTAGACGAAATAAAAACAAGTCTTAATTCCACAATTCAATGGCTAGATAATAATAACTTATACATATATTATGTACTTTAGTCAAAGGGCGAATGACAATAGTTACACTATTGTTAAATATGGAGATTTTTTTGATTTTAATATTGTATATAATGATTACAGCTATAAATTAATCCGTTTGAAGTATGGTAAGACTTTTTGGGGAAATGTGACTAATATAGAATTCGCAAAAAAAGTGTATACGAGCCATGTGTGCAATAAAACAGCTAGATAATTGTAGAGCGTTATTTAAAAGCGTCAAATTTTTAACCTTAAAAATTAAGTACTAATTATAAATATATTACAAATAAAAGATGTAGTCCAGATCTCTGTCGGTTGGGAGCGTTCCCAAAATGCGGCCGTATTCCCACGTTGTATGGCAACGCTAACCCATTACCCTAAATATGGGCCAGCCCTTTGCTCACGCGAGACTTCTTTCAATCGCCTTGAAAGGTCTCGATAAAGTTGATAAGCCCCACGTCCCCATGCCCAATGGATATAAATTAAATGTAGAACATAATAAACATATAAATTACTAATTTAATAATAATAGTTGTAATAATATAATTATGGTGAATGCAAGTAAATAAATATTATAATCTGCCATTTACGGCCGCTTGCATAAGGTTGCTTAAATTTATTTATTATTTAAATTTATTTACTTAAAAGACCCTTAAATACAATTAGCGTCTCGCAAAACGCAAAATTTGCCGCTAAATATGTTTAAATAACTGTCAATACGTTTTGCGTAAAACGTATTTAGGCAGTGTAATATGACTAACTACTTTTTATTTAAAGGCGATCGTTATGTAAGCGGCCCTTAATTATTGTAAACTTAGTAGATATTGAAAAATCGGTGTTAATCATTCTATAGGGTAGTCAAATTTAAATTATTATTTTTTTATTGAAAATAAGTTCCCTTGGAGAACACTCTTTGAAGGTCATACATATAAGTTAAAATTTAAATTTACTTCCTATTTTATGTACACCACTTTGCAACGTGTTATTGCTGTTAAGCAGAAGAAGTCTGGAGGAGATCGCCTGTGACGATAAGACCACCCATTGTACTTTAATATTTGTGCAATAAAGGTATTCATTCTTTTATCTTTAAATTATATAAAACAAAGTCGCTTTTCGCGTGTGTCTGTCTGTCTGTATGTATATCCGCTAACTGCTTCTAAGCTACGCTACAGAATTTCAAGTGGTTCTCACCATCAGATAGGCAATTTTTAAAGAATGGTTTATATGTATAAAACTTATAAAAAAGAACTTAAGATATAAATAGAATAAGAAATATAAAGAAAAATATTTTTTAGCTAGACGTGTTGCTGGGGAGTTTCTTACTGCTTCGCTTAACAGTAATAACACGTTACGAAGCGGTGAACATAGAATAAATAGAAAGTAAAATTAAATTTTAACTTATATATATGACCTGCAAAAGTGTTCTCCAGTGGAACTTATTTTGAATAAAAACTTTTAAATTTGAATATAGGTATACGTATACTTTGGCCCGCGGCAATATATAAAAACCTAATTAAGATTTTATATAAGTAGAATAGACTTAACTCACTAGAGTTTAACCCGTGGCGTAATTGCAGGGAAAACTAACACAAAATAAATAAATAAAAGAAATTGTAGTGGAACACTTACAAGCCAATAGATAGCGCTGTGCAATAATTGAGGTCATAAACGTTTCCCGAAACGTACAAAGAATATATACAAATTTTCAACAGTATCAGATAGGCCTAGACCTGCGAGGAACAACACTAGCCTCGCCGGAAGACAGAGGAGCATTCCATCTCGCTCCTCCGCCCTATACGGAGCACCTCCCTACAAAATCATAAAATAAAAAATATATAATACTGGTATCTAAAGCTTAAAATACTATATGAACATGAAAACATATCGGCACTTTTATTAGGTTGTTAACAATATGACAATATGTCACCTATATACACCATTTTACGACCACACCCGAGTGCAATAAAATATTTTGTTTTCATTTACAATACATTGATTTGTTCGAACGAATTCGCAGTTTTATTGCTTAGTGGATTTCGTACGTGTCTCCATTCGGTTTAAATAAACAGGAAAACTAGAGTCTGGCTAATGAAAGTAGATACTGAAAAAGCGCAGAAAAACAATATGGCAACTCCAAATTGCCATACCATACGTAAACAATCTTATTGTCTTTGGATTCAGCGTTTTTATTTTGTTACTGTTTCTCCAATTTGGCAATCATTTTAGACAAAAACTTTCGTACTTTACTTTTTAACCGACTTCCAAAAGGAGGATTCTTAATTCGTCTGTATATTGTTGTTTTTTTTGTTGTTGTGTGTAACGCGATATCTTCGTCAATTGTGGATAGTTTTTCAAATCTTTTTATTTATTCGAAAGAGTATACTCTCGAGATGGTCCCATTATCACCGAGTCAAGGTCTGATGAGTGGATCGACTTGTATTGCGTGTCAGTATTACAATTTCTAAAGGCGCTTAAAATATTCTTGGATCGATTTTCAAACGTACTTCTTTATTCGAAAGAGTATATACACTCTCGAGTTGGTCCCATTGTCGCCAAGTTAGGATCTGATGAGTGGATTCCAGGGAAATAAAAAAAAATGCGTGCCTGAAAATCAGAATATAAAAAACTTTTGAACAAAAACCAAAACCAACTACAAAAGTAACTAAAATGTAAAAAAGTAATATTTTCTACATCTTGAAGTCTCTGTCAAGTAACACATAAAAAACAACAACCAATTTGCAAAGTATAGTAATTTTTTATGTTTTACTTTCAACCAACTTCAAAATGTTGTAGAAAATATTTATTGTTTGCATTTTAGTCACTTTTGTTTTTTGTTAAAAAGTTTTTTAATAGTTTTTAATCGTGTTTTAAGATCGTAAATGTTAAAACAAAATTATACCAACATAACTAAAATAACAATAATAATTGTAATAGATACTTGCAAATTTAAATTTTTGTCTCTCTCTTGACACAATATGTTTTTTTCTTCAATACTCCTCTATTCTGACATACGTCATCTGTCATACTACAAATCATCCATCTCTTTTTCAGTCTACTTTTACATTTGTACCCATCAATCATCATCTTCTGTTTTTCTTAATACTAATTAAATTGTCTGTCTGTACCTCAGACGAAATAAAAGTATAGACGGAGCCTAAGTGAACAACAGCGTCAAAGAAAGTGAAGAATTGTTTTAAAACTTGTGTACGTAAACTTATGTAATAAGTATAGGTAGACGTAGTTTGCGTCTGTATAGTAATGTAACCACTGGAAACCGTACCATCTTCATCCGTACTAATTCGATTAATTTAATTTGTTTTAATATAGAATTCGCGTAACGTACTGCGGCGCGAATTCTATATTAAAATCCTTTAGTCAGCTTCAGTTTGAGAGTCCGAGACTTCGTCTTTCAAGTAATGGTCTAAGCTCTGTAATTACAATATATTTTATTTTTTTATTTCATGAGTTCAGCAGAAAGTCACATGGACCTGATGGAAAGCAGTTACCGTCGCCTGTAGACATTTGTAACACCATCCACCCGAATATTTGTTGTATATGTCGGAAAAAATCCCTGAAAGTTACAGCCTTTAATATCAATTTTAAGTACTTTCCCTGAGCGTGAACAGAATTTCTATTTAAAATGCCTGTAAATCAAGTTTTGTTTATATCTGTAACTCAGCCGCATTTTATATTATCACATCGGGCTTGGTCATGATTTACTCAAAATTAAACAATCTACAATAGTCTTTATTGCGGCAAAAGTGTAACTTATACTGGTGAGTTGGTACACATCACTGAAGTTGATTTTCACCTATAATTCTAGTATTTTTGCTGTTAAAAAATTAAATAGCAGACTTGTTGCAAATAAATATATCCCCATATTTTATAATATATAATTTTGTATAACATATCAGTCTAGTTGAGTTCAAAGGGTGTTAGTGGCGCGAGCATCGAACCTGCACTAATTCGTTAATCGATCAGCCACGTTTCCTACACGGAGCACCTCGCACTCGTCTCCACGGTTAATACACTTCATATCACAAAGAATTAAATACACTAGAAGTGACTGACTAAAATGGCCATTTTATCTCAAATCACAATTTTGGCATCCTAAGATATATTGTAGCTTATATGTATTTGTGGGAGATCTCATGGAGCTATAGTTGTGGTGATTGCTTATATAATAATATTGTAATAGATTATGTTAGATAGATCACCAAATAATAACTATTTGAAGGCAGACATCTATTGATCTGTTGTAGTGAATAACTAGGATTTGATAGCGAATTTTAAGAAGAGTAAAGACATATGGCTTTGTCTTGCTCCTTCAAAATGAATGTAGGGTGAAAAGAAATAAATTAGAGTGGTGCAAGCGATAGCTGGCAGGTATTTCATACTGACTATCGGCTACGATACTGTTATGTTAACTAAATGGTTTTATTGGTATTTGTAATAGGTATTTACAAGTTATTGGAAATTAAGGCTTCGAATATATAATTGACGGTACTTTCAAGTATTTTATGGTATTTAAGTGGTGTGTGAGGCGAGGCAGACACAGTTGTTCTACATGCGCGTACAGATATTGCGAGGCGTGCGTCGCAGATGGTTCGTCACGCATGCCTTGGACTGTGTGGACGTATGTGCTCACTCTCAGTTCGCGATCAGCTTCCTTGCGTAGCGGTCACGAATGCGCTCCTCACATCTATCTAATACAATTTTTCGCGCTTTTCTACCTGGAAAAGCGATAAATTGTTAGTTCTGTGTACAGGTGATAGTGTACTAGTGTTTGTTCGTTTGGATTGCGGTGCGGAAAGCAGTTTTGGCCGGTGAGTCCCATTTCTCTCTCCGCTTGCTAGTGTCGTGCGCAAAATCAGTTGCGCGCGCTTTTGTAACGGTTTTTGTGTGTGTAGTGTTTTCGCGCGCCTTTCTGGTCTCCTCTCGGGTCAGGGCCTCCAGTAATGGACGGCCCAAGTACCCCGAAGGCCCCAGGAGCCGAGTGTCCCGCGCAAGCGGGATCACAGCAGCTCCAACAATGGATGGGCCATGAAGGAGATAGGGAGACGCGGGAAAAAAGTCTTCCTGGTTCGTCGCAGCCGCAGCGCCGCGGAACCTCGTCTCGGGCGCCCGGGTCAGCCATTGTCACGGCTACCGGGCTGCCCGCTTCGATAGGGGTGCATCGGCGGTGGTCGACCTCACCGCCGCCGGGCCCCGCGATAAGGAGAGCGCGACGATGGGGCCGCCTTCGGCTCCCGCCGCGCCTAGGTTCCGCCATGCGTGCCGCGCGCAAGAGCGCGGCACACACGGCCGTAGGTAGGAGGTGGTGCTCGCCGCGAACTCGGCCGTTCTCATGGCCGTGAGCGCGGCGAACGCCATCGTAGAGAATGTCTACAAGGCGCAAACGCCACCTGCACGGGCTTCACCTGTGCAGGGGCCAAGCGCCTTCGTGGACCACGTAGACATCGCGCCGTCGGGCAGCGTCCCAGATTCGCTGGAGTACGCACTCGACGACGCGATTCGCGTCTTCTGCGGCCCGCACGCCGAGGCGGCTGCATGTGCGCCGACACCGGTTAGGTCGGTGTACACAGCGGCCGGCTCGGCGACAGCGGAAGGCGATGGCCCCACGACGGTGTCGACTAGCGCGCGGGCTTCACCCGTGCCCTCGGCATCGGCTTGCGCACCGGCTTCACCCGTGCGCAGCGTGGGGGACGACCGCCCCGCGACACCGGTTGCCGCGCGGGCTTCACCCGCGCCAACGACCGGGGTCGTTGTTAGGGATGGTGATATAGGTGCGGTGGCGGCGATGATGTTGTCTTCTTTCCCTACTGGGACTGTCGCCGCCACCGCTTCGTCCAGCTTCGTCCCCGAGTCGAGGCAGCGGTTCTGGGACCGCAGCGCCGACTCGGAAAGCACATCGGGTGCTTCCACGCCGGCGCGGGCGCGATCGCCGCTGCGTCGCACGGGCGACGCGACGGCGAGCGTGCTCGCGGGTGCGGAGGCCTACCTCCGCACCGAAGGGGAAAAGGGTCGCAGGGCCAGGAAGGCCACTGCTGCCAAACTGGCCGCGGCTAGCCAGTGCGCCGCGCTGATAGGGGACGTACGTGTGCTCGGCCCTGGGGAGCTCCGCCTAGCGGCGAGCGCCCAGGTCGCCGACATCCTCCAGGTCGCCCAGACGTCGGGCAACCTGAAGGGCGCATACGTGCGCCGACTGAAGGAGGCTGCGACCCGGCTGTCGGACATAGTCGACACGCTGGTGACGCGGAATCCAGAGTCGGAAGCCTGGAGACTCGGCAACGAGAACTCCAGGCTGCGCGCCGAGCTCGGCGCCTTGCGGGAGGAGAACCTCTCCTACCGTAAGGAGTTCGAGCAGATGCGGAAGGCCATGAAGGCCCCCGCTGCGGATGCGGCCCCGGTTCCCGCTGTAACGGCGGAGCCGGGTCCCGTGCCCGCTAAGCGGAAGGCCAAGGCCGCCGCGGCGGAAAAAGTCCCGGCCCCCGAGCCGGTTCATATATCCGCCGCGGTCCCCAGAACGGTTCCGGCTACCGCCGTTGTGGCGGAGCCGGTTCCTACACCAACCGCTGCGCACACCGGTGTGGATTATGATATGCTCACGCATATCATCGCCCGCACGGTGGGCGCGATGTTGGACGCTCGGCTTGCCGGGATTGAGGAGCGGCTGCCGCCCGCGCCAATTCTTCGCCCGCCGCTTGCGGCGGACAGGAAAAAGGCCGCGGAGACACAACCGCTGCCTAAAACGGCGGGAGCTGCCGCCGCCGCCCGCCGGACCCCGGGGGAAGTAATTCCCCCGGTACCGATGGAGGTGGTGGTAGCCCCCGTCGTCGGGGTGGCGGACTCCCCACCGCCACCCCTTCCCCCCAAGAAGAAGGTGAAGAGGGGGGGAGTAAAGCAGAGGGCGAAGAAGCTGCGCCGAGCCGCAGCTCTCGCCGCCGCCTCTGCTCCGGCGCCTAAGCCCGGGCCACCGGCCCCTGCCGGCCCCAGACTCATGGCTAAACCCGCGGCCGCGACACCGGCCGTCGCGGCACCGCCGTCGCGGCACGCGCCGTCGCGGCACCTGCCGTCGCGCCACCATCGGCTGCGGTGGCCCCTGCCCCCCCCCCGTTCCGGAGGGGGCGTGGTCCACGGTCGTCCGAAGGAAGAAGGGCAGGGGCGGGGCGAAACGCCCCGCCCCTCCCTCGGCGCAAGCACCGGCTTCGCCATCGGGGCGGAAACCGGCGCGCAAGCCACGGGCTACGAAGCCCGTGGTATTTCAGGAGCCGAGATCGGCAGCAATTATCATTAAGTTGCTGCCGGAATCGGCCAAAAACGGTATTGGCTACCGGGAGGTCTTCGCGAAGGCCGCCTCGGTGGTCAATATCACCGAGCTAGGCCTCAGAGAGGGGCTGAAAGTGACGCGGACCGCCCGGGACGCTCGACTCCTGGACTTCCCCCCAGGACCCGAGAGCGCGACTAGGGCGAACCGCGTCGCCGAGGCCCTTCGAGGGGCGCTCCAAGGGATGGCCGAAGTCATCCGCCCCGTAAAGCGTGGGGAGCTTTACGTCTCAGGGCTGGATGAGTCGGCCACAGTAGATGGGCTTCGCAGTGCCATCGCCAGCGTGGGCAACTGCCTGCGCGACGATGTTAAGGCGAGGCACATTGGCATAGGACCTGGGGGATGGGCGCATCATACGTGATGTGCCCCGTCTCTGCAGCCAAAGCCATCGCCGAGCGGGGCCACCTTTTGCGGGCTTCACCTCGGCGAAGGTGGAGGCTCTGGAAGCCCGGCCCATACGTTGTTACCGTTGTTTCAACGTCGGCCACGGCACCCAGACTTGCCCGGACTCGTGCCCGGACCGGACCGGCTTGTGTCTTCGCTGCGGTAAGAGCGGACACAAGCAGCCGGACTGCACAGCCCGCGACCCCACTGCGCCGTCTGCGCGGCGGGGGCAAACGCGCTACCCACCCGACGTTGGCGAGGCACTGCCAGCCCCCATATGTCAAGGGTAAATTCGTCCACCCGAGGGCGAATAAACGACCGACGAGTGGAAAGGGGGTACCTATGGACACCTAAATGCCCAATACACCCCTAACACTCTTCCAAGCTAATGTTAACCACTCCCCGACGCCCAGGACCTGTGCCTGCAGGCGATGGCGGAGTGGCAAGCAAACTTGGCCGTAATAAGCGAACCTTATTACGTACCCCAGCCAGGAACTGGGTGGGGATCTCGACGATGTGGTAGCCGTGGTCGCCAGAGCCGGATCTGGCACACCGCTCACCAGTCTCGAAAGAGGAAAGGGCTACGCGGTGGCGGAAAGCGGAGGTTACGTCATCATAGGCGTGTACCTCACGCGGAGCCGCCCCTGGCGGAGTACGAGCTCGCCTTGGACTCCATTAGGGCAGCCGTCGGCAGACTAGCGCCGAAGACGATATTCGTCCTAGGCGACTTCAATGCCAAGCACCAATCCTGGGGAACGCGATTACCGATGTTAGGGGACGGGCGGTTGAAGACTGGGCGCTTCAATCCAACCTGTCCATCCTGAACCAGGGGTCGGTCCAGACCTGCGTACGTGCGCGGGGTGGATCGATCATCGACTTGTCATTCACCACACATGCGGCCGCCCGCAGAGTGGTAGGATGGAGAGTGCTGGAGGAGGTGGAGACTCTGTCTGATCACTTGTACATCAGATTCGAGCTCTCCCCTCGCCTAGCGCTAACCCTGTTCAGGGCCCTCCCGGCTCCCACGCTGGGCTCTTACCAAGCTCGACGCGGAGCAGGCCGAGGAGAGGGCTATCATCGAATGCTGGACCTATCCAGCCGACCTGGGAATCTGGAGGCGCAGGCTGAGCACATGCGCAAGTCCCTCAAAAGGATTTGTGACGCTGCTATGCCTCGAGCCAAACGACCGCCGCCGCGTACATCGGTCCACTGGTGGACTGAGGAGCTGGCTGAACTGCGGAGGGCAGTCCGCAGAATCAGCCACAGGCTCAAACGCAGCAGAGCGCGTCGTCCTCCAGACTATGTTGAGGAGAATGGACTCGTGGGGAGTTCAGAGAGGCCAGAAAGGCCCTTTCGATCGCAATTCTGCGAGCGAAAGCCCGGGCTCGGGAGGAGCTCCTCGAGACACTGGACCGGGACCCTTGGGGGCGTCCGTACCGTGCGGCCCGCAACACGTTGCGGCCCTGTACCTCCACGGCTACGGAAACGCTCGAACCCGAGGTCCTCCGGTCGGTTATCGATGGGCTCTTCCCGGATCCGGGGATCTTCACTCCCCCCGATATGGGTCCAATCATTCCCGACACCTCGGAGGTGGAGCCTCACTCCATCACCGAGGAAGAGTTAGACGTCGCCCTGGACCGGCTCCGGGGCAGGAAGACGGCTCCGGGACCCGACGGGGTTCCGGGTCGGCTCCTCTTCCTGGCCGCCAAACACCTACGCGGCCAGCTGCGGGAACTGTTCGATGCCTGTATTCGCGCAGGTCAGTTCCCGTCGCAATGGAAGGAGGGCCGATTATGCCTGATTCCCAAGGAGGCCGTCCTCCCAACGATCCGTCCGCCTACAGGCCCATAGTGTTGCTTAACGAGGTCGCCAAGGTTTTCGAGAAGATCTTAGCGGAACGCCTCGTTAAGCATCTCGATACTGTGGAGCCGGGGCTAGCACAGACGCAGTTCGGGTTTCGGCGGAGGCGCTCCACGTTGGACGCCTTCGAGACACTGCGATCTGTAACGGACGACGCAGTCCAAGCAAAGGATACTGTCCTGGCGGTTTCACTAGACATAGCGAACGCCTTTAACAGCCTCCCTCACGAGACGATTAGGAGGGGCTTCGTGCACACGGAGTCCCCCGTACCTCACGAGGCTGTTGGGCGCGTACCTCCAGGATAGATACATCCTTTGGGAGGGCGGCGAGTCCGAGAATCGCGCGATAGGTCGGCGACGCGTCGCGTGCGGCGTACCACAGGGATCGGTCCTCGGGCCGGTTCTTTGGAACGTCGGTTATGACTGGATCCTTCGGGTTCCGGTCCTGCCCGGAATAGGGCTAATCTGCTTTGCGGATGACACCCTACTCACGGCACGCGCTGCGTCATTCGCGGAATCCGTGGACCTCGCCAACGCCGGGCTGGCGATCGTGGTCCGAAGAATAGGTAGGCTGGGCTTGAAGGTCTCCCCGCGAAAACGGAGGCCATCATGTTCCATAGGCGGTTTCGCAATCCCCCGCGGACTTGTCCGTTACAGTCCAAGGGGTGGACATTCAGTAGGCCCCAGATGAAATATCTGGGGCTAATTCTTGATGGGAAATGGCTGTTCAAAGCGCACTTTGAGCAGCTAGTTCCCAAGCTCGTGAGGTCCGCAGGCGCCCTCTCTCGGCTTCTTCCCAACGTGGGGACCGGGGGACGACTAGGAAACTCTACATGGGCATCCTTAGAGTATGGCCCTGTACGGTGCACCCGTATGGTCCACTGCACTTCACCGCCACAATAGGACTTTGTTGTGCCGCGCACAACGGGTCCTGGCGGTGAGGACCATCCGAGGATACCGTACAGTGTCGTGGACGGCGTCGACACTCTTGGCAGGCGATCCGCCCTGGCCTCTCCAGGCGGACGTGATAGCCAAAGTTCGGCGCTCCCGACAGGATGCCTCGCCCGTGGCCTGGTCTATGGCCAGGCCGAACTCCAGGTGATCAGGACGCGGGAAACCGCAGCCATGATCCAATCTTGGTCAGTAGAGTTGGAAAACCCTGTTGCTGGCATTGACACGGTGGAGGCGGTTCGACCGCAGCTGTTGCGATGGCTCTCGCGGAAACGCGGGACCCTGACCTTCAGAATGACACAGATACTTACCGGGCACGGTTGCTTCGATAAGTATCTGTGTCAGATTGCGGGCTGCTTGCCTTCACCCCAATGCCGCCAGTGTGGCGCGCTGGACACGGCGTTACACACGCTAGTCGAGTGCGCAGCATGGGCACCTCAGAGGTTTGAACTCGAGACACTTGTAGGACCGATCGAATCGCTGGGCGATCTGGTGCAAGCCATGCTGCACAGCGACGATTGGTGGGTGGGTGCGGCCAATTTCTGCGAGACGGTAGTGTCTCATAAGGAGGCCGCGGAACGAGATAGGGAGAGAGATGGTAGTGCGCATGCGTCTCGCGGGCGCCGACGTCAGTTGGGAGCCCGGAGGCGCAGGTATGCGCATGACCTCCTCCCTGAAATACCGCTGCAGGGCCCTCTAGCATCTAGGGAGCAGAGGAGTCTTCACCCCTGTTGACGAAGTGAGTTTGCCTCTCCCGGGGCATTCTCAAGCACTTGTGCGCTAGGATCGGTGTGGGCGTAACTACGTTCTGTATCTCACGCCTTTCCTGCCATAAGCGCGGGGCACATGGGAGGAGGGTGGTTTTAGTGGGGTATTGATTAGTCGAGTCTCCACACAAGCCGGTTGATTATTGTTTGGATTGCCTCAGTGGAAAGCCTCCATGATCAACAACGGTCTAATCCCTAGCAAAGGACCCGGTATGTGCGAAATGCATTTCCCCCGCCTTTGTGCTCACTCTGAGCACTCGCCTCATATGATCGTGGCGAACGCCGCCTCAGTGCGAGCCGTGCGCTACGTGTGGACGGGCGGGTGTTATTTAGGTTGCGCGTTCATGCGTCATGAAGACAGATACCGAATCACTGCGTGAATTTGTCCAACTTTATGAAAATAACAGAGTGCTATGGGATTCTTAACATTATATATAGGCCGCAGCTGCAATCTGCACGTCTCGCCTTGCCGGAGCCACTTTTCTTACTGACGAACACCGTGCGTGGCTGTTTGCGTGCTCAGCGTGAGCATGTGTTGTTTGGGACTCAGGCATAAATGTACCGTCGTATGCCTCAGATTGAGGCATGCGTGTCGAACCTTTCTCGACGCACGCCTCGCGATGTCTGTACGCGCCTTACCAATCGCCAGGCTACGCTCTTCAGTAAACTAGTTACGATCTAAGCGTGTATTTATTTTGCGAAGCCTCGATGACGACAACAATGAGATCTAATCTATTTCGAATTTAAGATATTCAGTAAAGATAACGCATTGTCCTTCATGCTGAGCAAGATGTAAAATGAGATCCCTCCCGCGACTTTCCCAGAGCGCTAGACTATGGGGCTCTTCAAAAAGAGCACAGATAAGTAATATTTTTTCATCACAACTTTTAGCAAAAAAAGACACTTAGTTTAAAACCAATATCAGAAATTATCATATATTCATCTCTGTTTTAACTCTAAAATGAGCACGCTATGCTACTCGCGTAATTTTTAACTTCAGATTATAAAATATATAACAAAAAATACTGTATTTTCATAGCACATAATACTTTGTGTTTCCATATATAATTTTATAGAGATAATCGTAATTTTATAAAAACTAAAATCATAATTCAATCAATAGATTGCACAAAATTTTACTTAGTTAGATATTATAAGTACAACAAATAATCCGATTTTGAATAAGATGTCATAATTATGTTAAAATTGCGGCCATCATCATTATAAAGATGTTAACATGTGCACTCCAACCACGGATTTATTTTCAAATCTTTTTCATATGATAGTTATAAACGACATTGCCTATTGATTATAGTAGGAATGCGTGCTCTAAACTTATTAAATAGGAAGGAAAAATCTATTTAAGGGTCAAAAGCATGTAATTACTAATTTACATGAAAATTGGTTCATTCTTAAAGCCGTTAAGAGGGATCAACTCTTTTGTAATTGTGTGCGTAGATTCAAAGTTTAAAAACCCCCGGATATTCCATACACACGAAACCGCTGAAGAAAATAGTATAATTTTGTTGCCTTCATTTGTTGTGTAAATGTTTGTTGCATAACAATAAATAGGTACAAACTACATAGGCTTGCCTAAACCTATGTCCAAACAGTATGTCCGCCTTTGGCTTTAGAAGTATATATCTTTTACATAACTTGAAACCAGCTCAATCAATCATTTAAACAATAACAATCACTTTCCAGGGCCATTTATTTTGTTTCAAAAACTCAGACTGCACTTGCCAAAAATTTTTTTTTTGCTTACATGTCTGTTTATTTATTTGACGGCCTCTGTGGTTGAGCGGGCTAAGCCTTTGCTGGCTTACCTAACTGCAACGCAGAGGCTTCGGGTTCGATTTCTGGTATAGTAAATTTCGGAAACGTATTTTCTCCGTTATTTACTATGGTCTGGGTGTCTGGGATCGGCCCCAGAATATTCCGTTGTATATTACCCATAACACAAGCGTAACTTGCTTAATTTGGGGATATACAGTGTGTGTGATTGTCTGCCGATTTATTTATTTAACACCGCAAACGGAATCCGACGATACAATGGCGGCATCTTTGTGGAGTAAACCATAGTTGGGGGAGACAGAGATAGATATACATACATACCTGTATACAAAAGAGAAGGAAATATGTATGCATCAAGAATATGTACTGAAGCATGAACAAAATATAGGGTTACCATGCTTCAAAACTATTGTTCAGCATTAAATAACAAACAGTAATTGTATGTTGATATCTATTTTAATCTATAAATATCGCTTCCATTAACACATGATTCAGAGGCAATAAATCTGTTAATAGAATATGTACCTTAACGGCAGGTAATAAGGCTATTCCAATAACTAACTTCGTTTATCCAACGGTGATGAGATTGTACGACATGTTACCGCGTATCTTATTTCCTGGTTTACGTTTTACCTTTTTCGTACTCCACGGTTAGGTTAGTTAATTTCTATTTTTATAATATTATGAAATTCTAAATATGCCGCGACTGTACATTGGTGCTATTAAAAAAAACAGCTGGAATAGACTATATAAACAACGGTGAACACGATGCATTTTTTTTAGATGACTTGACTGCTTGTTTGCTTAGGATTCAAGTAAAAATTACTGGGCCGATTTCGATGCGGTTTTCACTGATCGATAGCTAATTCTTAGAGTTAAGAATCTGCTCTACTTTTTATCCCGGGAATCTCATTGGAATTTTTCTGGGAAAGATTTAAAAGTATAAAATTCCCATGCGATATTTTTACTGATCGATAGCAAATTTTATATAATAAAATGTGTGATATTTTTTATAGCGGGAATCCCGCGGGAATTTTCCCTTGGGCGATTTGAAATTGTTTGGCTGCATAAAAATTAGCTTATTCCGACACAGTTTCCAGTAAAACAATAGCTTACATTATTTTTTAAATGCTGTAATAATTTGTGTTCTGGGAATCCCGCGGGAATTTCAAGACAGGCGTGGACGAAGTTGCGGGCATCCTAGTTTTACGAATAAAATCCTCATCAAGGATTTAGAAGAAGAATTAGCATCTGCCAGCGACACTTTGTTCGCGTTGCGATGATGACGACGTATCTGTTGAATCCTCACAATTTATACCGATGTGGGTGGGTAATTTTATAAGTGCCGCTGGCTTGGGTTTTTCGCCGCTATTGCGTGGTGGCGAAAGCATTTTTTTTTATTGGCCAAAAATCCGTTTGAGGACTAAGCTGCGACAGGCACAGAAGCCTGGGGGGATGTTCGCGACCCGATGTGAGAGTGTGGGATTCGCCAGATCGGGGGTGGCAGTAGCGTGCCCGGTCAGAACCGGTGCCACGCTATTGCCACTCCCCAGTTAGGGATACCTACTAAAACCCCTGGGCGTTGTGTCCTGCGCCTTATGCCAGGGCTCCGGGTAATTGGGACTCCCGGCTCCGCATGCCCTGGCAGGCGTGGGCCTCGCTCACTAGGCCTCTTGGCGAAAGCATCCTCCAACGCACGAGAAGTTAGCCCGGACGTTCCGCGTTCTCCTTGCAAAGACCAGAATGGACGTTTCACTTCCAACTCTTAAATTCCATTAAACTGTAATACAAGCCGTGCTTCCCTTTTGGTGCAAGGTGCCATAATTCGAAGACCTAAAGCGCCCCCTGAGGACTTGTTAGTGCCATGCATTGCCAGGAGCTGTCAACACTTACAATTTAAAAAAATAATTTTATTAATAAATTCTGGTGTTATGTAAATGAGTTTGGATTTATTTATGTATTTTAGTGTAAGTATGTATATTTAAATTGTACAGTCTTATCTTTTTTCTGCTCCACCTACAACGCCAGAATAGTTAGAAATTTCTTTTAAGCTAGGTTGCCTGGAGGATATCGGTTTTAGCGATAACGCCGCCTGTTGGTTTGCCAAAATGTATTGTGACTATGCATTTTGTTTTTTGTAATTTCCAGCGCTACCTACCAAGCCCAATTATTAATCTAAACCGTTGTTGAATCAACTTGAACACACACAATTATTTTTTTGTCAAAATCGGTCCAATCCTTTTGGAGGAGTTTAGTGACATACACACAAACATTAGAATTTTACATTTTTACAACGTAAAGGAATAAAAAGGTTTCATTATATATTATGTTTAGTGGATTGCTATTTTATACACAACAACAGTTAGATAGGTTTTTTGGGCTAGAAACCTTCGCGGGCATTCTCAAAACACCTTACTAAAGTTTCAACACAATCAGATCAATTGTTTAGGAACGCATAGAAAACAACCAAACAAACATTTATTTTTATTTATATTGACATGTACAACTCGTAATTTAATTTATCTTTAAGTTATAATAGTTCCTTAAGTTCTCTGAGTGTGATTGTATACGTAATTCAATAGTTAAGCAGTTAATTCAAAAGACGATAGCCGCCCATAAACTTGGAGACAGTGAAATGGGGTCAGAAATGCGGACGGAAACGGGACACGGGGGACCCCCGGGGAATGCCAATAAAATATTTTATTCAATAAACGTCAACACCCAAATATCCCTGGGAGACCCTCGGAATATGCCAGCTCATCAATTCTAGACCTTTGCTTATTCTATTTATTGCCTGTCATCAGTCTATCTCGTGTCATTTTTTCACCTTGCTAGCTCAAAATCTCTTAAGCTCTTACGTCACTTTCTAATATGAGTATAACACTAGTAAGGCAGAATATTTCGCATAATGGTTTTTTTTATTTTCTTATTGGTGGAGTCTAGCAGAAGACCCACCTGGTGTAAACTTGTTATCTATATATCCCAAGCATAACTGAAGCTCTTACATTAAAAAATATGTGCACGTGCGCGGCGATAGCGGCTAAATGCGGCCGAATAAGAAAGGAAGAAATACAATATTTATTTCCAATTGCGACACACACACAATAAAACATATAAGAAAATACATTACATACAGAAATTGCATGCAGCAAGTTTAGAAATGAGGTTTGCGCTCAGTATTTTGCTGTGCCAAAACATGGTCCGACCGAATAAAGGTGGTTATACGAAAAGACAGGGGAAACAGGGGTAATGGCGCTCTCTGTGTAATGCCGTTCACAAGTATAACTTGGCAAACTCAGTGCATTACATTACGGGACACGGGTTAAAGCGTGGGTGAGTGATATGAAAGGAAACAGTAACTAATTTTACAAATCTGTATTTGTCTGTTTGTTGCCCCGCTGACAGAATTGTTGGCTTTTACTGGTAATTTCAATATTGAATATTTTTCATTGTTAGTACTATTAATTTAAATAATAATAATTCATTAAAACATTAGTATATATTTCATTCCTTTTTATCATACACATATCTTTTGGCGTGAATATCCTTTTATATGATCGGTATTACCCATAGTCGGGTAATGGCGCCCAAGAACTCTTTTCTTTTTTTTTGCTCAGTTACCGATTATTAAAGAAAGTTACCTTTCGTGTCGAAATAGTGATTACTGAATAAATAAATAATTGTGTTATTTTGACCAACTTTTAATATAAAGTTATTTGGAATAAATAAAAAAAGTTTTCCTTAAGGGAACGACATTCCCCTGTTTCCCTAGGACAAACAGATAACTATATAGAAAGTAAAAAATATACATATGAACACAGAAAAAAATTATATAAGTAATTAACTCCTGACAGAAATATTGCAGCAGTTTTGCTAAAACTTATCTAGGAAAGCAAGCTTGATGTAGGAGAGGTGAACATGACATACAGATTAACACATAAATTACTTTAATTAATAAAAACGGTTTGACCAAATTGAATGTTTATTTTTTTATGTTCGCTCTAATACAGGGGTGTTTTAAAATAAAGAAAAACGAAATACAACGCTTTGATTTACAATTGCATTATTTTACTCCTTATAAAATTTCCATACAGGGGTCTTATATGAAGATCGATTCTTAAGGAGTAAATTTCAAAAATCTTTTATTTTCTTACAAAACTGTACATAAACGGGGGTGTTCTGAGCAATGGCACGGAGTGAAATTCGACTACACTAAGGCAGTTGAAAAAACATGCCGTGATGCAAGGTGTCGACTACACAGCTGTTGGAAAAAATGTCCAACTTGCGATGTATTTTCTTATTACAATTTGTATTTTTATTTTGCAATCTTATCGCATATTTTGAAACAAAAACCGGTGCCCGATCGATTTATGAGTTGCTATTTCAACCCACACTTGTGGAAAGCCGTTAAGTGTAAGTGATAGTAATGGAGTAATAATATATGCACGAATAAATAGTCGCTAGTTTCTAAAAGGAAAGTTAAAGGAAATCGAGTTGTATGTAGTCCATCCCACTGGTTCTGAGGAACAGTTCAGAACGGTGCCTTCATCTTGGTTCTATCGCCGCACCGCTCGCCACTGACTGGGCGTTCATCCTCATTTCCTCGAGCCACTTCACTCATGTACGTAACGTTTCTCAACTCTCGCGTTCCGTAGAGATTCGGAGTCAGCGTCCAGCTGAGGTTTTCCCAAAGCGTTACGATAGAATTTTTTGTAAAAGGGTAAAAAAACGGAATAAATATAACGATTAGACATAATTCCAAATTGTGTACTTAATTCCGAACTTAGTAAGTTGCTAATTGGCAACGAAAGTTATTTGTTGTATATAACCACTTGTATCAACGCTTTCGGTACATTATATTGATGTATATTTCAAAGTTAAACGCAACTTATAAAAGCTATTATCTGCAACATTATGGTGGAACCGAATTCGGGCCGTGATGAGCTCCCCTACCACTTGTTCAATATTCTTTTTTTATATGTTAATAAAATTGACAAAAACAGAACCGACTTCACATTAAAAACTAAAAAAGAAATACTTAACCCTCTTCGTTCTGCAACCTTTTGAAGTCGGTGCCAAGTAGAACATAAAGAACAACAACAAATTTACAAAACATAGTAATATTTATGTTTTACTTGACACACGTATACAATTTTTTTCCCAAGAATTTAGGCGCACGGCATTATTTAATAAATAATGGTTACTCTCGATTGCCCTGGATTCCACTCATCAAATCCTGACTTGTTAACCATGGCACTACCTCGGGAGTATAATAAACTTACGAGTAAAGAAAAAAAAATGAAAATCTATTTAGAATTGACAGAGATATCGTGCTACGAAGAAGTCTGTTATAAATTTTCGTGAGTTTCTCTAATTCCTTGGAATCCACTCATCAGATTATGACTTGGTGACAATGGGACTAATTCGGGGGGAATAAACTTCCGATTAAAAGAAAAAAAAATTGAAAATCGATTCACAATTGACGGAGAAATCGAGTAACGATCATACAAAAAAACAATATACTTTGAATTGAGAACCTCCCCCATTTTGAAGTCGATTAAAAACTAAAAAGTGTATTCATTTTTTAAGGCCAGTTCCCTAAAAAAGATGAACGCGGATTTTATTTCACAAAAAGGATTCCCTCTAAATGTTTTCGCTTAGATGATAATGCCCCCTGGAATGTTTAGAACGTATTCCGTGCTACTCGCTTAAGAAGTGATTGGTAATGAAGTAATATCGTTAATTTCCCAAACAATATTTTCTTTCAGTTTGGAAATATTTTTTTATTTAATAAATAAACTTGGATCTAAAGACATCACTGTAGAACAAAGACCAATGGGCGAGATCGGGCCAGCTTGGCGAAAAAAAAATACATAGAAGAATCAAAATGTCTTCAGCAGTATGAGCCATGGCATCATCTTGCTAAAACTATGTGTATGAACTAAAAGTAGGACGATCTTTAAAACTTGGAAGAAAATAATAATTCATCATGTGTCCACAAAGAACGCCATTCACACAGTAAGCTGTGTACCTTCTGAAGTTCTCAAAAAAATAAAGTCCATTTATGCCATACCATTTATGTCATACCGTCCATTTACGCCCGATGGCTTTTATTTTCGATTAGTAAACACAACTACCCCCCAAATTTTGCAATAGTACAATAATAGGTGGCACTATTTGGAACAAACGTTATTAACAGTACGTTTTAATAGAAATAATAACATATTTGAAGTATTATGCCTGAATCGTCCATATGTTATAGACAAAAGTCAATATTCAGTCTCTTCCCGGAATGACTGGTTTATCCTAGGTTTCACCAAAGCCTTTCGATAAAACCCGAAATAAATTCCAATTTCGGCCTTTGTTAGTATTTTTAGTCAAACCTAGAAGTACCTAACTTTTTAGTCAAACGTCGAACGTAAAATAATCTGTTTCGGGCTTGGCCTAGTCGACACTAGAAGCGACTAAGGCAGATGCGGTCAAACGTTGATTCGTATTGCACATGTTAGATGTTTAATGACTATATAAATTAATCTCTTCTAGGTTAGACAAAAATTTGTTAGTTAAAGGCAGAAAAACGTCGTTTATTTGGACTTTGACTAAGTCTTGTCAGACCTGAGGTTTGACATATATATAATTCGAATTTACTTCATTGATATGAGACAGTTGTGCATTAGCTATTGAGTCACCAATTCACTTTTGTTGATAAAATTACGACTCGATCACGAGTCGAATGTTTTATTGCTTCTAGTCGAATTATTTACGATTGATTAAGAACATTGGTAGGGGTTTGTAGGAAACTTACTTCTGTTACGCGAACTCGGTGGAACAATGCTAACTTTTGGACAATTATCGCGAAATATGTCTGGTGAGGAACTTCGGAATTCGCTCTTTACGCCGAGGGACTTGATTTAGATTAAGGCCAATCTTAAACTCATTGTTTTGTTGTGTTTATTGTATTTTGACCTTAAGGATTAATGTCTCACTTTTGATCCGCATTTGGCGGAGATTATTTAATTATATTTCCGGTATTATACAAGCCTATATTGCTCGTACAGCGTATTTTACACATAAATACGCAACAAACAAAAAACTAAACCTAGTATTAAGATCGTCATCACGTCATAACGATTTTGGGATAGATTTATGTAAAGGTTATCCCAGAAATTAGGATAAGTTTTTTTTTTTTGATTTGCGATTTTGGTTAATTTGGTAATTTTGATTATATTGGACATTTTGGTAATTTTGGCGATTTCGTTCATTTTTGAGATTTTGGGCACTTTGGCGCTTTTGGAATTTTTGACATGTTAGTTTTTGGAACTTTTGTCATTTGTGGCATTTGCTAATTTTTGGCATATTTGGCACTTTTTCATTTTTGACATTTGGTCATTTTTGGCATTTGGGATATGGTGAAAGAAGAGAGAGGGTAAATTTTGGCATATTTGGGCACTTGTTTATTTTTCATTTGAGCCATATTTAGCACTTTTGGCACTCTTGGCATTTCAGGCACAGCTCGCCTTTGTACAACTCCACTATTCTATAATTTTGTATGTAATTTTTTGCGTGTACAATAAGGAATAAAGAAAACTTATAGTTCATTATAAAAAATAAGGCTTTCATAGCTATTAATTTTAAATTTAAAAAAAACATTAATTAGTAATGTGAGATGCAATAATTCGAAGAAATTTGTAATATGAATTGGCATGTAGAATCAGTAATATCACTTTATAGGTTCATTCGTTTACATAGTCTAGGTATGGGAGAGTTGGCATCAAGAGCGGTGCGACGTAAAGGCGGACACAGGGGTGTAGTAGGTGTTAGAGGGCATCTAGTCGGTACTTTAAAACCAAAACTATTAAGCAAATCAGGACAGTCAAACATTCCATTAAATAGTTTAAATAAAAATTGTATAGTGTGTATAGATAGATAGAGATGTGAATTACGATCACTATCAACATAAAGGATTTTGTAAATTGGAGATGTGTTTTAATAAGGCTGATGTTAGACGTATCAACAAAATTGAATCACTGAAACTCCATTGTATTCAATGGCATTGAACGGTTGAAGTATATATATATATATATGTATATGTATCTATGTGTGTGTATATGTATATACATATACGTCACTATAGGAAGGACGGAGAACACGATACAATCTTTGTTTAAAATATTGTATTTATATATCTTTTATTTTCTATTTTAATAAAAATAATTTTATACTTATAGAATAAGTTTTACTGTAAATGCGAGGGTGTGTTGCATCACACGCAAAATTCATAGGTTTAAGTGGTGCCTTACTACTATTTTGTGATGTAAAATTGTTATTATATTGTTACATACCGTCAAAGATAAGCGCACAGCTGCCTGTTGTAAGCCCAGTTTATTGTCTTCCCGGATTAGGAATTCTTTTGTTTTGAATTTGTAATTAAGAAAAATATGCTGTTGTTTTTCTACTTGTTTTATAACCATCATTAGCGTCGAAATAATCCTTATTGTTATTGTTTTCGACTTTGTGGCCGTTCGTAGGTGTGCAAATGACTATTTCTCGGGAACTCAGTGCGCCCGGCCAATTTCTTTGTACTGTGTAGTGAGTATAAGACAATGCCCGAATGGAGGGGCGAGCAGTCAAGCGACGACTACGAGACGAGTAAGACGTTTGTAGTACTCTCGATTAGCGATATAGACGACGGACTTTACGCGTGTCGAATTACATTGAATCGTGCAGTGTGAACTGGTTGCATCCAGTTTTATTTGTATTTGTTTTATACGTGTTTGTACAGTTATAATAAATTCTATAGTAGTTCCAACGGCATTTTTAATTCGAGTCTTGTAGCTCGTAACAATATATATAAATTTATTTAAAAAAACCAAATCGAATATAAACTTTCGTATTTGAAAATTTGTAAGTCGCCTTTTCAGCAAACAAGGTTTACGCTCGTCTTATTGCTTTAAGATGTTTTCTATTTACATAATTTCTTAAAGGTTATTTTACTGTTTATACACAAATCGTACTATATATAAAAGAGAAGAAATAGCTTATATTAAATCTTATTAATATTAATTAAATATTATGTTTTGCCAATAAGCATTTTTATAGGTAGTTATTATATTTTCATCGAAAATATCTCGAAGAATGTGAATGAATTAAATTAACGTCCGGGGCCTGGAATGAAAAGACAGATTTGGTGTACCAACATTCCAATAAAATGAGTTTTCGATATATACCATATGAATTTAATCTAAAAGATTTGGGTGATATTAGTAGCAAAACGGCCTGAATCGTTATTGTTTATTACAATATTAATTATTAAAATAGTGAAAATTCTAAAATATTTATTCAAGCTAAGATTTATATTGCGATGGTGGCAAACCGGCAGACCGATAGTAAACAGTTACTGGTGCCTATCGATTTTTTTTTAATAGCGTCTCCCATTTTCGTTATAAAGGGGACCGGAAAGTAATGTCGAATTATTACATTAAATTCAAACACATACATTTTTAACATGTTTTTATTTTTAATTAGCGTCCCCGGGGGAACATGTTTGTATTTTAAACGTATTATTGTACATTTTCATTATAAAGGGGACCGGAAAGTAATGTCGAATTATTATATTAAATTCAAACATATACATTTTTAAAGTGTTTTTATTTTTAATTAGCGTCCCCGGGGGAACATGTTTGTATTTTAAACGTATCATTTCCCATTTTCATTATAAAAGGGACCGGAAAGTAATATCGAATTATTACATTAAATTCAATCACATACATTTTTAACGTGATTTTGTTTTTAATTAGCGTCTCCCTGGAGAACGTGTGTATTTTAAAGGGTTATTATTGTTCATTTTCATTATAAAGGGGACCGGAAAGCGATGTCGTATTATTAAATTAAAACATCATTTTTAACGCATATTTATTTTTAAATCCTGTACTGCACAATGCAAAACTTGTATCTCATTCTCTCAGAGGCTTAGTCCTATAGTTTTATGTATTTATCTCTTTTTAATGTTGATTTTTCGTTTTATAGAGTTTCAAATCACAACGATTCTAAACAAGTTTCACTCCAATAAAATAAATAGAGAAATTAACAATCCTTCCTCGAAAACTTCTAGAATAATTCGATTATACAATCTAATTGCGGTCAGCTCAGTGTCATATGCAGAATTTCAAACGAGGAGCTTTCCCACAGTTTATAAAAGCTTTTTCTATAAAACGCTGAGCGCAAAAGGCCATCAGATGGCCTGTACAGTGTTTTACGCGAGACCACGTGTTAGGTAAAAAGAAAACTAGAAATTATGTCCGCCGAAAAAGGATGGAAAAAGTTTTCGAAGAATTTGTTCAATTTCTTTTGTAAAGGCAGGGTCGATATTTGATAGAACATATTTTCGCTAAGTATTTTCCTGAAGAGAATTCTTTATTTCTCATTAGCTATTAGTCGTCACTTCACTTTGCTGCATTTATTTTTTAGTTTCTGAATGAAATTAATACTAAGTATATTTGAGCCGCTCTAAGAAGCCCCAATTGAACTTTTATATAAATACTGACGAACTCAATTTGTAAGAATATCAAAATAATTTATATCAAATTAAAATACCACAATTAGCTTACTTCTTTAGAAACGTAACACATGTCAACAGATATAATTGAAGAATATTATGCATAAACAAAGATAATAAACCCAGATTTATTCACACCTCATAAATAACAAAACTCATTCTCGCCTCGCACACATCTGGAGATAACCAACCAATCTTAATTAAGAACGCGAATTAACCAACAAAAGTCGCAAAATATATAATGTGTAATGATATTAATGGCATCGAGTTAATTAGAACGAGTTCTCAGAGTAAATAAGAGTAAATTACATATAGCAATCCTGTCCCGCTCTATATGTTCTTAGTATTTTAGGTGGGGTGTGGTGCGACTGTACGCGTGTGATTTTGTTCACATTGTGCCGTAAACCTATGTATCCGCGTGGGCTCCCGGTGGCGTAGGACAGCGTGTCGTGGTATATTGAATGACGAATATCTACTATTATTATAAAATTCTAAACATGCCGTATGTATACATTGAAGCTATTAAAAAAAAAAACAACTGGAATAGATAAACGATGGAGAACACGATGCAAATTTTCCTTAGATTTCTTGTCTGTTTTTTGGTTTGTTCGGGATTCACGTAAAAACTACTGAGCCGATTTCGATGCGGTTTTCGCTGATCGACAACAAAATCTTAGGCTTAAAATCTGCGCTACTTTTATCCTGGGCATCCCGCGGAATTTTTTCTGGGAAGGATTTAAAATGACCAGATTAAAAAATATCGAATTCCAATGTGAGTTTCTTACTGATGGATAGCAAATTTAATGTAATAAAATATTTGATATTTTTTATTACGGGAATCCTGTGGGAGTTTTCTCGGGAGCGGTTTGTAGTTATTCAGGTGCATAAAAATTAGGTTATTCCGCACAGTTTTCACAAAAACGACAGCTGCGGTACTTTGTTCCCCGGGAATCCCGCGAGAATTTCAAGTCAAGCATGGACGAAACCGTGGACATATCCTAGTTAATAATATTTTCTGATGGCTTTGATAATTTATATTTGATATGTTTATTTAAGTTTAATATGAAAAGGTTATTACTATAAAATATTACTTTTAATATTATGGGGTGTGTTGAATGCGTGATGAAGTTTATCGAGTTTTCAAGTCATGTAGCGCCATCTAACACTTTTGGCTGGTTTACGATCGTTAAAAGGTTGTTTGAAACTAACATTAGCTAAGAGCTAGACGGCGCTTTAACACCCTAATTAATATTATAAATGTGAATATGAGATTGTTAGTTTTTGACGTTTTTACGATATAACTTCGTAACAAATCGACACGAAATTTTGCACTATACGTTACTTTATACGTTACTTGGGGATATATATTAGGACATAGGATACCTTTCATCCCGATTAAAAGTACTGTTTCCAACGGACAAACGGGATCCAACCGCGTTTTTTGTCACCACCGTTGTAGTTCGCTAATAAATAAATCATCATAGCAACGACAGTGACAGCGACAATTTTAACGTGTTAGTTAGTTCCACTTTCGCAACATGGATATTTATATTTAAGCAACTTAAATTGTACTTAATACCCTACAAGTCCTTTTTAACGCAAAAGAGTGAAATCTCTAAAGGTATCGTGATTGTATAACGCGTTTAAGAATGAGAAAAAAACAGAGATGCCTAATTTGAACTAGCTGTTAGAGCATGATATAAAAACTAGTGAACGTATTTAAAAGAGACTAAACACAGGGCTAGCTTATATCTCGGACCAGAACTTAGAATAATTTTTATTTCGATAAATGACTTTGTGTCCGTGGGATAAAAGGTAGCCAAAAAGGGGGCGTTATCGGCGTTTCTGGTACTGCCATGCCATTGCAAATCTTCAAGAGAAATATATTCTTCATGGCAACAGCGAACGAAGTTTCGCTTGTACATGCTAGTATCTAATTTATGCACTGGTAAAGATTGGTAAAAAAGTTACGTGCTATGTATGTATTGTATCTATGGTGTATGAATTGGGTACTAAATAATGTTAAAAAACCAACGTTATTTGCAAAGTAAAAAATTGATTTTAAAATACCATATTTGTCAACTTTGAAAATATCATCATAGAAATCATTATATTAATACGTGAAGCAAAAACTTTATACCCCTTTTTACGAAAATTGCGCGGACAGAGAAGTATGAAATTTCGCACACTTATAGTTTATATAGAGAAGGAGTGCAGAATGCTAATATTTTATAAATTATGTAAAAAAAAATCTTTAAATCAATAAAAAAACATTACACACATTACCTTTGCAACCTACCTAGTCACCTTGGCGATATCTGTGATTATAGAAGTATAAGTCTTTGACAACAGAACTTTAATAATGTTCAAACTTATAACTTAAATTAATTATCGTTGAATTTCGACCACTGGGCGACGAGTTATTTTAATAACTCTTACTCTCTTTAATACCCGCAGGGGGGCTTTGTGGCGAAGCCTTAGGTGAGTAGCGACACCTCGTACCTGACTCCGGGGGCCAAGAGAAGGCCCCCACCTCCGTGCTTGCCTTAGCCAGCCGGCACGTCGCTAGAGCTAAGACTCAAGCTCCAGTGGTGGATATGATAAATGGCATCACGTCAGAAGGAGCTTCGGTGAACCTGCAGCCTTAGCCACCTCTCTACACCCCTTAGCTACTCACACCCATGTAGCCCCTGTCTTTTATGGCATTTTTTGGGGCACATGCAGGGAGTGGCAAGTCACCGTCTGCCCATTTTTCCATGTTCCCCGAACATTGTGACGGGTAGACGCGATAGTCCCCATATTCCCAAATCCCTAGTACCACTAGCAGTTCACCCCAATAGCCCGGTACTTTTTGTCCTCATTTCCCACAATAGTCCTACACTGGCCGGGGTTTGTCCTTGGGTGCATTACTATATGGTGTAGACAGGGATAATCGCCGATCAATGTTACGCCACATTTACATTAAATTTGTCAAAGGGCCTCTACGTGTTGGCCTTCCCATGGCCCCACGCAAGCCCTCCAAAAGTCCGGGCTATTTTTATGGCCCGTGGTTTTCAAAGACATAGCGTATTAATGTTTTCTTTGGTTCGATTTAGTTGTACAAAATTATGACTCCATAAAATCTATGAAGCCGCGATATTTTGTAAGGTGACAAAACGTGCCTCAGTTGATTTCAATATTTGTTGTATATCCTATTTGTCTTAAACATCACCTAAAAGATAACATTCTTTGTAATAAATTTCTATTATTTGGACGACTTTTATGCAATATCCGTACTATAGTGATTTATGCTATAGTCGTAGTATTCATATTATTTGGTTCATTATATTTCCAGATGTATTGTACTCCAGATATAAACTCAATTTAATGAGCTTAATTAATTCCAAGTTTTAGTTGCCTATGTTAAAATATTTTCCCAATACTATTGGCGATAAAAACACGTGAAATACTAGAAGAAGTACTTTTTAAAAAGAAATGAAGTAAAAGTTTACATGGAAAACAATTTTCTACTTTTAACGCAGTGCAATCGGTGTGAGAACAGTGTATTATATAATAGCTAATGCATTTGAAATATTCATTGAAGGTCATTGCAAATGCATCAGATTCTACTGCGAGACGATAGATAACATAAACTTGAGAATTTTCTAGTTTGTATTTGTGAAATATTTATATAAGATGTCTGATTTGATGCTATATTTTCTGGAACAGTGTTACAAATAAATGACCTTAAAAATTAATTAATATTATAAAAGGGTGTAATAAAGTTACATGGCAATGCTTTTATACTTAATATTGTGCATTACATAAGTTATAATTAAAATTATGACCTGTGTTTAGAGTTGTATGTTGTTAGTGTGAATGCACTTATGTTTGGTGTTAGTATTTTGCAACATGATGATGCAAGGGAAATTTTTCATCGTTATAAAAAAAGTCAGTCAAGTGCGTGACAGTCCACGAATTATGAAGGTTCCGTAAACGTGACAAAATATTTCTGTTATTTTAGTCATTGAGCAATGCGAGCATAAAAATCATTCAACTAATCAAACTCCATATCTCAAAAACTACTCAATGGACACTGAACTTGAAAGGGGAGGATAATTTTATGAGTTTGGAAACTAATTTCTCCACACTTATTGACTTAATAAAAAAGTTCTGTTGTTGTATTACAAGAATATTGTCATAATAATTTTACAATATATTTAAATTATCGTTGATATTAAGACCACGCCACACCACAATAATTATAATTAGTGTTTACATTATGTCAGGCAGCTCGTTACTCCTAACATTTATAACAACAGAATACAGTAAACACACTTGCTTCTGTAAATACTTTTCTTATTGGCTCATAACAGGCTCATAGTTCTAAAATCTAGAAATAAAGCAATACTAAGATCTCTGCACAGTCAATAATAAAAACCCCGTATTTCCTAATAGTTGCATTATATGAATTATTTTCATTCTTAAGAACACAACTGTCCGTGCAGGAACGGAGAAAGAATACAATTTCTTAAGGCCAGGTGGCCAAATAACCCACAGCCAGGTGGTAAGGTATTTTCCCGTCTGGATGGCTACAACCCCTGGTCTAAAGTATGCCCCTATAACAACTTTGTGTTGTGTTTCGGAATTAGTGACTAGGTTCCAGTCTCCCTTTAGAGAGCAGCAGCGCATTTGTAGCACCTTTGGTGTTACAGATGTCCATAGGGGATGGTAACCGCTTTCCATCAGATGGGCCGTCTGCCTATCTGCTGAACTCATTCAATATTTTTTTTTAATAAAACAATTAGTTGAAGAACATCCGAAATCCATTCTTCCATATATTTATAAAGTGAGTATATAAAGATGTTTCAATGCTTTTATGTATATTCTCTTACCAAACCCGAGTACCAAAAATAGTGACTGGATACGAGTATCAGTATGGCTTCCGCTGAAATTATGTCATTTTCTGTAATAAATATGCGTATTTTCAATACCGTGATGTGAAGCACAGGCTAACTATTTTTTTTCTGCATGAAGTCAGCAGACAGGCAGACGGCCCACTTAATGGTATGCGGTTACCATCGCCTATAGACATTTGCAACACCAAAGGTGCCACAAATGTGCTGCTTCTCTCTTAAGGGAGTCTAACCTGGGCCGAAACACAACTCAAGGTTGTTATAGCGGCATACTCTAAATCAGTTGCCATCCCGACGGGTAGATACCCTACCACCTGGCCGTGGGTTATTTCATAATAATCAGTTTAAAATAATAAAAAAATAATTTATCACCAGTAATAAACTTAAATGAGCAGACTATATAAATAAATGAACATTTTAAAAAGTTTTAAACAAAAGCTTTGAAAATGGAATTATAAACTTGAAATAAAATCCATCTTTTTTGCATAGCACAATTCGATATAGTATATATACTACAGAAGTTTAAAATAAAAGTTTAGTTTGATTCACTAACCCACTAACAGCATTTCAATTTGATTTATATAGATTTTAATTAAAAAGCATTCCCAAATAATTTCCTTTCGTGAGAAAATCGATACTGTTTGCTTAGTATACAGATACAACCAAGTTATTGTTACACAGTGTACAGTAAGTAGTACATCACAACTTTTCTGATCCATTACTCACCTACAAAACTCAAATTCCTATATCGATGCGTCCCGGAAAAGTTTCCGGGAACAATTCCGAACTGATCAGGTATCTGACAGCACATACGTACAATGAAGTCGGTCAAATTGTTTTCGAGTTTTATCTCATACAAGTTTCTAGATAAGGCTTTACTTTACTTATAGGCGTGTGGGGTACAAATGGTATCTCGATTTGATTCAGGTTGATAAGTCATGAAAGGTGAAGAAAACAGACAACTTACCGGAAAATATCAAACTTTCCGGTAGTTTAAATATATTCACTTGTCGCCTTAAGAAATGGCTACAAGCACACCTTCTATATCTTAAAGGAGTTCATGGAATAAAAAAATTGACACCTTAATAATAGCATTATTGATGTGTATAACAGTTATTAATAAATGAGTTTATGAAATTAACGAAACTGAACAGGTGCTATTTAGGATTTTCAATTTATGGATGATTTAAGTTTAATAATATGTTTTAAATCAACTTAGACCATTAAGGGTTGTAGCAACGCCAACGAGGATTTGTCGTGCTACAGCGGGGATTCCATAGACGTGGTCGTGATTCAGATGCATTATTAATTTATTGTGAGTAAAATCAAGTAGAATATTTAAAAAAAGAAACAGTAAAATATTTTCATGACAATAATTTAGAAGTGATTTGATGAATTTTTTCATAACTGTTAAGTTTAAATATTATATAATTTTTTCTATAGTTATATAGTAAAAATTCTATAAAATCACGTTACGTCTCAAATCGTGAAGAATTACAGTTTTTTTTTTGTAAATTGTTGATGAGTAATTACCGACGAAAATTTGTTTCGTTTGCGACCCACTATCTACCTTTTGCGACAATAGGGACCTTAGTAGAAAGATAGTCTCGGAATCTCAAAGTGAAGCCGGCTACAGGATGCCGGTCGCTTACGAGAACTCAATATTAAAAATGTGTGTGTGTGCAAATCATACAAAGTAGAAGTAAAACTTCAGAGCATTATTATATCTACAACGCTTAGTAGACAACAATGAGGAGACTAGGAAGCACCGCACAAAACGGAGACCGAGTAGTATGAAACGCTGTCGAATGAATTATATCTCATTCTCTCGCAGGCTTAGTCCTACAGATTTATGTGTTAACCTCTTTTTAGTGTCGCTTCTTCGTTTCATCGAGTTTCGAATCACAACGATTCTTAAGAAGATTCGCTTCAAAAAATCCGATTATTACGGACATAGGTGGAATAGTTGCCAGTAATTCTAGTGGATAGATACATTACTATTAACTACATAGCCGCAAACCCCGTATATAGTGTGCCAACACTATACACAGGGTTTGTATAGTGTTGTTTGTATAGTGTTGATAGTTAATAGCTATTCTAAAATATACTACAGCTAATATGTATTTATAGAAGACTAGCGTTTTACAATACAATACGATTTCTGTATAATTTTATCTATACTTTGTTATGTTACTACTATTTTGTATTGTGTGCCGCTATTAGAAATAAATATTTTCTTTCTTTCTAAAGGTCAAAGTGAAGTGTAAAATTATTGATCGGAATTTGTTGGTGTTTATCTAAACACCAACAAATTGTGGCAATTACAAAAATGCATAATTACAATATTGTCGTGGTAAAAACAAAAGTCAGCCTCCTTACCGCCTAAAGCAATCTCTTCCAGGTAACCTAACTTAAAGAATATTTTAAACTTATCTGGTGATGTAAATTACATAAGTTTACGTACATAAGTTTTCAAAAGATGCTTCACGTCATTTGACGCTTTTGTTCGCTTAGGCTCCGTCCATGCTTTTATTTCGTCAGACTAAATCTATTATCATAGAATTGTGGAGATATCTAGTTTTTACCTGCAGTGAATTTAAAAAGGAAAAAGTATAACATATTGTTACAACTTTGCCAAAATTCCACGAAGCACGCCGACAAAAGTAAATGCACACCTGCCGGCCATAAAGCACAGTTTATTACAGTTTCATTACCTGCCCGTATTTGGACCTCTTTTGTTTACTTTATGTTTAAAATTTGTGATTAGAAAAGCCGCCTATTGTGTAATGTAATCCTTTATGATGGTCGTTAGCCAGGTGTGATTCGTGGAAATCATTGTTTACGCAGTCGAAACATATTGTATAAAACAGGTTTACTAGAAAACAATGCCCAAACAGAGAGGTGAGGCAGTCAAGCGACGATTACGATACGAGCAAGACGTGTGTATATTCGATTAGCCATTTAGTGACGGACTTTGCGCGTGTTATTTAATTGTGCACTACATGTAGACTTATTGCGTCCGGTTATATTTGTACCTGTGTTATACGTGTTTATATAGTTAAAATAAATCCTATGGTAACTGCAAGGGCATTTTAATTCGAGTACAGCACTCCTAACAATACAACTCTCACTGAGGGTTGAATATTTGCTGCTTGAGTAATTTAGCTGTTTCCGCCGCTGAACCGGCTGATCTAGCCGTATTTAGTAAATGGGATACGGCCAACATGTATTATTTGGCCATAGAATTTATTGTCACATTTATGTAATTGTTCTTATAGTTCTTAACAAGACAGCATCGAAGCCGCATAAATACAGTAACTCACTAAATATATATTTTTCTAAAGAAAAACACCCTTCATAAGTCCTTTAAAGGGTGAAAATCCTTCAAAAGGCGCCGCCATATTGTTAAAGCTTTTTCAATTTTCGCCTCCGTCTCTCTTTTTAGTTAATTAAAATAATTTTAATTATGGCAGAAATTAATATTGTTTCATATTTCAATTATCATTTACATCCGCTTCTCTAGTTCGTAGATCTTCAGACCAATGTCGGCCTCTGTAGTTGAAAGGTCAAGTTTTTGCCCATTAAACTTCTAAAAGAAGGTGGTAGGGTGTTTTGCCAGGTGGTAGAGTATTTGCCCATCTGGATGGCTACCATCCCTGATCTAAAGTATGCCGTCATAAAAACCATGAGTTGTGTTACGGCATTAGTGACCAGGTCTCCCTCTAGAGAGTAGCAGCGCATTTGTCGCACCTTTGGTGTTACAGATGTCCATAGGGGATGGTAGCTGCTTTCCATCAGGTGGGCCTTCTGCCTGTCTCCTAAGCTGGTGCAATAAAGAAAAAGACAGAAAATTTCATAAACAAACTTTTCGTTATACGGTCTGGGTGTCTGGTATTGGTCTCAGAGTTTTCCGTTGTATTACGCGTAACACAAACGTATCTTACTCACATAGAACAGGGTAATGTATGTTCATCAGCAGATTTATATATCATAATTTTTTAATGTCAGGTATACATATTGTTACAACTCGGGCCCCGACAAAAACAAAATCCACCTCTGAAACAAAGCACATTTATTAACCGTCGGCATTTGAACTAATAACATTGAAATTCTTTTATGATCGTCTTCTTTTGTTTACTTTGTGTTTAAAATTTGTGATTAGATAACAGCCCATCATTTCATTGCACTTATTAGTCATTAGCCAGGTGTGGCGGATTAAGCCGACTTAGATACGGGGACATTGCATTTGTGCAGTATAAAACGATGACCCGATGGAGGGGCAGACAGTCGAGCGAGAACCACGAACGAAGCGAGACGTGTGTACTACAATTGGAAATGTTTTAGTGACGATCTTTGCGCATTTTATTGAATTACGACCTTCTACATTACGTTTGGACTTGTTGTGTTCGGTTATATTTGTACCTGTGTTATACGTGTTTGTATAGTTCTAATAAACTCAATAGTAATTCTAACGGCATTTTAATTCGAGTTTCGTGACTCGTAACAATACATTCTTCAAAACATAAAAATAACAGTTTAGTTCATGAGCTTTTGATTTATGCCACTTTTCATTTGAGATAAGTTTATAGTTACAGATATAACATTTCATGCAAATGTAACGATGACTTGAATGCATTATTTGTGATATGATATTGTTCTTAATTGATAATGACGTTAAATGTTGACAGATAACGTATATACAATAATGTAGCTATTTTCACTATCAGTTAGATACATTTTCATTGAAGGTTTATACAGATATGTAAAAAACCTAATTAAGTCTTTATGTATGTAACTTAGAGCTACTACATAGAGCTTTGTACGCGGCATAGCCGCGGAAACAAACCTATTGTATAGTATAATACTGTTACGAGTGCGGGACTCGAATTAAAATGCCGTTGGAATTACTATAGAATTTATTAGACCTATCCAAACACGTATAACATAGGTACAAATATAACTGGACATAACCAGTACAAACTGCACGATTTAATAACGCGTGCAAAGTCCGTCACTATATAGCTCATCGAATGTACACACGTCTTGCTCGTATCGTAATCGTCGCTTTACTGCCCATCTCTCCGTTCAGGCATCCCTTTATAATCAGCTTACAACATGTCACGATTGTGTAAACAATGGTTTCTTAGAATCACACCTGGTCACTGCCTACCAGAGAGGATTACAATACACAATAGGCGGCTTTTCTAATTACAAATATTAAACACAAAGAAAACAAAAATGAGCAAATGCGGGCAAGTAATAGAACTTGGGCTTTACGGCCGGCAGGTGTATATTCACATTTTTATAACGATACAATGACATGACATTTAATAAAGGGTACATTTTTACCAAAATGGCTACGCAATAAGGAAATTCTCGATTACAACACAGCAATTATAAGATCTAAGCTCTGGGCATAACTGAGATTCCAGTTGTGTGAACATCAGAAGGTTGAGTCGAAAGTTGTTGGCGCGTGAATTTTGATCTCAATCCAGTCTGGCCGAGCAGTTGTTGCGTGTCAAATAATTATAACATTGTTGACTTCAGGGGTCCGTTTGGGTGTTACCGGGGTCAATTCACAGAATCAAAGTAGGTATATTTCTTAGGACGCGTTCCGTTAGTAGCTCACAACGCCCAAAATGCTCCATCAGCCGTTTCATATGGCCACCACGGTCGTTATAACGTCACTGATGACGTCATCATTTTCGATCACACAGCGCTCACAACGACCCTTGTCAAGAGGTGGACGTTGACCACAGAGCATTACTTGACAATCGGTTGACATTGAAAACGGTGCGATTTTCAAATCAACCATTTGTGTATTTCGTCTATGACAGCAACGCTCCATAGTCCGTTCCACTAGAGTTTATAATTGTAACGTCTGCAAGCAAGTGGAACGAGAAAAATTGCGGTCGCGAACGTGGTCATTATGAGCCTCTTGTGGAACGTAGCGTTACTTGACCTCGCCCTGTCAAAACAAAGTGACTTTGATGCTAAAATCTTCTTTTCTTTCGCCTTCTCCCAATTGTTTGGGATCGGCACAATTGTCGTGTCATTCCACATTCCTCTATTCTGATATACATCCTCTGTCACACTATAAATCATCATATCATCCTTCATACAATCCACCCATCTTTTTTTGGTCTATCTTTACATTTGTACCCATCCATCTTGTAGTTTAGTATTCTTTTTGTCACCTAACTTTTATCTCTCCTCATTACATGCAAATACCACCTTAATCTTCTTCCTCTCAATTTTTCAGGTACTTGGTGCAACTTTTAAAGATCTGCTTATGTACTCATTTCTCACCTCATCCATTCTTGTAATACCACACATCCATCTCAACGTTCTCATCTCAGCTAAGTAGAGACGTTTGTGATACATTCGGACCCGTGTAGCATGACTAGTCGTATGACAGATATACAGGTTAATATATCTGTATATCTGTCATACGACTACGAGTTCTCACCCAAAATCACTACAATTATTCTTCTGAAAATTGCAATTTATACTTTTACTTTCAATAAACAAGAAACTCATATGCAGTGAACACATAACACTGTCTGACAACTTACTTGTAACGCGAGTCAGTCTTGTGCACGGCCTATATATATATATATATATATATATATATATATATATATAATTCTTCTGTACGTGTGTTGACAGTGAACTCCTCCTAAACGGCTGGACCGATTTTGATGATATTTGTTTTGTGTGTTTGAATGGATCCCCGGATTGTTTAGATTCACAATTGAAACCGGTAGGTGGCGCTGAGATCGGGTTCTAGAATTCTCCTAATCACCTAGACCGATTTTGGTGATTTTGTTTTTATGTCATGAAACAAAGTCTTTTAGGAATTCAGAAAATATGGCGGTACGAAGTTCGCCGGGTCAGCTAGTAGTATATAGAGTGGGAAAATAAAATATATTAAACATTTCATATCTTTACAGTAAAATAACACATTCAATATTTTATAGGTTATGAAGTAAAATGTCATTTGTTGCCTCATGTCAGTGACGTGGCACACAGCATTTTGGTAATACTCGGCAAGCACTCTAGCGGATTGTATTCGAATAAATGACTCGATTCAAGTTTTGTTACACGAGTATTTATTTTAATTTTGAAGTAACCTATTTATTGTTGGTTTTATTAAAATTTATTTATTTCTTTTACTAATTAAATATTACATAATTAGAATTAGTTTTATTAATTATAATTATTATTTAATTAACAAAATTGGGTCGTTTTGGTCTTACGCCAAAAGAAAGGTTTGCACTGAAAACCAGCGTTGTGTCGGATATAATTCCGGCACAGCAATATGCTGAGTGCAAACCTTGTTTGCTGAAAATGCGACATAAAAATTCTCATAATATGCTCTGTATATAATAATGTATAGGAACGTAATTACATCGTTATTTCTTCAAATAAAGTTTTTCCTTCTTTCATATATGTGACCTTTTACTTTCAGTGGCATTAGTATGTCGCACGTCACACCAGTTACCTGTCTCCACTTTAACCATGCTACATTTATTCTTCTCCTTACATCCTTCTCTACATCACAATTAATCTGCAATAGTGAACCAAGGAATCTGAATTCGGGGTTACATGGTAATGTGGCTGATTGTAGTTTAAGAGGCACAGCACTAGAGGTCCCACCGATTTTCAACCCAACGTCCTCTAGCGCTTGCCGCCACCTGTTTAGTTTGTTACGGAGTGTCACCCCGTCTTCATCTACCAGGACAATATCATTTGCGAAGAGAATGCATCAGGGGCTTCATCCTGTACCTCTGCGGTCAGCGCATATGGATGCGCCAGTAGTATTAGTTGAAACAGGTAAGAACAACAGAATGATATTAACAGTTTAAAATAATATTTGATTTAGTAGTTATTCGATTTCCACGCATCAAAGATTAATTCGTCTAATATTATTGAAGAGTCTAGACAACTTTATTCTCATAACAATTTGCGAAGCCCTTACCCTTTGAGTTCCTAAATTTACATTTACCGATACATACATGAAAAAATAATATCAACTCTCAGGTAAATAAAGCCGAAACATTTATTCTACATGTGAATAAAGAAATATGTACGTGCTCGTTTGATCCGTCGAAATCTGAGAACCGATCGGGTTAAGCTTTATCATAAACAACAAGCATTTTGTACGTTCAAATGCTCGCGAACGTTTTGTTTGGGATTTTTAAGTGTTAAGTATCCAGGCTGATAGGGATGCGAACACATGTTTTACTTCTTATATTTTTACATATAAAAGAACACGCATTAAAAGAACATCTTATCATCTAATTTTTAATATATTATTATAGAAATAACTATTATTACTTAACAAACAATAGTTAAAGCGCTATATGCCTTCTTTTTACTTGTACTTACTTATGACGTCATAAGTAGGTGCGCTCATCTATGAAAGTATATAAAAAGTATTTCAGTTGATTTGGCTTTACGCACCTTATTAAAGCATGTATTTTGTTTTTGTTATTTATACATATATATATATATATATATATATATATATATATATATATATATATATATATATATATATATATATAAAATTAATATTGTAAAATTAGTTAAAGATATTTTTAAGTCAAGAAATTATTCGAAGATACAAAACGAGATGTAGACATTAGTCACTGACTTGTCACGGGAGAAACATTTAGGAACAACTAAAGCAAGTTACAAATTCTTATGAATTAGGTCGTAGAAGAAGTAGATATAAAGATATAACATTTTATTGTACACCAAAACAAACATTACAACAATGCACAACAAGACAATAGTTACATACTTGTAGGACAACCTTTTTATACGTTTATTTTTCTATACATTTTTACATATTATTGACATTGTCATTCTAATGTTAGCCATCGAAATTATTTTCTGTATTATATTGAAAAAACTTGATAGTAAATAATTCGTCTTTAAACAAAGCCTATCTTCTTCATTGCACCAATCCGCCACATATTGGTGACCTTATCGATAATGGAGCACGAAAATAAAGGTAATTACACACCTCCCGATTTATGCCGAGTCGGAGTGCGACTACCACCTTTTTGGGCTGCAGAACCAGCGGTATGGTTTGCGCAAATAGAAGGCAGCTTTGCTCTTTCTGGTATTAAAGACGATAATACCAAATACTTTTACGTCACGGCGCAACTTGAACATCGTTTTGCTGCAGAAGTCAAAGACATTATAATTAACCCTCCACCGACTGGCAAATACGAGTTTTTGAAAAATGAACTCATCAAACGCCTTTCAGCTTCGCGAGAAAAAGAACTAACACAACTTCTCATGCATGAAGAACTTGGTGACAAAAGGCCTTCACAGTTTTGAGACACTTACGCCATCTAGCGGGCAAGGATGTTTCGGATAATTTTATTCGAACCGTATGGACCAGCCGATTGCCGACCAGCTTGCAAGCAATTATCGCATCGCAACCTCAGTCTACACTGGAAGCGCTCGCGGATCTCGCCGATAAAGTCCATGACTTAGTGCCGTTATCACCACAAGTTGCATCAACTGACGCACCTAGATTATATTTCGACAAGCTTACTAGAGAAATAGCAGAGCTCAAACTAGAAGTTCAAGAACTCTCTAAGAGGAACACCAGGGATAGTCAACGCTCTCGTAGCCCAAGCAATCGTCACAGTAAAAATCGTACCAGGTCTCTCTCAAGTTACCGTAAGTTTCCCAATTGCTTTTATCACCATAGATACGGCGATAAAGCCAGGATATGTTTGGAACCTTGCGACTATCAGCAGGGAAACGAGAGGGGCGCTCATTGATGGCGACAAATGACTGCCCAAGTTCCTCAGGTCGCCTTTTGTAACGGATCGTAAGTCAAAGACGCAGTTCCTGGTCGATACAGGTAGCGACCTCTGTGTCTTTCCACTTTCCGCTGCCAAACCCAGACGACCAAGAACGAGCTATAATCTTTTGCTGCGAATGGAACACCTATTCATACATACGGCTTCGCTCAATTACAACTTGACTTAGGCCTCCGTCGCGCATTTTCATGGCGTTTTATCGTTGCGGACGTTAGTAAGGCAATAATTGGCGCCGACTTTCTTTCGCATTATGGCTTGATTGTCGACTGTCGGAACCGCCGCCTTATTGACAATATGACGACGCTCACATCCTCTGCATCTCCAGCTCCTACATCAGATTCAATTTCATCAGTTAAAACTGTCTTTGGCAAATCTGAGTATATTAACCTCCTTCGAGAATTTCCAGAGATAACTCGACCAGCGGGTACCGAACGGGTTATTAACCATAGCACAGTCCATTTCATCAGGACTACACCTGGACCACCTGTTCACTGCACGCCAAGACGACTATCGGCGGAAATGCTGAAGATTGCCAAACAGGAGTTTAGTGAGATGATCAAAACGGAACTGCCAGGCCATCGGAGAGCCCGTGGTCGTCACCATTGCATCTCGCTCCTAAAAAAGATCATGGTTGGCGTCCATGCGGAGACTATCGTATGTTGAACGCTCGCACAATACCCGACCGCTATCCGGTCAGGCATATTCAAGATTTTACGCATTGTATATCTGGTTGTACCATCTTTTCTAAAATTGATCTCGTTAAGGCATACAACCAGATTCCAGTAAACCCTGAAGATATTCCAAAAACGGCGATTACCACACCTTTTGGGATGTATGAATTTCCGTATATGTCATTTGGCTTACGTAACGCAGGTCAGACATTTCAGAGATTTGTGGATGAAATGACCAGAGATTTCGATTTTTGCTACTGTTATCTTGATGATTTTTTAATATTTTCACCAGATTCCACCACTCACTTTCAACATCTACGTGAAATTTTCGCTAGATTGCAAGAATATGGCATGGTCATTAACACTAGCAAATGCGTTTTTGGAGCCTCAGAAGTCACTTTTCTTGGCTGTAATGTTTCAGTAGCTGGCATCAAACCCACTGGCGAAAGCATCGAAGCCATTAAGAATTTTCCTCCTCCAAAGACTGTTAAGGAGTTGAGATGTTTCTTAGGAATGCTCAACTTTTATCGTCGGTTTCTCAAAGATGCCGCTAAATTACAAGCTCCACTTCACGATCTGCTTACCGGCTCTGTGAAAGGCTCACATCCCGTGACTTTGTCCGGAGAGACACTAGAGGCATTTGAAGCGTGCAAACAAAGCCTATGCAACGCAACACTTTTAGCACACCCGGATATCGACGCAAAACTAGCCTTAGTGACAGATGCATCGGACGTTGCCATCGGTGGCGTATTAGAGCAGCATCGTAATGGCGAAACGCAGCCATTAGCTTTCTTCAGTCGTAAGCTCAGCTTGACGCAGAAGAATTACTCTCCTTACGATCGAGAACTGCTAGCCATTTATGAAGCCATTCGTCACTTTCGACATTTCGTCGAAGCTCGTCATTTCACTGTGTTTACTGATCATAAACCTCTCTGCTTTGCATTTCAACAACGCAAAGACAGATGCTCTCCACGCCAATTCCGACATCTGGATTTTATTTCGCAATTCACGACGGATATCCAGCATATATCGGGAAAAAACAATATCGTCGCTGATCTTCTCTCCAGGATTGAGGAGATAGCTCAGCCTGTCGATCTTAACATCTTGGCGGAATCTCAGCAAACCGACACTGAGCTTCAGACAATTTTACAAGGCAATACAGCCCTAGATCTCGTCAAGGTTAATATACCAGGCACACGGACGGAGTTATACTGCGATCAGAAGATGCAGTCACCTCGCCCGTATGTTTCAGCTGATTTAAGGAGACAAGTTTTTAACAGCTTACATTCCCTCAGCCATCCAGGCGCTAACACCACCTTGAAATTAGTGGCACAGTGTTATGTTTGGCCAGGAATGAACAAAGACTGTCGTGAGTGGGCCAGAGCCTGTCAGTCATGTCAACGGACCAAAGTCTCAAGACACGTTTCACCACCGCTGGGCAATTTTAAACTACCTCGCGGAAGATTTCAGGTCGTTCATATTGACTTAATCGGGCCTTTGCCTATATCAGACGGTTTCCGCTACTGCCTCACCGCCGTCGATAGATTCACGCGCTGGCCTGAGGCGATAGCTTTACAAGATATTAGCGCCGAAACTGTAGCAAAAGCGTTCGTCAATCACTGGATCGCTCGTTATGGATGCCCACAGCAGATTGTGACGGATCGTGCTAAACAGTTCGAGTCTGCGCTTATGAAGCAGTTGTCAGAACTTGCAGGCTTTCAACGTTGCAGGACTACGGCATATCATCCAGCCAGTAATGGTTTAGTTGAAAGAATGCACCGCCAGTTAAAAACGGCAATTGTATGTCATGATAACCAAAGATGGACTGAGAGCTTACCACTCGTCTTATTGGGCATGAGGACGGCCTTCAAAGACGATATTCAAGCGTCACCTGCCGAACTTGTTTATGGCGAGACACTTCGCTTGCCTGGTGAGTTCCTACAACCAGACAACACTCTTCATTCCACCTTTGATGTGACTGATTTCACAGTTCGCCTGCGCGCCATTTTAAATAACATTCGTCCTACACCAACTTCAAGGCATTGTAACAGGAACATTTTCATCTTCAGAGACTTGCCTACTGCATCGCATGTCTACGTCAGAGATGACACCGTGCGCGGAGCTCTTCAGCCAGCCTATTCAGGTCCTTACAAAGTTCTAGATAGGACCGACAAGATTTATAAGCTGAATATGAAAGGTAAAGAGCAAACAGTGACTATAGAAAGGCTGAAGCCAGCTTATATGGTTGCTGAAGGATACCGCACCTCTGACGTCACGCCGTCACAGCAAAAGGATGAACCTGGGACAAGAACGCGATCGGGAAGGAGAATTTTGTTCCCTAACTATTATCGCCCATCCTAGGATGGTCTCTGGGGGGGAGCCCTGTAGGACAACCTTTTTATACGTTTATTTTTCTATACATTTTTACATATTATTGACATTGTCATTCTAATGTTAGCCATCGAAATTATTTTCTGTATTATATTGAAAAAACTTGATAGTAAATAATTCGTCTTTAAACAAAACCTATCTTCTTCATTGCACCAATCCGCCACACACTTAGTGAAACAAAAGGCTGCCTTACCGCTAAAAGATATCTCTTCCAGGCAACCTGACTGGGTAGAATATATATGTGGTTATTTTTCATACAATTCCTATAATGTTGGAGCCTGCAGAATACTTCTATCGAATCCACAATTAGTAGGGGGGACCAGAAATAATTATAAGTACTTAGTTAATAACTGATATTTTTAACGTTATACCTATGTATTACACAGAACAAATGTTACTTGATTTTTTTAAAGAGAAGCTCATCAAAAATTAGAAAAAAGCAGTCCACAATTGACGGAGAAATAGCGTAACGAACATACAAAAAAATAAAATTTGTTTGTGTGCAGTTCACATACAGTAGAAGTGACACAAAGTGTGACAAGGGGTGGGAGGGATTCTAAACTTCGGGACAACACATTTCATTTATAATATCGTTATAATATAGTTAGGCTTTAAAACATGATTTCAAGTATTAACGAAAAACTTAAAACATTTCCACCTCTATCTGTATGAGCATACTATTTAAATTATTAAATATAATATATTCTATCGCAATCTCTCGCAAGCTTAGTCAGTCATATAAATTTATGTGTTTATCTTTTTTAGTGTCGCTTTTTCGTTTCATCGAGTTTCAAATCACAACGATTCTATATAAGTTTCACTTCAAATACATGGAGTCTAATTGAGAACCTTCTTCTTTTGAACTCGGTTAAAAGGACTAAAAATAACATATCACAAAAGTATGTTTCGAAGTCTGTCGTGTATTGTAGCTTTAATATGTAAAACTCAGAGGACTGATCAGGGTCAAAAGAAGCATTATCTTGTTTTTACAATATTATTAAAATCCATTACTAATTCTTTTCCATAAAATACAATGCTTAAGTCGAGCTTAATATATGAATGTTTCTTTAAAAACATTTTTCAAACGAAATAAAGGCAAATTCTTATTAATGTTAATAAATCGTGTATAATATATTCAGTGAAAATTTTCTTTGTCCAGAAATATGCGACAAACAAGAGTAAATTTTAAGGTAATAACTTGCGAATTTGTTCTTTATCTACTCAGTAATAATGTTCAAATTTCTTACAAAAAATTCAGAAACGCAGACCCGCGCGTAACTAGCTCGAAGTAAATATGCTTTTAATTTCTCATATTCTGACGGTACGCTTAGAGTTGCCTGGTCACAGGGACGAAAACAGTACTTTCGTCCCTGGGAAAAATATACCTGCTGTCAAAATTTTTAAAAATTATGCGTACTATTGATAACATGTATGACTTATGTCCTAACTTTTTTTACAGCCACTGTTAAGTCACGGCATAAATTGTCAACAATTTTGTAACATTATTTTATACTTATAAATTACTTTTCACTAAATGATTATTTACTAGTGGTCACCCGTGGTTGAAATTCGACCATAATAATTTGTTATCAAAGACTAATACTTCTATAATTACAGATTTCGCCAAGGCTACACTTTTAATTTGACTTGAACAATAAACCAAAGAGTACATACGTATGTGTGTGTCAAATACATGGGAGTGTGTGTAATGTTTTTTTATTGATTTAAAGTATTTTTATGCATAATTAAAAAAAAATTAGCATTCGTCGCTTCTTTTCTATATAAACTATAAGTGTGCAAAATTACTCCTCCGTCCGCGCAATTTTCGTAAAAAGGGATACAAAGTTTTTGCTTCACGTATTAATTTATAGATTACAGATGAACTAAATATTTACTATCATCAGTTATAAAGAATACACTGACTAGTCGAATGCCACAGAAAAACAACTGTATGTCTCGTTTCATATGTAAAATGAGTTCAACAGGTTTATATATGGATTTAACGCCTGAATTCATTAGAGAGGTTGTTGTTTGTTTAACAAATCAGTTTTTATTTACCATCTTAATATTCGAAATGAAAAGCAGAGTATTAACCTCGGAAGAAAGGCCTATTTAGGTACTCGAACCATTAGCGCCCTCGCTACGATCATGCGCCAAACGATCCCATACCTAAATAGGTTACTTTCACCTATCGTGTAACAATCTATTACTGCATATTTAGTTTCAACTCAGTTCCTGCTCGTTATGTTGTTACAGTGCGTATAAGGGTTCATATCCACTGTCTGAGTACCATAGAATTGACGTGGTTATTTGGACGGTTACTAAACGCACTGAACGGTTTTATTTGCTGTCGATATTGAACAGCTTGTTGTCCACCACATAAGCGGGGTCCTGTTACAAGCTACGTAAATGTTTGTATGACCAATGAATGTGTATTATGAAAATGCGTGTATTCCATTCCTCATACGTCTCGTCTGCAGGCATTCTAGAGCATTTCAGCGTAAAGACGTCGCAGTTTTGATGTCAATTAATCTGTCAAACAAATCTGTCCAATCATACAAAGTCCACGGGAAAATCTGACGCGTGTCTAGACGTTTCCAGAGGACCATCGGTATGACGTCAATTTGACGCTAAAAACGGCGGTCGTCGTCGATTGATGCAAGATACTACTTTCATATCTGTGACGGATCACGATCTTACGCTGTCAAGCGGTCTATGGTAGGAGATTGGAATAAAGGGTCTGGAAAAATGTGACTAATACACTAAATAGCAGCACCTCCACGGTGCCATGTAAACAGTGTATTTGCGCGGCGTTGGTGTCGTCTACACGTGCGCTAAAAGTGAACTATTATTATCATAATTATGCAAGTTAAGTGGATATGTAAACTTAGATTGAGCATGCTTAACTAGAAGACGCTTTGATGATGATTAAAGCTTACCTGTTCAGGCGTGACTTGAAGACATCTACATTGGAAGTTTCAAGAAATATGACGAAGACGAGGAAATAGTTATGTTACGTCACGTACGTGGAATAATTTATTGGTACATAATTAGCAAGGCTATACTGAGTTGTCCATGTACGTGCTAATAGAAAACAGAAAACCTTCGGGGATGCATCTACGAACATGTTTAGAATATTACATAGGTTACAAATATTATCACGTAATACTTAAGATTTCTGTATACATAGTCTTAGGAGTAATAATTTCATAAGTACAATACATAATCGTATTATATGGTTTTTGTTCCACGTACGTGACGTAACAAGTTAGAATCGGAAATCAACGATATTCTACGAAAGAAAGATATGAAAACAAACTAGCCATAGTCAATGATATGGCTAGTTTTAGATGTGGGTGTATGAGAGGGCTGTTGCAGGTGCGAGCAACGAGCGGGGGCTTCACGCCTGAATGCGTCCACCAACCTTTGATTTTCCACATCATGCCCCAATGGACAGAGACCAGACACACTGGCAGACACGAGCTCCGATACTTTATCCACAGTTTATATATCACCAGTTGTGGCAGCGCAATTTTGTTTGCGTCGACTTTCAACGCGTTCCTTTAGTAGCTTACAACGCCCAAAATGCTCCGTCAGCAGTTCCACCTGGCGACCGTGGTAGTTATGGTCGTGGCGACAACGTCGCTAATGACGTCATAATTGTTGATCACGCAACGCTCACTACGACCCATGTCAAAGATGGGTCGAATAACCGTTTCACTAGAGTTAATGATTGTAACGCCCGAAAGCAAGTGGAACGGGAAAAATCGCGATCGGGAACGTTGCCATGATCTTTGTTAGTGAAATGCAATACTGAGTAACCGTCGCAAGCGACATCTGTTTCGTTTTATTTTTCTATACCACGGAAATGACGTCATACATTTATTCGAATAAAGTGTCGTAAGCGCTGACACGAGATATAAATTCTGCGTCGAGTTCCATTGAAATCCGTTCAGAGCAGACAGATGAAAATTCTAAAAGTTTTCTTCTGTAATAATTTTAGATCTCTTGCTCCGAATTTTCTCATTTCTAAAATCAGTGCATAAACATAGTATCCCCAATAGATTAATTATATTTATTAATAAAAAATAGATAAATAGTTTATACTCTGTATTAATATGGAGGTAAATTGTATTTACGATTACCCGCCGTCTGTGTTTGAGCTAATAACATTGAAGCACTTTTATGACCGTCTTTTTTTGTATACTTATTTATTGGTTGTTGTAGAGAGCAGTCTATTGTACTCGTTTATGGCCGCTCGCAGGCATAATTAGGCAGGTGTGCGGATTACAATTTCTGGGAAATTGTGTCGACGCTTGCCAGGTAGACATATTGCATCGTGCATTATAAAGCAATCCCCCAATGGAAGATTGGCAGTCAAGCAATAACCACTAGCGAGACAAGACGTGTGTACATTCGATAATCTATATGGTGACGTAGTTTGCGCGTGTTATTGAATCACACATTACGTTTGGACTGATTGTGTTCAGTTCTATTTGTACCTGTGTTATACGTGTTTTCATAGTTCTAATAAATTCTATAGTAATTTCAATGGCATTTTAATTCTAGTCACGCATTCGTAACATTATGTTATTTAAAAAAAAAAACTAAAATTTAAATAACGTTGTATGTGTTTCATCTTCTAAGAACGCCTCTCATGTCTTCAATATCAATCAATCGCGTTTTACGTCAATATCACAGGCTAGCGGCGAGAGGTTTACTGTATATTTTATACTAAGAGTAGTTTCAGTTTAAATCTTAATAGATTTTACAATATTTTAGTAAAAGCTAAAGGGTCGAAAAGAAATATATTTTTATCAGTTTTATTATACAGGGTTATAAGGGTTTTTTTTTCAGGGCCACTAGGATTCCAAACAATGCGAAAAATAATCAAAGAAGTGGCATCATGAGATTTTTGAAAACTAAATTACCCTTGTCAGGAATCGAATCGGCTGATTTTGAAAATATAAACACACCTATATTATTATACAAAACCCTATAGTAACTTGTAAGGATCAATTTCTGTGAAGGAATGATATGTATGACCTTCAATTAACAAAAACAAAACCGACTTCACACTAAAAACCAAAAATAAATATTGGTTACGAGCTACAGGACTCGAATTAAAAAAGTCGTTGGAACTACTATAGAATTTATTAGAATTGTACAAACACGTATAAAACAAATACAAATAAAACTGGATGTAACCAGTTCACACTGCACGATTCAATACAATTCGACACGCGCAAAGTCCATCGTCTATATCACTAATCGAGAGTACTACAAACGTCTTACTCGTTTCGAAGTCTTCGCTTGACTGACTCACCCCTCCATTCGGACATTGCTTTATACTAAGTACACAGTTAAAAAAAACGGCCGCGCGCACTGAGTTTCTGAGAAATAGTTATTTGCACACCTGCTTATCTATTCCTTCGAACGGCCAACAAAGTCGAAAACAATAGCATGGTTTTCTCAATTACAAATTCTATACATAAAAGAATTCCTAAATTCTGGAAGACAATAAACTGCGCTTACGACAGGCAGCTGTGCGTTTATCTTTGATGGCATATAACAATATTTAACCAACTTCATTCTACAACTTCTAGAATTCGGTGCCAATTAAAACACAAAAAGAAAACAAATTTACAAAATTGTTTTCTTTTTGCACGCCGACGCCGCCTTCTAAATGTTGTAGAAAGAAGTTGCTTAAATATTTGGTTTTTGTTTTCGTCAATTGTAGATCGATTTTAATTTTTTCCTTTATTTGTAAGTATTGTTACGAGTTACGGGACTCGAATTAAAATGCCGTTGGAATTATTGTAAAGTTTATTAGAACCATACAAAAACGTATAACACAGGTACAAATATAACCGAACACAACAAGTCTAAACGTAATGCAGAAGGTCATAACTCAATAAAACGCGCAAAGTCCGTCACTATTAGATTCCCGATTGTAGTACATACGTCACGATTTTGTTAAAAAAATCCTGAAATTAAAAACATACAGATATATATAAAACTTGCTTCTGCCCGCGACTTCGTCCACGTGGAATAGTTTAAAAAAAAGTAAGTTAAAAAAACCCTCCCGATTTTAAAACATTCTTCATTGGTGCTCCTCTCCTATTGGTCTTAGCATGATGATGCATAGTCTAATTGTTGTTTAATGTATAAATTGTTTTATTGTATGATGATTATACCGGCAATATCAATACTTAATTAGGTGCATAAGATGTATAATAAGCTGTTTAAGTAATTAAAGGTTTTTTAACTATTCCACGGGAACTCTTTAATTTTTCGGGATCAAAATTATCCTATATATTGACCAGGGATATAAGCTACCACCATACAAAATTTCATTCAAATCGGTCCAGTCGTTTCGGAGATTAGCCGGTACAAACAGACAGAGAAAAAAACATTTGAAAAAATGTAAATTAGTTCTATTTCACTTTTTACATCCCCCGACTCGGTTTTTAGCAATTTTTTTTTCGTTGTACAGAAATTTGACCTCTAAAATTGTATTGTATATGTATATATGTATAAAAAATAAAACTGCAGATTAATTTAGATTCAAAGAAAGCTAAAATGGCACTTAAAAATATTTAAAAAAAAATAAAATTAAGATCATGTCTGGTTTTGCTCAGAATGAACCTTCAAAATAAAAGAATTATACACAGATAAAAAAACCTCTTTGTCTGTTTTTACGTATATAATGAGATACGAAGACAATAGCTTATTGGGACCGCGGCCATTCATAAGGAACAATGGCCAAAGAAGGACGAGCTCCTGCATGTGGAAGATACGACCCAACTCTGGTCACATAGATAGTCTATGTTTGTTCATTGACATATGAAGGCTATTTTTGGATTGCAACAAATTACATAATGTTGTGTTTCTATAAATCTATACCTGGATATATCTCCTGAGCATTACCCGTGACAACGTTTTGTAATTAATACCACAGCTTGAACGTTTATATATATAAAGGGATATTACACTATTGAACAATATTTAAATGATAAAAGTTCATTTACATACATAGCAGCTCGCTCCAGTGTCTAATACAAGCGTCTGTATAACATTTTAATTTTGCCAAACATATAAGGAATTTATGGAGATATATATATGTTGCAGTATGTGTATTATAATAATTTCTTATCTATCTATAAATTCTGTAACATACTTCTGTATAAAACTTATAAAAAAAGAACTTGAGATATATATAGAATAAAAAATATTGTTACAAGTTGCAGGACTCGAATTAAAATGCCGTTGGAATTATTACAGAGTTTATTAGAACTATACAAACACGTATAACACAGGTACAGGTGTGTTCAGTTATATAACTGAACACAACAAGTTCAAACGTAATGCAGAAGGTAGTAATTCACGCAAAGTCCTCATTAATATATTACCGAATGTACACAAGTCTTGCTTCGCTCGTGGTTATCACTCGACTGCCGCGTCCCTCAATCGGGGTATTGTTTTATACTGCACAGATGTAATATTTCTGCCCGGCCGCGTGGACCGAATATCATTTGTACTTTAAATCCGACACACCTGGCTAATGACTGCTATAAAAGATACACAATGGGCTGTTTTCTAATAACAAATTTTAAACACAAAGTAAACAAAAGAAGTCCAAATGTCGAAAGATAATAAAATGTATTTTTACAGGTATGCAAGTGTGAATTTGTTTTTATCTGCGTCTAGGTCGTACCAGTATAAAGAAAATCAATTTTTAGCTAGACGTGTTGCTGGAGAGTTTCTTGCCGCTTCTTCTCCTTAACAGCAATAACAGGTTGCGAAGCGATGTACATAGAATATGAAGTAAAATTAAATTTTACCTTATATGTATGACCTTCAAAAAGTGTTCTCCAGTGGAACTTATTTTGAATAAAAAACTTTTGAATTTGAATTTACACAATAAAACTATTATACGTTTTAAGGGTTTTATATGCGCGGTAATTTATTTGATTTTAATATTCTGACGTTTCGGCCACTTTACAGTAGCGGCGATCACGGAAGACAAAGATGTCAAATGTCAATGAGTATTGTTAAAGTTTTATTTGGCCTACCGCCAACTTGTTCATTTTAATTACCTAGTTTTTAATTTTTTTATGGTTGTTGTTTATCTAATCTAATTTATATCAAATATTATTGATCAGTTATTTCTGGCAATACAATATACTTATAATACAATAGATAATTTAGGATCGACGGTGGCTTAGTGTTTACATTTAAGTGAGCAGTTAGGATAGGAAAAAACAGAACTGGAGATGGAGGCGTCGCGTGTTCCGCGCACGCGTTCACCTCTCCTTCCATGGGGCAAGTTATATACCACCAGACACACAGAGATGATGATGCCGGGGGATACAATAAAGTCTCTCGGCCGTGGAAGTTCCCTCGCGAGGCCCACGCCTGCCAGGGCTGCGGAGAGGCTAGGTCATATACCCGTAGCCCTGGCATAAGGCGAAGGACGGAACACCCAGGGGTTTCAGTGGATATCCCTAAAGGAGTGGAGGGAGTGGCAATAGCAAAGCACCAGTTCTGACTGAGCATGCTAGTGCCACCCCTGATCTGGTGAATCCCGCACACGGGTCGCGAACTATCCCCCAAGGTTCTGCTCTTGTCGCGGCTTATGGTCCTTAATCGGATTTCCCCTGGTCAGAAAAAAAGACAAAACAGAATAATAGAACAAAGAAAAAGCTAATGTCAATAGTAAATTCAAAAATAACGTGATATCTGAGGTGCCTGTATCAAGGAAACGACCTCATGTAAATGGCAATATCACTGATTATAACGATCCTTATGTTATCAACGAGACACTTGAATCGAAGAAATTCTTAAGAAGATATAGAATTTAAAAAATTACTCGTTGTTGACAATGATGCTCTTAAGAGATTCACCGACCTGTAAAATGATAGATGACAATACTTTACTTTTACCTAGTAAAAATTTCAAACGAAACATACTAGACTTTTGGCTGAAATTAGACACATCTTTTGATACTGGATGATATACATGTGAAGTACCTATGTATATTGTCATATAGTCTTACGACGTAAAGAGGAAGATGCAAAGAATTAGACAAAAAAGAACTGTGAGGTTAAGTTAACTGGTGTAAGAACAGAGTGATCAAGGAAATTCCTGATTTGGATATGTAGCGTCGATGCAAATACACTGACAGAACAAGTGTATTACAACAATGTAGATGGTAGAGCTGCTGATGGTAGACCTCAACTTATCATGATTATATCATAAATGTTTTGAAAAGATTAATGTAAGTAAATGAAACAAACTATGAATGTCATGATCGTAGCAAGTGGAGATATATCGTCTGTGCCTAACCTTATGACAGACAAGCATAATAATAAAGTATGTTAACAAAGAGAAGAAACTGAAAGAAAGAACTTATCTGTCATAGGCTAAAAGCAGACACGCAAACAAAGAGCTATGAAGGCTTATAATCGGTTTAAGTCCCACTCTTAATCCATATGAATTTTCCACTGAAAAAGCAATATGCTCCGGTATAATTTATGCCATAAAACCTTGGAAATTTCACATGTTCGCAGAGTACGTAAAATAAACGTTCCTTAAAATAAGGCATCTGTAAAGTAACCAAAAGTCTCAAAGCAAATAGAAGATCCCTATTAATATTATCAATGTGAAAGTAACTCTGTCTGTCTGTCTGTTCCACTTTCACGGAAAAACTACGAGACCGATTTGGCTGAAACTCACTATATATATATTTTTTCGATGCCGAAGATGAACAGAATACTTTTCATCCGAAAAATGGGATAGTTTCCGGGATAAAAATAAATTTGTCTCTCTGTTTGTTATGCTTCTACGGAAAAACAATTGGACCGATTTGGCTGAAATTTGATATATATGTCATTTTCATACCGAGGGTGGATAAGGGATACTTTTCATCCCGGATAATGAGACAGATTTATGTAAAGGTTATTTTCGTCATTTTGGTCAGTTTCGTGATTTTTGTCATTTACATAATTTACAGGATACATAGACGGGGTATAGATAAATAAACTAGAATGGGTTGAAATAGAGGATGTAAGTTTATATGGGACCAATTATCCCTTAAGTTTATACTGAATCAGTTTTTCTGTAATTTTGTTTAAATGGAGTTTTAATACCGAAGATGGACATAAATACTTTTAATGTCGGGAGATGGGGCTGTTTGCAATATAAAATGAAGTAAATCTTCCGGGGGCAAATGGCACTAACATGAACGTTTAGTACAAATTAACCTGTATTAAATGCCTACTCTTTAAACAAGAGACACGCTCCAAAGGTTGACCCACGGCGTACTAGTACTTTATAAAGTAAGACGTCGCGCCACTTTATTGTAATTTCATATTTAATATATGACACACGCTGTATATTTAATTGGAGCGCAGAAATTTTGGCCAAAAAAGACTCTTGTGAAATCGTCATGTCTGTCTGTGTGTCTTGTTTGTCACAATTATTTTGCACGGAACCACAAGTTTATATAGATGTACTTTGACAAAAATATATACTCTATATACCGCTATATAAAGGTGTGGCAAAATTACAACAAATAACTAAATATTGGGGGGTAGCCCTCATATAACTGAAGATTATCATCATCATACCAGGCCTGGTAAAGGCAACTTGGCGACGGGACAACCGTGACCTCATAATTTTGGACTCGTAGAGAATAACGACGTGACTACACTCTTTCACCGCCATTCCACATTTTATTCAGGGACCCTACGCCATAGCGCTACCAACATTTCAATAATTGTATCTACCCTCAGTAGTTATATGAGATGTTTATAAAATTATGAAAAAAATCAAATTGAGCTCAAAAATGCTTTTAAAGAAAATCCGTGGTGTAGTTTTCGAAATATGGCGCATTTTCGTCGAAATGCGCTATTTATGGATCCACAGGAAAATAAAGAAAACAGGAACAAATTTTGCCACCTCTACAGAACTCTTCAGTGAGCGTTGACTCATTCACTTACCCAATTTTTTATATTGGACATAGAACATAGAAAACAGGAGGCCGGGGTAAAGCTACTATATCTTCATATAAAATAAAGGAACATGATGTTTCCACCCCGTCAAATAATACCCCATGGAAATGTCTCGTATTATTTTGTAGGAATAACTAACGTATTAGAAATAATACAACAAATATAAAACAAGTTTGAAGTGCTAATGCGTTGCCCATAGTGAATAATAAAATCTCTAAAATCACCACGAATTCGTCAATTTACACACGTTTTTAGATAATTTGTAAAAAGGGGGTAGTCTAGGCGTGACATTACTTAAGTGGTGAGATCGGAGTATTAGAGACGCCCTTACTATAAAAGGAGCGGCAGCGCGGTACTTTCACTTCTCCCGCCCGATCATGACATACGCGAGTGTGGTATTCGGCCATGCCAAGCCTTCCCTTTTAAAGAAACTGCAAATCGTTCAGAATAAATTCATGCGCAGAGCCGTCGGTGCTCCTCTGTATATGCGTAACGTCGACATCCACCGCGATCTGGAGCTTCCCTCCATCAAAAACTACATTACGTCGCTCTCGCGTAAGTATTTCGATCTAGCGCCGCACCATCGAAATCCCCTCGTCGTGACCGCGTCCGATTATAAGCCTCGACGAAAGGCTCTCGTGCGACGACCGCGTAACATCCTCACGGACAAGGTCGACGATATCACAAAACGGCTGGCTCGGATCAGCCCGCCCGCGGTTAGGACGGCAGGCTGGCAGGCACCGACAGACAGACACAGACGGCGGCGTCGACGCCGCCAATCACGATCTCTCCACGTCCCCGCGAGGGACGCCAGGAGACACAGCCCCCCCATAGGATAGACTAGGCGTGTTGCTGGGAAGTTTATTTCGCCGTTTCTTCTCTCCCAACCATAACACGTTGCGAAACGGCAGTAAGATAGTATAGGCCACCGCGAACCGCCGATCCCGGTCCGCCGGGATCCTTCCTCTCGGGCTTTATATTACCCGTCGCCCGCTCTCAATTAGTGCATTGTGTCGCCCTATGGTGTGCATCATTAGGTTCATCCCCCTCTCATGGCAACAATCCAGCCGAGGTGAAACTCCCTAGGGAGCCCCCTCGAGCAAGTTGCCCCCCGGGCTCGAGCGCCTTCGCTTCGCAGGCACTCGCCCCGAAAACCCCGGTAAAGTTGTGAGGTCTTCGGACCAACAACATAAAGTCAAGTCCAATAAAAAAAAAAAACTTTCACTTCTCGCTGGACTGCTGAACGATACAGACGTCTGTTAGGTATATTGTATGAATAACGCAATTAGTGTTTTTCATTAAACCATAACAGTAATATTGCTAATAATATTTACATTTTTATCTTATCTACCGTATTATTGTATTTATCAATGTATTCCAATTATAATCTAAAATATATCGTGATAGTTCTTTTGTAAATTAAATTCTGATTTATTACGTGAATCTTCGTTAATTTAGATTAATATCTGAACTAGTTCATAAAACACGATAATCGAACCGGTGAACTCTAGGAACGAACGCTCCAGGCACAACCAGGATTAATAGCTAAGATTATTACGATATTAAACTCTACTATTAATTTTATATTTAACTTGGTTTACAGGCGAAGCTCAAAAATGTTATTATAACGATATAAAATAATATACTTTCACTTAAGGCTTTAAGATGAGTTATTACAAGACTCAGGATCAGTGATCGTTCTCTATTTAACAATAAAATTTTCTTTAATGCCGTTAAACTTTGTGTTAACAATAAAATTAAATTTTATACAAACAGACGTAATAAAGTTCTTAAGTGCCGTTTACGTTTTGTTTGTTCATGCCTTTACGGTTTACCCTTGGGCGTACATTTCTACCCTTTTACCTTTATTTACCCTTATTTACCTTATTTGAATTAGACCGTATTGTTTTGAGGTTACTGTGTAATTTACCAAGAGTTTTTACTAAGTTGTAATGTGATCTTTTTCATAGATACATATGAGGATTTAAGACGTTTTATTCGTGCAGCAACGGAGAAAGAATACAATCTTCTGCGGCCGGGTGGCCTGTAGTCAGAGGTGACAAAACAACCTACAGCCAGGGGACAGGGCATTTGCCTGTCTGGATGGCTACCACCTCTGGTCTAGAGTATGCCGCCATAACAACCTTGAGTTGTATTCCGGCATATAGTGACCAGGTTCCAGTCTCCTTTGAGAGAGCGCATTTGTAAGCAACTTTGGTGTTGCAAATGTCCATCGGCGATGGTAACCGCTTTCCATCGAGTGGGCCGTCTGCCTGTCTGTTGAACTCCGGCAATAAAAAAAGTACAGAATCTAAAGAATATACAACATATAAAAACGTGAGTTCAGATTTGGATTAATGTGTGCTTATGTTTAGATTTTGAGTTTAACTATGCCATTAATCTATATACATATAATAAAACTATAGAGGTGGAATTTCTGTACAATGAAAAAAAAATGCTAAAAACCGAGTCAGGGGGATGTAAGAAGTGAAATAGAACTAATTTAGATTTTTTCAATTTTTATTGTTTCTCTGTTTGTCTGTCAGTTTGTACCGGCTAATCTCCGAAACGACTGGACCGATTTAAATTAAATTTTGTATGGTGGTGGCTTATATCCCTGGTCAACATGTAGGATACTTTTGATCCCGAAAAATTAAAGAGTTCTTGTGGGATAGTTAAAAAACCGCACCACGCGGACGAAGTCGCGGGCATCAGCTAGTATATTATAATAATCTTCTCTAGACATTAAAAGATTTTTCAATAAATTTATTTAAAATTAAATTACACAATTCAATGAATGGATGAATGAAAACTATTTATTGTTCACCATAACTTAAACCTAGACAATTTAATATGAATACATTTCCATTAGAACAATGGGCGGCCTTATCGCTTATAGCGATCTCTTCCAGGCAACGCGGTATCCGAGGAGGCAATAAAAGGAAAATTAAATAATATTTGGTGGTTTAAATAAATTAAAACTAATTCAATCGAAATTAATTATAATTAAAGAAAAAATCTAATAATAATAATAAGCTACATATATATAATTAAATAGATAATAATAATATAAATTACATATACCTACATGCAAACGATAATATCATTCTACTTACTCCAACAAATTGTATTTAATGGACAAATAGTGGTCAGTGATCAAGTGTTTGAATGTAGAAATGTATGTAGCTTGTCTGATTTTCAAGGGGAGGGAGTTTCACAGGCGAACAGCCCGTACGGCAAAAGAATTTTCTATGAGGGACGAAGTGTGTTTAGGTACTGTTAGCAGAAGATTTTCATTTGAGCGTAAATTACAGGAATGAGATAGATAGAGGAAACTAAAAAGTTCCTTTAAATATGGGGGAGTACAGGGATTAAAGAGGATATTGTGCAGAAGTGAGAGTAAGTGAACATACCGGCGAAGGCGAATAGGCAATTGGTTAATTAACAAATGCTATTTATTATACAATGAAATATTTTTTTGATTAAAATATAGATTTATGTTATTTTGTAAGTATAGTTTTATATATAGTATAGTTTAGTTTATATATTTGATTAATTGTGAGATCAGTTCAACATCCAAATAGTTTTGTAAGTTATTATTTATTTGAATAAGTCATAATAAATACTAATTTTAGTTTTGTTGTGATTTAGTTTCTGATTACATGAGCAGCTGCTTGAAATAGTCAAACTATACAGACGGCAGATAAAGTAATTGTGAAAATAAGTACTTAACACGTGAAAGATTAAAATATGAATATAACTGTAATACTTGCACAACTCAGAAGGGTTTATGGTAGGAAAAGAACAGCATCTGGTCACAATACTTTATAATTATAGATTTAGAGAAGCTTACGGTTTTAACACTTTACATACCCTGACTATTCAAACTCGAGAAGAATTCTTAGAACACCTCGTCGTCCCTCCAATTTTACAGTATATGAAACTTAGCATATTGGCACAACCGATAGCGGATTTAAGTCATTCATAAACTATTTTAATTAAAGGGTTATGCATGACAAGAATTTAATACATTATTGTTTGGATATTTCAGATAATATTTTATATAAGATATTGTATAAAATATTATACTTAAAGTTTTATATGCAATAAAATAGGTCGAACACAGTATAAATCTATCGCGTCTGCCAACATGAAAATAAAATGTAGTGAATACCGTCTATATACAATTGAGAGGTTTGAATTATAATCTGTACATAATTATCACATTATACAAAGGATAAATATTGTAACAAAATTATTGTAAATTATAGACAAATACTCTATATAAAACAGGCGCTAATTATCGAATAAATAAAAATATAACATTATGATTCAATTACGGAAATAGCCGATTGCATCGTTCAGAAATAAGAGGGTACATAACAAAATCAATTATTAACTTTAAAAAGAAACAGGACAAGAATAACTATGCTACTAGATAACTGTAACATAACATATACAATATGCAAATACAATTGACATAAAAATTATAATGTAATATAATATTGTTACGAGTGCGGGACTCGAATTAAAATGCCGTTGGAATTACTATAGAATTTATTAGAACTATACAAACACGTATAACATGATACAAATATAACCGGACACAATAAGTCCTTATGTAATGCACAATTAAATAACACGCGCAAAGTCTGTCACTATATCGTTATTGAATGTACAAGTCTTGCTAGTATCGCAATCGTCGCTTGACTGCCGCACCCTCCGTTCGGGCATTGTTTTATAATAAACTGTACAATACACAATCGATTGTGTGGGCTGGCTTCTACGAAGAAAACGTAATTTGCACACCTGCGAACGGCCAACAAAGTCGAAAACAATAACAATAAGAATTAGTTCGACACTAATGATGGTCATAAAACAATAGCATGTTTTTCTTAATTACAAAGTAAATAAAACAATTCCTAAATCCGGGAAGACAATGAGCTGCGCTTTACGACAGGCAGCTATGCGTTTATCTTTAACGGCATGTAACAATATTAATTTTGCTATCTTTGAATTTGTAGACCTCGGGTAAATAACATGTGAAACTTTGTATATGTCCTAACATTCTTAAGGTCTATCATGTTTATAAGCAAATAAATAAATTCATTGATTAATATGTATTTTAAATGTTTTATTAAGTTTTCCTTCTTTGTATTACTTTATAATGTCTGTCTGTAAATGTTGTTTGCTATTAATATACCTCCTTAATTCACTAAAAGCTCATTTCATTACATCATTATTATAAGTCTATCATCAAAAATATATAATATTTCTCTAAAGCCTAAAATACAATATGGAAGCCTGAGAATTCGAAATAGTATTAAAAATGAACTTTCTGTTAGTAAAATACCAAATCAAATGTAAAAGTTTGTGGGTTTCTTTAAGATCCTTAAAGAATACTTCTATCTTATTCTAATTCGATTTAAATAAGACCGTTGTAATAATACAGATTTTATTTTTTCAAAATCAGCTGATTCGATTCCAGAGTTTTCATCAAACTTAACTTTGAGGCTACTTTGAGTGATTTTCGCCATGTCGTATGGATTAGGAGGCCCTAAGGGCGCGTTTGAAAAATCCAGTAGTCAGATTCGTATTTAAACGGGCACATAAATATTACTAATATAATGTTTACGCCATTTATATTAACTTTTGTATATTCCTATATCCCTATTAATATTATAAATGCGAAAGTAACTCTGCCTGTCTGTTCCGTTTTCACGGTAAGGTAAATCTATAGATGTTTGATATACGAATTTTAAGTAGCGGGGTGGTGGAGTGGGGACGGGGGGAGGCATACTTATCCCTACTATTAACCCTATGGTCCGGAGATTTTGTTTTTTTTATAAACATAACCTCACTTAATTTTCATCCAAAGTTGAAAAACGTTTTCAAGGTCTAAAAGAAAGCAGTAATCAACAGAAAAAAACACAAAATATAGCGTGTCGTCAAAAATGAAGAAAAAACACAACAGAACGCATTCATATACACTATATGAGTAACCATGAAAATATTCAAAATGGCAGCCAATAAAATCGAAATTATAAATTGTGTATATAAGATAAATAGCAAATGGTTGCTAGTCGGTTCTGGCGATCGCCGGCCGCTACCGTGGTACGCTCGACGTTCGCTTGGCTCGAGCACTTTAGTCTGTAGCTGACCTAACCTAAGCTAAATCACCATTCTAGTCACTGGTTGCGACTTTTCATCATCCATAACAATAATATTACATAGAATAGGAAGAAAAATTAAATTTTGACTTATCATATATGTGACCTTCAAAAAGTGTTCTCCAGTGGAACTTATTTTGAATTTGAATTAAGGAAAAAATAGCTGAGGTTGTGTTTACCAAAAATGTATATTTCAAGAACTCCAGACCATAGGGGTTGCAGAAAGGGTAAAAATACCTTCCTCCTACCCACTCCGTCCACCCACTTCTTAAAATTCGTGTACCGGATATCTCAGTAGCAGTAGAGTCCTTTTGTTTCCTTCCTATGTTCTCTACATTATGCTCAAGATTTTCTTTATATTTTAAATTGAACCAAAGCGTAAACATATAATTCTATATACAGACGGACACTTTGTATTTCGATATGTCTAAAGTTATTCGAGTATGAAATAACAAGGGCACCAGCGCGTCGCTCCAGTAGTTCAGGACCCATAAAAATAGACGCCGAATATATTTCATCCATTTCCTTGGGTCGGCAATGGGTGCCCAAAATTGGTCTCGGAAAACTATATTCTTGCACGCTCCCCTATTTTTGGAAGGGATATTGGTACGTGGCTTTATGAATGCTTATTTTTGACATTCCGCAGGCCATTTCGGACGAAATGAAACACTTGCAAAAATGCCCATTCAATAGTAACATAGATAAATTTCCAAAATCAATTAGGAGTCCTTTAACTCTGTAAAAACTGTACTAAATACTATATAATATATACTATTAGTACAATTTTTACACCACACATTTAGTACATTTTTATTTAGTACCATTTTTGATATCTTAAATATTTTCACATAATACTTAAAGCTATTAGGAATTGATATATACTATTTTTTTTATCGCTGGAGTACAGCAGACAAGCAGACGGCCCAGCTGATGGAAAGCGGTTACCGTCCCCTATGGACGTTTGCAACACCAGAGGTATCACTAACGCGCTGCCGGCCTCGAAGAAATTTTATGACACCCTTTTTAAAAAACCCCATATTGTAGCGCTGTGGGAAAACCTCGGCTGGGAGCTCATTCCAAATCCCCTCGGTACGCAAGAGAAACGTTCTGGAGAACCGTTGCGTACAAGAGCGAAGCGGCTCAAGGAAGTGGGGATGAACGCCCAGCCGATGGCGTGCGGTGCGGTGGTAAAAAGAAGACGAAGGCACCATTCTGAACAGTTCCTCGGAACACTCTCCGTTGTATAGTCGGTAGAATACGCAGAGAGACGCGAAGTCTCTCTATACTATATATAAATTCCTAATAGCTTAAATATTATGTGAAAATATTTAAGATATCAAAAATGGCTAAGTGCTTGTCAATCCATGCACGATAACAACAAGTTCCATAGAAATGTGATAAATCACAACCATCTGGTTTTTTGACATTAAGAAAAAAACATTTTTTTATTGCACGAGTTCAGCAGACGGACAGATGGCCCAACTGATAGAAAGCGGTTGCCATCGCCTATAAACATTTGCATCACCAAGGATGCTACAAATGCGCTGCTGCTCTCTTAAGGGAGTCTGGTACCTGGCCGCTAATGCCAGGTTTTTTTTTTTTTTTTTTTTTTTTTTTTTTTTAAGGCGGGGGAAATGCATTTCGCACATACCGGGTCCTTTGCTAGGGATTAGACCGTTGTTGATCATGGAGGCTTTCCACTGAGGCAATCCAAACAATAATCAACCGGCTTGTGTGGAGACTCGACTAATCAATACCCCACTAAAACCACCCTCCTCCCATGTGCCCCGCGCTTATGGCAGGAAAGGCGTGAGATACAGAACGTAGTTACGCCCACACCGATCCTAGCGCACAAGTGCTTGAGAATGCCCCGGAGAGGCAAACTCACTTCGTCAACAGGGGTGAAGACTCCTCTGCTCCCTAGATGCTAGAGGGCCCTGCAGCGGTATTTCAGGGAGGGAGGTCATGCGCATACCTGCGCCTCCGGGCTCCCAACTGACGTCGGCGCCCGCGAGACGCATGCGCACTACCATCTCTCTCCTATCTCGTTCCGCGGCCTCCTTATGAGACACTACCGCCTCGCAGAAATTGGCCGCACCCACCCACCAATCGTCGCTGTGCAGCATGGCTTGCACCAGATCGCCCAGCGATTCGATCGGTCCTACAAGTGTCTCGAGTTCAAACCTCTGAGGTGCCCATGCTGCGCACTCGACTAGCGTGTGTAACGCCGTGTCTAGCGCGCCACATTGGCGGCATTGGGGTGAAGGCAAGCAGCCCGCAATCTGACACAGATACTTATCGAAGCAGCCGTGCCCGGTAAGTATCTGTGTCATTCTGAAGGTCAGGGTCCCGCGTTTCCGCGAGAGCCATCGCAACAGCTGCGGTCGAACCGCCTCCACCGTGTCAATGCCAGCAACAGGGTTTTCCAACTCTACTGACCAAGCTTGGATCATGGCCGCGGTTTCCCGCGTCCTGATCACCTGGAGTTCGGCCTGGCCATAGACCAGGCCACGGGCGAGGGCATCCTGTCGGGAGCGCCGAACTTTGGCTATCACGTCCGCCTGGAGAGGCCAGGGCGGATCGCCTGCCAAAAGTGTCGACGCCGTCCACGACACTGTACGGTATCCTCGGATGGTCCTCACCGCCAGGACCCGTTGTACGCGGCACAACAAAGTCCTATTATGGCGGTGAAGTGCAGTGGACCATACGGGTGCACCGTACGGGGCCATACTCCTAAGGATGCCCCGCTAATGCCAGGTTGTGCCAACACAACTCAAGTTGTTATGGCGTCACTATGTAGAGTCTAGAGTGCTAGACCAGGGGTGGTAACTACCACCTAGCTCTGGGTTGTTTTGTCGCCTCTTGCGATAGTTCCTGCACGGACAGAATTAAGAGAATTAATAATATAATCCAGAACACTCCATAATCCATGTCAATAAAAATACATAACATACATAATTATATTGTTGAAATCGATTTTAATTCTAAGTATTAATAAGTATATATAAGTAATAAGTAGTAATTTGTTTGTGGGTCGAATCTTACTGGACGGATAGGAGGCTGGTACTGAAAATCTGCGCTGTGTCAATCAGGTCCTGCCACAGCATGACCAGCCTCATTGTCGTAGATTTAATGTACTTTGTCATATTGTTTATGTGTAACAACAAGTGTACTTACTTTGTGTATAGCACAGGTACAAATATAACTGAACACAACAAGTGTTCGGTTATATTTGTACCTGTGCTATACGTGTTTGTATAGTTCTAATAAACTCTATAATAATTCCAACGGCATTTTAATTCGAGTCTTGCAACTCGTAACAATATACAAATTACGTCGCATACAATAGTGCATGAACCTTCATCTAAAGTTATTAAACCAAAGTCATTGATATTTTAGACAACGTACGACCTTTTAATACAATGTTATTTGATATTCAAACAGTGCATATCAAACATGGCTGGCTTCACGACTTTTTATAAACTATTGTAGTCTAATTCTGAAATTAATTAACTGAAGTTGAAATTTAACTCTCGTATCTATAACAATCAAGGCTCTCATACGTAAAATGTAGATGTGGTGTTTTTAAATTAATGCGACCTGCGTAGACAGACACGTTGGCCGCATACCATTTACCAAACACGTCTAGATCAGCTGGTTCGGCGGCGGAAACAGCTGAATCACCCAAGCGGCGCAAATATGCAACCCTCAGTGAGAGTTATATGTTTGTGCCGTTTGCTGTCGAGACGCTTGGACCGCGGGGTCCTGAAGCCATAAGCCTCTACCAAAATTTATCAAAACGACTCTTCAGGTGATCAGAAGGTTGGTGCTTACCTCGGACAACGGATCAGTATGGCGATCCAGCGAAGAAAAGTAGCCAGCCTTCTTCTTGAAAAAAAAATAGTCTTCTTCTTGTACGTTTTATTGAAGACTTATTTTGTAAAGACAGGTAACAAAGGTTGCTATGATACTGTCACATGCCGTTAAAGATAAACGCACAGCTGTCTGTCGTAAAGCGCAGTTTATTGCCTTCCCAGATTGAGGAATTCTTTTGTTTACTTTGTGTTTAGAATTTGTAATTAAGAAAAACATGCTATTGTTTTTCTACTTGTTTTATGACCATCATTAGTGTCGAACTAATCCTTATTGTTATTGTTTTCGATTTTGTGGCCGTTCGCAGGTGTGCAAATTACTATTTCTTAGAAACTCAGTGTGCGCAGCCAATTTCTTTGTACTGTGTAGTTAGTATAAGACGATGCCCGATTGGAGGGGCGGGCAGTCAAGCGATGACTACGAGACGAGTAAGACGTTTGTAGTACTCTCGATTAGCGATATAGACGACGGACTTTACGCATGTCGAATTGCATTGAATCGTGCAGTGTGAGCTGGTTGCATCCAGTTTTATTTGTATTTGTTTTATACGTGTTTGAACAGTTCTAATAAATTCTATAGTAGTTCCAACGACATTTTTAATTCGAGTCCTGTAGCTCGTAACATTAATATAAATAGCGTAAACATTATATTAGTAATATTTATGTACCCGTTTAAATATGATTCTGACTGTTTTGGACTTTGTTGGCCTTTCGCAGGTGTGCAAATTACATTTTCTTGGAAGAACTCAGCCCACGCAATAGATTGTGTATTGTACAGTTTACTATAAAACAATGCCCAAACGGAGGGGTGCAGCAGTCAAGCGACGATTACGATACGAGCTAGAAGTGTAGATTCGATAAACGATATAGTTTGCGCGTGTTATTTAATCGTGTAGTTTGTACTGGTTGTGTCCAGTTATATTTGTACCTGTTATACGTGTTTGTATAGTTCTAATAAATTCCTAACGGCATTTTAATTCAAGTCCCGGCAACACGTAATAATACTATGAAAAATATTTAAATATAAAAGCACAAATATTACAAACCCGTATTTACAACACTTCTGGGCACCTTACTCACAGAAGACGGTGATTTAGGCTTAGCAAATTTTATGTTTTTTATTTTTTATTGCATGATTTCAGCAGACAGGCAGACGGCCCACTTGATGGAAAGCGGTTACCATCGCCTATGGACATCTGCAACATCAAAGTTGCTACAAATGCGCTGCTGCTCTCTTAAGGGAGACTGGAACCTGGCCACTAATGCCGAAACACAACTCAAGGCTGTTATGGCGGCATACTCTAGACCAGGGGTGGTAGCCATCCAGTCGGGCAAATGCCCTACCACCTGGCTGTGGGTTGTTTAGTCGCCTCTTACGACAGGCCGTCCGGCCGCAGAAAATTGTATTCTTTCTCCGTTCCTGCACGGATAAAATGTAATAATATGTGTGATATTTATAAAAAGAATGGATAAGGTGAGAAATGTACAATTTCGTTTGGTTTGTATGTGTATGTATTTGTAGCATCTTTGGTGTTGTAAATGTCCATAGGCGATGGTGATCGCTTTCCATCAGGTGGGCCGTCTGCCTGTCTACGAACTCATGCAATAAAAAGAATTTTAATGGATATTATTGTAACCTTTTATCTTGTATGTTATACTGTAGCTGATTGTTGTTACTTTAAATAAATAAAATAAAAGTAAATTAGTACATAACGTGGTCTCTGAAAGTTGCACCCGTGACTGTATTTTTTTCAACAAATTCTGTGGACCCTAAAGTTTAATTTGGAAAGTATTGGAAATTACACGCTTTGATTATAGTTCTTATTTTTGTATGTGTCATATTTTGGGTGTATATGTGTATAGAGGTGTAACTTAAAGTTGACTATCCTAATTATATTTCCAAATATATGCCCGCGAGGTCGTCCGCGCTTGACTTGAAATTCCCGCGGGATTCCCGAGACACAAAGTACCGCAGTTATCGTTTTAGTAAAAACTGTGTCGGAATAAGCCAATTTTTATGCACCCTGACAACTACAACTACAAAGGCTCATGGGAAAATTTCCGCGGGATTCCCGGGATAAAACTAGCGCGGCGTTTAAGTCTAAGCAATATAAAAAATCTCGGATTTTGCACCCCGATAATGCTCCTTCGCACAAGGCCATCATTGTGAACGAATTTTTGACCAAAAACTCACCAAATGCATCGATCAACCTTATTCACCAGATAGCCTCCAGCCGACTTTTTTCTTTTTCCTAAACTCAAGTTACCACCTCGTGGCACCCTTTTTCATTCGGTAGAAGACATAAAGGAGAATTTGCGAAGAGAACTAAACTCAATTCCAGAAAAAGCGTTTAAAAAATATTTTGATTTTCTGAAGAAGCATACTTTGAAGATGATAAAATAAATTTGAATCAATAACTAACATTTTGTGTATTATGATAGAGTAGTATGTTGTCGGGAGAACAACAAGGGACACCGGGTGCCTTTCATCTAGAAAATAAATATTGTTTCCGAGTGATAGGAAAATAACTTTTAGACATATTGAAGCCCTATATGTATTGACCTGAATTGATCGACAAAATGTAGACTAATGCAAGCGAAGACGCAAGCAAAAGCTAATATGTTTATAAACTCAAATCAATATAAAGATTAATGGTAAAAAAAGTATTAATTAAAATTTTAGCTTTACTATATTTGGATAAAATGTAGCTCTCTGTCATCAGGATCTTAATAACAAATCAAGTGATACCGCTCATCAAAATTGAATGAGTAGTTCAGCCGTTACGGTGGAACATACGTAAATATAAACATACACGAATAAAAATTAAAAATAACGGGTTTCGATCACAAAATAAAAAGTCTTTCGCTGATATTTACGGCTTTCACACTTTATTTTGGGATAAGCGTAGAGTAAATTTATATTTATGCAGGACATAAGTAGATTTTTTTTCATGTATGACATTCTTTTTACACCTTGGGTTACATTATTGAGGTGTTAATAGAGATCCCTAATTTTTTCTACTAATAAATATAGCCTAAGTTATTCAAGAATAATTTAAAGAAAGTAAGAGTTATTTTATTTAGGACAAATAAACACTTTAACAATACTGAGTGACATAAAAAGTAAATGCATCAATATAAGTCCCAAAATTTGACCCAGACTCAGCGTAATGCTCGCCGCTAAGGCCAGCGCTGTTCTTCCGCCTGAGACCAGCAGGTGGAGCCACAGAAGACAATTCACCACAAATAATATATCAAATCAGTTCAAATTAATAATTATAAAAATAAAACGGGTTAGACAAATTTACATCTAAATAATAATAAACATATATTTACATATTTGTGCCGTTTGGAGTTGAAACTTTAGGTCCGCGGTGCCCATCGGCAAAGGGTTTCTCCAAAGAAATTTGTAAGAAACTCTTTGATACCACCCGTGATCAGAAGGCTGGTTCGTATTTCGCGCAACGATAGATATATAAACATAGTGAGATACGTGAGCAACAAAACTAGCAACTTGTATCATGCCTTAACTTACATTGTGCATTTTGGTGTTCACATAGGGATTTCTTTAGTGTGACCCTAAAGGGTGACACTGATGGGCGTTTCTTATAGGTGGAGGAATGTTATTCCAGCACTTTGATGCTGCATAACGAAAACTACCACTGAATACAGCTGTTCTGTGACGTTACATCGTAAGTTGTATTGCACACTGACGACTTTCAGATTTCCTTCTATTGGATGCCCGTGAGAGCTTCTCGTATAAGTAAGCCGGAGATTTGTGCTTTGTAACTCCAAAGAGAAGGCACGCCAAGTGGATTTTGCGGTGATACTTCATCTTTAACATTGAATATTTGTTCAAATAGGATGTCACATGAGCCCTTGATGGAATATTGAAACAGAACCGCGCACAAGAATTTTGAACCCTTTGGATAAGCCGCTGAGTTCTGGCTAGCAAACGAGGGCCAATCACTACGTCAGCATAGTTTATTCGCGACAAAACTAAAGACTCCACTAATTTAACCCGAAGTTACCTTCACTTAAATATGGCCATTTGAAAGCTAATGTAGCATTCTAATGATGAAAGAATTTTTGAAATCGGTCCAGTAATTTTTATTAGAACTATACAAACACGTATAACACATGTACAAATATAACCGAACACAACAAGTCCAAACGTAATGCAGAAGGTGGTAATTCAATAAAATGCGCAAAGTTCGTCACTACTACATTCCCGATTGTAGTACACACGTCTAGCTTTTATCGTGGTTCTCGCTCGACTGCCCCCTCCCTCAATCAGGCCATCGTTTTATACTGCACAAATGCTATGTGCCCGTATCGTAGTCGACATAATCTAAAACACCTGGCTAATGAGTCGACCGTAAGAGGCCATAAACTAGTACAATAAACAATGGACTGTTCTCTAGAACGTATGCCAATAAATAAGTAAATAAAAGAAGACGATCATAAAATAATTACAATTACTTCAAATACCGACAGATAATAAATGTGCTTCTACAAATCTGTACGTAGAATTTGTCTTTGTCGGCGCTTAGGTTGTAACAATACGAATTTAAATATAGATAGTATAGATTTCGCTGATTTACCGGTTCTCGGTGCGACAGTCATAAATTGTATGACTTATGAGATTTTCATTTCAATTAATGAATTGAAATGAAAATCTTTTAAGTCCTTTTAAAATTGAATTCAAACGTTAGTATCTCGAACTACATAGGTAGTTCACTGAATTTCCATTAGGTTAATACCGGTTTATCTGAATCACGGATTCTCGGATATCACGGGGTTAATTAACAGGATTGAGTACATAGACCCGGGTATTAAACACTTCATTATGGGATATCTTTTTATTCGGGTCGAGCCCACCCGAACCGAGAAGGTAATCCTGGCCTCTAATGATATTTCCTAGACCGTCACTCATCGTTACATCAGATTTGATTTCTTTAAATGTACCTATATGAATTTAAAAAAGAGAAAAAAAAATTATGTGCTTAAATTAGGACCAGAAGTTTTCGAACATGCAATTTCTAGTTTCTTTTTCTGCCTATTTGTTAGAGCATTTCGTGAAAACTACTGAACTTGTTTCACTGAAACGTGACACACATAGAATACACAACACATAGAATACTTTTATCTCGAAAGTCCAGTACTATCCGTGCAGGATTGGAGTAAGAATACAATTTCCTGCGGCCGGGCGGCCTGTCGTAAGACTTGAAAAACAACCCACAGCCAAGTGGGAGAGTATTTTCTCGTCTGGATGACTACCACCCTTGGCCTAACTCTAGAGTATGCCACCATAACAACCTTGAGTTGTGTTCCGGTATTAGTGGCTAGGTTCCAGTCTCCTTAAAGAGAGCATCAGCACATTTGTAGCACCTTTGGTGTTGCAAATATCTATAGGTGATCTTAAACGCTTTTATATCAGATAGGCTGTCTGTCTGTTGAACTCGTGTAATAAAAAAAATGTATAGAAACTAGGGACTATCTAGGCACAAAAATGTATTTGTACTGTACATATTGACGATATTGTGCAACTGAGCTGATTAAGCCGGTGAGCCGATTGAACCATTGAACAATTGAGCTTTATGTTTACTAACTGAGCGAATGAGAATTAAGTTGTAAAATGGGATATAGCTCATATTTATCTTTCATTTGTGAGCTACTCAAGTCAAGGTCTAGCTATGGGAGTTAACATCGATGACTTTATCGATGGTCAGACTACTCAAGTCTATTGTGCAAACAATTTTCAGAACACAAGGCCAAGCTATGGGAGTTAACATCGAAGACTTTATCGATGGTCAGGCTACTCAAGTCTATTGTGCAAACAATTTTCAGAACACAAGGCCAAGCTATGGGAGTTAACATCGAAGACTTTATCGATGGTCAGGCTACTCAAGTCTATTGTGCAAACAATTTTCAGAACACAAGGCCAAGCTATGGGAGTTAACATCGATGACTTTATCATTGTTCAGGCAACACCGAAAATCCTTTATTTACACATCCAACATGTTCATCACTGTGACATTCAACCTATACGCGTGAACCGAAACCCATTGTGAGTTGTTCCAATCCACCAATAAAAGCGGCTTAAAAACCCATTTCGCCAAAAAGTTGTAAGCTGCTGAAGTTGCCACATTGCGAGTATCGGGCAACCGATTTTGCCCAAACTTTATTTTATTAATTACCAAAATTTGTACGAAAAGGCAAATTCATTTAATAGATCCCAATATAAATGTGTGAAATTTTGAAACAAATTAATTTGTAAGATTGCTACTGGAGTCTGTTTTTGGCGAGGAAACAATTGGTGAGTGAAGTTTAATTGGATTTTAGGGGGAAATTAAAGGAGATGGAGGTTTTTCTAAATTTTTCTAGAGAGTGTTAAAGTTACTTATTTGCATAGTTGTTCTTGTCACGTTTCTTTTTAAAGTTAATATTTTTTTTTATGTACCCTCTTATTTCTAAACGATACATTCGGCCATTTTCTTAATTGAATGTTTTATTTTTATTTTCTGTGATTAGCGCCTGTTTTGTATAGAATTCTCTATATTTTAACATAATTTTATGTAACAATTATAATTCAATATCTTTCAATTGTATATAGACAGTATTCACTACATATTATTTTCATGTTGGCAGACGCTATAGATTTTTACTGTGTTCGAATTATTGTATTACATGTAAAACTTTAAATAGAATATCTTATATAAAATATTATCTAAAATTTACAAAAAATAATGTATTAAATACTCTTTTAATTAAAATAGTTTTTCAATGACTTCAATCCGCTATCGGTTGTGCCAATTTGTTAAGTTTCATTCATAGAATACTTAAATGACAAAAATTCATTTACATAGCAGCTCGCTCTAACATCTTATACTATATTTTGTATAACGTTATCTTGCCAAGCTTATAAGGGATTTATGGAGATATATTGCAGCATAACATTTTAGTACGTCATGTCATTATTATAACTTTAATAATATTTTTCTGTTTGCTACAGCTCCATTAATTCTTAAAAAAGTAATTCTGTAACATACTCCTGTATAAAACTTATTAAAAAAAGACAACTTGAGATAGAAATAGAATAAGAAACTTAAAGAACAACAATATTTAGCTAGACGTGTTGCTGGGGACTTTCTTGCCGCTTCTTCTCCTTAACAGCAATAACACGTTGCGAAGCGGTGTACATAGAATAGGAAGAAAAAATAAATTTTAACTTATATAATACATATGACCTTCAAGAAGTGTTCTACAGTGGAACTTATTTTGAAAAAAAACTTTGAATTTGAATTTGAATTCATATACTGTAAAATTGTTGGATGGCATGGCGAGGTGTTCTAAATATGTTTTGTGTAGAGTTACTGGATGAAATTTTCTTAAGCCGTAAGGTTGTCTGATTATAAGTATTGTGACCAGTTGTTCTTTTATTACCATAAACCCTTCTGAGTTGTTGCAAGTATTACAGGAGTTTCAATTACCTTATTTGACAGAATTAATTCACATATGTCAAAGAGGAGAATACACAGAATAGGAAGTAGACTTATAGCTAAGGTGTACATATTAACCTCAAAATAATATTCTCCATTGGAACATAGGTTTAAATAAAAGTTTTCAATTAAACAATAAATTATAACGTCACACAAAGTCACAAACACAAAACCAACAACAAAACTCATACACATACTCACACCAACGCGCACTACCACCGCATTGCATCACTCGCACACTTCAGAAACAAACCAAGACACACAAAGAGCCTAAAAATTAATAACCTAGGCACAGAAAGGAAAAACAACACAAATGGCACTAGTTAAAATATATATAAGTATAGACATAAGGCACACACTGCACATGCACTTCCTCACAACACCAGCATGTAACAGATACACTCTACATTAGTATAAGTTTAGTATTAAAATTAGAAAAAAATAATATTATAAGTTATTCTTAAGGTACAAATACAACATAAAAATCACTAAATTAACGCCACACCCAGTAAGCAAAGTAAACAATAAGCGTGTATGAACTCTAAAAACTTTCATAGAAATTAAGTTGTAAAAAAGGGTACGGAACTCGAGTCCGTAGAGTAGTTAAAAAAAAGTTTTTGAATTCGAATTTGACCTCTCACCACGTTTATTTTACTTGTATTATTTATTGCACAAGTTCAGCAGACAGGGAGACGACCCACCTGGTGGAAAGTGGTTATCATCGCCAATGGATATTTGCAACACCAAATGCGCTGCTGCTCTCTTAAGGTATACTGGAACCTCGCCACTAATGCCGGAACACAACTCAAGGTTCTTCTGGCGGCATACTCTAGACCAGACAGATAACTACCCTCCGGGTTGTTTTGTCGCCTCTTACGACAGGCCGCCCGGCTGCATGATATTGTATTCTTTCTCCGTTTCTGAATGAGAATTACTGCAACTAAATTAATTTTAAATTCACTTGTCTTTAATTTTTCTTTTCATTCAGAAGCTTTTCAGAAAACACTGGAAAACTTTAACATCATTTGGACATAAAATGTTTGCTCAAAGCCCACTAAACAATTGTAATGTATATCATCTTTATAACCAGTAGATCCGTAATCAAACTTGAACACAAAACTCACGGAACCCCTAGCTTAATTAACAAGGTAATTAGGATTAATGTTAAAGTGATCAAAACCCCGTTTTATTTACTCTTTTACCCCGAGCAAAGTTCCATGAGTACATTAACCAACCGTTTCTCATATCCCTCATTAATTCTAATGTAGCGAAACTAGACTTTTCCCGCAGGTTTCACTATGTATTTCATTTTAATCGGCAGACAAACACACATTGTATATTTCCAATCTAAGCAAGTTAGTTACGCTTGTATCGCAGATGGCATTATATATGCTAAATATATAATGCCATTGTATTGGTAATACTGAAACTGTATTAATATTATTGTTACGACCTGAACGCCGACAATAGACAAATTCACACCTGCATACCTGCAGACATTTTATTACCTTTTCGGCATCTGGACTACTTTTGTTTACTTTGTGTTTAAAATTTGTTATTAGAAAAACAGCCCATTGTGTATTGTAATATTTTATGGTAGTCATTAGCCAGATGTGATTCTAAGAAATTCGGACCACGTCGTCAGGCAGACATATTGCATCTAGGCAGTATAAAGCAATGCCCTAATGGAGACACGAGCAGTCGAGCGAAGCAAGACTTGTGTACATTCGGTAATCTGTCTAGTGACGGAATTTGCGCGTGTATTTGAATTACGTTCTCCTGCATTACTTTTGGACTTATTGCGTTCAGTTATATTTGTACCTGTGTTATATGTGTTTATATAGTTCTAATAAACTCTATAATAATTCCAACGGCATTTTAATTCGAGTCTTGCAACTCGTAACAGTATAAAGAGAATAGATTTGTATTTTTGTATGTTTATAACGAATAAAATCATAAAAACTACTGAACCGATTTCAAAAATTCTTTCACCATTAGAATGCTACATTATACTTAAGTAACATTGATTATAATTATAAGTTTATCCCAAAATGTTTAAAAAATAAATGTCCACCCGTGTGAAGCCGGGACGGACCGCTAGTCAATCATAACTTAAAAATCCTAATTAGAGTCCTTTACAATTTTGTGCATGTCATGAATTTCATGAAATGGAAAAAGTCGTAAGTATAAAAGAACTGCTTCTAATTTATATTGCAAGATCTGACCTATACTGTAAACTAACTAACAAACATTGCATTTTAAGCGCGATAATTTATTTGATTTTTGTTATTCTGACACGGTGATCACGGAAGACAAAGATGTCAAGTGTCAATGAGTATTGTTTAAGTTTTATTTAACCTACCGCCAACTTGTTTATTTTAATCATTCAGTTTTAATTTTGTTATGGTTATGATTAACTTTATGGAAGCCTAATCTAATTTACCACCGCTTGGCAACATGTTGTGGCTTGAAGAGAAGAAGCGGCACAAGAAACTCTTCAGCAAACACGCCTAGCTCTAATAATTTTATATAATATTAAAATGGGTGTTAGGGAAGTTGTGAATCAAGTTGATTTGTGTTCCGGTGCACGCAGAAAGAGCTGACAGTGTCTTGAGGTCTAGCAGTTGGTTTTTGCTGGATTTGGGTCTTAATAGTTTTGATGATCGGACCCCAAACAGGTGGTACTTGCCAACCATCTTCTCTATTGAAATTTGGGTGTTTTTTGTTTTCAACAGCCTCAGGCATCATTCTAGGTATGAAACGATTCTCTTTTGCGAGGATTTGTGGTTTATCGAATCAACGTGTTCAGTAATCGCAGACTTGTAGACCTTGAGTCTTTCATGTCAGCAATGTATTCTTTTACCCGTGTTTTTATGCTCCTCTTTGTTTGCCCAATATATGATAATCCACACTCAAAATCGAGCTTATGTAGTATGTAGCCTGTATCCTGAAGTGGGATATTTCATTTCACAGATCTCTACAACAGGATAATCTTTTTATGCCGCTTGAAATGTTTTGATTGAATCTACTAAAAAGTGGTCGAAAAGTACGGAATAACAATAAAAATCAAATAAATTACCGCGCTTAAAACAGTTAAAATGTAGTTTTATTATGTATACTAGTCGCGAAAACCTAAGAAAACATTGCAAGTTAAATAAAAGCTTGTAAAAAGCAGAAAATTAAACTGGGTTTATTCTCAATATACAAAAGTGTGTGTTCTTACGATATTAGAAAAGCAAACAATGAAACTCAATGATTTATTCCCCCAAAGTATCTGTACCGTATCGAGATAATTATGTTTGCTGTTCAAAGTTAAATATTTAGATCCCAATTCGATTTTTATCGTCTCAGCGACCGGCAATGAGATGGTGCGGCGCGATGGTCTCCCTCCCTAGTCCCTATCAAATACTACAAACGACAATACCTGCAAAATTGTATAATTTGAATAATGCAATAAAATAAATACAAATTGCTATTTTTTTAAGTTTAGGCGACACTTTTCAAATAAACGCGGTATTTTATTTGAAAAGTGGCTGAAACGTCGGAATAAAAATCAAATAAAATACCGCGCTTAAAATCGTAGTTTTATTAACAATACAATTTATTTATCTCTCCTAAGAAATTTGTAAAAAATTCGATTAATGGCACCTGTGACCAAAAGGCTGGTTCGTATTTAGAGCAAAGAATCAGTATTGCCATCCTGTTGGCGGTACGTTTCTCTGTGGCAGCGATTTTTTTACTTATGCTTTTTCCATGTAAGAGATACACGTTATTTGAAGTTTCACATGTATTTGCCTATTAACCGTACAAATTCAAAAATAATAAAAACGAGATAATCTACTTAATAACAATTATTTGTATTAATGGTCTAAGAAATTATCATGGTGCTATTTATTTATCAGTTTACTTATTTGGGATCATTAATGATATATGCACGTTACATTGTTACAATTTTGTAGCAGTATAACTACTAGGTATAATGAATATATATATATATATATATATATATATATATATATATATATATATATATATATAATGTAGTTATAGTTATTATTATATATATAAAAATATATATAATAATAATTATAATGAACTTGTGAAATGAGGTATGATCATCTTACAGAATATCTGTGTCCTAAATTTGTACAAAAATCTAGTATAGGGTCCAAAATTTCAGTATTTTCTTGTATTTTACATTTTGTTGCAGCCGAAAGGTTACAAAAGTCTACTGTAAACTACAGGTCTAATCCTAGCTTAGGACTTTGGTAGCTGACGGCCTGCACCAAATTATTATTTTAACCATTTATATGTATTTGTGGTTATGAATAAATTTATTTTATTTTATACACGCGTAAAAGGTTGTGACGTCGTAAATATAACGAGTCAAATAGTGTGTTCGTTACAAACCATAATTAAAATTATTTTACAGTTACCCTTATTATGAAATTAAGATGCTATGCTATTTTAACAGTGAGCTCTTTTATATGTTAATAATTTTATATTTATTGTAACATATCTTCTATGGAGTACTATACTCGTGTTCGGCAAAGCTCAGTTAAATACCAGCTTTAAATTTTGGAATAATAATAAGAATAATAATCGGCAGACAAACACACATATTGTATATCCCCAAATTAAGCAAGTTACGTTTGTGTTATGGGTAATACAATGTATTACTCTGAAATTTACAATACCAGTAATCTAACTCCAAATCCTCTGCGTTGCAGTGAGGTAACCCAGCAAAGGCTTAGCCCGCTCAACCACAGAGGCCGTCTTATGTAACAATTGTACAAATGATAGACGCAAATTACACATAAATATAAGTATAAACCAATTATTTGCAGTTCATATATTTGCAGAGATATTCAAATGCAAGCCGGAATCCAATCCACTAAAGGCGATTACTATGAAAATTACGCCAACAGTACCATAAGATGTTTTATTCCAGATTCACTATAGACCTGTTTCATCTTTTTCGTGTAAGTAGTAAATACATAACAAGGTATTGGTCGTATTGATAATTCACTCGTATTTCCCAATTCACATCGTATACATACAATACGTAATGTTTTACAATCTACAAAAGAATTTTCTTTGAAATCGTGTAAAAAGGTTTTAATTATTTCTGTGATAAAAAAACTTCGTTTAAAAAAAACCGACTTCAGGATGTTATAGAATAAGAGGTGTATTAAATTAAATCTTTATTAAGTTATTTTATACCTTTTAGTTTTTGAAGTCGGTTTTTTAAACGAATTATTTTTTTATTTGTTACTTTTTAGTGTCATGCTATGGGTAGGCCTACGAAAGGTGCCGCGCACATTAAAAAATATAGGTCCCAAGAAACGGGTATATCGGGGAAATCTTGCCAAAGACTATTACATCTTCCACGTAAACAAAGATTTTCATAAAAAAATGTTCATAAAATGAAAACTACTGGGCCAAACTATGTTAAATTTTTGTGAGACCAAATGGCAGCTATTTCGCATCAAACTAAAGAAGAATCACGTAAATCGGATCATAAATATCAGCGTAATCGGGTACATACATAAAAAAAAAATATCAATCGAGTTGAGAACCTCCTCCTTTTTGAAGTCTGTTAAAAACACGTCTAAATGTTTTCTTACAGAAACTATTAAAACCATTTTACACGTTACAAAGTTATTTAGCTACTATTAATTATTTTTAATACTACATTGAATATGATAATAATAGTACTAGCTAACTTCGTACCGCCATATTTTCTGAATTCCTAAAAGACTTTGTTTCATGACATAAAAACAAAATCACCAAAATCGGTCCAGCCGTTTAGGAGTTCACTGTCAACACACGTACAAAAGAATTATATATATAGATAGATAAGATAAGGGAAATCTTAATGACTTTCAATTTTTTGACTGATTGCTTAGAATTAATCCAAACGCAGTTCAAATGAGAGCTTTGAGAAGTATGTATATATAATGTAAGTGATATGATAAGAAACAGTGTGATAAGGGAGCGTTGTAGATTGAAAGAAGAAGTGACAAGAGTTGAAAAAGGAATTTTAAGGTGGTTTGGACATTTAGTGAGAATGAATGAAAGCAGAATCACAAAACAAGTATATGACAGCAATGTGAGTGGCAGAGTCGAGGTCGGTTGACCGCGACGTACTCACCACAATCAAATTGAAGATATTTTGAAGAAGCGCCTCGGTCACCATGGCTTATCTTGTACCAGAAGTGCCGGCAGAATTCCGCGCCATGCAGCACTTAATGACATAATCCGTCGGGCTCTTGTCACCGCCGGGGTACCTGCCGTTCTAGAACCGAACGGCTTGTGCTGCGACGAAAGCAAGAGACCCGATGGTATGTCATTGGTGCACTGGAGGATGGGTCGCCCTTTAGTATGGGACGCGTCTTGCGTCGATACTCTGGCGGCATCCCATCTTTCAGCCACTAGCATATCTGCTGGGACAGCTGCTGCACAGCAGGAGGCCCTAGTATCTACATACTTGAAATCACTAAGTTTATCCAATTCAATGGGTCTTTGTTTGAAGGATTTAACAATGTTAACGCGAGACTTGTGACGCGAGTAAAATTAAAGATGCCTGTGCCTTCTCTGGATCTCTTCAGAAGGAACTGTATTTACATGGCTCCTCTTATTTATAACTCTTTGCCAACTAATATTATAAACGTACCCTCAAGAAAATTCACTGTAGTCTTAAAAAAGTGGCTGATTAAGGAGTGTTTCTATACTGTAGATGAATTTCTTAAAAGAAGTGCTTGTCGTTATTATCTATATGGAAAGTCTTAGTGATCTATTTGTTATTTTTTTTTCTTGACATTAATTGCTTATATAATACCTAAATTGAAATTCTAATTAGAATAGATAATAAGAATATTAACGTAAATTATAATTTTCATTTTATTGTATCTTAATTTTTAATTCACTTTGTACACCACTATGTGGTAGAATGTACTGTTCACCTACAATTGTATAACACCTGTATAAACTACATTCTTGCAAATAAAGATATTGATTGATTGATTGATAATGCCGCAAATATTCTGCCATCGGAAATGGTTACATATTTGCGGCCTTTGGGGTCGAGACCCTGGGACCATGGGGGCCTGAGGCGCACAAACTTTATCGAGACATAGCGAAACGCCTGGTAGACGTCTCACGTGACCAAAAGCCTGGTCTGTACCTCGGACAACGCATTAGCGTTGCGACACAGCGAGGTAATGTGGCCAGTCTTTTGGGCACGTTTCCAACTGACAGCGGTCTGGCACTAGATTTTATAATTTAATTTTAATTTTTATATATACTTAAATATAATTTAATTTAGTTTTTATTTAATTATTAGGACGTAATAGATTATTATTATATTCCGTAAAAAGTTTACGTTGTTGAAGAAAGATCATGTGAAAAGCACTTTAAATAGCGTGTATGTATGAAGAGTTTAATGAAAGTTGATGAAGCGAAAAGTGTTTGTCAGGATCGTAGCAGGTGGAAATCCATCGTCTCTGCCTACCTCTACCCTAATGGGACACGGGCGTGACAATATATATGTATGTATGTACTTAGAATAAAATATGTTTTAAATAATGACTAAATGGCGACTTGTGGTGCCAGTTAGTCATGTTTGGATTTGAGCTCCTTTCAGAGTCACCTTTTTTATTTGAAAATTGACATTCATAGTGTTACACGCCGACAAAAGTGGATGCACACCTGCCTACCATAAAACACACACTTTATTATCCGCCGGCGTTTAAGCTAATACAATTAAAATTGACTATCTTCTTTTGTTTACTTATTTATTGGTTGCTATGGAGAGCAGTCTAATGTACTCATTTATGGCCGTTCGCAGGCATAATTACGCAGGTGTGTGGATTACGCCTACTGGGAAATTGTGTCGACGCTTGCCAGGTAGACATATTTCATCGTGCTGGATAAAGCAATGCCCCAATGGAGAGATCGGCAGTCAAGCGATAACAACTAGCGAGACAAGACGCGTGTACATTCGATAATCTATATAGTGACGGACTTTGCGCGTGTTATTGAATCGCGCGTTACGTTTTGACTGATTGTGTTCAGTTATATTTGTACCTCTGTTATACGTGTTTGTATAGTTCTAATAAATTTTATAGTAATTCTAACGGCATTTTAATTCGAGTCCCTGCAACTCATAACAATAGCCAATCTATACATATATAATTACTTGACCTATCGGACTGACCGACTGACACATATTACCAACGCACAACCCAAACTACTGAGGCTTTTTCAAAATAAGAAGCACAATTTTTTATATAGATATTTGCTTATGTTTAGAAATAAATGTAGAGGGTTATCAGCATTTTTGGCAATACAGCCCCTGAGGGGGTCAAAAAGATGGCTCAAAGTATGAGTATTTTTAACATACGCGGGCGATGCCGCGAGCAACAGCTAGTAATATAATAAATCTATAAAGGGGTTGATTTTCTACGGTGATTGTTTTAAAAACGAGAAAAAATTAAAAAGCTAATTCGGACCAGCAGATTCTGAAATTGCATTTTTTGTAAATTTCTGTTTGCCTGTCTGTCTGTAAGAGCATCACGTGAATGTAATGGAACACTTACAAGCCATAGTTGGCGTTGTACAATAATTGAGGTCGCAAATGTTTCCCGAAACGTACAAAGAAAATATTTGAAGTTCTTCCTTTGAGATGGAGAAGCATTCCAGCTCGATCCTCCACTCTGTACGGGGGTCCCCCTTCATAAAAACTACTGAATGGATTTTAAATGTAACTCAACATATAGCGGCTTACATCCCGGCTCACAACTTGGGATAGGTACCTTTTATCCCGATAAATGACGTCGTCTCCGAGGGATAAAGTCGTGTTGTTACCGTTGTAAATCACTGACAAATTCGTTGTAATTATGGTAACGCTAACGAAGTTTCGCTGGTACATGTTAGTATGTAATATGTTTGTTTTGTTACCTACTTTTTTATTGTACGAGTTCAGCAGACAGGCAGACGGCCGACTTGCTTGGAAGCGGTTATCATCTCATATGGACATTTGTGTCTATCTAACAATGTGTTCCCGCTCTCTAAAGGGAGACTGAAACCTAGCCACCAATTCTGGAACACCACTCAAGGTTGTTATAGCGGTATAGTTTAGACCAGGGGTGGTAGTCATAGGCGCCGCTACGCGCATCTTCTCCTCCCTTAGTTACCGTCACAGCCCCCCCCCCCTGCTGTACGGAGTGAGTCACTCTGCTCCCCGGCGTGGCCTAGTTACAGAGCGTAGGGGCGTCACAGTGCAGTTACTTTGTACGAGATCCCGTGACGCCTCGTAAAAGTGCTATAAATGGGGCGCAGGTTTAGGTTTAGTGGGTAGTTTGGCGGCCGATTCTCGCGACAGCTTCGTTTAAGAAGCAAGTGTGGAGAACCGGTCGCTGAGAGTCCCACACGCCCTCGATGCAGGCCTTAGGCCTGCTTTCAAACCCTTCCTTCGAAGGATCCGAGGATGGTGTCCAAAAACATTCCCCTTGCGTTATAAAAAATCACAAAAAATTTTTTTTTAAAAAGGGTGGTAGTCTTACAAACGGGTAAATACCCAAACACCTGGTAGTGGGTTGTTTTGTCGCCTCTTGCGACAGACCGCCCGATGGCAGGAAATTTTATTCTTTCTCTGTTGCTGCATGGTTAAAAACTACTTTCTTCCACAATAAGTGATATTTTATGCTCAAATTCGGTCATTAAGTCCATATAAATAAAAATGAACCGTAGAAATGTATGTACGCGTACAACTTGGGAACGACTTTATCGATTTTGATGACATTTTTTGTGTGTGTTTGAATGTTTGGGTCCCCGGACGGTTTAGCTTCACAATTGAAACTGGTAGGTGCACTAGGATCGGCACCAAGATTTTGATTTTTTCAGGGCAGGACAATGTCTGCTGGGACCGCTAATTTTATATAAAAGACATTAATATCACTCTTGTCCATTTAGGAGGAGATAAACTAATTTTCATATTAATTAAATTTATTAAGGATTAGTATAGATAAATATATCAAAGATTCATTGTTATGGAGAACGTGTATTCTCGTAAAGGAAACTGCTTAAATTGGGGCATTTGGGCCGCTTTGGAAATGCAAATTAGCATGGAGCTTTTGAAAATGTAAACAATACGAGCGGTGCGACGACTCTTGACCTTTGCCAGGTACTAAATATAAGTCTGTCCTACTTCCGGACGGTCCAACACCTGCAGATAATAAGGATTTATTCATATAATATTCCAATTAGGCCTGCTTTCAAAAAGACAATATTAGGGCCTACTTTGGACGTCTTCCTTTAGTATCGTGGCGAAAACGTCACTAATGACGTCGTCATTCTCGATCGCACAGCGCTCACAACGACCCACGTCAAGAGGTGGGTCGAAGTGGGCGTTGATCACAGAGCATTAATTCTCTCTATATCTTGACATTGAAAAAGGCGCGATATTCAAATTAACCGATGACATTTGTGTATTTCGTCCTTTATGACATCAATGCCCCATAATCCATTCCACTAGAGTTTATGATTGTAACGTTCGCACTCAAGTGGAACGAGAAAAATCGCGGTCGTGAACGTGATCGTTGCGAGTCCCTTCTGGAACGTAGCCTTTATCAAATTGGTGGTCACTTCGGTCACAAATATCTAGCATTTGTTTAGGAATTCCAAATTCTTTATTTCAAATTTAGGTTTGTGTACAGTCTGGGGCCCAATTCTGCTATCACTATCTCGTCAAAATCGCCGAACACTATCGTCTCAATCGTAGCTTTACTTGATTTCGATATTTCTTTATAAATAATTATATCGAAAGTCGTGAAATAAATATTTAAAATTTTGGTAGCTTTTCAATTTGCATTTCGGTTTACGCCATTTCTTCTGATAATACCAATTTATTCTACTATAATAATAGTAGAATAAGTTGAGACAAATTTGTGAAAGTGATGCCCCTATTATTTTATTCCTTATCCTACCGCGCTGTAAATCTTGAAAATCGGTAAAAAAGTCAATCTGGTTACATCCTAAGTACAGTCGCGAAATGGAAAGATTCGCCACCTTAAAGTCAACTTTAACTTTTGCTTGCAAGAGTACAAGAAACAGTACTGCCAACAATTTTATGAATGTTACGTTTATAAATATACATTTAAGGATATACATAATTATAAGATTTAAATATTAATGATAAAAATTATAACCAAATAAGTGAACCCCTATAATATAAATAAATTAAAAAAAAAAATTGTACGCCCAACCGGCCAAAAACATGTGCTCTGTATAAAATAACAAGACCTATTGTATAACCATGTTTTTATACAATAAATTATTTGATTTGATTTGATTTGAAAAAAAAGAAAATTTCAATAATGACAGTGACATTGAGATTAACAATAAGTTTTAATCATTAGAAACAAATAGGATATAATCATTACGCTTATCATAAGTATTAAAACCAACAAAAAGGTTTTACATCTCTAAACAATTTTCTTAGACAAGATAGAAAATCAAACAACTTTGATTTAAGTAATTTTTAACTTTATTGTCAAACAATCAAACAAAATTTTCTGTGAAACAGTTTCTTCTGTGACTTAGTTTGAAAGGGTAACACGTGCGCCTGGAACGTTAAATGAATCGATTTGAAAACGAATATTTTCATACCACGACTTTTAGGAACAAAATCTCGTTAAACAGGTTTTATTGAACATTCGGTTTCGAACAATTTCAAACGGTTCTTGCCACACACCGCTAAAGCGCAGCCATGTGGTACAGCTAGTTTTAAATATACACAGACTCGTCTTAAGAAAGATAAACTGCTTTCTCTTCTCGATGAATAAACCGTTTCATTCAGGTTTATATAATACTCTCTTTAATACCACAAATTTGTTACCCGAACTGTCACACACGGCTTATTAGGAAGTAGCACAAATTTATGGACAAATACAGATAATTGAAACGAACATTGAGACTGATACCTTTTCCCTCTAAATACATAGAATTTGTGTTAAAAAAAATCGACAGTATAATTCCCTTGGTTTTGATATGTAATAAACGTTACACTTGACAATCGAACAATCCCGACTTTGACATGAAAATTTCATCTCCCTGCGGTGGTTTGAAATTAAATCATTTGTAATGTATAAATTAAATAACAGTAATAAAATTACTTATTTAGTATTGGTAACTACTTTTTTATACTATAGAGGGCATAACATATTACTTTAAACTTGTTTGCCCATTTTTTTATGATGCTCTCAGTCTAAGTCAACATGTGTGAGTATTTTTTATAAGAATTTGAAACACAGGTAGATTATAGTCTAGTTAGATTTGTATTCAATATAAGTATATATTATTACAGAATCGATTACTTTTTATTGAAGTAAATGCGTTGGACATTTTTTGGAATTATCTATGTTTTGTTGAAACAGGCAGAAATTTGATAGCACAATTGTGGTAAAAAAAATTATTAAAACACTTCGTCGAACGAGTTAAGATTTACACTCGACGAAATACTCAACGAAATAGTTGACCAAAATCGGTTATAACTGATTAATTTTAAACCGGTTCCAAAACTTACCTGTATGTACAAGCCCTTAGGAGACGGTAGCCGCGAGTTGAAGGAAATTTAATTTTATTGTAACAACAACGTATCGTGTTCCAGTGAGATTTATTTAGAAAGTTAGCATATCGAGTGCTGTAGCAGCATTTACTTCGGTGTTCGAGACGGGAGTTTTGTATACCTACTTGTTACAACTGGAACGCTGGCGTTTATAGATGTATCTAATAATATATTGACTTTTAAAATAGTATAGAATACTAGGATATGCCCACGACTTTCATTATTTTCTCAATACTAATTATTATTATGTTTATAGTAACTATATGTATTATGTGTATATTTATGTAAGTATATAATTTATTATTATTCATATTATCTATATATATATAAAACAGTGTAACGTCCATTCGTCCTAGGGCCCAGTTGAAAACCATCCTCAGGCAACTGTTGCCTGGCATATGATGAACTGCTCCTATTTGGTACCATCGCGAGTTTTTTTTTGTGTATATACCTACATCGTTTAATTCAACGCCATGTATCTCGCTTTGTGAAGACCAAATAAACGTTTTTTCTTTCTACGTCATCCACGCTTGACTTGAAATTCTCGCGGGATTCCCGGAACACAAAATAACGCAGCATTTAAAAAAAGAATTTAAGCCATCGTTTTAGTGAAAACTGTGCCGGAATAAGCTCCCGGGAAAAATTCCGCGGGATTCCCGGGATAAAAAGTATTACACTTTTTATTACATAAATGTCACTATCGATCAGTGAAAAAATTGCATTGGAATTCTAAAAAAAATTCAATCTGACCTTTTTAAATAATTCCCAGAAGAATTCCCGCAGGATTGCTAAAATAAAAAGTAGCGCAGATTTTAAAACTAAAATTTTGATGTCGATCAGCGAAAAACGCATCTAAACCGGCACAGTAGTTTTTACGTGAGCAAATAGACAAACAGACAAGTAATCAAAAAAAAAGTTGCATCGTGTTCTCCATCGTTTATATAGTCTTTTACCTCCAGCAAGTAAAACAAGGAGAATATTTTTTTAAATCGAAAACAATCGGCACGCGGACGTACGTAGGCAACTAGACACATATAACGAGGCGCGACGCAGACCGAAGACTGTATTACGTGCGCGGGCGACCACCGACGCTACCCACCCCCGCAACCTTCTCAACCCCCTCTGTTGTCTTACGCGCGCCCTCTGCCGCCCCTCTTCGCCATTTATTTACAATATAAATTAAACATTAAATAAATATTATAATGCGTCGCTAACATAGACTATGTTTCGTATGTTTGTATATTTCAATTATTTTTTGTTTTAAATAGCTTCAATGTACAGACACGGTATGTTTAGAATGTTATAATATTATATATAGTACAATTAAATTAATGAAACAATAATTAAGTCAAAATGAATAAATGGAAAACTAAAACTAACTTAAAAATACAACAAACAACTAAAATATAAATAAAGTAAGTCATTGAAGACTGTGTAAACAAATCGCTGCCAGAAGGGAGTACGCTCATAAGGCTGACTGCATGTATGGCGATGCTTATTGAAAGAGAGAAAGAAAGAAAAAGATTTATTTAGAACTACAGTAAAACTCACTGAAAGTATTAAAATAAAATAAGTAAATGTAGACCTAAATTGGCCTTAGCTCAACAAAACTACTGGTTAATATAACCAGCGCTGATCTTCCGCTAGGGCCATTAGTGACATACACGAACACAGGCAAACAAAAAAAGATATGAAGTGAACAAACACGAATAAAAAAAAAGAATTGAAATAAAACCACAATAACGTTAGCCAAATATTAAATACATATTACTTACATAAATTGAGATTGGGCCTGTTATACATAAAATTTAAAAAGAGCGATATAGGGCAACTTAAATAAATTTAAAATATTGGGCAAAATATGAGCCAGTCTTCTGATCGCAGGTGGCATCGAAGAATTTCTTGCTTTCTTTGAAGAAACTCTTTGCCGAGGGACCCCAGATTCCCTAATGATTGAATCATGACCCCTAATGATTCAACTCCAAACAGCACAAATATATAACCCCTTCCTAAGGTTCCGTATTCGCGCCGTTTGAGAGCTTCAGCTTTTGTAGCAGCGTGGCCAGCCTTAACTCAGTCATTGGAAGTTGTGACTGGCGTCGACAAATATATATCAAAAAAATTAAGAAGAGGAAGGAGGTGATGAAATGTTACGGGAGTCTGGAGGAGAGAATTAAAATTTAAAGGAATAAGTAATCAACAGACAGATCCTGTGGACTGCGCGTCGTCTTTGTAGTAAGGTTGTTTGAATACCTACCTGATGGTGATCGTGGAAACCCTCATATGGATATGAATACCTCATTAAACGATTATCATGTTTTCGTAATTAACGACCAGAACTAGCCTTGACCAATTAAAATTATGAGCACCAATTAACGGCTCCATATAAATTAATTGCATTACTCTTATCACAGCGCTCGTATATTTTGAGGTATTGTTAATTATGTGAGAGAATTTAAGATTTTTAGACTATACATTGTGCACTTTACCAATAATAAGCTACCTAAGTGGAATTAGCTATGTCGGTCGCAGGTATCAAAGAAGGAAATATTTTTATTTTTGTATGTTTGTAACGAATAAACTCAAAAACTACTGGACCTATTTCAAAAATACTTTCACCACTAGAATGCTACATTATTCCAGGTTAATATAGGCTATATTTATTACTAGAAAAAAAAATAGAGATCTCTACTAAAACTTCAATAATGAAACCCATCAATCTAAACAAAATATAGGTACTTGGCGCTGGAATCGGGTTCTATGATTTTGATGAAGTTTGATGTGTTTGAATGGGTCCTAGGGTGGTTTAGATTCACAATTAGACCCGGTAGATGCCGCTGGAATGGGGTTCTAGATTTTTTCAGGGCAGGACAATGCCTTCCGAGATCGCTAAATTATAAACTAACTGAATTTATATTAAGACAAATCTGTATTCTATGGAACTCAAGAATAATTTGTTGAGGGTGTCTGTCGGGTTTCTACAATGTGTTTAAAAATTAGATAAAAGACAGTAGCTCTCTGTCTTCTATCTTATATGGATTTCGAAAACACAACTGTTAGAATTTTTGTAACTCTGTCTGCTACAGCTACATGTGAAAATTACAGAACTAATTTAAATGATACTCAACACAGATCTGGCTCATATCCTGAGTCAACACTTAGGATACACTTTATCCCGACAGATGACGTCGTTTTCGTGGGATAGACAGACGATGTGACGTGGGGGGAAGAGTCAGCTCCTACTCCTTGGCCACACAATAGGTTTAGGTGGGTCAATAAACTGAAATGAATGAATGTATTGTTACATGCCGTCAAAGATAAGCCGCACAGCCTATTGTAAGCGCACTTTATTGTCCTCCCCGGATTATTGAATTCCTTTCTGTGTTTTGAATTTTTAATATGCTATTGTTTTTCTACTTGTTTTATAACCATCATTAGCGTCGAATTAATCTCTATTGCTATTGTTTTCGACTTTGTGGACGTTCGCAGGTGTGCAAATTAATATTTCTTAGAATCTCAGTGTGCGCCTCCAATTTCATTGTACTGTGTAGTTAGTATAAGACGATTCCCGAATGGAGGGGCGGCTGGCAGTCAAGCGACGACAACGAAGCGAGTAAGACGTTTTCTAGTACTCTCGATTAGCGATATAAACGACGGACTTTGCGCGGTCGAATTGTATTAAATCGTGCAGTGTGAACTGGTTGCATCCAGTGTTATTTGTATTTGTTTTTATACGTGTTTGTACAGTTCTAATAAATTCTATAGTAGTTTCAGCGGCATTTTTTTATTCGAGTCCTTGTTATTATTATTATCCTATTGTAGCTCGTAGCAGTATTTAGTCTGTTCCATGACAACCGGTGGACTTCAATGCACAAAAGGGTACACTGGCCTGTAGAAGCCTTAGAAGCTCTTCAAGTCAAGTACTTCTACAGCTCTAGAATTAGCTAGATCGGTATTTGTCTGCGTCTGGTATATGTTGGCAGGTTTTCTTAGGCAAGTAAGGGTAGCCTTGATCCTGGAATTAGATGACGAAGAATAGGAATTAGGTTTGACATAGTGTCCTCCGTCAGGAAACTAAATTAGCACAAATAATTACATTTAGTTTTAACTAGTAGAACAGTTATATTTTACATCTATGGATAGGAATTCACCACAGTGGGAACACGTACTTAGTTTAATAAAGTTAAAGGAAGTTTTGAAACGTATGTAATAGCATTTATAAAAGAATTATGAATAGCTGATATTTTTGAATTTTGTGCGAGCCAAACATACCCGCCGCCACAATTTTTTTAAGCCCTTGACAGTGTAATAGTTTGCTAGACATTAGTACTGTCATTGGCTATATGTATATGTTTTTTTTAATGGTGCAAGTGCAACGTTACAACCAACATAGCCTTTTTTAACAACAATTCCCAATCAACACATTGTCACAACAATTAAACAATAAATGATACCACACAAACTCACAAACACACAACAAAAACAAAACTTACGCACATACTCACACCAACGTGCATTACCACCGCATTGCATTACACGCACACTTCACAAACAAACCAAGACACACAAAGAGCCTAAAAATCAAAAACCCAGATACAGAAACGAAAAAACAACACACATGGTAATAGTTAGGTTAATATATTGTTACGAGTTACGGGACTCGAATTAAAATGCCGTTGGAATTACTATAGAATTTATTAGAACTATACAAACACGTATATATAACATAGGTAAAAATATAACTGAACACAATCAGTCCAAACGTAATGCGCGATTCAATAACACGCGCAAAGTCCGTCACTATATAGATTATCGAATGTATAGACGTCTTGTCTCGCTGGTGACCATCGCTAGACTGCCGATATCTCCATTAGGTCATTGCTATATACTGCACCGATACAATATAGCTGCCCGCCAGCGTAGATCGAATTTCTTAGAATTCATAATCTGCACCCCTGCTTAATTATGCCTGCAAATGGCCATAAACGAGTACAATAGGCTGCTCTCAACAATAACCAATAAATAAGTAAACAAAAGAAGACAATCATAAAAGAAATACAATGTTATTATCTCAAACACCGACGGCGGGTAAAAAATGTGCTTTGTTTACAAATACGCAGGTGGCCCAATTGTAACAATATATAGGTATAGACATAAGGCACACACTGCACATGCACTTCCTCAAACACCAGCATGTAACAGATACACTCTACATTAGTATAAGCTTAGTATTAAAATTAGAATAAAGTTTAGTATTAAAATAAGTTATTCGTAAGGTACACCACAACACAAACATACATTCAATAAATGTCAGACACAATAAAAAAAAAATAACAAATAAGCGTGTATAAATTCTAAAAAAAAAATATTTTCTAAATTATTATTATATTACTATAAAAATACGCCGTCGTCGTGGCAACGCGAACAAAGTTTCACTGGCATCGCTAGTACATAAATTACTAATAAATTAACAAATAGTACGAGCCATATTTAGACGACATATTAGTCAATAAGTGGATTCAAGTCAAATAATTATTCCCAAGACAAATACTAGAGATGTAACAGGTAGTAAATTTAAATAATATATAGTATGTGAGAGCTCGTTATTTCTACTATGAAATACCTCCGAGATGCTCTAATATCCCGACGCCATATTGCTTCGGCGTATTTGCGTAGAATTTGGGTGTGGTTTCAGTTCAAGAGAACTACTTGCAATAAATAAATAATTATTTACTGGTATCTTTAGTATCTAAAGTACTTACGGCTTATTCCAAAGATATGATTAATATTAAACTGCATAATAATGAAAGATAATAAAATCGACTTTTAACTCCAGTAAACTAACAATATTTTTTTGGAGAACCTCGAAACTTTCATCCGAGCTTGTTCAAACGAATGTATACTGAATAACTGTTGAACTTGATTCTTTTCAGAATTTTCCGAATTTGGCCACGTGTTTGTTCATTTAAATAAAATAATAAAAAAACTATACAAAATCATAAAAAAAATTATGACTTGTTTAAAAATATCCCACATAAATAAATTCATCAGTTACATTTTACGACTGTTAATAGTTTTTTTTTAATGATATCTGTGGTATTTTATATAATTTGAAATATTTACAATAATATAATTAAAAAAACAATATGGGAAATACAACTAAACATATTTACAAGTAATTCTGCTAATATTTATTTTTCTGCAATTTCACTGCAATGATGCATGTAATATATGTATGTATATTGTATATACAGATACTTGGATGGATGGATATGACGGTTATAGAAAGTTTTTTTTCTTTTAATAAAATGGGATTTTTTTAAATGGGAAATTCGAACCCAGCCTTGAGACGTTTATGGGCTGTTATACATGTATGTCTCTGAAGGCCACGGGCTATAAAAATGGTCTGGACTTTTGGAGGACTTACGTGGGGCCATGCGTGGGCCAGTGTGTAGAGGCCCCTGGACAAAGTTAATATAAATGTGGCGTGACACTGACCGACGTTTATCTCCGTCTACACCACATAAAAATGCACCCAAGGACAAGCTCCGATAAGTATAGGACAATTGTAGGAAATGAGAACAAAAGGTACTGGGCTATAGATGAACTTCTAGTGGAACTAGGGATCTGGTCCTATTGGGTCTATGGACAAATTGTGACGCGCCACTAGCTGCATGGGCTCCAAAAAAATTCCATACAACATTGGCGAGGGGCAACATGAGTGTGAGTGGCTAACGAGTGTGTAGATGTGGATTGCAGGTTCACTGAAGCTCCTTCCGATGCTAGGTCATTTATCACTTCCACCAGTAGAGCTTGAGGATTAGCTGTAGCGATCTTCACTTCATAATGGCTGGCTAAGGCAGGCACGGAAGCGGAGGGCTTGCCTTGGCGGCCCAGAGTCGGGCACGAGATGTAGCTACTCACCTAAGGCTTTGCCATACCATGCGAGTATAATATTATACTATTATAATACTTGTATGTCTCTCAAGACTACGGGCCATAATGGCCCGGACTTTTGGAGGGCTTGCGTGGGGCCATGGTAAGGCCAACACGTAGAGGCCCCTTGACAAATGTAATGTAAATGTGGCGTGACAGTGACCGGCGATTATCCCTGTTTACACCATATAATAATGCACCCAGGGACAAGCCTCGATCAGTGTAGGACTATTGTGGGAAATAAGAACAAAAAGTACCGGGCTATTGGGGTGAACTGCTAATGGTACTAGGGGGCTGGGAATATGGGGACTATGGCGTGTACCCGTCTCAATGTTCGGGGAACATGGAAAAATGGGCAGACGGTGACTCGCCACTCCCTGCATGGGCCCCAAAAATGTCATAGAAGACAGGGGCAACATGGGCGTGAGTGCCTGAGGGGTGTAGAGAGGTGGGTTGCAGGTTCACCGAAGCTACTTCTGACGTGATGCCATTTATCACTTCCACCCCTGGAGCTTGAGTCTTAGCTCTAGCGATCTCCACTCTGTGCCGGCTGGTTAAGGCACAGAGGTAGGGGGTCTTGCCTTGGCCCCCGGAGTCAGGTACGAAGTGCCGCTACTCACCTAAGGCTTCGCCACAAAGCCCCCCTGCGGGACTATTATAATTATTATTACCCTTATCCGCTGTTATACGCACCACAAGAAAGCTATATCGTTCTGTTCATATGAATTAGATCAGTCAGACTCACGTTTTACATCTAATGAGTCATTACTACACATGTAAATTAATCTGTAAATCATGAATGTAATTTCAGTTCAATTGAATTACAGGTAGGCGTCAGGAATGTTCCAACGTTGTTTTTGAAGAAATCATGCTTAATGCATAGTGGGATTCCTAACCAAAAGTTTTTAATAACACAAAAACAAAAAAATTGCAGTTATCAAAGGCTGTCATATTGAATTCATGATGTCGCATAATTATCTTCTTTAGATAGATTAAAAAAGTTCGCTTTCCATATCAGACTTCTTCTTATTCTCCAGCCAATCTCTATCCACTTCTGGAGTTAGGCCTCCCCAAGGACGCGCCACATATCCCGGTCTCTCCTTTTTCTTCTCATCCAGCCCCTACCAGCGACCTTGTGCAAGTCGTCAGTCCACCGGGATGGCAGGCATCCTACGCTACGTTTCCCGAGACGTGGTCTCCACTCCAGGACTCGTTTGCTCCATCGGCCGTCGGTCCTGCGACGGACGTGAGCAGCTCACTGCCACTTCAACTTGCTAATTTTGCGAGCTATGTCGGTTACCTTCGTTCTCTTACGGATGTCCTCATTTCTGATTTTGTCCATAAGAGAAACACCTAACATAGCTCGCTCCATAGCCCGTTGAGCGATGAATTTGTGTCAATCACACTGTCAGTGTCCATGTCTCGGCACCGTATGTCATGATGGGTAGGACGCACAGCTCGAAGACTTTCGTCTTTAAGCATTGCGGAATGGTTGACAACTGTCAGACGGTCTGTCTGTATATCCGCTAACATAGAGCGGAGTGTTAAGCAGTTTTCACCATTAGCTAGGTCTTTTTTTACTGAACTATATTTTATTTAAAACCAACCTTTTCCTTTAGTTTGTCCCTTAACATTTCTTCACAGAAATTGATCCCTAGAAGCTACTCTATAATTTGGTATAATAATACAGGATGTGTTTATTTTTTCAAAGTCAGCCTATTCGATTCTTCACTAGGGTAATCTAATGACACCACTTTAAACGGAGAGATTTCGCGTCTCTTTGCGTATTCTACCGACTGTACCGGGAGTGTTCCAAGGAACTGTTTAGAATGGTGCCTTCGTCCTCCTTTTACCACCGCACCGCACCGAACGGCATCGGCTGGGCGTTCGTCCCCACTTCCTAGAGCCGCTTCGCTCTTGCACGCAACGATTCTCTAGAACGTTTCTCTTGCGCACCTTGGGGATTTGGAATGAGCTCCCAGCCGTGGTTTTCCCACAGCGCTACAATATGGGGTTTTTTTAAAAAGGGTGTCATAAAATTTCTTCGAGCCCGGCAGCGCGTTAGTGACCCCTCTCGTGTTGCAAACGCCCATAGGCGACGGTAACCGCTTTCCATCAGATGGGCCGTCTTATTACTACTTATTTGTTTAGTTTTAAATAAATAAGATTTGGCAAAGGAATCTTCCTTTATTTACTAAGTCTGGGTGTTATTGTAGTTAGTACTTCCTATCTAGTGAAACACTTATAAGCCAATAGATGGCGCTGTACAATAATTGAGGTTGCAAGCGCTTCTCGAAACCTACAAAGAATATATACAAATTTCGCTGGAAGATCTTCCTTTGGAGACGGGCAGCATTCCGTCTCGCTCCTTCACTTAGTCGGGACATATGGACTGTCTACATTCCTGAAGACGATTTTTTTATCTTTTATTGTATGTGTCCAGTAGACAGGCTGATGACCCACGTAATGGAAGGCGGCTACCAACGCCTATGGACATTTGTAACACTAAAAGTGCTATCAATGTGCTGCCGCTGTTTAAAAGGAGACTGAAATCTGGCCACTAATGCCAGAATACAACTCAAGGTTGTTATGGCGGTATACCTTAGATTAGGGGTGGTAGCCATCCAGATGGGCAAATACTCTACCAGCTGGTTGTGAGTTGTTTTGTTGCCTCTTACGACATGCTGCCTCAACGCAGGAAATTGTATTGTTTCTCCGTTCCTGCACGGATTTAAGTCGATAGATGTATTTTTACAACTATATAATTATAATTTAACGAAGTAAATGATCATATTTGTATTTTGCCTTAGACATCTGATTTATTTTATTTTCATTATATTCTTTTGTTTCTGTACATATTATATATGATCAATATATAATATTCAATCGAATTGTTTATAAAAAAAATATTTTTTTTTTTGAAGGAATGTACCCTAATATGTGCATGACCGTGTGTGGGTCAAATACAGTATGTACAAACTATATAATAATAATAACAGTCCATAAATGTCCCACTGCTGGGCTCGGGCCTCCCATTATAGGCCTTATAAATGGAAAGTATACCCGCCACGCATGTCCAAGGCGGTTTGACACATCGGTTAAAACGTTGTGCAGGTTGTATCACGATGTTTTCCTTCACCGTTGTTAGCATGTGGTGATTGTAACAATATGCACATTAGGTCACCGTTGTTAGCACGTGGTAATTGTAACAATATGTACATTAAAGCATCGTTGTTAACACGGGGTAATTGTAACAATATGCACATTAGGTCACTGTTGTTAGCACGTGGTAATTGTAACAATATGTACATTAGATCACCGTTGTTAGCACGTGGTAATTGTAGCAATATGCACAACATTTATTTCTGCAAATAAAGATTCATTCATAAGTATAATAATATACAATTTTAAGACTAAATTATTCTTGAAGAGTTCATAGGCCATCTCATTAAATTAGGTACGCCATTGTACCGTAAACTTCTCCAGCCGCGCTGAAATGGGGTAAAATAATAATGCCGATTCTATTTCGTGCGGTCATTAAAAGAGGGGTTGGCTGAACCAGAATCCAAAGGGAGGTATAATTTCAGAGTGGGATTATTTTCATTAAGCAGTAGAGTAGCACTGAGTTACTTGACTTTTATCACCTTTCTGGATAAACATAGGCCCAAATTGTACCTATACTTTTTATAATTCAAAATCATTTTGGCACAAAATGTATAATAAACTTGCGAAGAAGTTAAAAGTATAGAATGACATCTAATTGCTGTAATATAGTGACTTTCGAGAGCAAGCAGAAGAGGAAGTACAGAAAATTTATTTGAAGGTCTTGAGAATCAGCAAAAGAAAGATTTGTGTTAGTATGGGACCTCGATACTCTACTTACTCATCGAGTATAGAAAACCAACCACTCTCCTATTCATTTAATTATTTTTGTTTAAATCCTTGCCGAGCTCTGCGTGACACAAAGTGTTTTTTTTTTAATTTATTGTCCTGTACTTACATTCATATACATTACAAACACATTTGACAGGCACAGAAACCTGATGGGTTAATTCGTGCCGCAGAGAATCGTATACACAATATTGTATATTATAGTAAAAATATAGAAACTACATAGTAGTTGAAATATATAAAGGATCCAAATAATTTCAATATCTAAAAAACTCCATAACTCAATAATAATTGTCAATTTTGGTAGGTATTATGTGACTAAATAAATCCATCTCTTATACGTATAAAGCCGCATGGGGATTCGAACTTGATTTGATATGACAATCTATAAAATTTGTCTTATTCGGAGCATAATACAAAACGCTAAAATAAATAAACAATCTTGAACATTCTGTTTTGCATAGTATATATGAGAATTTTTCAAACAAATAAAATATTATCATGCCATCTGATAAATCTGAGTCAATTATTCACGCGTGTTTACTTCGTAACAAATATGTTGACAACAAACGATGGCAAATTTACTACAATAGGGAAACATGCATCTAATTCTTATATAGGTCAAGTGTTTTATTTGAAATCTTTATTAATGTGGAATCACACGATTAATGTTATTTTCTTATTACCATTATAGTTTAATTAATAAAGTGTAATTGAATCAGGACTTCAAAATTCATGTAATGATGGTCAACAAAAATGTTCTGGCTGTCTTCTGTAGTTAAAATAATCTGGTTTATTGGTACCAGGATTCTTGAGAGGATTTAAAAATTCTAACATAATATAAAGTTAAAACTTAGAAGTCCGGGAGTCTTTAAGTCTTATGTGAATAGGTATCTTCTAGGTAAGTGCTCCAACTTCGACCGCATCATCGTCTAATACTAGGCGTGATCATAGTCAAACGCGAACCTATTTATAATAAAAAAAGTTTTATTGATATAAAAAATCACGTACAAATTTCAAAGTAGCGTGCTATTAATCAGAAATTCATTCTCGTCGTCTTGGACTACCTACTAAGTTAATTAATTGTGCAAGAGTTCTTTGGAACCTTTAACTTATATACTATAAAGATACGATGGTAATTCCTGCTAAAGGTTAGGGAATGTACCCATACTAGGTGATCCATTTTATTTTATAATTTACCCCCCTCCCTTTTTTTCAAGTAGTAATTCATAGCTAGGGTATTAAAATGGTTAAACGCAGTAAAAGTGAAACTTCAAAGAATATACAGGCGAACATAATTATAAGTATTCCTACAACGCTTAGTAGACAAGTGTGAACTGCACAAACACATTTTCGCATTTCTATTCTATTATAGACTTTATTCTTAGGTATTTTGACCCTTATTCGTAATAATTCAATCTAAATTACACTTAAATCACTAGCATAAAGTTCAAAATTCAATTCACTGTTACGCACGTATGTGAATCTACGTATAAAAGAATATTTGCCTTAATTATATACAGATAGAGCTAAAATTCATTTGAAATCTTTTAAGTTTTATTTAAAGTGCGAATGGGTCTGTGTGAGAGTTAAAGAGAAATGTGTTTTATTTTGAATTAAATAAGGTTGAATTTTTATAGTTTATCTCTTTTTAGGGTCGGTTTTTCGTTTCATCGATTTTCAAATCACAACGATCTAAAGAAATACTTCAAAAATAATTTGACTCATTTATTGTTTAAAAATGCTAAACGTTGCGGACCATTTTTAAATATAATTCGAAACAGTGCGAGATTTCCGTAAAGGATACTGACTACGTGACGAAACCCTAAGAGCCCCCTGTGACCAAGCGTGGTATTTTGAAGACCTCCCTCCCCTGAACGGGTCATGTAGTATGGTTACGTTCCCTTATCTTTGAGTTATTAAATAAGGACATAATAAACTTGCATTAGGGTGACTATTGGGCCTACAAACATCTTTATGGGACGACGACCACTTTCCATCAGGTAGCAATGAACACGAACCCTAACCCTAATAATATAAAGCTGGTCTTATTAGTGGAGTTAATTCAAGTTTCAGATGTGTTTTTTGTTTTAAAGTTTTAATTACTTGGACAAAGCAGTAAAGCAAGTTTTGTGTAGAGATCTTTGGTAGTTTGTAGTTTATTACACAAGAGTAATGCCCTTACATGTCCCTTTACAGGACAAGAATTTAACTAATATGTGAGTTCATGTGATGCTCTTGAGTTCTACTTGTGATCTCTTTATAGCTTTGGAAATGAACCAATTTTATGAGATATATTTTGCTAAGATGTTCGTAGGTGATTGGTATTTTTTTCCCGGGACAAGCAGTATACTATATAAGTATCTGTTTCTACTTACTTCCAACTTTTTTAGTCTGACAAATCCACTCAATATTATTGGAAAAATTTCATGAGTTATGTAGGGGACATGGATTTAAACCTTTTCTTATACACACATATATTATTGTATATATATTTTTTAGAATATAGTTTTAATTTATATGGTGACACAGAAAACAATGTCCTTAATCTAACAACTGGAAAAACATAGAGCAACATTTCACGACTTTGTAAAATATATAATTAAGATATTAGCATAATCTATATTATTATTTAGATTTAAGTTTTATTTTGTGTAATGTAAATAATTTCTTTTAAATAATTATTTAGCTAGATAAATTCATATTGTTAAAAAAGAAAAAAGAGAGCTATTGAATATGTATTCTGTTAAAATATGTAACCGTATCACTATATTTCAATTTTTATATCTAAGATAAACAGTCTGTGAAAATTGTGAAATATATAAAACCTCAGACTATACTAGCAAAAACCCAGCGACGCTTCGTTGTGACTTAGTCTGATATTAATTATTAGGGAAGTTATGGGTGTATTACATAACACACACATGTATACACACTTTAATACACAAACTCACCCATGTATCGTATATATATACTTATATATATATTATTATACTTATTATACATTATTCACATACACACAATTATATAATATATGTAAGTCCATAAATATTAAATATAAGTATATATCGACACGACCCAACCTTACGATCAAATATCGTTGGTCGTAAGGCATCAACCTCTCCTCGCGCATGCTTAGATTCATTGCGCAGGCGCACCAGCACCGCGAGTGGCTCACCCTCAAACTAAACATACGAATGAAGTTTGCAGTTTCTTGCGGTGTGACAGTGAGAAAAACAAAACCACTGACCTTATACTTTAAACTTTACTTACTTTAATCTAAATGCTTAAAAATATTATACTTTTATAAACTGTTTAATATTGTAACTAAGTGCAATATAAGGGTGATTACGAACTGTTTGCTTCTTTTGGCTGTGCGACAAATAAGAAGGTGTATAAATTTTAAAAAAATCGGCAGACAAGTACACACACTGTATATCCCCAAATTAAGCAAGTTACGCTTGTGTTATGGGTAATATACAACGGACCATTCTGGGGCCGATCCCAGACACCCAGACCATAGTAAATAACGGAGAAAATATGTTTCCGAAATTTACTATACCAGGAATCGAACCCGGAGCCTCTGTGTTGCAGCGAGGTAAGCCGGCAAAGGCTTAGCCCACTCAACCACAGAGGCCGTCAGTCAAGAGTCAAATAAATGTGAGGTGAGTAAATATTCAAATTCAAATTCAAATTCAAATTCAAAGTTTTTATTCAAAATAAGTTCCACTGGAGAACACTTTTTGAAGGTCATATAAATATATAAGTTAAAATTTAATTTTTCTTCCTATTCTATGTATACCGCTTCACAACGTGTTATTGCTGTTAAGGAGAAGAAGCGGCAAGAAACTCCCCAGCAACACGTCTAGCTAAATAATGTTTTTCTTTAAGTTTCTTATTCTATTTATATCTCAAGTTGTTTTTTTTTTTTTTTTAATTAGTTTTATACAGAAGTATGTTACAGAATTACTTTTTGAAGAATTAATGGAGTTGTAGCAAACAGTGCATACTCAATAAGACCAAGACACAATAAGAGGAAACAAAAATATTATGAAAGTTATAATAATGATATGACGTACTAAAATGTTATGCTGCAATATATCTCCATAAATCCCTTACAAGCTTGGCAAGATAACATTAAACAAAATATAGTATAAGATGTTAGAGTGAGCTGCTATGTAAATGAATTTTTGTCATTTAAGTATTCTTCAATAGTGTAGTATCCCTTTTTAGCAAGATACTTTTTAATTTGGTTTTGAATTTAGTGAAAGGCAGATCTAACATTTCACTCGGAATCTTATTGAAGAAGCGTATACCAACCCCAAGAAAGAGGACAGTACTTTTTGTAATCTAAAAGATGGCAATATCAGTCTATTACAATGCCTGGTGTTGAAATTGTGAATATCCTTATACTGCTTGTAGGCACTCAAATTATTACGAATATAAATTATATTATTAAAGATATATTGGCAGGCGACCGTCATAATATTGATTTCCTTGAAGCATTCTCTAAGAGACTCCCGAGGGCCGAGGTTGTAAATTGATCTTACGGCTCTTTTTTGTAAAACAAATATGGTCTCTAAGTCAACAGCGTTGCCCCAAAGTAAAATACCATAGGATATGACACTATGAAAATAACTAAAATAAACTAGTTTAGCAGTCTCTTCGTCAGTGAACTGCCTAACTCTTCTGACCGCATATGCAGCAGAACTAAGTTTTCCTGAGAGACTAGATACATGAGCGCCCCAGTGGAGCTTCTGATCAAGGTTAATGCCTAAGAATACAGTTGAATCTACTAGATTAAGTCTAGTGTCGTTAAGAGAGATATTAATATCGTATTCTTTTACATTGGGCATAACAAACTTAACACATTTAGTTTTGCTCGGATTGAGTAATAAGTTATTTACAGTAAACCACTTAGATATTTGGGATAAGGCGTTGTTTACGTCGTCAAAGTTCAGTTTATTTCTATCAACTTTAAATATAAGTGATGTGTCATCAGCAAACAACACTACCTCACACATATCATTAATAAAATATGGCAAATCATTAATATATATCAAAAATAAGAAGGGACCTAGAATAGAGCCCTGGGGCACACCCATAGATATGCCAGTCTCACAAGATTTGACATTGTTAATTTCAACGCTTTGGGATCTGTTATTTAAGTAAGACGATAATAGGTTGAGAGAATCGCCATGAATACCGTAATAATTGAGCTTTTTAGGAGGGTCACGTGTTCAACGCAATCGAATGCCTTGGACAGGTCACAGAATACACCAATGGCATTCTGTGATCCTTCCCAAGCATCATAAATGTGTTTTAGGAGCTCAACACCTGCATCGGTAGTGGATCGACCTTTGGTGAACCCGAACTGTTTAGTATGAAATAATTTATTAATATTAAAATGTGAGAGCAGTTGATTCAAAATTATTTTTCAAAGATCTTGCTTAGGGTTGGTAAAATAGAAATTGGCCTAAAGTTGGAGAGGTCGTTTTGTTTCCACTTTTAAATATAGGGATAACTTTGCTAACTTTCATTAAGTCGGGAAATACCCCTTTATCTACACATCGATTAAATATTTCTACTAGTGATAGTGCAATAGTGTCTATTATGTCATTTAATACTTTTAAAGATATACCCCAAAAATCAGCTGTGTTTTTAATGTTTAATGATTTAAACGTTTTTACAATATCACTTGTATCTATATGATTAAATTTGAATGAAATATTACATTCATCAACACACTGTGTCATTAGCAGCTCAGCTTCCAGTGGTGATGATGACAAAGAGCTAGTTGTTAAGGTTGGTATATCCCTAAAGTATTCATTAAATGTTTGTGCAATTTCAAAGTTATTACTAATGGTGTTATTGTTAATTACAAGCTCAATTCCATCATCTCGACGTGAAGTTTTGCCAGAAGCGTCATTTATGACACTCCAAGTTGTCTTAATGATATTTGATGATTTTTTAATTCTGTTACTATAATATAAAAATTTGGCAGCGATGCACACTCTTTTAAAGGTCTTAGAGTACTTTTTAATATAGTCAAGAAAGTCTGGATTTTGATTAAATTGTTTTTCACTGTATAATTCATACAGTTTTATTCGACTTTTATATATACCTTTTGTAGCCCAATCACTAAACTTAAGTTTATTACTTTTGTTAATTGTTTTAGTTTTAAATGTGTTTTCAAATTCAGCTTGTATAACGTCGAAGAAACTACCATACAAGTTGTTTGGATCTTCGCTGTTGAGATCCAAGGTAGGAATTTTTTTGGCTAGATTATCTTTAAAGGTTCTTAAGCGATGATAATTCACCGGTCTACAGGTTATTTTAGAAGTGAATTTAATACTGTTAAAAGGTATTGATATAAACTGGCCACAATGATCCGACCGTAGTACATCTATGAGTGATTTATCGATTATTTTGCAACTACAAAATATATTGTCTAAACAGGTAGCTGTAGTAGCAGTTATACGCGTAGGTTCATTAAAGACATGTATAAGATTAAAGGATTTGAAAAGATTAATGATCTTAGTACGAGTTGATGACATTTCCAACAAATTAACATTAAAATCCCCACAAACTATAGGCAATTTATCAGTTTTATTTAATTTTATTAATAATTCCTCCATTGTGCTTTCAAATAAACTATAATCCCCTGTGGGGGGTCGGTAGACGCAGACAATTATATAGCGCTCAAGCTCAATACAGGAAACCTCCACAGTACGTTCAACAGAAAGGGACATAATGTCTTTACGCTCTTTACATTTTACATCATTTGCTACAAGGATAAGTGATCCGCCATGTATAGCGGACTTCCTTACAAATGCACTTATCACTGTATAATGCTCTATGAAGTTTATGACTTCAAAAGTTTTAAGCCAATGTTCTGTAATACATAGAACATGAACCTTACATTCTTTTAAAAAAAGTTCAATTTGTAAGTCTTTACCTGCTAAACCCTGTATATTTTGGTGAACTATATTTAAATTAGAAGTAGGTTTAGCTTTGGTCATTTCTAGCAGTTTAAAGGACTAGGACTCATAGTAGAGTTAATATTAAAAACATTATTGTTTTTATTTAAATTGATGTCAGGTTTTTCAGTTATATCAAACATAACTTTGTCATGATTTTGTATATTAAATGCTAATAAAGTAGCTATACGTCTTCGTACTACATACTACATCTACATCCCCCACAAAAAGTAAAAAATATTCCTAAGAACATTGATTTTTACGGGAACATATGTTATTAAAATGAGTATAATTTGTTGCGTTGCTCTAGCTACACTTTACAATGAAACAAGAGAAAGAAAAAACGTATTTTACTGAAAATCACTTTTTATCATAAAGCTTAGTAGAAGAAAGGAAAAAAAAAAAAAAAAAAATATATATATATATATATATATATATATATATATATATATATATATATATATATGTAAGAATTTTCATTATAATGCATCGATCACTTTTCGAATTTTACGGCTATAAACATACGAAACCTGAATTTTTATACACGAGTGTAAAGATTTTACCGCCCGTAATATACTACACTTCTCCTCTGCGCTGTACCTCAGATTAATGTACTGACTTAATGATACTATTTACTACATATATTCTTTGGAGAAATTATTAAGCAATATTTTGTAAGCCGTGAAAAAGAATTGAAGACATTGTCTCTTTACCAAATTACTCTTTATTGAAAAACTAGTTAATAAAAGTGTTGGATACTCCCCAGTGTGCGCAGAACGCGCGTTGCCCAACGGTCCATGATATTTAACATTTTAATATGAAACGCAACGAGTTACCGAACACTTGGTTTACTTAGGCCAGTTAAATGTGCCGGAATGAGCTCATCATTTGACCAAATAATATTATATATAATAGTGGAGAATTACTGAAAGTTTAAATAATGCAAATAATATATAACTACGCCTGTAGAGAACAGCATATTATATTCAAGTTGATTTAAAAGTTTAACAAAATTTCAAAATTTTATTTTAAACGTTTATTTTAAAATGTATTATTTGGCTGAAGAAGTCAAACTGGTTGACAACCTTACTGCTAAATAATGATCACCGCATTCTAATAACGTCTGAAACACTAGCAGATTTCTATATTTTAGAATTTTTGTTTGTTTGTTAGGATTACGCACAATTACTAAATAATTAAAATTTATCCTATATAATAAAATACAACATGGGAAAATTAAAAATGACAGCTGCCTGAATAAAATAGTTGGTTTGTTTGTTTCACTCTTCAATTGGGTCCGGTTATAACTTATTCGACTGATAACTTTTACCTGATGATTGAAAAATTGACCCTTAACGAAATAAAGATAAAGAGAAATTATGGTATATATTAAAATTAATTAAATTGAATTAAAAAGCCTTTATTTCTATCATTAAGTTTAGTTTTTAAGATATATAAGTATATAATGTACACATTAAATAATGGAAGTCGCCTCTGCGGCGTAGGCCTCCCCCAACTCTTTCCAGTTTTCTCTATCTCTAGCTGTTCTTCGCCATTCATTCTTTCTAGGTCTTCCTCTTTCTCTTTTCCCATCTCCGGGTAGCCAATCATAGATTTTCTTCATCCATCTATTGTCTTCTTGCCTACTTGTGTGTCCTGCCCATTTCCATTTCAGAGTCCTTACTCTTTTAATGACGTCTTTTTTCTTATGATTTTGTTGTGAACTTTATCTTGTAGTTTTATTCCTAATATACTTCTTTCTATTTTCATCATCATGAAATTCATGGTATATATTACTTGGGGCTTAACTGGTGATATTGTCCACAACTATAGTAAAATATGTCTGTTTGTCTTTTCTTCAGTGAAATAATTATTTAGAGAATTACAAATTGGCGTTGCAATCGCGTTTTTATGGTGCTGCCGTTGCTACGGCACTAACAAACATGACATCATGGCAACGCGAACGAAGTTTTGATGGCACTACTATAATTGGGCCATTCTAAGACACCCCATTTGAAGTTTCGTATAAATACTGACGAACTAACTTTGTGAGTGTAAAAATAATTTATACAAAATTAATTAGCTTATTTCTTTAGATATTGTAACTCCTAACAATGTTATGTATGTTAACACTTTCTTTTCTTAAATATTAGTGACGTGACCTGGAGATTGCTGTACAATCGAAAAGTTGATACACAAATTGTTATTATTTATAATAATAGCAGCCTATAAATGTCCCACTACTGGGCTCGGGCCTCCCCTTATAGGGGGAACGGGTATATACTGTCCGTGCCCACGCTTGTCCAAGGCGGCTTGGCAGGTTTGACACATCGGCTGTCTCGATGTGCAGGTTGCATCACGATGTTTTCCTTAACCATTGTTAGCACGTGGTAATTTTAACAATATGCACATTAGGTCAGAAAACTGCCTAAGTGGTGCATGCGTTCCGGCCAGGATCGAACCCGCGCCCTTTGGTTTTGGGACGCGTGCGCTAGCCATTACGCTACCACAACTTTTTTCATATTGTTATTAGGTTACGGATATTTTCTATAATATATTTTTTTAACAATAAATCGTTTTATTTTTATCGATTCGATAATTTAAATTTAATTTTGTCATCATCCCTAGTTCATGTAACTACTGAAATCAGTTTGACAAATGCCAAATGCGGCTTTATATAAAGGCAGACCTATAATACCTAATTAATATATACGGAATGTAACTACCTACAAATTTGCCTAAGTGCACTATTATTATGCTAATTGCAAACCCTTGTTATTGGTATACAAACACTTAGGTTCGTTTACGCTTCGAACTAGTGTTATTACAGCAATTTAGTATGTCGCCATTGCTTGTGTTTTGGGGGAATTATTTCGTCATACCTTTCATGATGTTTGTGATAATTTAATACAAGTTATTGCTACAATAATGTAATTGATAATCAAGTCAATTTGTCTAGAGTATGCCGCCATAACCACCTTGTGTTGTGTTCCGGCATCAGTGATCAGGTTCCAGTCTCCTTTAAGAGAGCAGCAGCGCATTTGTAGCACCTTCGGTGTTGCAAATGTCCATAGGCGACGGTAACCACTTTCCATCAAGTGGGCCGTCTGCCTGTCTACTGAACTCCTGCAATAAAAAAAAGTCAAACGTGACATTTTTATATTCTGAAACTGGCTAGATATCGCACAAGAATAGCAAGTTATGACAACATAACTTAGTCAAAATAGCTTGTTAATTATTGTTTAAACAGTTAATAAACTTATGTTTATTATGATATTTTAAAAGTAAGTACATATGTAGTATTTTGGCGGCCGTACGTTTTATTCGAGGCTTCGCTCGCGTCAATGTTATCCCACGGGATATCAAGGAACAGAAAGAAAGTAGACAGAACAAGAAAGAAAGAAAAAATAAGAAAGTGCAATAAATAAAGGTCTTCTAAAAGAATAATGAATATATAATATGAGTTTAAAGCACAAAATATTATAATATTCACAAAGAAAGTTCTAACATTGTAAAATGATATAATTTTTTTTTATTTTGTTTAACAACTACACACTCGAGTACCCTCCCTACCCATTTTTACAGCATAATTTCTATGAAAGTTTTTAGAGCTCATACACGCTTATTGTTTATTTTGTTATTGTGTGTGACATTAATTTAGTGATTTTTATGTTGTAGTGTACCTTAAGAATAACTTATAATGTTATTTTTTTCTATTTTTAATACTAAACTTATACTAATGTAGAGTGTATCTGTTACATGCTGGTGTTGTGAGGAAGTGCATGTGCAGTGTGTGCCTTATGTCTATACCTATATATATCTTAACTAGTGCCAAATGATGTCATTCAAACAGCATATATTATGATTAATAGTTTTTGTCTGTGACTTCGCTTGCGTTAATGTTATCCCACGGGAACCTTAAAGTCCGGAATAAAACGTAAAAAGTAGTCTATTTGATACTCCAGACTATAATCTATATATGTGTGTCAAAATTTCACCCAGATCCGTTATGGCATAATTGAACAACAAACATCCATTCAAACTACTGCATTTTTGAAGTGATAACTTCTTATGGGAGGGTAAACCGCTTCGTTACGTAACGCGTTACGGCGCCAGTCTGTCTGGCTTCCCTTTCTCTCACGCATACGGCAGCGGTAGGCAGGCTCAATTGGCAGACAAACACACATATTGTATATCCCCAAATTAAGCAAGTTACGCTTGTGTTATGGATAATATACAACGGACAACTTTGGGTCCGATCTGATACACCCAGACGATGGTAAATAATGGAGAAAATGCGTTTCCGCAATTCACCATACTAGGAATCAAACCCTGCCTTTGCGTTGCAGTGAGGTAAGCCATCAAAGGCTTCGTCGATCTATGTCGACTAATCCATTCTATCATCGATCAATGATCTATCGATTGGTTGTGGAAACACCCTAATTAATAATAGAACTACACAATAAAAAAAAGTTATAGCCCATAAAAAGACTCCCATTATTCACATAGAGATGTACGTTAATGTATGGAGATTTTTTCAAATTGGATCCTCAAGTAATACTAGTGATTAATATCGCAGATTGGCTAGATTAGTCATACTAGCTCGCACAGTGGTCAAAAGGAGACGGATACGCTTTTGTACAGTCCTGGGCCCAGATTGCAAAAGATGAGTATAAGACTTATTTTTGTTATGGTGATATTTTTGTAATTGTAGGGGTTTAGTTATTTCGAATGAATTAATGGTCCAATACAACAATTCCCTCTGGGCGCTGTTGGGGCGACCGCGTTTCTGCAGTGCGTCGTCTATGTTCGCCGAAGCACACATAGGTTGGCTATGATGCTTTCTGGCTTAAAAACAACTTCGTTACTAAGCAGATTGCGTGGTAGCAGCAAAAGATTTGGTCCTTCATTAAGAGGACTAAATCAATGCTAGTCATTAATTACTAACAAAGACAGAAGGAAAAATATTACTAACTAGCTGTAGCCGGCAGACGTTATCTTGCCCTTAAAAAATAAAAATCTAAAAAACCGATTGCAGCGCCATCAAGCGGAACCAATTGTTAATCTAAACCATTCTCGAGTCTACTTCGAAAAACACAAAAATACAACAAAATCGGTCCCACCGTTAAAGAGGCTGATCAGCGGCGCCACCTGTCGGGTCCAATCGTGAATCTGTAGTGGAACACTTACAAGCTTACTTACGCTGTACAATGATAGATGTCACAAACGTTTCCCAAAACATACAAAGAATATGTACAAATTTTCAACTATCACAGATGGGCCTAGGCCTGCGAGGAACAACACTAGCCTCGCTGGAGGACCTTCCTTGGAGACGGAGGAGCATTCCATCTCGCTCCTCCACCCTATACGGGGCACCTCCCTTCAAATCTAAATCCTAAACCATCCCGGGGATCCACTTGAACACGCACAAAAATAATTTCTCCTAAATCCTGGAACCCGATTGCAGCGCCATCTACCTGGTTCAAATTTGAATCTAAACCATCCCGGGTACCCTAAATCAGACAAATGAAAATGAGTTTAAATACAGTCACCGTTGTTGAAATCAGCCGGGAAAGAACATAACAAATGAATGGCTGGACTGATGTTTTTTTAATGATATATTTTTATTGATTAATATCATATTTTAATACTAATTATCCTATCCTAATAATAATATAATACTCTACTATTTACATTCTGTCAATTCTATGTCAAATGTCATAAGGTCACATTAAAAAAGTTTATATTGTCCAAAGCGCTAAGGTTAAATTAGAAATAATTTTATATGGTGGTTAAGCATTCTTAAATTTTCTAATTTTCCGCGCAATTTTCTTAATTTTTCTTTCATAAGAACCTTCTCCTGACAATAACAAACACAACAAAATAATTAGCGAAATTGGTCCTGCCGTTCACGCGTGATGGTGTGACCAAGGGAAATAGGGATTCAATTATATATATATATAGATAACATTATTGTGTGTGTGTTTATCTGTGTATATGTATTTTTTTTATTGCAGGAGTTCAGCAGACAGGCAGACGGCCCACTTGATGGAAAGCGGTTACCATAGCCTATGGACAATTGCAACACCAAAGGTACTACAAATGCGCTGCTGCTCTCTTAAGGGAGACTGGAACCTGGTCACTAATGCCGGAACACAACTCAAGGTTGTTATAGCGACATACTTTAGACTAGGGGTGGTAGCCATCCAGTCGGGCAAATGCCGTACTACCTGGAACTGGACTGTATTGTTTCGAAATAAATAAATTATAATTATAGTGGTGTGGTGTAAGTGATTTCGTATTATTTATTGTTGAAATTCATTTACATATATCGATTAGGGCAATAGATAACTTATTTTACTTGTGATCTTATTTTTAAGAATTCTCGTCTTCCAGATAGATGGCTGTTGATTTCCATTTTGTAACAGAAAATTATAAAGTTTTTTAAGCCATATATCAACTCATTAAATTTCTTAGGCCCAAAAGTCCCCAGCTCCTTTTTTTATTATTTTTTTATCTACGCGTTAATTTTTGAGTTACTAGTAAAATATGAAAGATATATTTTTTTATTGCAGGAGTTCAGCAAACAGGCAAACGGCCCACTTAATGGAAAGCAGTTACCATCGCCTATGGACATTTGCAACACCAAAGCTGCTACAAATGCGCTGCTGTTTTCTTAACGGAGACTGGAACCTGGTCACTAATGTCGGCACACAACTCAATGTTGTTACGGCGGTGTACTTTAGACCAGGGGTGGTAGCCATCCAGTCCGGCAAATGCCCTACCACCTGGAGATAGGAATAATGATGTATAACTTATCTAAGCTATATTCAAAAAATCGGGCAAGCGTTTTTTTGAAATGGCGCTTTAAATTTCAACCAACTACAGACTATTCATGACATTGAATGTAGTGCTTAGACGATTTATAGAAAGGCGGAGTCTCGTACTGTCACAGTGAAGCCAGTTAGAAGAAACTGCTTTTGGAAGAGAAAGCTGGCTTGGGAGTGAATATTTCTCGACAAGGTTTTCGTAATTAGTCAATAATTGAATATACTATTTTTTTAGTTTTAAATTGTATGACTTACTTAGGTTTTCTAGGTTCTATCAACTTCTGATAACGTGAGTAAAAATGACACATAAAATTAAACACGCTCTTTAACTATTTTGTAAAAGTTGTTTTGATTGTGGTGTACGATAAAGTTTACCCTATACCAAATTTCATGACAATCGATTCATTCCAAAAGCCACGATGATGGAACAAGTATACATTAGTATACAAACAAAAAAATATATTATAAAACAAGAGAGAAAAACAATTATTTTGCTTATTTTAATATCATTATAAACCTTTTACACTCTTAGAATAATTGTATCAAATAAAATAGTCATCAAGTCGTATTACTAAGTAATTTTATATAACTTATGTTAAACATGTGAAAAACGTTGTTGTACATTTAAATAATTTTTTGGTAACTTCGATGGTATAAAATTCATCATAAAATTACGATTTTGGGTAGGATTTACTTTTAATACCATGCAGGGTTCAGAAGAAATTACAACAAAATTCAAAGTCACTCATGAAGGAATGAGCACTTCTAGGTATACATATACAAGTTTATACACAATATATTATTATGATAATTATTTTGTATTTTTTACAGATTTTACTTTAACAGAATAGATAATATAATAAATAAATTACATATTTTATTTTTCAAGTAAATTAATTAAAAAACTTACCTTAAATTTTTCAATTCACGTCACTGACCACTTGTTAAGAAAGCACTAAAGACACATTCACAAGACTGTTTAGTGATGGGTGGTGCAATCGCGCGGTTTTCGAGACCCAGAGAGCCGTGACCACGTTCCCTCCGAAACGGTCCTGACCGAGTACTGAAATTCTGAATGTAGCCACGCTGAGTCCCAACTTTTAGCGCATGCGTTCAGGGGACGTCGTCAGGTGTTCAAGTGTTTTGGCCCTTGAAAGCCCTTGGCTGCATTGGGACTAATGGACCTGACGAATTCTAGTGCTATCAAAGTCGGCCTTCTGTATCTACCTTGAGTTGTGTCCCGGCGTGGCCAAGTTCCAGTATCCCTTAAGAGAGCAGCAGCGAATTTGTAGCACCTTTGGTGTTACAAATCTGCATCGAACTACAACAGGCACCTTTCTGACACTTAGATATTTTATCTTAATTGTAGCTCTTAGCGCCAGCACGACCGGTGTGATACCACAGTCTTACAGAACATCCAATGGTCCATTTCTCCATGCCTTTATCCCATCTTCTCTTTCCCATTCCTTCTACATGGTTCCTCTATTTCATTTCTGTTGGCCTGTCCAATACCTTCTATCCAATTATAAAAGCTGGCAACGTCTTAGGCTTCGCCCTTGATATTGAAAACGTCTCTAGGCGATTGTAACCATTGTCCATCAGATAAGTCGTCTGCCGGTTTGTCAACGTCGCAATAAAATTCTTTTATTTTTTACTGCTTTGATCGAAAAGTTAGTTCTGGACAATAAAAAGGCAAAACTGAAAGAAAACGATGAGATGAGATACAATCATCATCATCATCTATTATCTCTCTGAAGTACGTCCTCTGTCACACCACAAGTCATCATATCACCCTTCACACAACACACGCGGCAAAGACTTGTGCTTTACAAAGCACAAGTTAGGCCGCATATGGAATACTGTTCACACTTATGGGCTGGAGCACCCGCTTACCAGACTGACCCTCTGGACTCCATCCAGCGTCGCGCTGTTCGTATAGTCGACGATCCCATACTAACAGGAGGTTTAGAATCGCTTAGCCTTTGGAGAGATTTTGCGTCCCTCTGCGTATTCTACCGCCTGTACAACGGAGAGTGTTCCGAGGAACTATTTGATCTGGTGCCAACACCTCATTTTTATAACCGCACCGCTTGCCATCGACGGGATGTTCAGTCCCATTTCCTGGAGCTCCCACGCTCCACTACGCAACGGTTCTCTAGAACGTTTATTCCGCGTACAACAACGATCTGGAGAGAACTTCCCGCCGAGGTTTTCCCTCTGCGCTACGATATGGGGTCGTTTAAGAAGGGCGTTATAAAATTTCTTAGAGGCCGGCAACACGTTGGTAACGCCCCTGGTGTTGCAAATGTCCATAGGCGACGGTAACCACCTTCCATCAAGTGGGCCATCCGCCTGTTTGCCTGCTTCAGGCAATAAAAAAAAAAGAAAAACAATCCGTCCATCTCTTTTTTGGTCTACCTTTACATTTGTAGCCGTCAGTTGCAGTTTAATATTATTTTTGTCACGTGAATTTCACCTTTCCTCATTACATGCTCATACCGCCTTAGTCTTCTTCTTCTTCTTCTCAATTTTTCAGTAATGGATGCAACTTTCAAGAATCCTCTTATGTATTCTTTATTATATACATATCCATCTCAATATTCTCATCTTAGCAGAGTTGAGATATTTTTGGTCTATCACTTTAGATCGTAGCATCATCTGTTCATATAAAATTTAGAACAAAGATATACATCGTTTGGAGACTGATCGATACTTCCATAGTTGTTACTTACGTCGAGTACGTGACTGGAACAACTTGGTATATGTCTATCTATCTTTCCTTAAATCTATCAAATGTATTCAAACCACATGGGAAATTACCTAATATTGGCAATGTCTATACGCAGTAAAAGCTACACTTAACTTCAGAACAATGCTTTGACATTCGAACCGTAACAGAAATAATTTACTGATAAATCTTAATACATAAAAATTCAGCTCCTGCATGTTTGTATTCGTAAAGAAAATTAGTCGATGAATTGACTTCTTAACTTATAATAATATTATAATTGGCAGACAAACCCATACATTGTATATTCCCAAGCTAAGCAAATTATGCTTATGTTATGTATAATATACGACGGACCACCCTGGGGCCGATCCATAGACCCCTAGACCATAGTAAATAACGAAAAGTTCACTTAAGAAATTTACCATACCAGGAAGAGAACGCGAACACATCCTAGTGAGCGAGACCAGTAAAAGCTTAAGCAAATCAACTACGCAGGCATTTTATATCAGGAAATAATATCAGACTGAGCTAAAGCGAATCGTAGCAAAGTTTAGCTACTTTCTTATGTGTACGAGTAAAATGTATCGCAGAAGAAGCATGAAAGTGGGATAAACGCAGTTGAAACAAGAGCTTTGAGAAGTATATGTGAAGTGAGGTTGGATGATATGACAAGAAACAGTATGTTAAGAGAACATTGTGGATTGAAAGAAGATGTAATAAAAAGAGTAAAAAGAGAAACAAGGTGATTTGAGCATGTATACAGAATGGATGAAAGTAGAATCACAAAACAAGTGTATGGCAGCATTGTCAATGGTGAAGTTGTTCGCGGTAGACCGCGACGTACACACTCTGATCAAATAGCGGAAGTTTTAAAAAGAGTTCAGGTAAAAAGCATCTCTAGTAAACGTTCATGTGTGAAGAAATTAATGAAAGTAGATAAAAGGAAAGTTGTTTCTCAGGATCGTCACAAATCGAAGTCCAATGTCTTTGCCTACCCCATGGGAATCGGGCTTGATGTATGTATATATATATATTATGATCGCGCCTATTTACCATGGGGCGTTTCCCAAGTGCGACATGTAAGGGACGATTTTTGATGTCTTCAAAGGATATTATTTGGCCCCTTTGTATCCTTTGTCCTCAAGAAATAATGTAGCTATTATCTTTTTTATTATTTTTTTTGTTGTGTCACGGCGAAATTACTTTAGCTGAGCGTTACATTTTTGGGATCGCGTGACACTATTGTTTGGTGAAGCTAGTTTGGTGAACCGGAAAAAAGCATTTCACAAGTCCATTTGAGGATAACATTTTATAATTCTCGCATCAGTTAATTTCATTGTTGGTATAATGTTTACTTCAAGTACGAATGCCGTCTACTCGAGTCCATATTATTTTGATATAGGGTAAAATAAATAAAAGACAGAACGAAAATAAGGAGAAAGCTTATTTGAAGAAATATACATTGCTCATTCCGGAGTTTCACTTGGCTTAGCTTAGTTTTACGGCTGGCGTTACAGCTGCTGCACAACAGGAGGCCCTAAATGCCGCAAATATTCCACCATCGGAAATGGTTACATATTTTCGGCTTTTGGAGTCGAGACCCTGGGACCACGGGGGCTTGAGGCGCACAAACTTTATCGAGACATAGCGAAACGCCTTGTAGACGTCTCACGCGACCAAAAGACTGGTCTATACCTCGGACAACGTATTAGCGTTGCCATTTAGCACGTTACCAACTAACAGCCGGTTTGGCACTAGATTTTATAGTTTAATTTTAATTTGTATATATGGTTTTATCTATATATTAATACGTGAAGCAAAAACTTTGTACACCTGTTTAAGAAAATTGCGCGGGCGGAAGTGTATGAACTTTCGCAAACTTGTATATGTAGCGACGAATGTTAATATTTTTTTTTAATTATGCATAATAGATAAATTACACACAATACCATGTATTTGACACACACACGCATATATATATATATATATATATATATATATACTCTTTTGTTTATTGTTGCCTTGGCGAAATTTGTGATTATAGAAGTATTGTTTTTGACAACAAATTGTTATGGTCGTATTTCGACCAGGCGCGACCACTATTTTAGTTTAATTATATAATTAAATTATAGTTATACTTAATTATAATAAAAGAAAACTATTATAATAATAGTATTTATTAAAAAAGCTAATGTTATGTCACAGCGTATAGCTATATTATTATCAAAGAGTAAACCAGATTTCCGGCAGTGAAAGAGACTCATTAATAATCTAAAATATCATCAAAACAAAACAGATTGGAGCCGAAGATAGGTCGCATTTGCATTGTTCATCCGGGTTCCATAACTAATCAATCCGAGGCCACGGTGTCCTCGCTCAAATTTTATTTCAGTAATATTTAGGATATGCTTGCTATGGGTACTGTACTTTTTCCGGGATAGTGTGCTCTTTTGGACAATAATCTCTCTGTGCCAAATTTCATCCAGATCCTTTCAGTCGTTCTCGCGTCATTGAGTAACAAACACCCATCCAACCTTTCGCAGTTATAAATATATATATATATATATATAGTTTTACGACTTAGCCAAAATTCCACGAAGCAAGTCGATAAATGTGAATGCCCACCTGCCAGTTATAAAACCCAAGTTTATTACCTGACTGCATTTGCACTTCTTTTATTTTCTTTGTGTTTAATAGTTGTAATTAGAAAAGTCGCCTATTGTGTATTGTAAACCTCTCTGGTAGGCAGTGGCCAGGTGTGGCACTAAGAATCCATTGTTTACACGGTCGTGACCTATTGTAAGCTGAGTATAAAGGGATGCCCGAACGGAGAGATCGGCAGTCAAGCGAAGATTTAGAATACGAGCAAGCCGTGTCGATGAGCGATATAGTGACGGACTTTGCGTGTGTTATTTAAATTAGATAAGGGCCCCGAGTCCCGTAACTCGTAACAATATATATATATATATATATATATATATATATATATATATATATATATATATATATATATATATATATATATATATATATATATATATATATACTAGCTGACCCAAGGATCTAATTCCTAAAAGAGACTTTCATGACACAAAAACATAATCACCAAAATCGGTCCAGGTGATTAAGAAGATTCTAGAACCCAATCTCAGCGCCAATTACCGGTTCTAATTGTGAATCTAAACCAACCGGGAACCCACTCAAAATCACAAAAACAAATAACCAAAATCCGTCCAGGTGATTAGGAGGATTCTAGAACCCGATCTCAGCGCCACCTACCGGTTCTAATTGTCAATTCAAACTATTCGGAGACCCATTCAAACACACAAAACAAATATCATCAAAATCGGTAAAGTCGTTCTCAAGTTATGCTCGTACATACATTTCTACGATTCATTTTTATATATAAGATATAATATTAGTATAGATATAATAATAACAACCCATAATCGTCCCACTGCTGGGTTCGGGTGTCCCGTTTGATAGAGGAACGGAAATTATATACGCCGCGTCCGCCAAAGCGGATTCGAAAGTTTGACACATCGGTAATCGCGATATGCAGATTTCATCACAATGTTTTCCTTCAGCGTTAACACGTGGTAATTGTAATGTAGTGGAACACTTACAAGCCAATAGATGGCGCTGTACAATAATTGAGGTCGCAAACGATTCCCGAAACGTACAAAGAATATATACAACTTTCCGACAGTAATATATAGGCCTAGGCCTGCGAGGAACAAGAGTAAGCCTCTCTGGAAGATATTCCTTTGCGACGGAGGGGCATTCCATCTCGCTCCTCTACCTATTCGGGACATCCCTAAGATAACAATATACAAATTAGGTCATAAAACTCAGTGGTTTATGCTTTTCGGCCAGGATTCGAACCCGCGCCGTTTGGGTTTCAAACGAGTGTGGTAACCACTAAGCAAACTTCAGCGTTGTGTCGGATATAATTTTTTATTGCAGGAATTCAGCGGACAGGCAGACGGGCCACTTGATGGAAAGCGGTTACCATCGCCTATGGACATTTGCAACACCAAAGGTGCTACAAATGCGCTGCTGCTCTCTTAAGGAAGACTGAAACCGGGTCACTAATGCCGGAACACAACTCAAGGTTGCTATAGCGACATACTTTAGACCAGAAGTGGTAGCCATCCAGGTTGTTTTGTCGCCTCTTACAACTGGCCGCCTGACCGCAGAAAATTGTATTCTTTCCCCGTTCCTGCACGGATAAGAATTTCGGCACAGCGATATGCTAAATGCAAACCAAACTTGTTCGCTGAAAATGCAGTGTACAAAATCTACTAAATCAAAATAATAAGTAATGTCATTAGCTGCCACGACTTTTGTTAATGTAGTTTTATCAAATAATTGAAGTTTTTTCTATCCCTCAGGCTTTACCACCCTGAAAAAATACGTTGTCATAGCAACCTAATTTAGAACATCCAGAGAACCACTAAAATTCACAAAAAAATAATCAAAATCCTGGATCCCTATTGCAACGCCATTTACCGGATCTAATTGTGAATATAAACCATCCAGGAAACTACTCAAACACAAACTAAAATTTTCATTGAAATCCTGGATCCCGATTCACAACTGGACCCTATAAATGACAATTTACAGGGTCCAGTTGTTAATTTAAATCTTCCAGGGAACTACTCAAACACACACAAAAATTTTCATCGAAATCCTCGAACCCGATTGCAGTGCCATTTACGGGGTTCAGTTCTAGATCTAAACCATCCAGGGGCCCGCTCAAACACACACACACAACTAGTTTGATTCTTACACACAGCAGGCTGGTGTTATGACACTGTATGCGCATTATTTTCATAATCAACCGATTCGATTACTGACTGGGGTAATAATTATTTATTTTTCAATAAATGATTAATGGATAATATTTAGCAATAAATGATTCACTCTTTCATTCATTCATTCAAAAATCTAATGATACCACTTTATTTTTCATCAGGACCAGCCCCAAGGCTTGCAGTATTTTTTGATGCATCTATCTATCATTTGATTATAAATACTTGCCGGAATTATAATATTATAGACCGAAAAATTCAGATAATATGGAGAGACTTTTGGTCATTGGAAAGTCAAAGGCAAGAAACCTCGCAGCACATCTCCTAATAGGTGGATTGGCAAGATTGCTGACCAGCTGGATACTTCAATAAACTTGTCCTTCCATCGTGCTTGGAAGCGCTCTCGATGGAAGAGAGCAATTATTCGCTGTCATCAAAGTCACGATCCTCAGCAGTGACGGAACGACTTAGAAGAATAAGAATAAAGACTTGAAAATTCGCCTCTATAGCTGTACGACTCATTATAGACTCCGTCACCACACATGTAAGTTCCGCAGACGATAAGACATAGAGATAAGATATAGATAGTAAGAAAAAATAAATTTAGAAAGATTCCGATTAAATAGTATCAGTAAATAGAATAATAATATAATGTAACATTTACATTATAACACGTGATAAAATCAACATAGCAACGTTGCTGGTGACCTATATAATTAGTTCCAATTTTTGTCGCGGGACGTATTTCGTGAGACAGAGTTTATTTTCTGCGAAGTTGGCAAACAGGCAGATGGCCCAGTACATGGAAAGTGGTTACCGTCGCGTGCAGACGTTTGTAAAACCAAGGGTGAAGCTAACGCGTTGCCAGCCTTTAGGTTGGGATAAAGAGGAGGAGATATAACGATGAGATAGAAGGAATAGACTAGAAGAATGGGATAGAATGTATGTGATATGGTATTAGAAGAGGGGGATGGTACAGAGAAAATATAATAAGGAAGGGGGAAGTAGATCATTGGAACTGGATTACTGGATTAGCACAAGGCTAATCGTTTAACGCCGATATTCCCTATATGCGTAGTACCACACCGATCAAGACTACCCTAAAAGCTATAATCAAGGTAATGATTCTAGCATGGCAATATCAGTTTGATATGAAATTAAAAACCTGTTCGAGATTTTTAACAAATAATTAGGAAACAACGAAGTTTCTGACCTAGCAATTCCAGCAACCATTGTATACATCGGTGAAATTTTGTTTCGCCTCTACCTCGCCTCGCAACAGATGCCAATTTGTAGAATCAGTTCGTAAAGTTTTCAACTCGTTTCCCTGTACGTGAGTTGTTTCCAAATACTCGGTACGAGTTTCGAAATTTATTCCGATTTGGACAGATACTAATGGGTAATACAAAAAAATCTCTCAAAAAAGAAACCATCTTCAAGAGTAAGTTAAAAGCAAAAGAGAAACATTTTCTACAACATATTTAAGTCGATGCCTGGAAAACAACTAAAAACCATTCGGGAAGATCAGAGTCTATCAAATTCGAGTGTTATCCTGATGGTGCTGGTCAAGAAGTCAGGACAAAGTTATAAGATTATTCTATTATAATTACAAGTACAATTTTTATATGAATTAAAGCTCTAGAAGTGGATGAAAATAAAGTTAAAAGTTTCTGTTTCATTCGTACCTGTACTCACAGGCAGAGTTAATAAAAGCATGGTAAGAAGCAGTGATTGCAACTATAATCCTATACAAAATCTTATGACTTGGTCCATATCTTTGTCATTCAATTGACCCAATTGATGAGTTACATGACCACATTAACCTTATTAAAAAGTAATAAACAAATTGGTGGCTATTTGAAGGATGATTTTTTTGCTGCTTTTTTATATGAGGAAGATATTAAAATTACATTCAAATTCAAAAGTTTTTATTCTAATTAAGTTATACTGGAGAACGCTTTTTGAAGGTCATACATATAAAGTAACATTTGATGATGAAGATGAAGCGGCAAGAAACTCCCCAGAAACACGTCTAGCTAAAAATTGTTGTTATTTATATTTCTTGTTCAATTTATATCTTAAGCTCTTTTTAATAAGTTTTATACAGAAGTATGTTACAGAATTACTTTTTGAAGAATTAATGGAGTTCTAGTAAACAGTTCATACTCAGTAAGACAAAGACATAATAAAAGAAAAGAAGAATATTATTACTGTTATAATAATGCCGAGACGTACTAAAAGTTTGTACTGCAACATATCTCCATAAGTTCGTTACATGTTTGGCAAGATAAAAACATTATACAGACGATAGCATAAGAGGCTGGAGCGAGCTGCTATGTAAATGAAGTTTTATCATTTAAAAATTATTCAGTAGTGTAATATTCCTTCTTAAGCAAGACGCATATTAATTTGGTTTTAAATTTAGTGAAAGGCAAATCTAACATTTCATTAGGAATCTCATTGAAGAAGCGTATACCAACCCCCAAGAAAGAGGACAATACTTTTTGTAATCTAAAAGATGGCAATACCATATATGTATCAGAAGCAAAACAGCAAGCACATTGGTACAACAACAAACACAAAAATGCAAAATATAGTATGTAAAAAAAAACGAACTGACTTCAAGATTTTCTGGAAAATATTGTTATTTATTTATTCTCGAAGTCGATTTCTTTCTCTTAGATTTTTTAAAATCTGTTAAAAAAATTAGATACATTTCCACTTGATCTGTAAAACACATCAATACGATTAATGTTAACACGTTTTTTAATTTAAGAAATTGAGACAAAACATTCTAAACTTTAGAACAAAGGGCCATTTACATGGAGAGAGTTTATCGCACGTTATGGGGCGAAAATAGTATACCATTTTTGTAGGCGATAACTCTTTAGACAATAAATAGCATTGACATGTTTAATTGTTTACATTCAATCAAAATCAAAACTCACCTACGAATATGTCTTATGATAATTATAATGTAATTATCACCAAGAGTTTTGTTTACACTACAACACAAATCGTATTGAGATGTTTGCCTACGATTTCTCGACTTGTGTTAACTAGAACTCGTATAACATTTTTTGACGTCCATGTTGTTACAAGTTGGGCTAAATACAAGGGATGCACATCTGTCTGCCATAAAGCCTGGTTTATTGCCCTTCCTCTGTTCGCAGTTCTTTTGTTTTGACAATAGCCTATTGTTATTGTACTTGCTTATGGCCGTTCGCAGGCATAATCTTGCAGGTATGCAGAATTATGTTTTCTGGGAATAGCGTTGATGGTGGCGCAGGTGTAATTCGTGGAAATCATTGTTTACACGGCCCTAAGCTTAGCATAAAGGGGTGTCTGACAGGAGAGATGGGCAGTCAAGCGACGACTACGATACGAGTAAGACGTTTGTAGTTCTCTCGATTAGCGATATAGACGACGGACTTTGCGTGTGTCAAATTGCATTGAATCATGCAGTGTGAACTGGTTGCATCCAGTTTTATTTGTATATGTTTTATACGTGTTTGTACAGTTCTAATAAACTCTATAGTAATTTCAACGGCATTTATTTTAATTCGAGTCCTGTAGCTCGTAACAATGTGAATATCGTACAAATTAGTTTGAACCGATTTGCATGCGAGACTTGACTTTCGAGCTAGGCGATGAGCACGGTATTTTGTAGTTTGTTTACACATAGACGCCAATATTCAATAACTAGGCGATTATCGCCCTTGTACGTATGATATCGTACATGTAGTAGTTTACTTAATTATATTTTTTCCTTGCGTTCGACAGTCGTATCTTGGAGGCAAGAAATTCGGTCCGTGTAAGTGGCCCTTAAGTGATTGGCATTTCACTGACACAGTGCCAGCAATGGAAGATTTCTCCACTCACTGAGGAACTCTCCGTCTTCTCATTCTTGGCCGCTTCCTATATCTTATTATTCATCCACTTGCTATACCGTCGGTGTCACGTTTTATTTTTGAATAAATAAAAACGCGATCAAAATAAGATAAGAAAATTAGTTTATTTTCTTTTTTCTTTACAAAATAAGCGCGGGTTCTTGCCAAACAAAAGTCAGTTTCCCTGGCAAATCTTAGAACAGGTACCGCACTCCCTAAAGGATCCTTGCAGTATGCTGGATAGCATGGCGGTCTCTCATTCGCAACCCCTAATACACGAGCCTCAGGCACATCGAGGGAGTAGATTTCGGAAAGAGTGGGAGGAGTTATATCCCAACCAAATTCCCAGTATGGGAATAATAAGCATTTATTTTAAACACGAACATAAATAACATCTCTTCTATGAATGAGCCAGCCCAGATGATTTGTTCCTGCCCTACCGTCATTCAATCGTTTATTTTGTACCCCTGAGACTTCGCTTTACGTGTGTCAAATTATTGTATGACATTATGGTATTTGTGGGTGGTGACTTTTTAAAAAATTATATTATTATTAGTTATTATTCATATATTTTAATTTAAATTATATATATTATTTTATTTTAAATATTTATAATTTCAGATTTTCGAAGATTAGTAAACAACTATTGTAAATATTTCTTTCTCATGTTGCATGAGTATAGTAGACAGACAGACAGACCACCTGATGGCAAGCAATGGCATCGTTTATGGACATTTGTAACACTAAGGGTGCTACCAATACGCTACTGCTCTCTAAAGGGTACTGTAACCTGGCCACTAATACCCGAACACACCTCAATGTTGGTATGGCGGCATAGTCTAGATCAGGGGTGGTAGCCACCCCGATAGACAAATACCCTAACTGACTATGGGTTATTTAGTCGCTTCTTATGACAGGCTGCTCGGCCGCAGGAAATTATATTCTCTATCCGCCTTTGCACGGATGAAATTGGTGTAATTTTAACAAAAAAATATCTACGATTGCTTTATTTTTTGATATGTCCAAGGCTTTTGACTTCGTTTCTCATGAGTTATTACTGGAAAGTGTAAGTTGGAAAACTATGGCATAAGAGGACCTGCACACGAATGGATTAAGTTACCTTAGCAACCATAATCAATGTGTAGAAATAGCCTGTGTTGACAGTAAACAACTGATCGGTAGTAAAGTTTCTCCATACATGGAAAACGCACATGGTGTTCCTCAAGGAAGTGTTTTGGGGCCATTACTTTTCCTGATATATATTAACGATCTTCCTGACATAACTAGTTTTAAATGCACATTGTTCGCGGATGACATATCTATTATATTGACTGAGAACAAAAACAATAATTTTGACGATGAAATTAATAATACTATTGACAATGTTATCAACTGGTTTGACATGAATAATTTGCACGTAAATCTGGCTAATACTAATTATGTACAATTTCAAACTTATGGTTCTAAAGTAGATGAAAGAAATATAATATATAAAGGAACTAAAATTAATGAGACAAATAGTACAAGATTTCTTGGTATAATTATAGATAAGTACTGTAATTGGAAAACGCATGTTGACCAAATTAGTAAAAAAGTTAATAGTTTTGTGTATGTCCTAGCAAAGTTAAGAAAAATTTCATCATTAAATACAGTACTAATGGCATATCATGGATATGTGGCTTTAGTACTACGATATGGGATAATTATTTGGGGTAGGTAACTCTACAGGCATAAACAGAGCATTTATAGCTCAAAAAAAATGCATCCGAGTTATTGTAGGTATCCGATTTTATGATACTTGTAAGCCTCATTTTAAAGATCTACAAATTTTACCACTGCCATGTATGTATATTTATGAAACATGCTTATTTGTCAAAAACAATTTTACGATTTTCACGACGGCTAAAGACTTCTATCCAAACAATACTAGAAACAGTCAACGACTAGTATTAAATGTGGCTCCAAAAACAACCCTCTTTACCAGAAACTGCTATAACATGTGCATTCAGATCTATAATAATTTCTTCATATTATTAATTTATCATTATTTAATTTAATAAAATTTATTATAAATATTTGTATGCTCCCATGTGAGCAAAACATGTGTACACTATCATATATTCCATCTGCTTAACCATGTTTTGTACAAATAAATTTGATTTGATTTGATTTGAAAAAGTATGTTAAAACTTAAGTCAAATTTTAACTGATAATAATGCAAAAGAACGGTCGGTAAAATATAGTAACGCGCCACGTATGGGTCGTGCTTTCGCTGTTATAGTTCGGTTTTTTTAAGGTAAACACGAAGTCTAAAGTATAGCGTACATCGCAATGCGTTTGTGAACTGAACTGATACCATATATAAAATATCGTATTATCGATAAAAGTCCTGATGAATATAGTACCTACTTTATTTCTGCGCTTGTAAACTCTTTTTTTATCGCTATGGAGAATGGATACACTCTCTTATTGTTATTATGGGAAGGCTTTAAAATAGTCTAACATGTTTTAAAAAATTATACAGTTTGTTTTTATTTATTTTAACATAATGTTGATGCGTTAGATTCGTGTCGTCGTGAGTGATCACAGGCGGCCCTGGATCCAGGCGGCGAAGGAGGTGACGCGCGCGAACGCCGCAGGGAGCCCGACCTGGCAGCCGCGCGCCGACCCGAATGATGTGATGCCGATCTGCGAACACAAGATGGACGTGTGAGTTACAGTGGTAGGGGGCGAGGGAGGGAGGCGGAGGATTACTCACCAGCTGTCGACTGGTGCCGCTACCAATGGCGAGCGGGCCGCCGGAGTCGCCGCCGCAGGTGCTGACGCCGCCAGCGCCGCTCGTACACAGCGTGGACGCAATAATCACGCTACCGAACGTCTGCTGGCACACCGCGTTCGAAATCACTTGCAGCCACACGTGACTCAAAAACTGGTTGTTGGAGATACCTGCGTCTGAAACGGAATAGAGACACGTGATCACACTGTGCATTGATCTCACCCGGCACTGCTAAGAGGCGTACTCACTGTCGCTAGTCCTGCCAAAGCCGGCGGCATGACCCCACGTGCCCACGTACTGGTTGCTGCCGGTAGCCATCGCGATGCGGTTGATGTTGTCTGTGGAATAAATAATATAATAATCAGTCGAGTCGCACGACGAGAGAGCATAATGTCGGTAGGCAGGCGCACTCACTGCTGTAGGTGACCCAAGAGATCGTGATGACAGCGACGTCGTTGTTCAAGTTGTTGGGGTTCCAACTGCCGTGCATCGCCACGTTGGTGGTAGTGATCCTGGTGCCGCCGGAGAAGAGCAAAGTGGACCCGAGTACCACGACAAACTGGCGCGCCTGGCTGCGCCCGTCCCACCAGCAATGGGCAGCAGTAACGGCCCTGTTATTGGTCAACAGTGACGACCCACAAACGGAGGTGGCGCCGGTCGTCAGTGTAATAACAAGGCCACCCTAACAAGTAAGAGGGCTTTAGTAATGGACATCTATACGTCTTGCAGCGGTGGATAGACAGAAAAGGATGAACGTTTTACCATGTGCGGATGGGCGCCCAGGCCGGCCGCCGAACCGCCGACGATCCTGGAGCCGTCGAAGTCAATCGCCTGCTCGACTTGCTTGATGCGTTCGGCCTCGCGGATGCCCACGGACTCATGGTAGAAGCGCTGGATGGGCTCAGGAGTGGGGGTGGCAGCCACCAGCGCCATCAGGCCGAGGAACAGAGTGCTCACCAACATGCTGAATGTACCGGGTTCGCGAAGACGTAGCCTCCTCCGGTAATCACCGCTTTTATATGGGCCAATATCTTATCGCGCCCGGTGGCAGGGATTAGCTAGTTACGAGGTGGATTAACGCAGATAAATTATATCCTGTTAGCCGATTTGTCTTCCACGCAAACACGTAAAGGCTCAAAAATAGTTCGTGCGTCAGCCGTCGAAGCATTTTCTTATATCGTCGATGACATTGTCGTTCCGGTGCATCTGAGTTCGGAGGAGATGATACGTCAGCTGCAGCGGTGTAGCCTTTCAGAGACGTCTACGCGTCTACTTCTCTATGGCATTGGCTCTCTACTCTCTCGTCCTCTCTCTCATACAGTGGGACCTGTGACTTACGATTTGACATGGTAGAGCTATACTGAAATCAATATCTTGATTGATTACGACATTTAGTGTGGGCTCGATTAATGTGATACCACGCTCTCACACAACATCGGCGTGAAAAGGTTAGGCTTCAGCTAATCGTATTTCATATGAATATTACTTATGATTACATATACACAACGATACACCATCTGCGAATTTATTTCACCTATAATAATAAATGTGAAGTCGTGGTAGCGTAATGGCTAGCGAAGGCGTCTCAAACTCAAAGGGCGCGGGTTCGATCCTGGTCGGAACACATGCACCACTTAGTCAGTTTTCTGATCTAATGTGTACATTGTTACAATTACCACCACCTTGAACAAGCGTGGCGGGTATACTATCCGTTCCCCAATAGTGGGGAGCCCGAGCCCAGTAGTGGGACATTTATGAGCTGAGATTATATTATATATTATTATAATAATAAAATAATAACAAACCATAAACGTCCCACTGCTAGACTCGGGCCTCCCACTATTGGGGAACGGATAGAATATCTGCCATGCTTGTCCAAGGTGGCTTGACAGGTTTTTCACACCGTTTATACAATGTGCAGGTTTCATCAGAATATTTTCCTTCATTGTTGCTACAATTGTAACAATATGTACATTAGGTCAGAAAACTGCCGAAATCAGGGGTCACCAATTAGTTTCGCTTGGGATCCGTTTTAAGTAATGAACTAACCATTGCGGTCCGCATAACATTTTATAGAAAAAATAAAAAAGTGTGCTTCTCAGGACGCCCGACAGAAGTGATAACTTAAACTAATCTAAGTTGAACTATTTAATATTGAAATTGCTTAACTTGAGAAAAGCTTAGGTTATACTTAAATTTTATGTATACCTATATAGCGTGTGGGTTAGAGTGAGAGAGTAGGAGCCTACCTACCGCTGCCATATGCGTGAGAGAAAGAGAAGCCAGACAGACTGGCGCCGTCGTTACGTAACGAAGCGGTTTACTCTCCCATAAGAAGTTATCACTTCAAAAATGTTTATTAAACAAATGTAATTACGGAAATAACAAAGGAATTATTTTACATACCAATGAGAAAAATAACATTTTTTGTTGCGGTCTGAAGTTTGGAGTAAAATTGGTGCAAGCTATTGGCATTAAATCCTGGAGATTTTTACCAGTAAGTGAAGATAGAAAATTAATTCTTAATGAAGTTCATCTTCGAAAATGCTGCTTCACAAATGTATGTTGACCCAAACAAAGAAGGAAGTTTCAAAGTTAATTTTTGTAGTTCTGGATATTTATTACCACACTCAAATTTTATCCAGAACTCTTCGCTGGAAACTATCGTATGTTTGTGTTTTAAAAGTGTGATTTCTTGGAATTCGATCATTTCCATCTGCAGAGTAGCATTATCACTCCCGAAAACAATTGCAGATGCGTTGCTCCATTCACCATCAGGATGCAGAGAGTAAATGCTGCTGAGGATTTCTACGACATTCTCAATTTTCTTAAAATCTGAATCTCGCGGACCACACAAAATGGGTCAATGTCTGTCCGCCACTTGGCGACCCCTGGCCTAGATGGTGCTCTTTATTGTTCACCATAAACTTGAACTTACACAATTAATATAAATACATTTGCATTAGAACAATGGGCGGATATATCGCTTATGGCGATCTATTCTAGGCAACCCGGTGTCTGAGGAGATTTTAAATAATAATTATACAATTTTTGATGGTAAACTGAAATAAAACTAATCATAACAATTGACTACCGTTAAAAATAAAATATAAATGAGACTTGAGGACCTGAAGCTTATCAACTTTATCGAGACCTTTCAAAGCGATTGAAAGAAGTCTCGCGTGTCCAAAGGGCTGACCTACATTTAAGGCAAGTGTTGCAATACATAGGAAATGCGGCCAGCATTTTGGGGACGCTCCACACTGGCAGCGATCTACACATCGACAGCCAGGTGGTAGGGTATTTGCCCGATTGGATGGCTACCACCCCTGGTCTAGAGTATGCCGCCATAACAACCTTGAGTTGTGTTCCGGCATTAGTGACCAGGTTCCAGTCTCCCTTAAGAGAGCAGCAGCGCATTTGTAGCACCTTTGGTGTTGCAAATGTCCATAGGCGATGGTAACCGCTTTCCATCAAGCGTTTGCCTGTCTGCTGAACTCATGCAATAAAAAAAACCGTAAATATATTTATTATTATACATAAAAAAAAAAAAAACTATTTTATAATGTAAAGGTATATGTAGTAAAGGTGTATATAGCATTTAAATATCAATGTTGTTAGTATTTAAGTAAAAATGTTTTTAAATTTGCTTTATAAGGACAATAAGAAGTTATTGGTTTGGGTCACTTGTGATGTGATGGAGGCTGGTACTGAAAATCAGCGCTGTGTCAGTTCTTGACACAGCATAACGCTGAGTTACCAGCCTTATTGCCGTGAGTGTTATGTACATATCTTTCTTAAAGTTGTATATTTTATAAAATTCTAATGGATTTATGTTTTTTTTTTGTAATTTTTGATTTGGTGAACAATAAAGTGTTGTCTATGTCTATGTCTATGTCTATGTTTAATGAGTACGTATATTGTTAATTTAGTTTTATGTACATTCATTCGCGACAATAAATATTTTTTCTTTCTTTCGTTTTTTCTTTCAAATGGTGCAAAATTGTTGATATTTTTTTTATCATAATTTATGCCGCGATATCATAGTGGCTGTAAAAATTTGCGACATGGGCCATATTATCTATGGTTCGCATAGTTTTTTTTAATTTTTTGACAGCAAGGCAAATCGTTTCCCATGAACGAAAAGTACTGTTTTCATTCCAGTGATCCAACTCCAAGCGTACTTTCAGAATATGAGAAGTGAAAAAGTAAATTTATTATTTGTTACCTATATGGATACTGCGAAAATGACGGTTCTAACTTACCTCTGTAGTGGATGCACTTACCATGTTTATGGTCCTAGATAGTTTTATATTATTTCCTTTGCTTAATATAATCCTGGTTACCACACGCTCAGGTTTCCAACTCAATTATTTGCTTGTGCATTTCTTAGATTTCATTTCATTTCTATTAGAAACTTGTATTTTAATCTAATTCTCATAAACAAAAGTAGGTCAAGTTCAAGGTCATTCTTTTGTCATTTGGCTTTTGACGTTTGACATTTGACAAGTGTTACCTTAAGAAAAACACACAGCAACAACATTCTTTTGATCTACGCTAAGTTTACCATTCACGTATAATCATAAAATAAATTATATTTAATTATCTACTTCAATTTTCTTATTGATTTAATTAAATTTAATTTATCAATTACTTAATTATCTACTTTTGTTATTGTTAATCAATGCCTATATGCCTATGTTAGCCAGGATGTAAGGATACGACTAACCAATGAGAGATGTGTATAAAACTCGCTCTCATTGGTGGGAATTCAAAAATTTAAAAATGACACGGGTTTGGAATTCAGTAAAAGGAGACACCATTTTGTAAGACTGAAAGATACTTATTAAAGTAAAAATAAAAGCCAGTTTTAAGATCGAAGGTATATTTATTCAAGAGCCTTTACATCATAATAATTATTATGTGCAAGGCCCGCCCCCGTGCTTGTCTTAACCAGCCGGCACGGAGTGTAGATCGCTAGATCTAAGACTCAAGCTCCAGAGGTGGAAGCGATAAATGGCATAACGTCAGAAGTAGCCTCGGTGAACCTGCAGCTCACCTCCCTAAACCCCTTAGCCATTTACACCCATGTTGCCCCTGTCTTCTATGACATTTTTCGGGGTCCATGCAGGGAGTGGCGAGTCACCGTCTGCCCATTTTTCCATGTTCCCCGAACATTGCGACGGGCAGACACCATAGTCCCCGTAACATTACGTCTAATACCATAGCACACTCGTCACCTGTTCACATTCAATTTCCTATCGTAAAACTTAGATTATTACAAAGACCATGAACCGGGAATTTATTTCCAAATCCGATATAAAGGCGTGAACACCATCAAAAAGTTGACGTAAACAAAATAATTATTTTTTGCTTTATGATGTCGTAAACCACATTCGTTCACACCCCAACGAACTTTTTGTGACAGTAAATAAGAAAAGCAATCAAAATATAGGCTGATATTTTCAAAACTAGCTCCAGAACCCGGCTACGCTTCTCTTATTATTTTTTTATTGCAAGACTAGAAAAAAATTACATTTGCAACACCAGGGGCGCTGCCAGCCTTGAAAGAATCTTTGAAACCTTTTTTGAAACACCCCATATCGTAGCGCTGTGGGAAAACGTCAAATCATGCATAAAAACATGGTAAGGTAAGTCTTTAGTTTACACCAAAGGATAGACAAACCGAAGTAGAAAAATACAAAATATAGTACAACGGGAGGCCTTATCGCTAAAAAGCTGTCTCTTCCAGGCAACACTTGGCAGGGGTTAATAGATTTTCAGAACTGACGATGGTGAAGTCTCATAAATAATGATAATAAATATACACAGTGTATATAAGTATAAGAACAATATATACATAAATATATATATACAGTTTAAGAGTTTAGGAATTACTATATGTATGAAGCATTGTAAGGGTTTGGCTTCTCTTATAGCAATAAGTAGCTCATTCCAGAGAAGCACAGTATCCCGAAAGTAGCAGCGCGTTTGTGGTACCTTTGGTTTTGCATATGTCCATAGGTAACCACTTTCCATCAGGTGGGCCGTCTGCCTGTCTGCTGAGCTCATTTGCATGAGCAAATTAATATTTAAATAAATGTATTTGACATAATTGCTTTGCAGCACTAACCTTCCATTTTCAGTGATGCACTCAAAGTACTCAAAATGAATTCATCTAAATACATTAAATTGAAATATATTGAGTTTTTTAATTATGTACTAAACATATTCCAGGTTGTTTATTTGCAATATTTATATAATCCACGTTATTTTTGGAAATCAATTTTGATAGAACTTTTTATGGTTATATTAATTATATCAATACTTTTAAGATATTAGTCATAGATACTTTCATTTATAAATGTGAATATATTTGTTTGTTTCGATAATAAGAACGTAATATCATAAACATATTGACTAAATTATATACAATTGTTAATGACATTACCTTAATTTAACTATTTTATGAATAATATATAACTAAAATAGATAGATAGATAACACTTTATTGCTCGCCAAAATAAAGAAATGCAAAAACAAAACGCATAATTGCAATATTTATTGGCAAAACAACAGGCGGTCTTATCGCTAAAAGCGACCTCTTCCAGGCAACCTAGCTTGAAAGAAATTTTTAACTAATCTGACGATGTAGTTGGAGCTGAAAAAAAGATAGAACTGTACAATTTAAATATACCTACATACTTACACTAATTTATAAATTTAATACATACATAGATCCAGACACATTTATAGAATACCAATATATATGTATATACAACATAATCTAAACAAATATATTTATTAACATTATATATGACAAGCATTTTATATTAACATATTGTTACGAGTGCGAGACTCGTATTAAAATGCCGTATTAAAACACAGGTACAAATATAACTGAACACAATCAGTCCAAACGTAATGCACGATTCAATAACACGCGCAAAGTCCGTCACTATATAGATTATCGAATGTACACACGTCTTATCTCGCTAGTGGTTATCACTTGACTGTCGATCTCTCCATTGGGCCATTGCTTTAGACTGCACCGATACAATATGGCTGCCCGCCCGCGTAGATCGAATTTCTTAGAATCAGTTACAATACACAATGGGCTGTTTTTTAATAACAAATTTTAAACACAAGGTAAACAAAAGAAGACAGTCATAAATAGTTTCAATGTTTTTAGCTCAGACGCGCGCGGGTAATAAATGTACTTTGTTTACAAATATGCAGGTGGCCCAAATTGTAACAATAGCACCATAATCAATAATATAATCATAATATGTTTATTTAGTCAAAAGGACTACAAATGTCTTGTAACCAAAAATACATAAAAAAACAATATGCCTGTTAAAGGCGAAACATGTAATTTTTACCACTTAGCATAACATCTGCAAGAATGTTCATGTTTCCAACACATAAATTATTTTGGCTTTGATTTGCTTTTTTTCTTCTTTATAGCTGTGATTTTTCGGATAGATTTATGAAATAGACAACTGTTGAAACCTTTCATTGGACGCTAACTGAAACGAATTTGATTCATTTATCTTTACTAGTGGTCGCCCATGCTCGACATTCGACCATAATAATTAATATCACAGACTATACTTTAATAATAGAAAGAAAAGAAAGAAAGAAAGAAAAACTTTATTCGAAGAAATAGCGACGTAATTACATTCGTTGTACATTATTATACACAGAGCATATTTTGAGAATTTGTACGCCAAATTTGTGTTTTATAATCACAGACTTCGCCAAGGCTACACTGTTAATTTGACTTGAACAATAAACAAAAGAGTATATATGCGTGTATGTGTCAAATGCATGGTAGCGTGTGTAATGTTTTTTTTTTGTTGATTTAGGGCCGCTTGCATAAGGTTGCTTAAATTTATTTAAGAAACACAAAACGGATTTAACACCCTTAAATACAATTAACGTCTTGCACAACGCAGAATTTCCCGCTAAATATCTTTAAAGAACTATCAATACGTTTTGCGTAAAACGTATTTAGGCAGTCTTATATGATTAATTAATTTGTATTTAAATGCGATTGTTATGCAAGCGACCCTTAATGTATTTTTATGTAAAATTTTATAAACTACATAAGCAGTTTAATAAAAACCGAAAGTTAACTAACTCTAAAAAGGCCCTAACTCAGCGAAAGGATTGCAAAGTTTTTGCTTCGCGTATTAATATATACATGATAATCTGAGGCCCAAAATGAAGGATGATTGTTTAAGTTTGCGGCATCAAAAAAATAAATAATTCACAACAAACAAACAGAACTAATTTCTACTTACCGACGCAAAAAATGAAGATCGTTTCATTGCCGTAGGAAATTGAACCTGTGACCTTCAACCGAATAGACTCGTCTGCGAGACAAATTGCAGAAAACACCCCAAGGATTGTATTACTCATTTAAATGTTAAAGTAATGTATTTTGATTTCACTGTTGAACGAAATAAATAAAAGTACTAAAAGATTTAGTTATTTTTATGTTGAGTCCAACGATGGAAATTTTGGGAAATGTTTAATATACTGGAATTATAGTTGAGCTGTTGTATAAAGGCACATCTGACATCAATCAATCTGATTTTAGTAGTTATGACATCAATCAATGATGATAGTATAAAAATTGGAATCGATATGTCAAGTCACACATTACCGAATCGACTACAATAAAACAAATTATTATTAAAAAAATACGTGTGTGTGTGTATGCAGTTCACACGCATCACAAGTGAAACTTCAGAGAATATTTTTTGTTAGCAGCCCATAAATGTCCCACTGCTGGGCTCGGCCTCCCACTATAGGGGAACGGACAGTATACCCGCCACGCTTGTGGCTCGATGTGCAGGTTGCATCACGATGTTTTCCTTCACCGTTATTAGCACGTGGTAATTGTAACATTGTATTACAGAGTATATACTCACAGATAACTCTTCTCTAACTTTTATTAATATAAATATAATTCCTTTATCCTACATCCGTCAACATATTATAATTCATAATAAACTTCTTAAGTATCACTTTCAATTTTTCAATGGTTTTAACCGACTTCAAAAAGGAGAAGGTTCTTAAATTTATTGGTATTTTATTTATGTATGTACACCGATTACGCTGAGATTTATGATCCGAGGTACGTGATTGCACGCAGGCCTAGCCCAACTAGACACTAAAAAGTAACAAATAAAAAAAACTTCGTTTATAAAAAACCGACTTCAATAACTAAAAAGTATAAAATAACTCATTTCTAAAGCTATTTTTAATTATAATATCTTATTTTTAATATATATTATCAAAAACATTTTGAAGTCGGTGTGAAGTAAAACATAAAAATTACTATATTTTGAAAATTAATAAGCACCGACTTTAAGATGTTTTATAAATAATGTATGTTAAAAATAAGATATTATAATTAAAAATGGCTTTAGAAATAAGTTCTTTCATACTTTTTAGTTTTGAAGCCGGTTTTTCTAAACGAAGTTTTTTTAGTCTAAAATATATTATTCCAGTTATACTTCGGTCCGATTTGGACCTATGTTTGATCATCGGTCTGATTGACTCTCTAATCCGTGCTGCACAGTGTAAAACTCGTATCTGAATCTCTCGCAGGCTTAATCGTATCTATAGATTTGTGTTTATCTCTTTTTAGTGTCGCTTTTTCGTTTCATCGAGTTTCAAATCACAATGATTCTAAAGAAAATTCACTTTACAAATATCTTTTACGTTTCGCTGCCTTTTTTATTATTAAAATGTTGAAAATATGCATAACTCAAATAGGTACGTGTTATGTTTATAATTTTAGATTATACATCAATCTCCAGGTGACGTCACTAATATGTAGGAATTTTTTTTGTTGACAAACAAACATTGTCACTGTGTTACGTTTCTAACGAAATAAGCTAATTAATTATTTTTATTTATTTACTAGCTGCGCCCCGCGGTTTCACCCGCGTTGTGATGGAAAATTATGGTAATGATGATCATTCACACTATATCTTTATAAATTATAGCCTATGTGTTATTCTGATGTGTAAGCTATATTATGGTAAATGTTTAATCAAAATACATTCAGTAGTTTTTGCGTGAAAGACTAACAAACAGATATCCATACATTCTTACAAACATTCGCGTTTATAATATTAGTAGGATGGTGTTTTAATTTGATATAAATCATTTTGATACTATTACAAAGTTAGTTCGTCAGTATTTATATGACACTTCAAATGGGGATTCTTAGAACGGATCAACGTTAAGTTTGAAACTTTTAATTTCAATTTGTCAAAAATAGAGCAATAGGGGCGTGGACACACGTTATACTAAAATCTAATAATATTTATACTAGCATGTGCCAGCGAAACTTCATCCGCGTTACCATGACGATGTATATGTTAATGAATTGCAGCAATCGCAGTCGCTATCTTCCTCACTATATTCGTCTATCCCTCGGGAACTACTTTTTGGATGAAATGTACCGTATGTTCTTTTTTATATCCCTGACAACGCGTACGCAAAATTTCGTGATGATAAATTGAGCAGTTGAGGCGTGAAAGTGTGACAAACAAACTCATACTAGCATTTACAATATTAGTTAAGACCAGCTTTGCCCGCGACTTCGTTTGCGTCGAAGATTTATTCGCTGAACCCTAAAAAAAATTTAGCCTACTCCTTATACCACAGTGAAACTCCCGTCGAATTTTGTCAATTTGGAACATCCAGACAGTCAGACAGACGAATAAATTTTTTAAAAATTTATTCCAAATCATATCATATCAACTCTAAGTTCTAGCCCGCGTGGACTTCTTTTTTGTGGAACCCTAAAAAAATTTGCCTCTTTTATTGCTTGAGTTAAAGCCCATCTGATGGAAAGCGGTTACCATCGCCTATGGACATTTGCAACAGCAAAGGTGCTGCCAATGTGCTGGCACTCTCTAAAAGGGGACTGGTACCTGGCCACTAATACCAGAACACAACTCAAGAATGTTATGACAGCATACTCTAGACCAGGGGTGGTAGCCATCCAGACGGGCAAATGCCCTATCACCTGGCCAGCCTTGTTTTTGATATAAGTACCGTATATACTTTCATATACATTCAGTAAAAATCCGTTATTTTGAAATCACAAACAGACATAACATTTTCTTAAGTTTTCGCGAATTGTGTACACAATAAAACTACGTTTTAACGGTTTTAAGCGCGTTAATTTATTTGATTTTCATTATTCCGACGTTTCAGCCAATTTTTAGTGGCCGTGATCACAAAAGGCAAAGATGTTAAGTGTCAATTAAGTTTTATTTAGCCTACCGCCAACTTGTTCATTTTAATTATTTCGTTTTAATTTTGTTTATGGTTATTATTTACTTTATGGGGGCCTAATCTAAATTAACATCGGAATAATAAAAATCAAACAAATTATCGCGCTTAAAACCGTTAAAACGTAGTTTTATTATACAAACAGACACTTCAATTTTATTTATCTGTAAAGATTACGATTACAAGTTAAATTTTCTTTTTTATAAAATTGTTCAAGTACAAGTTGCAAGTTCAGCGTTTCATGCGACCCACCTGACCCCGGACGTTAGCATGATCCAGCATGTTTAACCTGGAAAACTGTGTCATCATAAATCCTGGCACATTATGAGGATCGATCCCCTCCCTCCTCATGAATAAAAAGATGCAATACACCCCCGATATCCGCTATTATTGTAGAAATACTTCAACGACACAATTCTGCTTTAGGAAAGCATATTTTTTGCTCATTTTGCACATTGCTTTGATATTTTTTTATTAATACTAGCATTACCCGGCGACCCTGTCCTGTCTTTAAAAAATAAAAATCTAAAACCCGATTACAGCGTCATCTACCGGGACCAAATGTTAATCTAAACTCGAATCAACTCGAACAGAGTAGAAAAGTAAATTATTAAAGTACTTATATCGCTATTAAAAAATAGGGATTAGTGGTAGAAGGATGAAAATTTAAGGTTGTATATATTTTTTAATGCTAAATCATAATAAAATACAAATAAGAAATTTTGTGAAAAAAATTAAAAAATATATTTAGGGGTGGGGTCACCTTATCATTTAGGGGTATGAAAAATAGATCTTGTCCGATTATCAGACCTACCCAATATGCACACAAAATTTCATAGAAATCGGTTCAGCCGTTTAGGAGGAGTTTGGTAAGTAACACCGTGACAGGAGAATTTTATATATTAGAAGATATTCGCGAACTAGTAATATTGACGAAATGTAAGAAAAAGCGTTAAATCTAAATATGGAGGAATCTTTCCTACCCATGCAGGAACGGAGAAAGAATACGATTCCCTGCGGCCTGACGTAAGAGGCAACCAATCAGCCCACAGCCAGGTGGTAGAGTATTTGCCCGTCTCGACGGCTACCACTCCTGGTCTAGAGTATGTCGCCATAACAACCTTGAGTTGTATTCCAGCATTGTCATTGACATTGTCCTCTGTACTCCAGCAACAAAAAAATAACTGCTTTCCACCAGGTGGGCCTTCCGCCTGTCTGCTGAACTCATGCAATAAAAAAATGGAGAAGTTATTAAGAAACGTGGTTATGATTTTAGATAGATACACACGCCTATGTACAACGGAAATAATAAATTAAGTAATTTTACAACACTATCGTGTAGACCAAGCTATGTTAGCTTAGTGGTTAGCGCATTTCTCACTCACCTGCACATGCCGTCGAGATGGGGGCGCGATTGTTCCGTGCGCGCTCACCTCTCCTCCCCTGGGACGAGTTACAGACCGCCCCACGCATAGAGAGCATGATGATGCCAGGGGATAAAGTAGTCCCCCGGCAGTAGAAGAGGCCTCGCGAGGTCCACGCCTGCCAGGGCTGCGGAGAGGCAAGGTCATATACCCGTAGCCCTGGCATAAGGCGAAGGACGGAACTCCCAGGGGTTTTAGTGGGTATCCCTAACCGGAGAGTGGCAATAGCATGGCACCAGTTCTGACTGGGCATGCTAGTGCCACCTTCTTGGCCGGAAAGTATGCACCACTTGGCAGTTTTCTGATCTAATGTGCCTGTTAGCGATAGAATGCATTGTCTGAACGGCCCGCTCGGTGTTGCTTGTAAAATAAATAAATTAAATGTAAATAATCAATAATAAGCCGAACGGTATTGTACGTAACGATGGTAGGCGTCCTGACGGAATGACTCTAATTCCTTGGCGGCGTGACAAGCCTTTGGTGTGGGATGCGACTTGCGTAGACACGTTGGCCGCATCCCATTTACCAAACACGTCTAGATCAGCCGGTTCGGCGGCGGAAACAGCTGAATCACTCAAGCGGCGCAAATATGCAACCCTCAGTGAGAATTATATATTTGTGCCGTTTGCTGTTGAGACGCTTGGACCGTGGGGTCCTGAGGCCATGAGCCTCTATCAAAACGACTCATTGACTCTTCAGGTGATCAGAGGGCTGGTGCTTACCTCGGGCAACGGATCTGTATGGCGATCCAACGAAGAAACGTAGCCAGCCTTCTGGGCACCTTACCCAAAAAAGACGGTGATCTAGGCTCAGTCTTGAGGGACTATGGGTAGAATACGATACAAATAAGTTTCCTTTTATTGTATTCGATTATATGTAATTTTATAATTGTAAATTATGTAAAATATTATTATCTGTATGTATCAATAATATAAAATTACAACTTAAATATGCATATATAAAATATTTCTGTATTTACCTGTATATTTTGTTAATAAATAAAAGCATGTATTGAATGCATAGAGAGAAGAATTGCACACGAACTTTACTCGGGATCGACCGGAATTAGTTGCCTGCGACCACCAACCGTGATATACGTGCCCTGCGTTCGCTTCTGTCAGAACATCAACGGCTAACTTTCAAACCCTTAAAACCTTGTTTAATTTCTCCTTTGCACAATTGGACGTTATATCCGTTACAGTGCCTATTGTTATAATTACCACGTGCTAATAGCCGTGAAGGAAAACATGTATCAAACCCACCAATGCTCCTTAGATAAAGGTAGCGATTATAATGTCAGTTGTCCTGTAAATTGGAGGCCTGAGCCCAGCACTGGGACATTTATGTTATACTAGCTGATGCCCGCGTGGTGCGGTTTTTTAATTATCCCATGGGAACTCTTTAATTTTTCGGGATCAAAAGTATCCTATATGTTGACCGAGGATATAAGCTACCACCATACAAAATTTCATTTAAATCGGTCCAGTAGTTTCGGAGATTAGCCGGTACAAACAGACAGACAAACAGTGAAATAAAAAAAATTGGAAAAAAGTCTAAATTACTTCTATTTCACTTCTTACATCCCCCTGACTCGGTTTTTAATATATTTTTCATTGTACAGAAATTCGACCTCTACAGTTTTATTATATGTATATAGATATAGATTATGCAGCGGCTTATATTATACACGTTTCAGCTAAATTCCCTCCATACACATTCAGTAACAATCCAGCAAATGATTTTCAAATATGTAATGAGACAGACAGACTAACATTAAGTAAAATTTTGTAAGACCTCCTTTCTTGCGAAACTAAAAGAATCTAGGGTCATTGTCTAAGTTTAAGTCATGTTTGCGTTCAGAGCAATTGCTTCGAAGGCCAGTGTCCATCTTTCTCCATTTCGCATGGTCTTCAACATTCCTAATTGCGAAACCATTGATATCCATGTCATTCTTTACGTCGCCCTAAAAAGCTGGGATAGAATTACAATAAGCGTTCTTCGGAATGCCTAAAAGGGTATCGTAAACCCCAAAATTGATTTGCAATAACCACACATGTGATCAAAATACCTCACGAGACAATCTTAGCAATGTCTAAGGTCACATCTCAACCTTAAATTCCAACCTCCACTTTATAACATGTCATGTACCGCGCACATTCTACTAATATTCCAATACATGGCCCACATAAAGGTTAACATTATACGACACGAATCTCTCATACGAGACCTAAGCTGAGCTTCAGTCGAGTAGCTGCATTCCTGTGGCATCCCGCCGGGAGATATTCCGGCCACTCGCTCGGCGGCCTCCTCGAGATCCTTCCACGAGTCGCAGCCTCATATGAAGCGACGAGCGTAGAGAATGCAATATATTGTTACATGTCGACAAAAAGTAAATGCACATCTGTCTGCCATAAACCCGGTTTATTACCTTTCCCACATTGGACTTCTTTTGTTTACTTTGTCTTTAGATTTAGTAATTAAGAAAAACATTCTATTGTTATTGTACTTGTTTTATGGCCGTCATTAGGCAAGTCTGTCGAACTAATTCTTGTTCTTATTGTTTCACGTCGAGGCACATTGTATTTGTACAAAATAAAAGGGATGCCCGAAGCGAGGGGTGAGGCAGTCAAGCGACGATTACGATACGAGTAAGACGTGTACATTCGATAAGCTATATAGTGACGGACTTTGCGCGTGTTATTTAATCGTGCAGTTTGTACTGGTTGTGTCCAGTTATATTTGTACCTATGTTATACGTGTTTGTATAATTCTAATAAATTCTATAGTAATTCCAAACGGCATTTTAATTCGAGTCTCGAACTCGTATCAATATATAAAGAAAATAACTTGACTCATTGGCATATTGGTTTATCCTTTTTGAGTTGTATTCCTCGCTCCTGATAAGAGCTCCACTGTCAGAGATAGCGCCATACTAAGTTCAATAGTTCTACCAGTGCAAAACTACATGGCGCTGTCTCCTAATTAAACACAATACTGTTTGCAATAGATTTTATATTAATCTTTTTGTATGTATTCGACGTTCAGTTCAGTTCAATAGACCAGTGCAAAGAGTGAGTAAGTGTGTTTCAATTAATACTGCAACTTAGGTTATCTGGGACACATGCGCATTCTCGCCCCACGAAAATCTTCTCCACATAATCAATTCTCGCACTTTTTTATAATTCTCGCTAGTCTGGTGAATTTGAATGAATATAATCTTTGAGGGATAGGCTAGATAGAGGGTGGGACAGAATAGATGAAATAAAGGGGCTGGACACAGTGATTAAGCAGGAAGCATGGGATAAAGGAGATAAAGAGGATAGGATGACTGAATGAAATTGGGGATGGCCTAAGGAGTATGTGATAGAAGGAGGTAGAGGAAGTGGGCTATCGAAACTCTCACCTATCGTCCGAAACACGCTTAGTTCAGTGTTAACCGTTTGAAGCTGATGTTCTGTATGAGTATGGTATCACACCAGTCAAGCAGGCGGCCCAGCGAATTGTAATCAACATAATGATTACAGTATGGCCATATTACGTCAGAATTACGTCAATTAATTATTATAAGATATTAATTATTATTGATAAGAATTTGTGTATTGTGTTGAAAATCTAAATGCTTTAGTAAAATGGGCCTTTAAAATAGAATATAATAGATTATACTTTATTATACAATAAAATTACTGAAACAATACACAAAAACAGCTTAGAATTAGGTATAAATGGCGTTCTTATCGCTGACAGCGATCTCTTCCAGGCAAACTTGGGATGGAGAGAAAAATATGGCACAAAGGCTAGGGCAGGGTTTGCTGCACAATATATATTTTTTTACATATTATATATTAATATTATTATATAAATATACATACACCCATTCATATAAATCTATATATCTACACACACACACACACACACACACATATATATATATATGTATGCCTTTACGCACTACTAGTTTTAGAATTTTTTCGTCTGGTATCGGTCATAAACCATTTGGCTCAAATTTTTTCAGATTATTCAATAAACGTGAATAATTAAATTAGCTCGATACACATACTCATCACTTTTATTTTTCTTACGTATACCTTCAGAATATCTGCGTAATTTGCCATTATTCAACGTCAAAGTTCATAACAAACATATAACAAGTGAAACCAGGTTACAACTACATAAATTTCAGTCCAATCGACTCAAAATCATTTTCTAAATCAATAATAAAATGCTTCTCGCAATTTGGAAAGTCGCAGCTGATATTTACATAAAAAAATATTCTGATCTAGTCCTGTCAAAACAATATCTTCGAGAATATGTATTGAAATTATTATTATGTATTATATTATTAAATTAAACGAAATTTAATTAATTACATTGTTCTCTTTAAAATTCCAATAGGCAAATTGAGATTACACGGTTCAACGAAACTGAATCGATTTGGTTCTTCAGACAATGTCCGTTGATGATACAAACCAAAAATGATACAAATTTGAAACATTATTATAGATTACTAGCTGACCCGACAAACTTCATACCGCCTTAGAATAAATAAAAAAAACGTTGTTTTCTGAACGGCGGGACGAACATCAAACGTTTGACATTCAAAACTAAAAAAATGAAATAAAACCTTTATTTTTAAATTTAATTTGATTTCTGAACGACTTTTAAATTTAATTGATTTCTAAACAACGGGACAAACATCAAATGTTTCACAGGTAGGAATAGTTTCTAAGGGAAAGCGAAATTGTTGTTTTTACTATATTCCAAGATTTTTTTCATATTTACTCACCTTTTAAACCTTCCCTGGACTTCCACAAATAATTCAAAACCAAAATTAGCCAAATCAGTCCAGCCATTCTCCAGTTTTAACGAGACTAACGAACAGCAATTGATTTTTATATATATAGATGCAGCGTTTTCAAATCGCTAATCGCGAGCTAAGAAGCCATTGCCTTAGCATTAGTGGCAATATTATTGTAGCTACGAATGCTGGAAATACGTGGTACGTCAGATTTATATAAGGGATTATCTTGCATTTCATCTTTTGAAAGTCTTCGGCTTTTATGCCAATGAAACGTCGATGGAACTCTTGTTTTAAGATCATTTTATTAGACATTGTACATTTATACTAAATAAACTATGGCCAAAGAATATTTTATTACATCGCACGCTCAATAATAGACGGACTTAACTCAAAAAATTGATTTCTGAGAAATCGTAAAAAATGTTTTAACAATCAAAGAAAGAAAAAATATTTATTGTCGCGAATGAATGCACATAAAATTAAAAATTAAAAAAATTACAATCTACGTATTCATAAAACATAAATCCATTAGAATTTTATAAAATATACAGCTTTAAAAAAGAAGAACTGTCAAGAACTGACACAATACTGATTTTCAGTACCAGTCTCCATCAAATCACAAGTGACCCAAAATAAAAACTTTCCATCTTACGAAATGTCTAAAATAGCATATTAATAATAATTTAATCTATAGTAGGGTAAACTATACTATTGTTGGCATCTCATCAGTCATTGGCACTTTGTATTTTAAATACAAATATTAAGAATTGCTATAACAAAAAAAACGTTGAAATCTGTTTTTCAAATTCTACCATGTTGACATTATGGGAGTTTAACTGAAGCTTTTTAAAATGTATCCTGGCAACACGTAAAAAAAATCATAAGACGGGCTACTCGCACCGGTGATTGTCACCGCCGCTTTTTAATAAGATCCAATAAGGCATAGGGTAAGATTATACATCTTTTAATTCGAGTTTATCATGAATTTAATGTTGCGAATACTGTTTTTATATTTCGTTTTGAGTTAAATTATCATTTTGTGTGTATTTTTTCACATTATATTGATTATAACCTAAAATTAACTGATGCCAAAGAATAGTGTGCTTGATTTCTATGAAAGTATAAATAATTGGCACCTATGCCAATCATTAGGTAACATATTACAGAATTCTTGCTTAATGTTAAGCTGTTAAAATAATCAGATTAATTTTATGTACACAAAAATATTTTAAATTTTGTCAAACTCACTTATTAACTATTTTTTAGCACTGCCAATCACTGTATTAAAGAGGGCCAATTATTATACATTACTTTAGTGCCAATCATTGCAATTATGTGTGAAGTGTCAATCATTGTACTATTCGTTGGTGCTAATGAATAGTGTGTTGGCAATAAATGCATTTTTTATTTATATCTACAGGGAAAACAAAATGCCAAAAGTAAGTAAAGGTGGTTCTTATACAAAAAAATATACTGAAGAAGATATCATTAAAGCTATTGAGGCGGTGCGAAATGGTATGCCAAAGAAAACTGCATCTACAAAGTTCGGTGTACCACGACCTACATTGCAGTTTAGACTAAGTTCTCAATTTGCTAAATCTAGACCAGGGCCCACAACAATCTTAACAGAGGACGAAGAAAAGATTTTAGTAGAGTGGATAATCACTTGCAGCAGAAAAGGATTTCCAAGACGAAAAGAAGACATTTTGTTAAGTGTTGAACAGTTTTTGACCAAAACCCCAAGACCAAATTCTTTCATTAATAATAAACCTGGCGAAGGATGGTATCGCCTGTTTCTTAAAAGGCATCCAGATATTACAACCAGAACTGCCGAAGCTGTTACAGCGGCTAGTGCCAATGTTTCTGAATCTAACATACGACAGTGGTTCCGACAAATTGAGCAGTATTTAAAAGACTGTAACTTGTTCAATATTCTACACGACGGATCCCGCGTTTTTAACGGAGATGAAACTAACTTCCAATTATGTCCCAAAAACACTAAAGTATTAGCAGAAAAAGGATGTAAAAACGTCTACGAGGTAGACCACGCCCAGGCTAAATCTTGTTTGACAGTTATGTTTACTTTTTCTGCCAGTGGTGATACGACTCCGCCTATGGTTATTTATCCATTGAAAAGAATGCGAGCAGATATTAGGACTTCTGTAGCATCACATTGGGGATTAGGCCTATCCGATAATGGATGGATGAATAAAGAATTATTTTTTCAATACATCAATAATGTACTATATCCAAACTTAATAGATAAGAAAATTCAATTTCCGATTGTATTATTTATTGATGGACACAAAAGCCACATGAATTTTGAGTTAAGTGAGTCTTGTAAAGAAAAAGGTATTATTTTAATAGCTCTTTACCCCAATGCTACTCGCATACTACAACCAGCCGACGTTTCTGCGTTCAAGCCAATGAAGAATGCTTGGAAAAAAAGTGTTTTGGACTGGAGACGCAAAAATTTAACAAAAATTTTGACTAAAATCGACTTTGGGCCTATTTTGACTACGGCTTTAGAAAAATACACGAATAGGTCTTCTATTATAAATGGTTTCAAAGCTTGTGGTCTATATCCGTGGAATCCGAATGCAATAAACTTTTCTAAATGTCTAGGAAAACCTTCTAGTAGTGCAACTTCTAGTAATCAACAATCTAATTCTGAGCAACAAAAACCCACCATGGTTTTAGAAAAATTTCAAGTAATAGTAGGACCATCCATTTTAAAGAACTTACAACCACATTCATTAATTAAAAATCCGTTTCAAGATGCTTTGATAAAAGTTTTCAATTTTTTAAAATTAGAATCTACTATCGATGATAGACAAGTTGATCGAACTAATATAAAATCTCCACTACTTGAAGATGTGTGGATTCCAGAGGACAACATTCCAGTTCTTATGCATACTTCAGAGGACTTAGAATTGCCTAACTCCTCCTAGAACACAAACACTCAGAACGATGAAGACATAGAAACTGTTTCTAATCCAAATCAAAATATTAATATAGACACTCCTGTTCTCTTTGACGATTCTTATACTGTTGAATCGAATTTAAATCATGATATTTCAATCTTAAACGAAAATGTAGTTGAAAATTTAAGCGAATTCAAACTTACAGATAGTTTTGGTTCAGGATCAAACGCAATTGAGATTGTAGATATAGATTGTCAAACCGAATCTCCATTTCCCTACTGTTCAACATCTTTACCTATGTTTAATAATGGAACAGAACTTACTCCTGAAAAAGTAAATTTGAAGAATAGTTTGTTATGGCCAAAGACACCTGTACGAAAAGGTCGACAGATTGAAAATAAACCAGTATTCGTATTGACTAGCAACAAATGGTTAGAAAAAGAAAAAAGTAAAATAGATGAAAAACAATAAAAAGAAGATGAAAAGCAAGAACGTAAACGACAAAGAGAAGAAGATAGGACTAAAACTAAAGTCAGTACAAACAACAAGAAGAAAAGAGCACACCAGAATACGAATAATATTAGTATTGTTAATCCAAAAGCTAGTAGCGAAAATGATGAAAATGTATTACTAAGTTCTTTTAAAATAACTCTAAAGGACCCACAAGAAACAATTTTGAAGGATATGAGCATAGAACCTTCAACTGTGAAAGACGTTAGATCATATGCTGCTATTAATGCATCTAAAGAAAACATAAAGCTTAATGATTCCAAACCTCTAAAACAGAAAATTGTATCTAAGATTAAAGTAGAGTCACAAAAACAATTAACTAAACCAAAACATAACGACAGCGAAACATCACCAAATAGAATCACTCGCTATAACTATGCTCATACTGTTAATAAAGCAAAGGATTTTCTACTGTCTAAACCTTTTAGGAAAGTCTTGCAAAGAAAAGACACTTTCAGTAATGAAAAGGAACTCTCCGATTTTTTAGAAGAATATGAAGATGATTCTGGCTAATAGTTCCCAATATTTATACCTCTTATAGTAAATAAGTTTTGTTGATTTTTATGTTAATTTTATTACCTAATGATGACTGAATATGTCCTAAATATAAAAACTTAAGTTTTTATCTAAATATTTAAGAATAATTATTAAAACTGTTAATTAATATTAAGTGCCAATAACTGATTGCTATGTGATAATAACTGTACTTTTGATGCCAATTACTGTACTTTTCGGAACATTTTTAAACTTTATTATTTTTTGTTTATTAAACTGTGTTTACCTGAATGAATGTGTTTTTTATTTCTAAATGAATAAATGATTAAAACGTTTTATGAAAATTAAATTAGAATCTGAAATCTAGTTTAATTTTTAAAAAACAAATCTTGGCTAGATAGCCTTAAGGTGCCAATCATTATACAGTTTACCCTATGAAGTTTATAAAATGAGTATGATTAATATACAAATGTTACTTTAGAGAAATTTTCTTTTTTGTATTATATTGTATATTTTGGTTAATAAATTATGTTCTTGAGATAGGTCTATTTAATATAAAAAGAAATGTTACATTGAGTAAAACCTGGTAACTAATTTTGAATAGTGTCCATGTTTTATTGAATACAATTGAATATTTCACACTTTTAACAGCGAGACGACTGACAAAAAGCGTTCTTTGATCGATTTCTCAGCCCGTGTTACAGTAATTATACAAACTTTATTGCGGTGAAATAAAAATTATGTCAATCTTGATCATATTTCTGAGGTGACCCATGTACTCAAAACGCATTTTCGATAAACTTTCTCGATACAAAATAATTCCAAAGTAACCTCTAAACGTGTTCTTCAAACTTGTCTTCTTATTACTGTTAATCGTACATCGCTAAAATAAATAACAGTAACATATAATATTATAATAAATATACTCATTATAGTTTTTTTATTCGATTACTTAGAGAATTTGCAAGTAATTAATTATTTTATTATAAATGACTTCAAAAATCACGCTTGCCGGTCCCAATGTATGGGATTTATCAATACGCCGGGCGGCTAGGAGCTGTGTACACGCGTCGCTCTGCTCGAGCGTGCTATTCGAAGTTAAATTTTAAATAAATGAAGGAGCAATAATAACTAGAATTTCGAGCCGATTGAGCTATACTTATTTGATGTATACGGTAGAAGACTGGTCTAAATCATAGACTGTGTGGGTTTGAACCCTACACTAGCTTCACTTTATCTAGTAGAATTTTTTATTTTTTTATCAAAGTTGATAAAATGGTCTTTTTCTCTTCTTAAATAATTTTATAAAATGCAATAAAAATACTTTTTTATATTTCATTTCATCTGGACTTTTCTACTATTGACAATAAAATGTATTTAAATCAATCTTACCGGTAACATTAAAATTCGAAAGCGCCATCTATGTTTCTCAATAGAAATGATGTAGACACGTGGATAATTGGACCTACTTATGAAAAATGGAACCAACACACATATTAACAATTTTGAGAAAAATTATTATTCGTTAAAATTTTGCATACAAAAAATATGTCTATATTTTGGAAAAAAAATTAGAATATTGTATATTATATTTTGTCCAATATATTCAAGTATTTTTTTTTAATTTAACCCTATTATGTTTTATCTATTATTATTGTTTTATAGTTCTTGTCTATACAGATAAATAAAAGTAAACTGCCTGTTTGTAATCTCAAAATAAAAACTAAAAATCGGACCAGGAGGTTTCGAAAATGCTATTTATAGAATTTTTGTCTGTTTTTCTGAATGTTTCGGCTAATCTCTAAACAGCTGGATCGATTTTGACGTAATTTTCATTGGCAGATAGCTGATGTTATAAGTAACTTAGGCTACGTTTTAAGGGTTCCGCAAAAAAAAACCAAAAGTATATTTGTCTCTCTGTTTTTTTATCCTTTTACGGAAAGACTATTGAACCGATTTGGATGAAACTGGTTACATATGTAATTTTAATACCGAGAGTGGCCAAGAGATACTTTTCATCCCGAAAAATGAAATAGTTTCCGGGATGAAAATATATGTGGCCGAACGGGCCTAAATGATGAAATAAAATGACCGACATGACTGAAAAAAAAACCTGTTCTACTTTCTGAGATAACCTTTACATAAATTTATCCCATTATCCGGGATGAAAAGTATCCCTTGTCTACCGTCATTATTAAATTACATATATACTGAATTTCAGCCAAATCGATATAATATTTTTTTCCGTAAAAGCAGAACAAACAGAAAGACAAATATATTTTTATACCGTAAACTATCACATTTTCGGGACAGAACGCATCCTATGTTCGTTCACGGCATCAAAAAAAAATATACATACATATATATATATATATATATCAGTGTATATATATACTGAGTTTCAGCCGAATCGGTCCAGTAGTTTTTCCGTGAAAACGGAACGGACAGACAGACAGTTACTTTCGCATTTATATTAATATATACCTATATATGAATTCATTGGTATTCCATGATACAATTACACCATTTTAATAAAATTTACCTGTCTAAAAAAATATTGAAAATTAAAACGAATGTACAGCCTGAGGAGAATTCGAACCCTGTACCTCCTAGGTACTATTGCGCTTGGTGAACCATTGAGCTAAAGTCGCTTAAGAACATACATCAAAATTTCAATACCTATTAAGCATATAAACGATCTGTCTCACTTTAGGATATTATGTCTCGCTCTCGTGCTCGTCAGCCTTAGAATGAAATAAATTGAATCAAGTTGGTATGGACGCGGTGCGCGTAGGTATGTTCCGTTGCAATATTTCGCCACGGTCGAACATTTATTACGCGCTGTTTCATCGAAGTAAATATCGGCCGTGCGGGGTTGATTTTCTGAAACACCGATTTGAATCAGGTCTACATAGCCTCTTAAGGTTTAAGGCCATAAAGCATAAAATAATAAAATATTCTGATATACTAAATAGCCTTAATTATCAATCGGTCACAGTTTTATGAATATCGTAAATAAAACTTTCCAGAAATTTCCACACCAAACAAACTAATTTATTAATCGGTCAGTATAAAACAAAAACTCAATAAGTTCACTGTGACAGTCCTGGGCGTATGATGATTTATGTTCTTGTAACATTCCTTGCCACAACACATGTGAACGAAAGAGACCGATATATCAATAACATCGCTTAAAAACAAGATATCGAAGAAAACCTGACACCGGCAGATAGATGGCGTTAAAGTGAACTTCTTTCTATACTTTCTATACTTAACTCATTTTGGACCGAAACCCTAGTCGGTCAGTCTATTATTGAGCGTGCGACGTAATCTATGTACAATATTATAGCATTCTAAACATGCCGTATGAATACATTGAATTTATTACAAAAAAATAACTGGAATAGACATATAAACGACGGAGAATACGATATATTTTTTTTAGATTTCTTAGCTGTTTGTCTGTTTATTCGAGTGTCACGTAAAAATTACTGGGCCAATTTCGATGCGGTATTTCCACCATATATGTTCTCATTTTTGTTAACGTCTCATTTCCAGACCTCTATCCTTATGATTTCGGACACTCTCAGGATCATAGACTATATCGACATATTTCGAGCAAAGTGCAATTTGGAGAGCAAAGCGAAAATCGCTTCAAACAAGCTTGGGGTGCTCAAGAGGGCTAAACTGTATATCACACTGACATATAGCTTCAAAGAACTTTATTTCCCACTAGCCGATGCCCGCGACTTCGTCCGCTTGGTGCGATTTTTTAACTATCCCACGGGAACTGTTTAATCTTTCGGGATCAAAGGTATCCTATATGTTGACCAGGGATGTAAGCTATCACTATACAAAATCTAACTAAAATTGGTCCTGTCGTTTCGACAGGACAGAGAAACAAAAAATTTGAAAAATATCTAAATTAGTTCTATTTCACTCCTTACATCCCCCTGACTCGGTTTTTAGCATTTTTTTTCATTGTACAGAAATTTGACCTCTGCAATTTTATTATATGTAGGCATAGATAGAAGATAAGAACATTTAGTTCACTTATAATGTGATTAAAAATAATTATCAACTAATCTACCTATATGTATAAAAAACAAAGTCGTGCTAGTTACACCATTTATAACTCAAGAACGGCTGGACCAATTTTTATGATTTTTGTGTTTTTGGAATTGTCTTCATCCGGAATAGGATAATAAGTATTAAAATATGATATTGATCAATAAAAAAAAAACAGTCTAGCCATTCATTTGTTATGATCTTTCCCGGCTGATTTCAGAACGGTGACTGCATTTAAACTCATTTTCATTTGTCTGATTTAGGGTACCCGGGATGGTTTAGATTCAAATTTGAACCAGGTAGATGGCGCTGCAATCGGGTTCCCGGATTTAGATGAAATTATTTTTGTGTGCGTTCATGTGGATCCCAGGATGATTGAAGGATTTAGATTCACGATTGGGCCCGGTAGGTGGCGCTGCAATCGGTTTCTAGGTTTTTATTTTTTTTTGGGGGCAAGACAACGTCTGCCGGATACAGCTAGTACAATATAAATCTTGACCCTAATGTGGTGCTATGCAGTCTTCGTTAAATGTTGCGCTTTATTATTAACCGACTTCAAAAAGGAGGAGGTCTCAATTTGACTCTTTTTGTATATACACCAATTACGCTGAGATTAGCGATCCGATTTACGTGATTCTTTTTTAGTTTGATGCGTAATAGTTGCCATTTGGTCCCCTAAAAATTTAACATTGTTTGGCTGAGTAGTTTTCATTTTATGAACATTTTTTCCGTTACCGTTTCTTGGGACCTATATTTTTTAAAGCGCGCGGCACCTTTCGTAGGCCTAGCCATAGCTAGACACTAATAAGTAACAAATAAAAAAAACTTCGTTTTAAAAAACCGACTTCAAAAACTAAAAAGTATAAAATAACTCATTTCTAAAGCTATTTTTAATTATAATATCTTATTAATATATATTATCTAAAACATCTTAATGTCTTAATATTTATTTTTTAAGTAGGTTTTTAGTTTAACTTTAAAAAAGTTTATATTTTTACATTTTTGTAAGTCGTTAGAAGTTAAATAGATAGATAACACTTTATTTCTCATCAAATATACAATTTCAAAAACACACAATTACAATATTGTCATGGTAGAAACCATAGCCTTATCGCTTAAAGCGATCTCTTCCAGGCAACCTAAATTAAGAAATACTTTAACCTAATCTGGCGATGTAGGTGATGCAGATTATTAGGTATATCATAAACAAAAATACTTAAATAGTTAAGTACTTAAATACTTAGTTATATAACTATAACTTAATTTGTTTTATTCCTGCCACGGGTTGTCTGGAAGAGATCGTTTCTTAGCGATAAGACCGCCCATTGTGCACATTTAGAATATTTTTAAGCTATAAATTTTCTGTGTTTTATGTAATGGTGTACAATAAAGTGTTATCTATCTATCTATCTAAACTACATATTTTATAAATTAAAATATGTAGTTTAAGGTATACATAGGCTTTTTAAATGTAAAATCTAAGTATGTCCCCACGTGGAGTACATCCCCTATCTTTGGGTTAGTGCACCTCGGTAGCAATTGTGTTAATCATTCGTTTCAATTTGTTGAGGTCCAGATGAAATATATTTAGAGGAGAGTTTTTAGCTACCAGTTGGTCGATTAGAAGACGCATTCTAATTCCCAATATTTAAAATACAGTGTAACCTCTATATAACGACACCGAAGGGACTGTGCATTTTACGGTGTTATAGAGAGTTGTCGTCAAATGGAGAGAAGTCTGTTACTTTTGTCTGACGTCTTTTGCTGCACCAGTAATTTTTTTGTATTTTTTATTTATATTATTCATATCTTTCGATATTGAGGCATCTTGGTGATAAAGGAATTACCTAGAAATTTCGTTATTTCGGAATTTCTTAAAAATTACGGTATACGTGATGCCGACAGTCTAGTTAATTACGGGCTAGGATACTAAACCGATAAAAGAACATACACAGCTGCGCAGTTTTTACTAAGTTTGACAACATAAAAGGTACTTTTTATTGCTTAATTTTTGCCTTTATTGAGAGTGGGTGTAATGCTATATTATAGAGTGTATAATTGTATATACGACGAGCTAAACCAACCAAAGCCAAGTGATTTCGACGCTCAAGGGAGTTTGTCGTTAAATCGAGTGACGTTATATGGAGTTTACATTGTATTTCCTTAATTTTGTATCAGGAATGTTATTGGCATTTAAAACTAAATACAACAATTTAAACTAGGCCCAAACGTAAGTTAATCCAAGATATTAATGACCGGGCGTCTATTAGTCGATAGTTGGGGTGAGCCTAAACCAACAAAGCTGTTTGTCGTACGTGTTGCCCCCGAGCGGCAGACTGAAGATTAACTAACTGATGTTGCTGGCAATTAGTGGAGATAACAGAATTAATATGACATTAATTGCCCTCAGATGCGTTCACATATAATACGGAGATTGATTAAATGTTGACTTACATGTATGACCTTCAAAGTTAATCTCCAGTGGAACTTATTTTGAATAATAACTTTCGAATTTGAAGATTGGCGGGACTTATCTATACACATATTAGAGGACCCACCAGACTTTGTCCTGTCCTGAAAAAAGTAATTTCTAGAACCTGATTGCAACTCTGTCTATTAGGTCAAATTGTAAATCTAAACAATCCAGAGACCCACTCAAACACAGACAAAGAATTTTCGTCCAGCGGTTTAGGTGGAGTTCATTGACATAAACACGTACAGAAGAATTACATGTATAAACTAGCTGGCCCGGTGGAGGTGGTCCTATTCTAAAAAACAAAATAGAAGCCGATTGCAGCACCACTTACCGGGTCCAATTGTGATTCTAAACCATCCCGGGACCCACTTGAACACACAATTTTTTTGTTATCAAAATCTGTCCAACTATTTAGGAGTTCAGTGAGACACACGAACAGAGGAATTTTATATATGTATAAAGATAATTACTTGACCTCACTGATTCACTTCCTTACCGATTGCCTTATAACGTACAGCCCGCAAACTACTAGGCCTAGGACTGAAAGTCATGCGATTTTTCTATGTTTTAGGTACACAGTAAGAAAAGATATTTGAAAATTCAACCCCTAAGGGGATGCAATTTTGTATGAAATTCCATCATTTTCTAAGTAAGAAGCACGAAATTTTATATACCGTATCGTATCGTAAGGTATACCACAACACAAACATACATTCAATAAATGTCACACATAATAACAAAAATAACAAACAAGCGTGTATAAATTCTAAAAACTTTTTTCTAAATTAAGTTGTAAAAAAGGGCACGGAACTAGAGTCTGTAGAGTTGTTAAAAAAATATGTATATACCTACTTCTTGTTAGAAATAAACGTATACGTGTATCGGCGTTTTTGGAAATTCAAACATTAAGGGGTTTAAAGAGATGTAGAAAGTTTGCTCAAACTATTTTATATCTTTAATGTATGCGAGCAAAACCGCGAGCAACAGCTAGTCACTAGATAAAGTTTTTTTATTCGCTTATGAACGTTTGCAACACCATGGTCAATGTCAACGCGTTTCCAACCTGTAGGATCAGATAGATAAACGTGATGGGAGAGAGAAATCATAATATCCAGCAAGTATTGTAATTTTTTTAACAAATATTCATCTTATCTTTGCCACTGCTGCGTAAATCTCCTAAGTCTGCGTCACATATCCTGTGCCAGCGTCTACCGGCGACCTTAGGCAGCTCTTTGGTCCACCAGGCTGAAAGGCATCCTACGCTACTTTTACCGAAAAACTACAGACCACGTTTCTTCCATCAGGAGTCTGCGATGCGACTCCCCTGCGATAGACGTGACCACCCCACTATTCCTTCAACTAGTTAATTTAGCAAGTTATGTCGGTTGCCTCGGTTCTCTCATATCCTTAAATGGTTACCTATTCGCCTTCGCCGGAATGTTCACTTGGTCTCTCTTTTGCACAACATCCTTTTTGATCCTCGTACTCCTCCTTATTTAAAGGAACGTTTTGATTTCCTACATCTTTCTCATTCCCGTTATTTGCGCTCTAGTAATAATCTCTCCTTAATGACACCTGTACACACTTCTTCCTTCGTTGACAACTCCTTCACAGTACAGGCTGTCCGTTTATGAAACTCACTGCCACTCAACATCAGACAAGCTAAGTCAGTATCCTCTTTTAAAATCATGGTTTTTAATTATTTTTGGTCCTCTCAGGTATAATAGTGCTGCTTATTCTGTATGTATTATGATATGTACTGTGTTTATATAGTATATAATAAAGATTTTATTTTATTTTTATATGTTTACTTATTTCATATATTGTTTATATTACTTATTGTCTACACCGCCACTGTCATGTTTTAATATTTTCCTTAGTTTAAGGGGTTGCCTGGAAGAGATCGCTTTAAGCGATAAGGCCGCCCTTTGTTCAACATTTATTGTATCTAGTTTTTAAGAACGTAGGTTTAATTTTGGTGAACAATGAAGTGTTTTCATTCATTCATTCATCCTCATGTCTGATTTTGTCCATAATAGAAACACCCAATATAGCTCGCTCCATGGCCCATTGAGCGACTTTAAATTTTTAGACCAGTTCCATCGTCAGTGCATTGCACCATGTGTCATAACGAGTAGGATGCACTGCTTGAAGATTGTCGTCTGCAAGCATTGCGTAATAGTCGATGAGAAGAGTTGACGAAGCTTACTGAATGAATCAGCTTCCTCGCGTAGCGGTCACGAATGCTTTGCTCACACTCTTTTCATACAATTTTCTGCGCTTTTTTACCGGAAAAAGCGATAAATTGTTAGTTCGGTGTACAGGTAATAGTGTACTAGTGTTTGTTCGATCGGACTTCAGTGCGGAAAGCAGTTTTGGCCGGTGAGTCCCATTTCTCTTTCCGCTTGCTAGTGTCGTGCGCAAAATCGGTTGCGCGCGCTTTTGTAACGGTTTTTTGTGTGTGTAGTGTTTTCGCGCGCCTTTCTGGTCTCCTTTTGGGTAAGGGCCTCCAGCAATGGACGGCCTAGGCACCCCGAAGGCCCCTAGGGAGTCGAATGTCCCGCGTAAGCGGGATCACTGCGGCGCCAAGAGGGGCTGGGCAATGAAGGAGATTGGGGAGACGCGTGAGAAGAAAGCTTCTCTAGTTCGTCGCAGCCGTAGCGCTGCGGAACCGCGTCTCGGGCGCCCGGATGGAGCCGTTTTCACGGCTACCGGGCCGCCCGCCTCGATAGAGGGTGCATCGGCGGTGGTCGACCTCACCGCCGTCGAGCCCCGCGAAAAAGAGAGCGCGACGATGGGGCCGCCTTCGGCTCCCGCCGCGCCTAGGGCTCCCGCCATGCGTGCCGTGCGCAAGGGCGCGGCACATACGGCCGTAGATAGGGAGGTGGTGCTCGCCGCGAACTCGGCCGTTCTCATGGCCGTGAGCGCGGCGAACGCCATTGTAGAAAATGTCTACCGGGCGCAAACGCCACCTGCACGGGCTTCACCTGTGCAGGGGCCAAGCGCCTTCGTAGACCACGTCGACATCGCGCCATCGGGCAGCGTCCCAGATTCGCTGGAATACGCACTCGACGATGCGATTCGCGTTTTCTGCGGCCCGCACACCGAGGCGGCTGCATGTGCGCCGACACCGGTTAGGTCGGTGTACACAGCGGCCGGCTCGGCGACAGCGGGGGGCGATGGCCCCACGACGGTGTCGACTAGCGCGCGGGCTTCACCCGTGCCCTCGGCATCGGCTTGCGCACCGGCTTCACCCGTGCGCAGCGTGGGGGACGACCGCCCCGCGACACCGGTTGCTGCGCGGGCTTCACCCGCGCCAATGACCGGGGTCGTTGTTAGGGATGGTGATATAGGTGCTGTAGCAGCGACCATGTTGTCTTCTTTCCCTACTGGGACTGTCACCGTCACCGCTTCGTCCAGCTTCGTCCCCGAGTCGAGGCAGCGGTTCTGGGACCGCAGCGCCGACTCGGAAAGCACATCGGGTGCTTCCACGCCGGCGCGGGCGCGATCGCCGGTGCGTCGCACGGGCGACGCGACGGCGAGCGTGCTCGCGGGTGCGGAGGCCTACTTCCGCACCGAAGGTGGGGAAAAGGGCCGCAGGGCCAGGAAGGCCACTGCTGCCAAATTGGCCGCGGCTAGCCAGTGCGCCGCGCTTATAGGGGACGTACGTGTGCTCAGCCCTGGGGAGCTCCGCCTAGCGGCGAGCGCCCAGGTCGCCGACATCCTCCAGGTTGCCCAGATGTCGGGCAACCTGAAAGGCGCATACGTGCGCCGACTGAAGGAGGCTGCGTCCCGGCTGTCCGACATAGACGACACGCTGGTGACGCGGAATCCGGAGTCGGAGGCCTGGAGGCTCGGCAACGAGAACTCCAGGCTGCGCGCCGAGCTCAACTCTTTGCGGGAGGAGAACCTCTCCTACCGCAAGGAGTTCGAGGAAATGCGGAAGGCCATGAAGGCCTCCGCTGCGGATGCGGCTTCGGCTCCCGCTGTAGCGGTGGAACCGGGTCCCGTACCCGCCAAGCGGAAGGCCAAGGCCGCCGCAACGGAAAAAGTCCCGGCCCCGGAGCCGGTTCATATATCCGCCGCGGTCCAAAAAACGGTTCCGGCTATCGCCGTCGTGGCGGAGCCGGTTCCTACACCAACCGCTGTGCACACCGGTGTGGACTACGATATGCTCACGCATATCATCGCCCGCACCGTGGGCGCTATGTTGGACGCCCGGCTTGCCGGAATTGAGGAGCGGCTGCCGCCCGCGCCAATTCTTCATCCGCCGCTCGCAGCGGACAGGAAAAAGGCTGCGGAGGCACAACCGCTGCCTAAAACGGCGGGAGCTGCCGCCGCCGCCCACCGGGCCCCGAGGGAAGTAATTCCCCCGGTACCGATGGGGGTGGCGGTAGCCCCCGTCGTCGGGGTGGCGGACTCCCCACCGCCACGCCCTCCCCCTAAGAAGAAGGTGAAGAGGGGGGTGAAGCAGAGGGTGAAGAAGCTGCGCCGAGCCGCAGCTCTCGCCGCCGTCTCTGCTCCGCCGCCTAAGCACGGGCCACCGGCCCCCAAGCCGGCCTCCAGGCTCAAGGCTAAACCCGCGACCGCGACACCACCCGCTGTCACGGCACCTGCCACCGTGGCACCTGCCGTCGCGCCACCATCGGCTGCGGTGGCCCCTGCCCCCGCCCCCGTTCCGGAGGGGGGGGCGTGGTCCACGGTCGTCCGAAGGAAGAAGGGCAGGGGAGCGGGAGCGGAAGCGCCCCGCCCCCCTCCCTCGGCGCAAGCACCGGCTCCGTCATCGGGGCGGAAACCGGCGCGCAAGCCACGGGCTACAAAGCCTGTGGTATTTCAGGAGCCGAGGTCGGCAGCAATTATTGTCAAGTTGCTGCCGGAATAGGCCAAAAACGGTATTGGCTACCGGGAGGTCTTCGCAAAGGCCGCATCGGTGGTCAATATCACCGAGTTAGGCCTCAGAGAGGGGCTGAAAGTGACGCGGACCACCCGGGACGCTCGACTCTTGGACTTCCCCCCAGGACCCGAGAGCGCGACTAGGGCGAACCGCGTCGCCGAGGCCCTTCGTGGGGCACTCCAAGGGATGGCCGAAGTCATCCGCCCCGTAAAGCGTGGGTAGCTTTACGTCTCAGGGCTGGATGAGTCGGCCACCGTAGATGGGCTTCGCAGTAACATCGCCAGCGTGGGCAACTGCCTGCGCGACGATGTCAAGGCGAGGCACATTGGCATAGGACCTGAGGGGGTGGGCGCATCATACGTGATGTGTCCCGTCTCTGCAGCCAAAGCCATCGCCGAGCAGGGCCACCTTCTGGTGGGCTTCACCTCGGCGAAGGTGGAGGCTCTGGAAGCCCGGCCCATACGTTGTTACAGATGTTTCAACGTCGGCCACGGCACTCAGACCTGCCCGGACTCGTGCCCGGACCGGACCGGCTTGTATCTCCGCTGCGGTAAGAGCAGACACAAGCAACCGGACTGCACAGCCTGCGACCCTCACTGCGCCGTCTGCGCTGCGGGGGGCAAACGCGCTACCCACCCGACGTTGGCGAGGCACTGCTAGCCCCCATACGTCAAGGGTAAATTCGTCCACCCGAGGGCGAATAAACGACCGGCGAGTGGAAGGGGAGTACCTATGGACACCTAAATGCCCAGTACACCCCTAACACTCTTCCAAGCCAACGTTAACCACTCCCCCGACGCCCAGGACCTGTGCCTGCAGGCGATGGCGGAGTGGCAAGCAAACTTGGCCGTAATAAGTGAACCTTATTACGTACCCCTGTGAGAGTGCTGGAGGAGGTGGAGACTGTCTGATCACTTGTACATCAGATTCGAGATCTCCCCCTCACCTAGCGCTAACCCTGTTCAGGGCCCCTCCCGGCTCCCACGCTGGGCTCTTACCAAGCTCGACGCGGAGCAGGCCGAGAAGAGGGCTATCATCGAATGCTGGACCAATCCAGCCGACCTGGGGAATCTGGAGGCGCAGGCTGAGCACATGCGCAAATCCCTCAAAAGGATTTGCGACGCTGCTATGCCTCGAGCCAAACGACCGCCCCCGCGTACATCGGTCCACTGGTGGATTGAGGAGCTGGCTGAACTGCGGAGGGCAGTCCGCAGAATCAGCCACAGGCTCAAACGCAGCAGAGCGCGTCGTCCTCCAGACTATGTTGAGGAGAATGGACTCGTGCGGGAGTTCAGAGAGGCCAAAAAGGCCCTTTTGATCGCAAATCTGCGAACGAAAGCCCGGGCTCGGGAGGAGCTCCTCGAGACACTGGACCGGGACCCTTGGGGGCGTCCGTACCGTGCGGCCTGCAACACGTTGCGGCTTTGCACCTCCACGGCTACGGAAAAGCTCGAACCCGAGGTCCTCCGGTCGGTTATCGATGGGCTCTTCCCGGATCCGGGGATCTTCACTCCCCCCGATGTGGGTCCAATCATTCCCGACACCTCGGAGGTGGAGCCTCACTCCATCACCGAGGAAGAGTTAGACGTCGCCCTGGACCGGTTCCGGGGCAGGAAGATGGCTCCGGGACCCGACGGGGTTCCGGGTCGGCTCCTCTTCCTGGCCGCCAAACACCTACGCGGCCAGCTGCGGGAACTGTTCGATGCCTGTATTCGTGCAGGTCAGTTCCCTTCGCAATGGAAGGAGGGCCGATTATGCCTGATTCCCAAAGGAGGCCGTCCTCCCAACGATCCGTCCGCCTACAGGCCCATAGTGTTGCTTAACGAGGTCGCCAAGGTCTTCGAGAAGATCTTAGCGGAACGCCTTATTAAGCATCTGGATACTGTGGAGCCGGGGCTAGCACAGACGCAGTTCGGGTTTCGGCAGAGGCGCTCCACGTTGGACGCCTTCGAGACACTGCGATCTGTAACGGACGATGCAGTCCAAGCAAAGGATACTGTCCTGGCGGTTTCGCTAGACATAGCGAACGCCTTTAACAGCCTCCCTCACGAGACGATCAGGGAGGGGCTTCGTGGAGTTCCCCCGTACCTCACGAGGCTGTTGGGCGCGTACCTCCAGGACAGGTACATCCTTTGGGAGGGCGGCGAGTCCGAGAATCGCGTGATAGGTCGGCGACGCGTCGCGTGCGGCGTCCCACAGGGATCGGTCCTCGGGCCGGTTCTTTGGAACGTCGGTTATGACTGGATCCTTCGGGTTCCGGTCCTGCCGGAATAGGGCTAATCTGCTTTGCGGATGACACCCTACTCACGGCACGCGCTGCGTCATTCGCGGGATCCGTGGACCTCGCCAACGCCGGATTGGCGATCGTGGTCCGAAGAATAGGTAGGCTGGGCTTGAAGGTCTCCCCCGCGAAAACGGAGGCCATCATGTTCCATAGGCGGTTTCGTAACCCCCCCGCGGACTTGTCCGTTACAGTCCAAGGGGTGGACATTCGTGTAGGCCCCCAGATGAAATATCTGGGGCTAATTCTCGATGGGAAATGGCTGTTTAAAGCGCACTTTGAGCAGCTAGTTCCCAAGCTCGTGAGGTCCGCAGGCGCCCTCTCTCGGCTTCTTTCCAACGTGGGGGGACCGGGGACGAAGACTAGGAAACTCTACATGGGCATCCTTAGGAGTATGGCCCTGTACGGTGCACACGTATGGTCCACTGCACTTCATCGCCACAATAGGACATTGCTGTGCCGCGCACAGCGGGTCCTGGCGGTGAGGACCATCCGAGGATACCGTACAGTGTCGTGGACGGCGTCGACACTCTTGGCAGGCGATCCGCCCTGGCCTCTCCAGGCGGACGTGATAGCCAAAGTTCGGTGCTCTCGACAGGATGCCCTCGCCCGTGGCCTGGTCTATGGCCAGGCCGAACTCCAGGTGATCAGGACGCGGGAAACCGCGGCCATGATCCAGTATTGGTCAGTAGAGTTGGAAAACCCTGTTGCTGGCATTGACACAGTGGAAGCGGTTCGACCGCAGCTGTTGCGATGGCTCTCGCGGAAACGCGGGACCCTGACCTTCAGAATGACACAGATACTTACCGGACACGGTTGCTTCGATAAGTATGTGTCAGATTGCGGGCTGCTTGCTTTCACCCCAATGCCGCCAATGTGGCGGGCTGGACACGGCGTTACACCCGCTAGTCGAGTGCGCATCATGGGCACCTCAGAGGTTTGAACTCGAGACACTTGTAGGACCGATCGAATCGCTGGGCGATCTGGTGCAAGCCATGCTGCACAGCGACGATTGGTGGGTGGGTGCGGCCAATTTCTGCGAGACGGTACTGTCTCATAAGGAGGCCGCGGAACGAGATAGGGAGAGAGATGGTAGTGCGCATGCGTCTCGCGGGCGCCGACGTCAGTTGGGAGCCCGGAGGCGCAGGTATGCGCATGACCTCCCTCCCTGAAATACCGCTGCAGGGGCCCTCTAGCATCTAGGGAGCAGAGGAGTCCTCACCCCTGTTGACGAAGTGAGTTTGCCTCTCCCGGGGCATTCTCAAGCACTTGTGCGCTAGGATCGGTGTGGGCGTAACTACGTTCTGTATCTCACGCCTTTCCTATCATAAGCGCGGGGCACATGGGAGGAGGGTGGTTTTAGTGGGGTATTGATTAGTCGAGTCTCCACACAAGCCGGTTGATTATTGTTTTGATTGCCTCAATGGAAAGCCTCCATGATCAACAACGGTCTAATCCCTAGCAAAGGACCCGGTATGTGCGAAATGCATTTCCCCCGCCTGAAAAAGTCAAAAAGTCCAGATAGACAGGCATAAATTCAAGGATGAATCCAATAAATAGGTGAACTTTTGACATTTACCGGTACCAGCGCGACTTGTTAGTTGAACACTGATTACACTCATTTATTTATATTAATTAATATTATAATTCTATCACTAAGAGGTTGGTTCTCAGGACAATTTTGGCCCAACAAAAAGAGGAGATGGCAGTTGGAGGGTCGGAACTAACTCCGAAATAGAAATCCTCGTGGCGGGGTACAATATAATTGAAACGATATAGGCTCACAATCTCCGCTGGCTCGGTCACGTAGAACGGATGGAGAAGTGTTGCAGTCTAATTACTTTCAAATCTATTTTCCTATACTACACTGGTGTTTAAATGTGAGTAATGTTTTCTGTTTTTTGTTGGACTAAAATTATTCAAAGAAATACACGTCTTAATTATCCATTGTTGTTTATTATGTTTATACCATTGAAATAACACAACAAGGAGGATCGGAGTGTGAAAAAAGTATATTTGGGGCGACTAGTCGGTCGGCAACCGGCTGGCCGTCCTAAGTATCGCTGGAAAGACTGCGTGAAAACTGACTTGACCGAACTCCAAATCCACAACTGGCAAGGCACCATGCAGCACAAAGGAAAGTGGCGTGTTTTCTCTTTTCGGATGTCGATTTTGAGCCACTGAGTCAACGGAGTTAGATAGATAGATAGATAGATAGATAACACTTTATTATACACCAATACAAAAATGAACTTAAAGACTAAAATTATATCTAGTTGTGTACAAAGGGCGGTCTTATCGCTAAAATGCGATCTCTTCCGGACAACCCCAGGAATGAATTGAGATGATAATGGCGATGGTGGTATACGTAACATATAGTACGAACTACTTACATTTTAATAATAAATACATAAATATTATATATATATATATATATATATATATATATATATATATATATATATATATATATATATATATATATACATAGATATATATTTAATATACATACCATACAAATACATATCTACAGAATATATAAATATTTATCAATGAATTTAAGTATCATGTTCCAACGACAGGTAGTATTTTTTGATCATGGTTTTAAATATCGCTAGCGATTTTGCTTGTTTGATAGTAACAGGAAGGAGTTAGTTAGTTGATAATATATCTTTATTCTCCCTGAATACCACAATCTCAAGCAAAGTCTTATTTTTGGGAGTGGTTGTGAGAAGTGGGATTTTTTTTAATAACCGTTGTAAGGTTAACGTCACTAAAGACTTTCGTCCCTTCTCCTTTAACTGAGGCCAAATAACAAACCACTTATGAGAATCTGCCAAAAAAAACACAGACAAGATGTATAATTACAAAGAAAAATTAAAAGGATTTTTTATCCTACTGACGAAAAAGGTTTTATAAATTACGAGGTTAAGCTTATTAAAGACCTTTATCACGAATATCTTTAAAAAAATAAAAACAAGATGGCGGCGCAGTACAATTTAATTTATTACGTTGCGAAAAAAATGTATAAGTTAATTATTGTTTTCGCCAAAAACTGATAATAAATGCAGATAATACTCGTTAATTTGAATTAAAGTGCTATATTGTATATGTTGCATGTGCATTCTATTGGCGCTTTTTTAATAGCTTTTTGTGGTAAAAGTTGTTTTTTTATTGTTAGAGTACGGCAGGTAGGTTTACGACCGACCTGATGAAAGTAAAGAAAGAAAGAAAAGAGTAGTATGAATATTTGCGACAATATGTGTGCACTACCACTGCACTACACTAGTTCACTAAAGTTGGATCACCTATAAAGCCATATTTGGCATCTACCAAACAGAATTTAGTAGTTACGTGACGTATCGGTGATGACACAATTGAAAATTGGAATCGATTTATGAAGTCACACATTACCGAATTAAAGAAAACGATTTATTCTTCTGTATAAAACTTATTAAAAAAAAGACAACTTGAGATATAAATAGAATAAGAAACTTAAAGAAAAACATTATTTAGCTAGACGTGTTGCTGGGGAGTTTCTTGCCGCTTCTTCTCCTTAACAGCAATAACACGTTGTGAAGCGGTATACATAGAATAGGAAGAAAAATTAAATTTTAACTTATATATTTATATGACCTTCAAAAAGTGTTCTCCAGTGGAACTTATTTTGAATAAAAAACTTTGAATTTGAATTTGAATATATATATATATATACTTTATCATCCACTGTGACATTGGCAAAATCAATACTAATCGCGTTGAAGCCATAACCCCCCAAAAAAGAAGAAATACAACTATTACTCTAATACACCGTCATGGCAATGACAATGAAAATAAACTGTTAGATGTTGCTCTTATGGTTAGTTGCAGGTTTGATAGATATATTCAACTATAGAGTTCCTGAGGCATAGGAAAAAACCTGAACGGATTGATACAACCTGCATTAACGCGAGCGAAGCCACAGGCAAAACCTGGTAATATAGTAAATCTGTATAGGGATCGAGTTTCCATAATGAATAATTTATAAATGAGAAAAAACCAGGGAATAATAAAAATAAAAGAACAATAGAATAAAAACATAAAAAAGATAATTAAGACCGGATAAATCTTGTTCGTCTGGTGGAAGAGAACAAAAAACCCGAGAGTGGAACTACCTTATACAATCACTAACATTATTACAGGTGTCGCAAAGGCATAAGAATTAGTTTTTAAACGACTTCAAAAAGGAGGAGGTTCTCAATTTGACTGGTATTTTTTTTTATGTATGTACATCGATTACGCTGAAATTTATGATCCGATTTACGTGATTCTTCTTTAGTTTGACGCGGAATAGTTACCATTTGGTCCCCTAAAAAGAACATAGCTTGGCCCAGTAGTTTTCGTTTTATGAAATTTTTTATAGATTTTTTTTCGTTCCCGTTTCTTGGGACCTATATTTATTAAGGCGCGCGGCACCTTTCGTAGGCCTACCCATAGCTAGACACTAAAAAGTAACAAATAAAACAAACTTCATTAAAAAAAACCGATTTCAAAAACTAAAAAGTGTAAAATAACTTATTTCTGATATGTATTATCTAAAACATCATGAGGTCGGTCCAAAGTGAAACATAAAAATTACTATTTAATGAAAATTACTAAGCACCGACTTTAAGACGTTTTAGATAATATATATTAAAAATAAGATATTATAATTAAAAACAGCTTTAGAAAGAAAATATTAAACTAAATACTTAAAAATAAACTAAATTATAAATAAATGAATATAAAGTATGTAACAAATCGCTGCCAGAGGGAAGCGTGCCCAGAAGGCTGGCTGCATTGCCACGCTGTATGGCAATGCTGATTCGTTGCGCGAAATACGAACCAGCCTTCTGATCACGGGTGGTATAAAAGAGTTTCTTACAAATTTCTTCGAAGAAACTCTTTGCCGATAGGCCCCACGGACCTAAAGTTTCAACTCCAAACGGCACAAATATGTAACCCCTTCCTTCAGCTGTTGAAGCAGCGTTGCCAGCCCCCGACTTAGTCACTGGAAGATGTGACGCCGCCAGAGTGTCAACGCATGTCGCGTCCCACACAAGGGGCCTTCCCATCTTCCAGGGAATAAGTGACATTCCATCCGGACTCTTGCCATCGTCACGCACCAAGCCATTTGGCTCTAGGATGGCTGGTACGCCGACGCTGACAAGACCTCGGCGGATGATGTCATTGAGGCTGGCATGGCGAGATCTTCGGCCAACACTATGTAAACATGATAGTCCGTGGTGTCCATACGGATCCACCATAGTTCCACACTGGCAGCGGTGTGGTACGCAACATGGAGCCCCCAGGCGAAGGCTCGCAGCTAACCGGAAATCAGAGTTGTCTAAAACTGTACCTGTATTAAATGATGGGTGTACCTGCAACCACAGTCCTGACTCCCAACTAGCGACGGCTAAATGCCGAGCGCGCTCTGTCGAACTGGAACACGTTAACAGGAGATTTTCCCGTGCCAGATCGCAGATCGGCTCGTCCCAAGCCCGCTGTGAAGTCAGGGCAGTGGGCAGGGTAGAATTAGGGCAAGCCATTGAACAGGCTTTTTTGGCATCTGTCAAATATGAAATTTCAACGTTCAAATGGGTTTTTTCTAGGATTTTGACTACTAAATCGCTTGTACTATGAGCAGATGACAAAAAAGCTGGCAAAGGAACGCTGGAAATTTTGCGGACGCCGAGGCCCACAAGTCTCACTGGAAGTGAGCCTTGTAGCCATGTTCGGTCATCCATGTCTAAATTTAAAATGGATATGAGTGTATCCTTCACGATGCTATCCAACATCTTCAGAAGACAGGTTTGTTTAAAGAGTAGGCTACATCGGAGGTATAAATTATTTTATACTTTTTAGTTTTTGAAGTCGGTTTTTTAAACGAAGTTTTTTTTATTTGTTATGACCAATATAATTCAGAATAAGTACGAAAATATAAATAAGCATTAATTGCTTCATAAACTACATGCATTTTTAATTTTTTTGTTATATGAAAAGGTTATAAGGCTTCTAAATAAAAAACGTTACGGTATTTAAAGCACATACGACTGTATATTTTTGACGGGCACGCAGTAAATTTATTACCGGTGTATACGTACATAATGAAAGGTGAAGATTGTTTGTTTAAAGTGAAGCATATGATATAAATAATATAAATTAATCAATTCGGTTCAATTTATTTAATTCGTAAATGGGGTTTTTATTGCTTAAGCACAGCAGACAGGGTGACGGCCCAAATGTGATGGATAGTGATTACGTCGTCTATGGACATTAGCAATATCAGAGGTGCTGCCAATGTGCTGCCGGCCTTGAAGGAGAAATTGGAACCTGGCCACTGATGCCGGAACACAAATCAAAATTATTACGGTGGCATACTCTAAACCAGAGGGGGGTAGCCATCTAATCGGGCTAAGCCCTCCCTACCTGGCTGCAGGTTGTTTTGTCGCCTATTAAGAGTAAGACAGGCCGCCCCAACGCAGAAATTAATAGTCTTTTCCGTTCCTGCACTGAGAGAATATACACGGGTATATACAAAGGTGTTAAATCTAATATTATTCAAATTTAGTGTTTCGGCGTGCATATATACAAATATCTTGTTGCCCAAGCTTACATATTATATTTTATGTAATGTGTACAAACTTCCAAAAACTCCCAGTGAAGCGAAATTAAACAACGACAGATGCTTAGAAATGTATATATTCACTACTGGAATTGAATCAAACTTTTTTATATAAATAAAAGAACACTTGTATTGTATGTACAATAGTTTAAAACCATAGTGCGTTCCAAAACGGTACAGCGCCATCTAGTTTTGGCGTCGTAAACTAAATATCCTTGCCAATAATTCCGACATTTTATTATAAGTCTTTATTTTATCTGTGCAGAAACGGAGAAACAACACATTTTCCTGCGGCTGAGCAACCTCTTGTAAGAGGCTAAAAATAAGCCACAGCCTGGATGGCTAGCACTCCTCCTCTAGAGTATGTCCCTACAACAACCTTGAAAGGTGTTCCGGCAGTTGTGGCCAGGTTTCGCCTCCCTTTAGAGAATGGCAGCACACTGGTGCCACCGTTGGTGTCACAAATGTCTATAGGCGATGGTAACCGCTTTCCATCGGGTGGGTCGTTTGAATCCATGAAATAAAGAAATAATAATTATTCCATTAATGATTTATCTCATAAAATACAGCGTAACGCTGTACACAGCCTGCGGCGTTTGTAGCAGGGCAGGGCTTTGGCGTGAAATGAATACTGTCAATATTCGACACGACAAAACCGCAACATTTTCTCTCGCGACATTACACCGTGTGTCCTTTCATTTTTTAATAATTCCACGCGTAAGTAATGGTTAGTTTGTTCTTTGAAATCACAGATTGCAGTCATGGATCGGGTTTCTTTTAAGATAAACGGAATTGCTTATACAGGTTAGATTTTAATAATATATTTTTTTTTGTGAAAATATATAAATTAAAATATATAAATAAATTTATAATTAGTGCGAAAATTGCACGTTTTATAAGGTAATTATTTTCCATTTCAATTGAATAGTAATCATTTGTACTAAATATTAATCATTGTACCTATAGAAGACGGTGACTTAGGCTCAGTATTCTAGTTAGGAGATTTGAGGAATTATAATTAAAATACAAAATAACTTTGTTTTTTTTAAATTATATTAGTTTATAATGTCTTGATTTTATAAATATATAATAATTTTATATATAAATATCAATTGCTGTTCGTTAGTCACGCTAAAACTCGAGAACGGCTGGACTGATTTGGCTAATTTTGGTTTTGATATATTTGTGGAAGTCCAGGGAAGGTTTAAAAGGTGAGTAAATATGAAAAAAAATATTCTGAGGCGGTACGAAGTTTGCTGGGTCAGCTAGTATAATATAATTATTCTGTATTATGCTTTCAACGAAGTATTAATTTTTATTTGGACAAAAATCTAATAGAATTGTAAATTATTTTTATTAAAATTTTAGATTAATTATTTTGCTGGTTTGACTTTTAATTTTATAATAAATAATTAAAAACCCAGTAAATAGTTACTGTTGTTAGTTAGAAAATTATAAAATCTATACATATAATAAAACTGTAGAGGTTGAATTTCTGTACATTGAAAAAAAAATGCTAAACACCGAGTCAGGGAGATGTAAGGAGTGAAATAGAACTAATTTAGATGTTTTTTAATTTTATGTTTCTCTGTTTGTCTGTCTGTTTGTACCGGCTAATCTCCGAAACGACTAGTCCGATTTAAATGAAATTTTGTATGGTGGTAGCTTATATCCCTGGTCAACATATAGGATACTTTTGATACCGAAAAATTAAAGAGTTCCCGTGGGATAGTTAAACCGCACCACGCGGACGCAGTCGCGGGCATCAGCTAGTCAAAACAAATCTTAATTTAATCAACATATCGCTATTAATATTATAAATGCGATAGTAACTCAGTCTGTGTAGAGTACTGGAGTTTTGGTATAATTATGTGCATATCGAGCCTGTACCGCCATTTTATCGTAAGCGACATTTGGACCTAAGTATATTTTATGTTGTAAAACGTACTTTAAACTTTATTTTGATTTAAGAATGTCATTTTTTGATTCAGTAAGGTCTAATCTAACTGAAACCAAGTCTTAAAAAAATATAGTTTAAAATACATTTTACAACAAAAAATATACTTAGGTCCAAATGTCGCTTACGATAAAATGGCGGTAAAGGCTCAATATGTAATTTTAATACCAAAAATGGACATAAAATATGTAGATACTTTTCATCCCAGGAGATGGGATAATTTGATGAAATGGAGTGAATCTTCCGGGGACAAATAGCACTAACCTAAACATTTCATACAATGTAACCTGTATTAATGCAGTCTTTTAAAACCAGAGGGACGCACTGGGGTTTGACCGGCGGGGAAAATTCTAGTACAATCATATTAGGTTGGGGAAAAAGTTTCTTCGCATTTTATATAAAAATTCAAAAGGTTTTTTTATAAAGTTTATTTACATTTGACTAAAGTATGTAGGTGCCATTTTGTTGGATAACTTTTTGCTATCTTGTAGGTAAGGACGTGATCCCATTGCTATAAAAATTTTGGGGCTTCTGATCAAAAAACAGCGACAAGTGGTTTTGGCAGTCCTCTCGTGATGTTAACCTGACACTGCCTAAGGAATTCTGCATAGACCGAAACAAGTGCAAGGTCAGGACTATACGGCGAATGCATTAACACCTCCCAGCCAAACTCTCGTGATTTTTGCTGAGTGACTAAAGATGTGTGAGTTCTAGCGTTATCATGGTGAAAAACCACACCCCTTCTGTTGATTAATTCCGGCCGCTTTCTCTCAACTTTTTGCCTTAATCTCATCAGTTGTTCGCAGTACAGTTCAGAATCGATGGTCCTGCCTGGCGGTAACAGCTCATAATGAATAATGCCCTTCCAATCCCACCATACACACAGCATCGCCTTGTTGCGAGTTAACCCGGACTTCGCCACAGTCTGTGAAGCCTGACCGGCATTTGACCATGATCTTTTTCACAAGTTCTTGTCATACGTGATCCACTTTTCATCATCAGTTATCAGCTTCTGCCAAAAATGGTTCGGTTTCATTACTTCGTAATAAAGAATCACAAACGAGTACACGGTTTATTAGGTTTCTCTCAGTGAGCTCATGAGGCACCCAAATATCGAACTTTTTTGTGTACCCGGCTTTTTTCAAATGCGCCAAAACCGTTTTGTGGTCAATTCCCAGTTCTCCAGCTACATCGTAACTACTAATATGCCGATCTTGCTCCACTTTTTCAAAAATGGCATCACTTTTGTCCGTAACAGGGCGACCAGAGCGACGTGCATCTTTGATATCATAATTTCCGGATTGAAAACGCTTAAACCAAATTTGCGCTACTCTCACAGATACTGAATTAGGTTCATAAACATCACAATTTTTAATCGCGGCTTGTGTTGCATTTTTACTTTTTTTGTAGTAAAATTTTAAAATGTATCGAATTTCTACATTAGGTTCACTCCTTTTAACAATAAGAAAAACAAATGAAAGTCACACATTTTCCTAATTTTAATTTGGAATTGTCTTCTTTAAAATTAAAACTTTTTAATAATACCAAAACCAGCCAGATACAAATGGTATAGCCAAAGAGATCTTATTACAAGTTCATACATAATATATGCGAAAAGACTTTTTCCCCAACCTATTATATATATATATATATATATATAATAGGTTGGGGAAAAAGTCTTTTAAGGAAATGACCGATTGTATTTTAAAAATAAGAGGGTGCATAAAATTTATTATTAACCTTCAAAAGAAACATGACAACAACGATGCAACTAAATAAATGTAACAAAAGATGGCGTTGCAACTGCGTTTTCTTGATTTCAGAACGAGCTGTCATGGGGGTGTCATCATAACAGTCCATGTGCGAGTATTTCTCGTTCAACTATATATATATATATATATATATATATATATATATATATAGCCAAAGAGATCTTATTACAAGTTCATACATAATATATGCGAAAAGACTTTTTCCCCAACCTATTATATATATATATATATTATGCATTTATTTAGTTGCATCGTTGTTGTCATGTTTCTTTTGAAGGTTAATAATAAATTTTATGCACCCTCTTATTTTTAAGATACAATCGGTCATTTCCTTAATTGAATAATATTGTTATATTTTTATTTATTCTGTGATTAGCGCCTGTTTTGTATAGAGTAGTTGTCTATAATTTACCATAATTTTATGCAACAATATTTATCCCTAATATGATGTGGTAATTGTGTAGATTATAATTCAAAATCTCTTGTATTACCGTGTATATAAATTGTATATACACGGTATTCACTACATTTTGTTTTCATGTTAGCAGATGCGATAGATTTTTCTATTGTGTTTGATTTATTTTATTACATGTAAAATATAATATCTGATACAAAATATTATCTAAAATTTCCAAAACATAATATATTAGATTCTGGTCATTCATAACCCTTTTAATTAAAATGGTTTATCAATTAATTCAATCCGCTGTCGGTTGTGCCAATTTGCTAAATTTCTTATACTGTAAAATTGTTGGAGAGATGGCAAGGTGTTCTAAAAATGTTTGACGAATTTGTAGAGTGAGTAGATGAAATGTGCTTAAACAGTAAGGTTGTATGATTATAAGCATTGTGACCAGTTGCTGTTCTTTTATTACCATAGACCCTTCTGAGTGTTTGCAACTATTATACTTTATTGCTATATTCGTCACGGAAAGGACATCACTTATCGGGATAAAAAGTAGTCTAAGCGATGTGTCTAGTTTGATTTAAATCGGTTCAGTAGTTTTCACGTGATGCTTTAACAGACATACTAACAGACGCACAGATGGACAAAATTTCTAAAAGAATGCATTTTTGAAATCTGTTAGTTTGCATTGGGTATTTGATGCGTATTACAATAAATTCTAAAATAGTATTCACATAAAATCATCTTACATTCAACAGTTCTTTAGACATTTTTTGAAGTGATAACTTCTTATGGGAGGGTAAACCGCTTCGTTACGTAACGTGTTACGGCGCCAGTCACTCTCGCTTCCCTTTCTCTCACGCATACGGCAGCAGTAGGCAGGCCTCTCCTCTCTCACTCTAACCCACAGCGCTAGCCGTATTTCTATAATTAGATTAAATAATGATACTAATAATGTAAATATACAAAATTCTAATGTACATATTCAAGAATTGTAACCAAGAATAAAATATATTTTATAATTATCATATTAATATACATACAATTTAAGTAATAACCTAAGCTTTTCTCTTAATTAAATAGTTCAACTTAGATTAGTTTAAGTTATCACTTCTGTCGGGCGTCCCGGGATCGTCGTTTTTTAATTACAGCCTTAACAAAAATAAATATGCTATTTGACTCATTAAGATTGTGACGGCACAAGCCAGTATTCTCATATAAAATCAGCTGTCACATTTTGTGCGATGATGACAAGCGTCTCGGTTGTTTTGCCTATCCACTACCCAATTAGACCCGTTGAATGTTTTTCATTTTTGAATTCATTGTACAAATTCGAATCATTTACAGTTTTTTTTTGTATGATTTAGAAAGCGGTTACCATCGCCTGTGGGCATTTGTAACACCGAAGGTGCTACCAATCTGCCGTTCTCTAAAGGGAGACTGGAACCTGGCCACTAACGCCGGAACACAATGCAAGGTTGTTATGGTGCCGTACTATAGACCAGGGGTTGTAGCCATCCAGGTATATTGTCTATAGCCGTGCGCGTAATACGAAAAGGAGACAGGGAGTTTCGGACCAAAGAAATGTAATGAGTTGCAATAATATATTGTTACAAGTTGGGCTACTTGCATACCTATTGTCACATATCGACAAAGAAATGCTCCGCATCTCGTTTATTGCCCCTCCCACATTCGGAGTTCCTTTTATTACTTCGTATTTAAATTTGCAATTAGACAATACCCTATTGTTATTGTTTTCGGCTTTATTGGCCGTTCGCAGGAATAGATAACCAGGTGTGCATATAACTATTTCTCGGAAACTCAGTGCGCACGGCCGATTTTTTTTGTACTGTATAGTTAGTATAACACAATGCCCGAATGGAGGGGTGGTGCAGTCAAGCGACGACTACGAGACGAATAAGACGTTTGTAGTACTCTCGATTAGTGATATAGACGACGGACTTTGCGCCTGTCGAATTGTATTGAATCGTGCAGTGTGAACTGGTTGCATTCAGTATTATTTGTATTTGTTTTATACGTGTTTGTACAGTTCTAATAAACTCTATAGTAATTCCCACGGCATTTATTTTAATTCGAGTCCTGTAGCTCGTAACAATATTTAATATAATAAGGTGACCTCTGTCGCTCGTGAGGTCTAGGGTCCAAGCTACCTGTGGTTAAGACTTCAGAGACAGGAACCTCCTTACAACGGGCCATGTCCAACAGAGCTGCCTTCTGCAACCGACACTTCACTCAGGGACCAAGCGAGAGCCTTTGAAGATGTTGGTCAAGACTCTTTGCTATTAAATTTATATGTATGTCTCTGAAGACCACGGGCCATAAAAATGGCACATACTTTTGGAGAGCTTGCATGGGGCCAAGGGAAGGCCAACACGTACAGGCCCCTTGACAAATTTAATGTAAATGTGGCGTGACACTGACCGGCGACTATACCTGTCTACACCATATAAGAATACACCCAAGGACAAGCCCCGGTCAGTGCAGGACTATTGCAGGGAATGAGAACAAAAAGTACCGGGCTATTGGGATGAACTGCTAGTGGAAGTACGGATTGGGGACTATGGGGACTATGACGTCTGCCCGTAGCAATGTTCTTTGAACATGGACAAAATGGGCAGACGGTGATTCGCCACTCACTGCATGGACCCTTAAAAATGCTGTAGAAGATTGGCGAGGGGCAACATGGGTGCTAAAGGGTGTGAAGAGGTGGTCTGCAGGTTCACTGAAGCTACTTCTGACCTTATGCCATTTATCACTTTTACCCCTGGAGCTTGAGTCTTAGCTCTAGCGATTTCCACTTCGTGCCGGCTGACTAAAATAAGTACGGAGACGGAGGCCTTGCCTTGGCCCCGGAGTCAGATCCGTGCTGTCGCTACTCACTTAAGGCTTCGTCACAAAGCCCCCCTGCAGGTTAATTTTGTTATTATTATCAGCGTAATCATGATGGTTAACCCAAAGTATTATCCGTGCAGGGAGGGAGAAAGAATACAATTTCCTGCGGCCGGGCGGCCTTTCGTAAGAGGCGACAAAACAACCCACAGCCAGGTGGTAGGGCATTTTCCCGACTGGATGGCTACCACCCTTGGTCTAAAGTCTGTCGCCATAACAACCTTGAGTTGTGTTCCGGCATCAGTGACCAGGTTCCAGTCTTCCTTAAGAGAGCAGCAGCGCATTTGTAGCACCTTTGGTGTTGCAAATGTCCATAGGCGATGGTAACCGCTTTCCATCAAGTGGGGCCGTCTGCCTGTCTGCTGAACTTCTGCAGTAAAAAAAAAAGGACAGGATGCGGTTATTTTCGTGTAAAGTCTTTAATACCTATTTCCTTTCTTAAACTTACGCCAGTGAAAGTACTTAAACTTTCATCTCCAACAAAATCTCGATGACTACCTACATATTATATAGTGTTAACTATCATATAAGCTGACATTTAGATTGACTTGACCGGATTCGAACTGGTTTACCTTTATTTTAAATTAGTTGTGTTTTTTTTACATTTACCTACCACCGTCGATGTGGTGAGTCATGTTACACGTGCGACTTTCGCTTTGCTGCATTCCACTATATGCAAGTTATATTTCAATATTATAAGGAAAAGTTACTGTCATAAAAAAAAACTTTTACGTAATAGGGATGCGGACATATTATTATTATGTTATGATAAATTCTGATATTTTTCAACCAACTTCAAAAAAAGGAGAAGGTTGTCAATTCATATTGTTACAAATTAGCCAAAATTCCATGAAGCACGCCGACAAAGGTGAACACCTGCCTGCCATAAAGCACAGTTTATTACCTGCCTGCATTTGGGCTTCTTATATTTACTTTGTGTTTAAAATTTGTAATTAGAAAAGCAGTCAAGCGACGATTACGATACGAGCAAGACGTGTACATTCAATAATCTATATAGTGGCGGACTTTGTGCATGTTATTAAATCGTGCAGTTTGTAATGGTTGTGTCCCGTTATATTGGTACCTGTGTTATACGTGTTTGTATAGTTCTAATAAATTCTATAGTAATTCCGGCGGCATTTTAATTCGAATCCCGCACTCGTAACAATATTATAAATATTTTTTCATTTCATTATATACTTATCCATAACTGTTTTGTCTCTGAATCAAATTCGTTTTGCGTTGCATTCGTCATAACTTCAGAATAGTCCAGAGTACATTTTATGGCTATTAAAGTTTTGGTTCCGAAGATATAGCAGAGAATTCATTAAAATCAGCCAGATTAAAATTTTCTATCAAATAAGAAAACGCCTTCAAGAGGAACTAAAAAGCAAATAATAAATATTATTAATTATAATCAATAATATATATATTATGTTTTACTTGGCACCGACTTCAAGATGTTGAAAAGATTTTTTTCTACCTTCTAGTTACTCTTGAAGTCGATTTCCTTTTGGTAGATTTTTTTTTTAAATAAATGTTTCTTTTATTAATAATTAAAAACCACATTACAAATATAAATGACCTAAAATAAATATGAAAATAAACCAAATATTTAAATCTAAAGTAGATTATGTACTAGCTAGATCATTGACAGCGGGGAGCGTGCCTAGAAAGTTGGCTACATTGCCACGCTGTATGGCAACCTTATTTGTTGGGCGAAATATGAGCCAGCCTTCTGATCAAATTCAAATTCAAAAGTTTTATCCAAAATAAGTTCCACTGGAGAACACTTTTTGAAGGTCATACGTGTAGGTTAAAATTTAATTTTACTTCAGTCTATTTACATCGCTTCGCAACGTGTTATATGATCGCCGGTGGTATCAAAAAGTTTCTTAGAGTTATCTTAAAAGAAACTCTTTGCCGGTGGACCCCACGAGCCAAACGTTCAACTCAAAACTTCAACTGCTTTTCTAACTTTCCTGCCAGCCCCCGATTCGATCGTTGGAAGATGTGACGGGGCTAGCGTGTCAACACAATTCGCATCGTGTGACGTCCCATCTTCCAAGGGATGAGTAACATTCCGTCCTGGTCTCTTGCCATCGTTACGCACCTGGCCATTCGGTTGTAGAATGGCCGGTACACTGCTGAAAAGAGTTCAGCGGATGATGTCGTCGAAGCTGGCATTTTACAGCTCTTTAGCTATTTTATCTTACAGTGGGGAGTGAAGTGAGCTCCAAAGTGACACTTCTCGACTTCATAAGGAATTATGCCGAACTGCGAGGCACGAAATATATGTGCCGGGAGGCCGGGTGCGGCGCGTGTATCGTCGCAGTAGTCAAATATCCTGGAGCGCCAGTCACTGCTGTTAACGCGGTTAGTACTACTACATACCTATATGTATACTAGCATTTACCCGCGACTTTGTCCACGTTGGACAGGTAACAAAGATCCAAGTTATTTTGCTAATTATAAAACAAAGGTTATTTTCAGCAGGGTAATGAATTTTTTAGTATGAAAATAAATTAATCCCGGTAATTGACGTAACGTAAAAACTCGAGATAAGTAAGTAATTTTACTAAAGGCATTAGAACTGTTTTACTAAAGATTTTATGGCTAATTTAAACCTCTCTCCAGAAAATTCCCATAGGATTCTCGGATTATAAAGTACCGCAGATTTTAATTCTGTAAATTTATTATCGATCTGCGAAAACCACGTTGAAATCGGCCACTAGAGTAGTATTTCCGTGAATCCCGAACAAACACACAAAAAATGTAAGAACCATGACTACACTTTTACAATTGTATAATATTGTTACAACTTAGCCAAAATTCCACGAAGCACGCCGACAAATGTGAATGCACACCTGCCGGCCATAAAGCACGGTTTATTACCTGCCCGCATTTGGACTTCTTTTGCTTACTTTGTGTTTAATATTTGTAATTAGAAAAGCCGCCTATTGTGTATTTTAATCCTTTATGATAGGCAGTGGCCAGGTGTGATTCTTGGAAACCATTGTTTACCCGGCCGTTACATATTGTAAGCTGAGTATAAAGGAATGCCCGAACGGAGAGACCGGCAGTCAAATGACGATTATGATACGAGCAAGACGTGTACATTCTATAAGCTATATAGTGACGGACTTTGCGCGTGTTATTTAATCGTACAGTTTGTACTGGTTGTGTCTAGTTATTAGTACTTATGTTATACGTGTTTATATAGTTCTAATAAATTCTATAGTAATTCCAACGGCATTTTAATTCGAGTCCCGCACTCGTAACAATATTATAGATTTCCTCAGATAGAAGGGTTCTTCAATCCTTTTTTGTGAACCCTATAAAGCTTGATAATATATTTTCTACATCAACAAGCTGATTTAGTGTAGACTTACCCGATAGAAAGTGCGTACGATTGATTTCAGTGATTTTGTTTTTGTGTGTTTGAGTGGATTCCCGGATGGTTTAGATTCGCAATTAGAACCGGTAGGTGGCGCTGAGATCGGGTTCTAGAATCTTCCTAATCACCTGGACCGATTTCGGTGATTCTGTTTCTGTGTCATGAATCAGTCTTTTAGGAATTCAGAAAATATGGCGGTACGAAATTCGCCGGTCTGCTAGCAGTTTATATTAATTTGTTTATAATTTAGTTTATTTTTTAGCATTTAATGAGTTCTTTTTTAAGTTAGTTTAGTTTTAATATGATGTTAGATTATTATGTGAGAAATATAGTAGATTGTAACACGAGAGGTGAAAGTAACATATCTATGCATGAGATGGTTTGACGCTCGAACGGCAGTTTGAGGCTCGAAAGCCGAGGTTAACACTCTGCTTTTCATTTTAAATATAAGGACAGTAAATAAAAACTGATTAGTTATCCAAACAACTATTTCTGTAATAAAATCAAGCGTTCAGTCCATATCTAAATCTCTTGAAATGTCATCACATACGTCACCTATGAAATGCCAAGTATTTTTTGTCTGTGACATTTTACCCGACAGTATTTTTTTTTGTCACTGATGATAGAAAATATTTAGCCTAAATTTATGTAAATTAAATAATAATTTAGTGAAGAGTAATTTCTAAGACAAGTGTAAAATTATGCTACAAAATTGTTGATATTTTTGTATTACGATTTGGCATAAATTTATTTAACAGTGGCTCTAAAAAATGTTGGGACATGAGTTGCATGTATTATCTATGGTTCGGATAGTTTTCTAAATTGTTCGATAACAGGGAGAATCGTTCTCCATGGATGAGCTGTTTTTATCCCTGTGATTAGGTACCTCCAAGCGTACTTTCAGAATATGAGAAATTAAACAAGACTTCTATTTCGAAAACAATATTATATGGTAGTATGTATTAAACGTTAATTGTAATATTTCTACAGTGTATGGTATCCATAACATCATGCCAAGATTGGGAAGTCACGACCATAGAAGAGGTAGGCAACAGGAAGAAAGGTTATCATGTAATACAGACAACTCTGGCCAATTACAACGGGACACAATGTGGATATTGCACTCCAGCTTGGGTTATGAGTATGTATAGGTGGGTTGATTTTTTTGTGATTTAAAAAAAATAGAGAAATTTTGGGGTATTAAATTTGTATTTTCACCTAAAGACGCATTTATGTTTTTCCTTAGAAGATATTTTATATACATCTACACTGTAAATCTGTATATAATTGGGCCGCTCTAAAAAGCCACAATTGGCATCTATCAAATTGATTTTAGTGTAGTTACGTGAACTATCGATTATGATTATATTAAGACTGAATCGATATAGGAAGTCACAGATTAACAATTCGATTAAAATAAAACGAGTTAAAAAAGTACTTATACGTTTAGTTACCTTTTTGAAGTGAAACTTCCTTAGGATCGTTCTAATTTGAATCTCGATGAAACGAAAAAAAAAACGACACTATAAAGAGATATTTAATAATTTAAATACTATGCTCATAAAGATAAAGTTGGAAATATTTTGAAGTTACGAAGTTCATAAATCAAATTGAAACTATAGCATTTGCGTCCTACTTTAGTTATCATAAGCTTCTCGTGTTGTTTGTTCAAAGTGACAACATGAAATCTGAATAATATCTGTTATATCTTAAATATGTAATATATGAAATGTAATATTTTGCATTAAAATATAAAATAATAATTTATGAGCTTGGTAAAAATATTATTATCCCAATAGTCCAAATACTCTATATTTGTCTCATTCTCTCGTAGGCTACTTATCTGAAGTTTCACTTCTGCCGTGTGTGAATTGCACACATGCACTTTTTTATCTTTAATATGTAGAAAATTTGCATAACTAAATTACGATTTATGTTCAAACTTTTCGAGTATACATTAAGCACCATGTCATGTCACTAATATTCAAGAAAAAAAAATGTATCGACAAACATAACGTTGTCATGTGTTACTATTCTAAAAAAATAAACTTATTATGGTGTTGACTTATGATGTGTTGTTGATTTGTTATAAATTATTTTCATACGGTTACAAAGTTAGTTTGTCTATATTTATATGAAACTTCAAATGGGGCTTCTTAGAACGGCTCAACTATAATAATGTAAATGCGAAAGTTTGGATGGAGGCTTGTTGCTCAATCACCCCAGATCAACTGAATGGATCTGGATGACATTTGGGGTTTCAACACTAGCGAAGCTGCAGACAAAAGCTAGTGATGTATAAATATCTTAGGTGTTGGTCTCTCTAGCAGTGCCGTACACGGCAGATTACATATGCCGCTTCTAGACGGAAATAACCAAATGTCGTCGTTCAGAATGGACGCTCAGTATGTCAGCACATGACACATGTGCTGACATATATAATGTTCGAGCAAAATCCCTTTCACACACGGCATCCGTGGATCCCGTTTCCACGTACATCGCGTATGATTTACTGGTGTACGACTGTATTTTAAAATGGATAAATTCATTAAAGAAAAACATGAAGTTTTACCTTTTTTTTATCGCAAGAGTTCAGCAGACAGGCAGACGGCCCACTTGATGGAAAGCGGTTACCATCGCCTATGGCATTTGCAACACCAAAGGTGCTACAAATGCGCTGCTGCTCTCTGAAGGGAGACTGGAACCTGATCACTAATGCCGGAACACAACTCAAAGTTGTTATGGCGACATACTTTAGACCAGAATTAGTACGATATAATGCTGTATTATATGATGCATCGGAGATATAGTAAACAAACAGTTTCATTTGCATAAAACATCTAAAACCTTGGATGCTCCTGGAAGGTCTTTATACTAAAAATCAGAACTGGAAATTTATTGATCAATTTTATCAATGTGTGCAATGCTTGACGTCCAAGCTCAGCTGATCTATCATCATCAGCATTCAGAGTTTTATTTATATCATTTTATATTGTGTCTATGTACGTAGTTTTTGCATAATTTTTCTGATACATCATATAAAACACTATAATTTTATGTTCCTTGTCGGCAACTATGTATATTCAATATACATAGTTGCCGACAAGGTATACAAGCAGGTATTATAGATATGGCAGGTATGTGGTATAGTATTCATCAATCAACAACTTGTACGCTGACCATAGGTTAATATGCTCTATTCCAATATCCGCGTATATACGTAGCGTATGACCTTGAGTAGAATATTGGGTGACGTCCATACGCGCTGTGCAAGAGAGATCGAGTCCGAACATTATAATTCTGTCTTCATCGGCCACAGGCGGTGAGACAGATGATAAATAACCTATTAATGTCAACGTTATGATACTGCTTCATCTGGGATAATTTTATAGTAATTAACCATTTCTCGTAGATGTAGCGATGGGTTTAATGCGTTATTTGATATATAATATTGTTATTAATTATGAATGACGTGAAATATTGGCAAATAAAATAGGTATACACACTAATGTAACTATTTGTTAACGGCGTTATTTTTAGCGTCATAAAAAAGGATCATTTGGCCACAGTCTAACTATAATATTATCGCAAGTGACTCTATCGCAACATTATAAATTCAAATTCTTGTAAAGAAGTTAATTGGATGTAGGTTTCTTTGGACTGACATTCATTTATTTAACGGTGACGCTATTTGCGACAATGTTACAAATATGCGCCGTTTCATGCAGATGTAGTCAAGGGTTTAAGGCAATTTTGGGAATGCAGCACTATCAACGACGTTGAATATTGACTGATAACGTATGTTTAAACACTAATGCGGCTACTCATTGACGGTTTTATTTTTAATGCTTTTAAAAAATACGTATTCGGTCACAACCCAGATCTTTAACATTAATCGCAGGTGTTAACAGCACGACAATAATTCTCGTAGTGTATAAACGAGACAGTATCCAAGCATCATTCTGTTATTTCCTCTTGGGAGCGGGGCATCTGAATCTGCTGCGTACCACAAACAGATAAGAGAGCCCACGGCCTTACGGTCTTTATTAATTGAGTTAGAGTAAGTTTGAAGGCTTCTTTACGGTTCTTAAAGAATAGTTTAAACTTACTCTAACTCAATATGAATAAGACCGTCGGTCAACTTAAGGAACATCTAAAATTAAACACTAAAGTAAAAAAGTGTTTCAAATTAACCATCTAAATAAACGACGTAACTAAATTTTTATCCAAAACATTATCGTATTTAAAATATCAAGGAATATAAAGAATAAAGGGCAGACAACTCTCTAGTTCGACATGTTATTTATATGTGTTAGAAAAATAGCAAAATAGTGGCTAAAGATAAACAACTAAAGGCATATTAAAAGAATACTAAATATAAACAGAGTTCTAGAATTCTTGTTGATTTGCCTTTCTTGATTTCTAAAAATTATGTGGTTAAAAGAACATATAATCGCTAGCTCCAAACTTATGCATCTTATTATCTTTATTCTTTACATAGTATTAAACAAAGTCGCTTCCCGCGTCCGTCTGTATATTCATTAACTCCTCCTAAACCACACAATGAATTTTCTAGCGGTTTTCACCATCAGTTAGATAATTTTCCAAGGAAGGTTTATGTTATATGTATACAATAGGGTTTGACCCGTGGCGTAACTGCCGGGAAATCTCTAGTTCATAATAATAATATATATTTTAGTTAACAAAACAAATTCGATTTACAGTCTACTGCACAACAAAAAAGACCTAACTATGAAGGAGATAGAGAATTCTTTTGGAAGCAACGTTTGCAGATGTACAGGATACAGACCGATTCTAGAAGCTTTTAAAAAGTTCGCTAAAGACGCTCCGAAAGGTGACAGAATAGTGGACATAGAAGACTTGCAAATATGCAAGAAGACTGGAAAGACTTGTAATCAGACTTGTGATGATGATGATGATTGGTGTTTAATATCAGAGGAAGATGTTAAAGACAATGTTGTTAAAGAAATACAATTAAAAGACGGCAAGAGATGGTTTAAAGTATTTGATGTGAATCATATATTTAGTGTATTAGAGAGGAATGGCTATGATTCTTATATGCTTGTGCATGGGAACACTGCTAAAGGTAATTTCAAAATTAATTTCAATGATAAAATTACGAATGTTTCATATAAATTTGTTTTAAACTAACTTAAAAAATAAATTTTTTCCATAAATGATGTATCTTAGTGATACAACATTAAAATGACAATCTAATCTAGGAAATAAGACTAAAGAGTAACTGAAATCTGATCTAAAATAGCTAGATATAACTTAAACTAAGAATGTGTCCGATAACACGTTTCCTATTCTCTTTATTAAAGAGAAGACACTTTGTTCATGTGTTGTTTGTTAATTAATGTTTAGCACATAACACTACACTTTATTATTATGAGAGTACCTATTATAACACTAACTTAAATGGTTTTGTCCTTTTTGAGTCTTCTTAATAAATCTATATCATCAAAGAGCTGGATGGCCTCGACATTTACATGGTGATGAAGCCGTTGCTGGTTGGCTTCAGCGTATTTTTTAATCACTTTAATGACGAGGTCCACTTTTAAGTCTCGATGGAGATCGTCTGATCTTATGTACCAAGGAGCGTTGACCATGTTGTAAGTACTTTATTTTGGAACCTTTATAATTATCATGTTTAAATTGGTTGGCTTGGTGCAGCCGCATAGTTGTATACCATAGGTCCATACTGGCATTAAAATCTGTTTATATAGGAGTATCTTATTAGGTGCTTAAAAATATAATTAAATACTTAAAATTAATTGAGTTATAAATAAGTTAATATACACTATGTAACAAATCATTGCCAGAGGGAAGCTTGCTCAGAAGGCCGACTGCATTGCCACGCTATATAGCACTACTGATTCATTGAGCGAAATACTAACCAGCTTTCTGAACACGAGTGGCATCAAAGAGTTTCTTTCGGCATATTGCTTTGGTGAAACCCTTTGCCAGTAGACTCCGCGTATTTTAAACGATTTCAATGAATACATACTATTTATGGCTTTCGGAGTTGAGACTTTGGTGCCATGGGGACGTAAGGCTTATCAAGTTTATCGAGACATTTCAATGCAATTGAAGGAAATTTCGCGTGACGAATGGTCTATCCTCTATTTAGAGCAACGCAATCAGCGTTGACACGTAGGAACGCGGCCGGCATTTTAGAATCGCTCCGCACCAATAGCATTCTGGATTGAACATTTTATCTCTAAATACGTTTATAGTAATTTTTCATTATAAGTTTCTCATACAGTAAATATTTCGACTTGACAAAATTACATCAGAATTAGTTTCTATCACAGATCATAGAAACACAGTGTGGTTTCTATTGTTAAGCTTACCATCTCCAAATTCATTATGTTGTGGTGAATTAATTAATTTTTTGCTCATTTTATATACGTTATTATGATTTGTGTAATTATAATAGAACATTAGTATAAAATTTAAATATATTAAAAGGACGGTTGACCATACATACATTTCAGTATTACATAACAAGACAACTATACTGACACTTAAGGTTTGGTAGCTTAGTAGATAGAGAACGATTCCGAGCATCAAACTCGCCTTTAAACAAAATATAAGGTTTTTAACCTAATATGCATTTGTTACAATTAACATGTGATGACGGTGACGTGTAAATATCGTGATGAAATCTTTATATCGAGATTTTCGACAATCAAATCCACCAATCTATCTTGAACAAGTGTGGCGTGTATACTGTCATTTCCTCTATAAGGGCTGCAGCAGGGCTCTAGGCCCGAATCTTGCAGTACAAAGTATGGAGTGTTCTCATTTAAACAACATAATTATTATTTAAATGTTTTAAGTGAAACATAACTTGACCCTAAAACTAACTTAAAAATACAATTAAATACTAAAAAGACTAAGTTGTAAATAGGGGATTATAATATAAGTGAAAAATTAATGACTAACTTTAGATCGAGTTTATATTCTATATCTAATTTTATTAATTTATTGTGAACTAGCTGATGCCCGCGACTTCGACTTGGGTTTTTTAACTATCCCACGGGAACCCTTTAATTTTTCGGGATCAAAAGTATTCTATATGTTGATCAAGGATATAAGCTACCACCATACAAAATTTCACTTAAATCGGTCCAGTCGTTTCGGAGATTAGCCGGTACAAACAGACATGCAAATGCAAACAGAGAAACAAAAAATTGGAAAAAATCTAAATTAGTTCTATTTCTCTTCTTACATCCCCCTGAGTCGGTTTTTAGCATTTTTTTTCATTGTACATAAATTCGACCTCTACAGTTTTATTATATGTATATATATATATTCATATCTGGTAGTCCTATGAATATATATATATATTCATATATATATATTCATAGGACTACCAGAACTCTATCACATACATTTCTGATTGTTAAATCTGTGTGTTCTTAATATAGCAACAACAAAATCCAAAAAAAACGTTCAAAAACTTTGAACAAACGAATTTAAAAAATAGTAAAGCAACGTATGAGCGTGAAGGCTTATTACACGACGAAAGATTTTTTAGACGATCGCTCCGAATGGGCTTAAAGCGATCGCCACTAGGCAATCATTCGTATAAGTTACTTTGTTAAACCTTGTATTAGTATAAACTACACTAAAACAAGACGAATAATAACCTTGTTCGCTGAAAATGCGGCGTACAAATTCTCAAAATATACTCTGTGTATAACGAATGTAATTACCTACGTCGCTATTTCTTCGAATAAAGCTTTTCTTTCTTTCTTTCTTTCAATAATGGTTATGAAGTAAAAATATGTTGCTGGGGAGTTTGTTGCTCCACTACTTCTCCTTTAACAGTAACTAAAATTGCTTTGGAAGCGGTAGTAGACTCGTTACTTTCAATAAGTAATCTGTAAGATTCAACTTTCATATAAACACATTCATTTTCATTTTATAATAAATCAAAAATTACTGCAAATAATTTACAAACACAATTAGTAATCACTTTGTATTCAGTATTTGTTAAAATATCACCTGTGAAAAAATTAATAATAACATATATAATAATAGCAGACCATAAATGTCCCGCTGCTGGGCTCGGGCCTCCCACTATAGGGAAACGAACAGTATACCCGCCACGCTTGTCCAAGGCGGCTTGGCAGGTTTGACACATCGGTTATCGCGATGTGCAGGTTGCATCTTCACCGTTATTAGCACGTGGTAATTGTAACAATATGCACATTAGGTCAAAACTAATCTACACTGCCTAAGTGGTGCATGCGTTCCGGCTAGAATCGAACCCGCGCCCTTTGAGTTTGGGACGCGTGCGCTAGCCATTACGCTACCACTTGAAAAAATTAACTAAATTTAATTTATATATTTTTAAAATTAGCTCCACCACATATGTAATCATTATATAATTGTTTATTTCAATGCGTCACCGCGTTAATTACTCTTCCACTAACGATAATATAAAAAAAATCATAAATATTCATAATGATAAATCTAGAACGTTAATTTCTCAGTTCTTATCTGTATTATAAAAGTTTTATAAAAATTAGAGCGCTTTCTCCATCACTTCAAGTAGTAATTACTTAAAGTGGCATTTACTTTGATCTAGGCGTACAAAAAATGAATAAGAGTCCACAGGTCATTGTTCTCTTGCTTTTTGACTATAGTTCCCTTTAAATTATTTTTCTAAAACAATAAAACTTCAAGAACTAGATACGAATGATCTGTAAGTCCCATCTTATAACCTCTCGCTTATATTATAGTAAAGTTTAAAGCACTCTGACTGATATATCATACATATTTATGTCTAGTTTTCTAGCAGTTTCATTATAAATCTATCTATTTATATCCATACTATAATAAATTAGTAAATGGGTCGAGTTTGTACAAGGCGTTTAAAATGTGAAAAAAATCAGGGGGGCTAATTCGGACCAGCAGATTAAGAAAAGGCAATTTTTAGATTTTTTGTCTGTCTGTCTGTTAGAGCATCACGTAAAAACTACTTAACGGATTTAAATTAAATTGGGAACGGAGCTAACTTATATCACGGGGCGTAACTTAGGGATACTTTTTATCCTGATAAATGACGTCGTTACCGTGGGATAGACGAACATAGCGGAAAAGATGGCGATGCGATTGCATCTTTTTTGGAAACTAATGAACGTATATGAATGAAATTCAACATAAGGCTGGCTTATAACCCGAATCAACACTTAGGATACGTTTTATCCCAATAAAAGACGTCGTTTACTTGGAATAGATGGCGCTGCAATTGCGATGTAAGCAACCATCCCTCTAATTCAATAACAAATACGTTGTCAGGTTGCCCACATGTCATTCATTACTTATTAGGTACTTCAAATCAGGTTGGCTTCGACTCGCCTCTATGTTTTGCTGGGCAGTTGTGTAGACTATAATGTACGGACCTAGCTTCTTTGCTATTAAAAAACCGAGTTTAGTTGTTGTGTAAGTAAAATAAAGCTACTGTCAAGAATCTATTTTGAATTTGATAGTTTAATTAATTCAATCATAATATTTTCTTAAGTTTTCGCGACTAGTATACATAAAACTAAGTTTTAACGGGTTTAAGTGCGGTAATTTATTCTACGTGCACCGGAACACAACAATACTCATTGACATTTGACATCTTTGTCCTCCGTGATCACGGCTACTGAAAAGTGGCCGAAACGTCGGAAAAATCAAAATCAAATAAATTACCGCGCTTAAAACTATTAGAACGTAGTTTTATTACAATTAAATCATATTTGCGTTCATTCTGTTTGTTACACGGTTTAGATAATTGCTGTTACCATCTTATGAAACTTCTTTTTAATATGGGTCTGAATTTTTATTTGTGTATCCAGCCAGTATCAAGTATTCATGTATATGCAAGTTTTAAAATAATCTTCAAGCAAATATATAAGCAAAAACCTCAGAGAACTTGCAGAACTTTTTGGCTGTCGCCATACTAAGTAGTTCTTTTTTTGTTGATTTTTACCACAAACGTCCAATTATTTTCACAAACAAAGAATATCCTACAATTAGTATTGTTGCGAGCCCATACTAATCCTTTGCAGCTGTCTTATTACTCCTTTGTTTTGAGTGTTTGCGCTATTCATACCGCCGTAAGACGTCATAAAACCTTATTTTCTCTATATCATGCGAATTCTTGCAAGCCATTAAGCTGACTATTTAACGATTCCAAGAATCAGTGGGTGGCATTTTGCTAGAAGGCCATGTCTAATTTACAAATGGATGAAGGTCGGTCAGTCGGGAAATTCACCATCCATGTTCTGACTGCGAATGAGGCGTTACCTAGTGCACTTTCGGAGCGAGTATCTTATAACGACCAACTTTGCGCGATTTATGTCATAACGATTTTCTCCCCTGTGGTTTGGTTTTGTTGTATTCGGCTATGCTTGTAAGAACTGTGAATTACGTGTGTGTACTTCTAATAAACTTTGTGGTAATTCCAACAGCATTTTCGAATTTACTTCTTACAAATCCCCTACAAATTCGTAACATTATTATTGATCCATATTTATTGTTACTGTCTTGTTGTCTTTATTATCTGAACGTTAAATCCCAGTCGCATTCGAAGCGTTCGCTTCATAGGCCGGGGTCCACTGTCCTGCTTTTTATCTTCTCCACTTTGCGCGAACTTCAGCATCCCTTGTTGTGAGATTATTGGTATGCATTTCATCTCTTACAACGTCAAGCATTTCTTGAGACTGTCCTTTCTACGGATACCAGGAGGAGGTTGCATGACTAAACATTTGTTCCCGATATAACTAGGTGGATTCCATAAAACTTGGCGATTCTTTCCAATTTGTCTGCTGTGCTACGGACATGAGTGTTCACTGTCGTAATTTTGTTACTGTTTTGCATAGCTAAATAAACAATTGTTTGTCGTTTCCAGGAGCTTATCCAATAGAAGAATATCCACGAGTCCTCATTGATATTTCAAACGTGGCCCAGCTCAAAGTATGTCTAATAGATCAAAATTTAATCATCGGGGCCGGTTTAACTTTAACAGAAGTGCTGGATGCTTTTCAAAGGACATCAGCAAATGAGTACTTTGGTTATCTTAAACAATTTTATGAACATCTGAGTTTGGTTGCTCATATACCTGTTAGAAATGTAAGTTACTTTTCTGTTTGTGACGGCTTTCGTTTGTATTTCGTGCAAACTTTGGATTCTATATTTCGTGGACTACAAAATATTATAGGTTAGGTATCCGGTTTTTCAGTAATATAGACGTAACAATACTCCACTGTAGTTACGTAGAACGGATGGGAGAGGATGGAAACGTGAAGAAAACCTATTTACGATGATCGAACGGCCGACGTTTACCGGCACAGCAAATGCCTTAACCTGGCTATGAGTTTTTTTGTCGCCACTTACGTTAGATCACCCGGTTGCAGGAATTAGTATTCCTTCTCTATTTCTGCACGGATAGAACAAGAATCATAGTACTATATTGTCGAAGATGTTTGATCGAATATTTACTTTTGTACAATTTCAGATCGGGTCTTTAGGTGGTAATTTGATGATTAAACATCAACACAATGAATTCCAATCTGATCTTTTTCTATTGTTAGAAACAGTTGGAGCTTATATCAGAATTCGTAAGTATTTATATCACTTTTAGGTTTTTTTTTTCTTTTTTTTGGTGGGTGTTACAAGGTGCTACAAATGCGCTACTGCTTTCTGTTTGAAAGACTGGAACCTGGTCACTAATGCCGGAACACAACTCAAGGTTGTTATGGTGACATAATTTAGACCAGGGGTGGTAGCCATCCAGTCGGGCAAATGCCCTACGACCTGGCTGTGGGTTGTTTAGTCGCCTCTTACGACAGGTCGCCCTGCCGCAGGAAATTGTAGTCTTTCTCCGTCCCTGTACGGATTAAAAACACGTTTCTGAAACAAATATGAAATACTATACTAAATATGTTAGTTTAGTTCTTTGTCTCTGTTCAAGTATATCACAGCCGCTACAAATAAAACTCAAGAGTTTTTATTTAAACTAAGTTCCCCTGGACGATATTTTCTTAAAGTTAAATACATATAAGAAAACCAAAACTTAGCGGTAGTCTTCCGACATTATTTTGCACCACCGTGCAATTTCCCTTATTTATCAAAAAATAGAAAATATTAACTTGAACACAGAGCAAATAGATAATTTGAGAAAAAATTACATTTTCAGTAACTCCACATGGCGCTAAGAATCTTACAATGCAACAATTTCTAAGAGAAAATATGAATGGAAAAGTCATATTACATGTGATGCTGCCACCACTTAATCAAGAACACAGCGTTGTCACCTATAAGGTATGAATTTATATATTAGAAAGAAAGGAAGGAAGCTTAGTTTTAAGTTAGTATTCATGATTTTTAATAATTTTAGATAATGCCGCGTTCTCAAAGCGCTCATGCAATAGTTCATGCAGGATTCGTATACAAACTTGATGGAAGAGGTATTGTAAGAGATTCGAGATTAGTCTTTGGAGGATTATCGCCATCTTTTATAAGAGCAACAACGACTGAAGCATTTTTGGTTGGGAAACCTCTTTTGATAAACGAAACTTTGCAAGGTGCCCTAAGAATATTAGATCAGGAAATGATCGTTATTGAAATGCCTCCAGAACCATCAGTAGAATATAGGAGAAAGTTGGCCTTAGGCTTGTTTTATAAGGTAAGTTTTATGCTTTTTCTTTAGTAAAATGAGCTCGGGAGTGCTTCCGAAATAAATACAGATATAACAAAATTAAGCTTACAGAAACAATATCTAAATTTCTGTCTTTGACTTCTTATAAATATAAACATACTTTATATTTTTTAGAGTTTACTATCTTTGTGCCCCGAAGCTAGAGTAAGTCCAAGAAATCGTTCAGGTGCTACAAAAATTCACGAGACACGACCAGTTTCTGATGGTAGACAAATTTTTAACACCAACCCAACGTTGTGGCCTTTGAACCAACCTATTCCTAAAATAGAAGCATTAGTAAGTATTTGTATTATGGCACTGATAATAAGGTTATTAGTTTCTGTGTACGGCCTCGGTGAGTTAACCAGATTATAATGAAACAAGGGGCTACAGTGGACAAACCACATTGACGGGCTCTGCTCTAAACTAGGAAGAGCGTGTTATGCATTGAGTAGGGTTGTACGTGTAGTATCGATGGATGTCGCCCGGGCATGTTATTTCGCTGCTGCACTACGGTACGGAGCTGTGGGCGCGCGCTGCCGACTAGCAGCGTGCCTTCCGCATGCAAAAAAGGGCCGTACGCACAATAGTGCGGGTGCGTAGTTGCGAGTCAGCAAGACCGCATTTTAAAAAACTGGGTATATTCACACTACCCAGTATACTAATATATCAAGTTGTGGTGTATGTGCGACTTGATGTTCATACCTATGCCAAGCATAGTGACGTGTATACGCACTTCACTCGGCATAGGAATGACATGAATCACGTAAAACACAAACTTGAGAAATCGGGGAGATTGACGCGTGTCATGGGTCCGCTAATATACTGTTACGAGCTACAGGACTCGAATTAAAAATGCCGTTGGAACTACTATAGAATTTATTAGAACTGTACAAACACGTATAAAACAAATACAAATAAAACTGGATGCAACCAGTTCACACTGCACGATTCAATACAATTCGAATACGCAAAGTTCGTCGTTTATATCGCTAATCGAGAGTACTAGAAAACGTCTTACTCGCTTCGTAGTCGTCGCTTGACTGCCCTCGCCCCTCCATTCGGGCATCGTCTTATACTAACTACACAGTAGAAAGGAATTGGAGGCGCACACTGAGTTTCTAAGAAATATTAATTTGCACACCTGCGAACGTCCACAAAGTCGAAAACAATAACAATAGGGATTAGTTCGACGCTAATGATGGTTATAAAACAAGTAGAAAAACAGTAGCATGTTACAAATTTAAAACACAAAGTATTCTCTAATCCGGCTGAAGGACAATAAGCTGCGCTTACAATAGGCTGTGCGGCTTATCTTTGACGGCATGTAACAATACAATAAACTACCGAGTAGGATAACGGAGTCACCATCCGTCAGCTCATTTAAAACACGGCTCAGGAAATGGTTAGTCAAGCACACCTTCTATAATCATGAGGAGTTTATATCCTGCAATATGACATAATATTAATTTTATTTTATTTTGTGACACGTGTATTTAAATGATGTAGAAATTGACGTGTAACTTTATTAAAAATAAATGATTTCTGATTTCTTGTATAACCTACTTATATGATTTCGATGACTGCAACAGATGTGGGATATATTTATACCGGATATGTGATAATTTGCGCAGAATGCGGATCCAAAGCTAACGCAAGCATAATTAAATGAACTTAGTCAAACTTAAAGTCAAAGTAATTATTAATTCGTGTTAGCGTAATAGATAAGGTGAGAAATAAGTACATAAGGGGATCTTTGAAAGCTGCACCCGTGACAAAAATTGAGAGGAAGAAGACAGGTGGTATGGGCATATATTGAGGAGGGATGAAAGTCACGTAACAAAATAAATGTTAAATTGCAAGATTAATGGATATGAAGTTTTCTGACCTAATGTGCATATTGTTACAATTACCACGTGCTAACAACGGTAAAAGAAAACATCGTGATGCAACCTGCACATCGAAATAACTGATGTGTCAAACCGGCTTGGCAGGTTTGACACATGTCTTGGGTAAGCGTTGCGGATATACAGTCCGTCCCCCTATAATGAGAGGCCCGAGTCCAGCAGTGGGACATTAATGGGCTATTATTATTATTAATCAAAATTAAAGGTATTCGTCCAAATTTAGTTTGTATTTTCGCTGACCGTGCCAATTATTGTTTATAGGACAATTGTTATCTCGGATAATTTAAATATTTTCATAGGACAAGTATGAATTCATTTTATGTTTTGCAGTCTGGTTCAGTGTGGTTTCAATGTTTTAGTATTTTTTTATGAATGTTGAATATAAGCTATAACATGGTTTTAACTTATTTTTTTTTAATCTTTTCATTTGTGTCCACAAAATGTACAATAAAATTTGACTTTGAAATTCAATTATATTAAGGCTTAGTAATTAGTCTTACTATTAAGATAATTATCTTCCATATTTTTTTAAATATTTTTAATAAGAGACGAAATATTTATAATCTATATTTTATAAGATTTTATATGCTCGTTCCAGATTCAATGTGCAGGGGAAGCTAAATTTAGTGAAGACATGCCAACAGTGCCTAGAGAAGTTTTTGGTGCTTTTGTTCTAACTACGGTGCCATTGGGTACTATATTTAACATAGACCCAAGTCCAGCTTTAGTAAGTTGCCCTAATAATATCAGCCCACAAACCGATTGGCTAGTTTTACATATCAGACAAATTGCCTGACCAGTGCATTTCTTCATAAATTTAATGTGAAATAAATTAGGACAAATACATATAGAACCCTCACAATGAAGCTTTATGTAGAGGTTTATCTTACCACTCCAAAACCATAAAAAGCATTTAATCGAAAATTCTCCATATTACAAAACTCTTCCTACTTAAATCAATTTTCATTAAAAATATTTTACTCTGATGTTGCCAATGTCCATAGGTGTGGTAACCACTTTCCATCACAGTTGGGCTGTCGGCCTGTCTACTGTGCTCCAGCAATAAAAGAATAAAAAATAATTTCTACCACGTTAAATTTATTCAGTACTTTGTATTCGTTAGTTCAAAATGTGGTTCGAAAGTTCGAGGGTAATTAACTCCTAGTTAAATTTTATTCCCGCAAGTTGAGCTCGTGTGAAAAATTACTATGATCGGTCATAGAAAAGTTTGTCTTTATAAAGACAGACAGACATTGATTTTATAGATGTTACCTTTTTACTAAAATGTTTACGGAGCCCTAAATGTTAGATTTAAATCTCCAGTATTTCTAATATAATTATTTTTAAGATATTTACAACATATTTTAGTAGCATTTTAAAATATATTACTTTTCAGAGCTGTCCAGGTGTTTTAGCTTTTTACACAGCTAAAGATATACCGGGCAAAAATTCATTTACACCAATGGGTACACTTTTTTATATATCTGACGAAGAAGTCTTCTGCAGCGGTGAAGTTAGTTATTTTAATCAACCACTAGGCATGATTGTAGCTGATAGTCGTGAGTTAGCAGATTCTGCAGCTAAGTTAGTTCGTGTAACTTATAAAAATGTTAGAAAACCAGTATTAGATATAAAAGAGGCAATTAAAGACCCTAAACGCCTGACTCAATTCTTTTCTCACGATGCAACCGATAAAGGCAATGATGTATTTAAAACAGTCAAAGGTTCAAATACAATCTACGGACAATATCACTTTACAATGGAGACGCTGGTGTGTATTACTATTCCTACTGAAGAAGGATTAGAAGTTCATGCAAGCACTCAATATTTGGATGGTGTGCAAATTATGATATCTAAAGCTTTGAAAATCGACCAGAATCGGTACGTCACAATTGTTTTAGTTATCATAATACACAATCATTAATAGTTATTTAAGATACTAGTACTATAAGACGGTGTTTACAAACGAGTAGACAAACCACTACTTACTTACCATAAGAAGATTTATCATAGTCACAAGTTTGTAAAGACCAACAACCAAAAGAGTATAAATAAATAATGAAACAAAGAAAGTTGTAACAATTTTTGAAGTTCGGGTAGAATACAATATAAATAAGTTAAGTTTTCTTTTATTGTATTAGTTTATAAACTCATCTTTGAAGTTTCTAATATGGAAATGCCGCGTATTTGCAAATGGCGTCACATGCTCGTGGTGAGAATTCGAACTACATCTTTCGTCTCAATTTCTCAATAGTATTAAACTGAGATAAATGTATTGATCAAAAGCGCTTCTAATATGGTTCGATTATTCAGCTTATTTATTCTCGTGATGTGACACTTCTTGGTGGAATTCTTATATATCGTTTTCACCTAAATACTTATTTCACCACACGGGGTGTAAAAAATAGTGAGGGTATACTTATTTTCCCGCACGTTCCGTTGTATGGTGCATAATTTTTACCTCTCAAACAATGTATACATGCATTTTTTTTAGCAAATGTGTTCCATTATTTATAGAATCTCGAGTAATATAATTAATATATATAAGAGCATTCTATTGTTTGCCGATAATTAGAATAAATAATTTGTCACCACAACCACAAACCATTCATTCTCTTTATGAAGTTTAAGTCTATGTTTACATTTGTATTTTGTATTATTATAGTTATATTACTCCCTAGTGCATTCAACATCATTAAAATACGGTGCATTTAATCTTTCTGTGATTAATATTTCACTAAACCTTCAAACTGAAAACAAACTATCCTGCTCTGAGTTACAGGATCAAAATCTAACTTACCAACTTGTTCTGTTAACTTCACTTTTGGTACATAAGCTTATTTTATTGTTGTTTTATTCTAGCATTGACGTTCATGTTCGTCGCTTAGGAGGTGCATATGGCTTTAAGATATCGCGTACTGCACAAGTAGCCGTGGCTTGTAGTCTAGCAGCCCAAAAATTGAATAGACCATGCCGATTTATTACGTCTTTGGAAACTAATACCAGAGCTATAGGCAAAAGGTTACCATGTACAACTCAATTTGAGGTTAGTAAAATATTTACAATTTTAATCAATTGTTGCTGAAAAGTCATTTGTCTCATTTGTGTATCATATAATTGTATCGGTTTAGAAATCATTTTTGGGATATGGATTTTTCTTTGAGATGCTTTATTACTCACTACTCGAGGGCAGCAATCAGGTAGTGTGATATTTGCAGCTCGACTAAATAATACTCACCAAAATCACCTTGATATTTCTCCTATCGACCCAACTGAAAGTCTGTCTCCTTTCATCCGGCCGTACAATGTAGTATATTGTCATAAAGCCTTGATGCAATAAACTGTATCATGCTGCTTGGACAATGAACACCATCACACTAGCTACACTTAATTTTGTGGCGGTTAAAAAAGGGGAACATGTTAACCTTCTTGTCACGTCCACATGGAACCCTTGGACTGTGGGTGATCCGACAGTTGATAGATATTATTTAAAATTACGTTTTGGTTGATAGATCTCCTTCCCTCGATCTGATTGCAACGATGCTATAGATTAAGAATTAACATAAAACACGTGTTTACCATTTTTCAATTCCATTCCGATAATTTGTCCAGAGTTGGGGCATTGTAAGTGGTTTATTTCTTTTTAGATAGGTGTAAGCAAGTCAGGTGCTATCCAAAATTTGGACTATAGACTGTATTCTGATCATGGATACAAGTTGAATGAAACACTTAGTATATTGGGAATGGATACGTACAATAACTGCTATAGCAATGAAAGGTGGAATTACAAAATTATTGATGTAACAACTGATTCTGCTAAAAATACATTCTGCAGAGCTCCTGGTAAGTTTGTGTATTAATGTACAAAGATTATACTATACTAAATAACAAAACATTCTGAATTAAAGTGAAATTACATATATATATACACTGCAAAATTATTTACCATTATCAATATTACCGATATTTACAGGCTAATAATTTTTGTATTTAAAGTATTTAATTTTTTCTCTATTTTAAAGGAACCCTGGAAACAATAGGTATGGCAGAACTGTTGATGGATCAAATATCTTATGAACTATCAATAGATCCAATAGAAGTTAGATTAGCAAACATAGCTACACAATTTAATGAAATCAAACAAATGATAGACACGCTGAAAACCAATGCCAAGTATACAGAAAGGAGAGCTGAAGTAAGTAGATTTAATGCTGAGAATCGTTGGCGAAAACGTGGCCTTCGAGTTGCATTGCTAAGATGGACTCCTATTGGAGCTCAAACTTTTGACGTAAATCTATCAGTATATAAAGGAGATGGTACTGTTGTCATTACTCATGGTGGCATAGAAATGGGTCAAGGAGTAAATACTAAATGCGTACAAATTGCAGCCTATTTCCTTAAGATATCTATAGATAAGATACAGATTAAAACAAACAATACAATAATAGTTCCAAATTGTTTCATATCTGGCGGTAGTATAACATCTAAAAATGCTGGTCTGGGGGTGACTAGATGTTGCCAAGAGTTGTTAAGGAGATTAGAACCAATAAGAGCGGGACTAAATAACCCTACCTGGCCAGAGCTGATTAGAAGTGCCTATGATCAAAATGTGGATCTACAGGTCCATGCATATGTAAGTTTTGCTGATGTTCATGAGTTTCATATTTATGGAGCGACGTTGGCTGAGGTGGAAATTGATGTATTGACAGGAGAGCTAGAAATAAGAAGAGTGGATTTACTAGAAGATGTTGGCCAAAGTGTCAGTCCCGAAATTGATGTGGGCCAAGTAAGTATAGAATTTTATTCAAAAAGTTTTACTGAAACTAAATTCGAAGTAAAAAATATTTTTTGAGCATATATAAATTAAAATTTACAACCTGTTCTATTCATAAAATGAGATTTTTAACTTATTATCCATTTTTAAAGAGAATAAACGGCAAGACACTGCACACAACAAATCCTGTGCATTATGAAATTATTTTAATTTTAGCGTTTAATATTATATATTAATTAATTATAATTATATGGATTAATTTAAATTATAAACTGGTTTAACTTCGAGACTAATCATTCATCATTTATATCAATGTATGCTTCTGTAAGTTATACATTTTAGAATTGGCTAATACTTTTATCTATCAAAGATGATTTTTAGAGCGTCTTGCATTCTTTTCCCGGCCATACCACGCAGCCATACAATAAACAATAACTATACAATATATGTAACTACTAACTTTTCTTATTAAATTTTCTAGTCTATGATCGTTTGTAGGAGTAAGGTCGTACATTGTGGCATCTCACAAGTATCTCTCAGTATTTTTAAATTCTGGTATACACTACAGAGTTATCTATACTCTTTCCAAGCATTTATTTTACTTTGACAGCTGAATGACGGGTCAATTAGTAATGTCAATGCGCTACTGACTCGATTTGTTATAAAAATCGACTTCATTTATAAATAAGTTTTAATAAATTTAAATTATCGATATTGTTTTGCTAAAAGTACTACATCGTGTAATAAATATATCCACATTTCAATTAACATATTTTACATATATTTCATAAGCCATTTTTGTAATAAAGTAAAAAGTAATAATAAAGTAGAACGTTTTTTAGTTTCACAGCAATTACTTTCGATTTATTTGATGGTTTAATAGTCTACGTTACATAACTCACAGAACATCACTATTACGTCACCCACAACAATAAAGTACGACAATTATGCCATTTGTTGCATGTGGGCTTTACAGCCAATAAATATGTAACTTGCAGCGCGTTCCATTAGTAGCTCACAACGGCTATGTTCACGATCACGATTTTTCCCGTTCCACTTTGTTGCGGGCGTCACAATCGTAAACTCAAGTGGAACGGTTATTCGACCCACCTCTTGACATGGGTCATTGTGAGCGCTGCGTAAGCGAAAATAATAACGTCATTAGTGACGTTTTCGCCACGACCGTAGCGACCGCGGTCGTCTTGTGGAACGACAGACGGAGCATTTTGGGTGTTGTGAGCTACTAAAGGAACGTGCTGTTGATAGACGTGTAAACTTCAAAAGTAAAATAAACGCTTGGAACCAGAATAGAACAAATGTATATTTCAAAATTGTATTATTGTTTAATTTCAGGTGGAAGGAGCTTTTGTAATGGGCCTTGGTTATTGGACTTGTGAAAAACTAGTGTACAATCCAAACTCAGGAGAATTGCTGACGAATCGTACCTGGACATATGCTGTTCCTTTGGCAACGGACATTCCACAAGACTGGAGAGTTTATTTCAGAAAGAAATCCTATAGTAATGATGCGATTTTAGGATCTAAATGTAAATAACCTATTTTTATAATAAAACTAGAAGTGCCAGCAGACGTTGTCCTGTTCGGAAAAAATAAAAGTTGGATAACAATAATCCAACTAGGTTACAGCGCTGGGAACATGATCTGGGTGGGATCCGGCTCGAAGGACCAGCTTGTTGGGGATTGTTTTTACCTTAATTTTTCAATACTATATGCACTATATGTTACATGCGCGCGCGTCACTGACAAAATGGCAGATGATAGTGATGTGCTAAATTAGTTTGTATGATTTCTAGTGATGTGCTAATTAATTGATATCATGGCTAGTGATGAGCATTAACAAACGACTTTACTGATTTTGATGAAATTTTTGTGTGATTTTAAGTGGGTGGTTTAGATTCACGATTGGACCCAATAGGTGACGCCGCTAAACTCCTAAACGGTGGCACCAATTTTGATGCTTTTTTTTTGTGTTTGTTCAAGTGGATTCGAGAATGGTTTAGATTAAAAATTGGTCCCGGTAGATGGCACTGGATACAGCTAGTATTTAATAAAAAGTAATAAGAAATTTAATAACGTGAAGGCACTGCTGATGATGTTTAATTATACATTTCAGTAAAATTTTAATTACGATTTTTAAGATGAAAAGATTTGTCAACCAAATGTTTTATTGATCGCGATAGGGGACCGGAAAATATACCCGCTATGCTTGTCCAAGGCGACTTGGCCAGTTTGACACATCGGTTATCTCGATGTGCAGGTTTCATCACGATGTTTTCCTTCGCCCTTGTTAGCATGTGCTAATTGTAACAATATGTATATTACGTTGAGAAACTTCCTAAGAGGTGCATACGTTCCGTAGGTTTTGAGTTTGAGAGGCGTGTGCTAGGTATTACGTAACCACGACTTTTTTGAGGGCAATATTATACCGCTTATTAATTTATCATCAGAATTTTTGAAATTGGTAAAATCAATGTAGATAATTGTTATCTACATTGATTTTATCTTCGATCGATCTTGCGAACTAGTGTTTCGTGTGACTCTAGTCACACGAAACACTAGTTCGCAAGATCGATCAGGATTGTATTATTTTAGGTACTGGCGAACCTCCAATGTGCATGTCGGTGGTGATAGCATTAGCTATTAGAGAAGCGATTGCATCTGCACGACAAGATTCTGGTATTCCATCCACGAATTGGTTCCAAATTGGTATGATTTTGCTCATTTCTTAATCTATTTTGTATACAATAGAAATCTGTAAATGATTCGAGTTTGTACATTGCCTTTAAAAAGGTGAAAATGATCATCAAGTGGACTAATTCGAACCAGTAGATTCCGAAAATACAATTTTTTGAATTTTTATATGTCTGTCTATCTGCTAGAGCACCACGGAAAAACTGCTGAACAGATTTAAATGAAACTCAACATAAAGTTAGCTTATATTCCTGGGCGTAACTTAATGTTACAACTTAGTCAAAATTCCACGAAGCACGCCGACAAATGTAAATGCACACCTGGCCCACATTTGGACTTCTTTTGTTTACTTTGTGTTTAATATTTGTAATTAGAAAAGTCGCCTATTGTGTATTGTAACCCTTTATGGTAGGCAGTGGCTAGGTGTGATTCTTGGAAACCATTGTTTACCCGGTCGTGGCATATTGTAAGCTGAGTATAAAGGAATGCCCGAACGGAGAGACCGGCAGTCAAGCGACGATTACGATACGAGCAAGACTTGTACATTCGATAAACTATATAGTGACGGACTTTGCGCGTGTTTTTGAATTGTGCAGTTTGTACTGGTTGTGTCCAGTTATATTTGTACCTGTGTTATATGTGTTTGTATAGTTCTAATAAATTCTATAGTAATTCCAAACGGCATTTTAATTCGAGGCCCGTAACTCGTAACGTTAAGGATACGTTTTGTCCCGATATATAAAGTCGTTTCTTTAGAATTGAAGGATTAGCAAAATAGATGGCGCTGCAATCGCGTTTTTTCAATTCACTAACAAATGCCTGTTCTCATAAACAACACGTCTATCATTGCATTACTTTCAATCAGGTTAGCTTCAACTCATCTCTATGTTTTGCTGAACAGTTTTCTAGACTATATGGACTTAGTTTCTTTGTTATTATTATGTGTGAAAAACCGTATAAAGCTTTTTTGTAAGTAAAATAAAGCTACTGCCTAGTGTAGGGTGACCCGTATAGGGTGGAGGCGCCACCACTACACTACACTAGTTTAACATATAAACGGAACAGATCTTAAGCAATTTGATGTAATTCAAATCCTATATTCTAGAACAATACTTGTTCTTAAATTGAAGGTGACATGACGTCTCTTCTAATAATTATTACAAGGCAGAAGGGGTCGCAAAGCCCTGCGACGCGAACTACTTTTTAACGGCTTTAAGCGCGGCATTTTATTTCATTTTTATCGCGAAGGTGTGGAGTTGGGAATAGGCTAAACATTAACTTAATATTATTTCGTATGTATTTTGAGAGAGAGAGAGAGAGAGAGAAACACTTTATTGCACACCAAAATATACAGTTCCAAAAAAACAGACCATATCTATACTAATATTATAAAGAGGTAAAGTTTTATAGTTTGTGACGTTGTAGAGAGTAATCTCTGAAATTACTGAACCGATTTAAAAAATTCTTTCACTGTTGGCAACCTTTTTTTTCAGGCGGGGGAAATGCATTTGTCACATACCGGGTCCTTTGCTAGGGATTAGACCGTTGTTGATCATGGAGGCTTTCCACTGAGGCAATCCAAACAGTAACCGACCGGCTTGTGTGGAGACTCTAACCAGTGGACAAATGCCCAAGGGCTAATACCCCACTAAAAACAGCCTCCTCCCATGTGCCCCGCGCTTATGGTAGGAAAAGAATGAGACTTAGAACGTAGTTACGCCCACGCCGATCCTAGCGCAAAAGTGCCTGAGAGTGCCCCGGGAATCCGAGCAAACTCACTTCGTCAACAGGGGTGAAGACTCCTCTGCTCCCTAGATGAGATGCTAAAGGGCCCCAAGCACTATCCCTGGTTGACATAGGCTATATTATATTTTCAAAAAATTGGGGATTCTTACTAAAACTCCAATAGTGTAACCCAAGGTTTAAAAATTACCTAAAATCGCGTGCGCTGCGAAAACTATTGATGGTAGAATAAAATAATGTACTACAATATTAGAAAAAAGTTGTGTGGTCGCCGCGCACCCTAATCAGCTAGACAGGCTTAAGCGATTTAGGCATTACTAGGGTACGGGCAATACGGGCGGGGAAATATTTTGAATTCGCTTAGTAGGTAATTAAAATCAACAAAAAATAAATAGTTTGAGTTTGTGACATTCTAAGGGGTAATCTCTGGATCTACTAAACTGATTTTGAAAATTCTTTCACCAGTGGAAAGCTACACTATTCCTGAGTGATATAGGGTATATCTGATTGTGATTAATAATAAGTATTTTTTATTTTTTTCTGATGCCCAGCGAAGTGGGCACGGGTCAGCTAGTTTACAATATTTTCTAGGCAATACAATAGGCGGCCTTATCGCTCAAAGTGATCTCTTCCAGGCAACCTAAATGAAAGAAATTTAATCAGGTGGTGCAGGAAAAAGTTAATAGATGCATAAATACTCAAACTAATTTAAGAAATAAATATACATACATATATACACAGACACATATATACAATAATACATTACAATTAATGTATAAGCATGATTATATTCTGTTCATCAGACAGCTATTTGTGGACAAATAGTGTTTTCTGAGCAAATTTCTAAATATAAGGATTTGGCCTCTCTGACGTTAAGAGGCAGCATATTCCAAAGTTTGACATCCTGCACCGTAAAAGAATTATCATTAATATATATATAATATTAGCAGCCCACAAATGTCCCACTGCTGGGCTCGGGCCTCCCACTATAGGGGAACGGACAGTATACCCGCCACGCTTGTCCAAGGTGGCTTGGCAGGTTTGACACATCGGTTATCTCGATGTGCAGGTTGCATCACGATGTTTTCCTTCACCATTATTAGCACGTGGTAATTGTAACAATATGAAAGAATTATCATAATAATTCTTAAATTCATAAATATACCTTAAACAACGTTTTGAATTTCTTTCGTGCTCTTATAATTTACGCCCTTCTACTAAACTTAAATTGAACACTCCTGCGCATAACTCAACTTTTTACAACAATTCCTTTACTGTTAAGGCTATACAGCTTTGGAACAAGTTTCCTGTTACCATCAAACAAGCAAAATCGCTAGCGATATTTAAAACCATGATCAAAAAATACTACTTGTCGTTGGAATATGATATTTAAATTCATTTATAAACATTTATATATTCTGTAGATATGTATTTATATAGTATGTATATTAAGTATATATCTATGTAATATATAATATGTCTACATATATATCGTTTATGTATTTATTATTAAAATGTAAGTAGTTCGTACTATATGCTACGTATACCACCATCGCCATTATCATCTCACTTCATTCCCGGGGTTGTCTGGAAGAGATCTCTTTTTAGCGATAAGACCGCCCTTTGTACACAACTAGATATAATTTTAATGTTTAAGTTCATTTTTGTATTGGTGTATAATAAAGTGTTATCTATCTATCTATCTATCATTTTATTTCATGGCAATTAAGTCGCCTAATTAAAAATTAATGTTTGTTTCAGATGGTCCATATACCACAGAAAGCATCGTATTAGCGTCAGCGACGAAAATTGAAGATTTTAAATTATATTAAAAATTAAAACAAAAGGTGAAAAGTTAAGAGTTTCAAGAGAGATTTTGTGAGAAACTTAACATATATGTAGTATTTAATGTTTATTTCTGATAAGAAATAAATTAATGTTGAACACTTTTAGCTTAAATTAATGAATGAATGGTAGATGGACGATGATGATCGAGGCGACCGGTCGGCAAGCGACGCGGGCTTCGCGCGTGACGTGTAAATTCCGACTGGTTTGGCTGGCCGCGCGCTGGGCGATCGACGCCTGCGCATTGTTCGATGTATACATATAATATTTACCAAAAATGGTTGCAGCAGTGGACGGGCGGAGCGTTCTCAATGCACAATCAATATAATATTATATTACGTAAATATAATGTTTGAGAATACGTATTAATATATATACATATCTGTGTGTGTGTGTGTGTGTGTGTGTGTGTGTATGTGTGTTTGTGTGTGTGTGTGTGTGTGTGTATAATAAATAAATATTAGATAGGCTACACATATTTTTTGTCATCCTAATCTCTCAACTTAAGGATATGCAGCACAAAACCTGATTTCCAAATAATATCTGTTGACACTTTGCTTTTTCTGACATGTTTCGCTTGTAACAAGTAGCCTCCTGTTAAACTAACCCCTCTAAATTATGATAGATTTTGGCGGAAATGCGAAGATTTACGTGATGCTGGAATCATTATCATGACTACAGTTCTTAGGGTCAGGTTGATCAGTGTGACTACGCTCTCACAGAATATCAGCGTGAAACGATTGGCCTTCACTTAATCTTATCGTGCCTTGAATTAGAATTCTGATGACCCACTTTCTCCCCTTCTTCTTATTCAATATATCAATCCCATACCCTCTCTAATCCAATTCTCCTGTTCCCTCCTGATTCCTTTATCTCCTCCTCTTTTTTACCAGGGGCAATCCGATTGAGGCCATAGCCTGCGCGAGGGGTAAAAATCGCGGCTTGTGTGTTGGATTCACCTCTCCAGGTGGCACTAGCATCCGGGTGGCGTGGAATGCTATTGCCACGCCATGGTTTAAGATACTCTCTAAAGCCCCTGGTCGATCCTCAGACGTACCTTATCTGGCTGTGGGCTCCCTTGCGTTTTCATCTCCAACCCGGACGGACTCGCCCCACTGTTTGTTAGCCGGAAAGCTGGGTCTCTCCAGCTACCTCGGGCCTCACCTCGAGGTGAGAGGAGGCGCGCATGTCGGTGCGCGTCTCTCCTCTTCATCAACCTTGGGTATCTGGTTTTCCCGCCGATCACCCTCACGACCGTAGCTTACGGCGGCTGAAGGTCGTCGTCCGTGACTCTCCGTCGCTGCCGCTGGCTTTACTCTTCCCGGGGTGCGTGGGCAGAACCACGCGCCTTCTCCTCGACTGTCAGCGGAGCAGGATGCTTTATGCTGACTGTCGTCCGGCGGTCCTCCTGAAATCAGAATGCAAGGGTAAGTGGGAAGGAGATTTGTAGGGATCAAGGATTAGGAGTGGATAGTTGGGGACAACACTGCCGAAGAGAGGAAATGGCGGTGGCCCCCCAGGGCCCCGGTGACGCGTCCTCTTGTACCTCTGCTGAACGGAGTTGTGCGCAACACCCCCTGGGGGATCTATCTTATTCCCCTCTCTGTCCTGATTCTTTCTATCCCATCCTAAAAGGCTGGCTAGCTGTATAAGAAACAATAACATTCTAAAATTAACAACAAATAAGAAAACATGTGAATCTGTAATATTATAAAATTGTAAAGAATGCTGTGTCTGTACATTGAAACTATTTAAAAAAAAACAAATAGAATACACTATACACACATTATAAACGATGGAGGACAAGACGCAATTTTTTTGAAATCTCTTGTCCATTTGTCGGTTTGTCTGATTGTTTGGGATTCACGTAGTAGGCCCAGTAAAAATTACTGGGCGATTTCAGACAGCAAATTCTTAGACTTAAATTCTACGCAACTTTCTATCCTGGGAATCCCGTGGTAATTTTTTCGGGAGCGGTTTGATGTTTGGATGCATAAAAATTAGCTTATTCCGAGACAGTTTTCACTAAAATGACAGCTACTTTGTGTCCCGGAAATCCCGCGGGAATTTCAAGTCGAGCGTGGACGAAGTTGCGAGCAGTTAGTAAGTACCCTCTGTAAGCATGAAAGGCAGAAAAATGAATTAAAAATAAAATTATGTAAAATATATGAAAAGTGCACTGAAGTCCGGACAATCCCGTTTTTCCGGAGAGAGGATAAAAACAAAATTCGGTCTCCGCCATTGGTGTTGCAAGCGTCTATATGCGACGGTAACCACTTTCCATGAGCTAGACCGAGTGCCTGATTGCTAGCTACATAATATAAGAAGATTTCAAATTTTCAAAAAATGTGTGATACTGATTGGAAATGACCAATAATTGTAAGCATAACTGCTTTTAACCAAGAAATGTTGCAAATTTGAATTGTTTAGAAAAAACATTTATTATATGCTTTGCGAGAGCTCCTTCGTTTCCGTCAAAGACCTGAAATTAGTCTTAACAGTGTGAAGATAATTATTATTCTAAAACTTGAATATTCATGAATACTTGTCACTGGCTAGAAATTAACAAATGTTGGTTTTTCGATCTTTACAAAAACCACACAGAAAATGCATGTTCCTGTAATAGTCGGCACGGATTCGTCAGATTCAAGCCAAAAAGAACTTTACGCGACTGTTGTATATTAATTAAAAAACGAATTAATTAATGTCTTGTTTTATTTAATCTTTTTGTTAGCACACCCGTTACAAGATGAGGCAGAGAGAAGAGAGAGCATAGATAACCTTCTATTGTCTTTGATAGAGAGCGAATTAAAAGTTTGGACATATTGACACTAAATTCAACGTTGGGATATAGCTGCGACATGAGGACTTCAATATTTGTCGTGCACCTCTCTCTCTCTATCTCTATATATATCTGTGTGTGTGTATGTGTGCGCCTGAGTTTGTGTGTTAAAGGTGAAAATATCATGATGACACCTGTTTCAAACCCACAATTCCACCTTGGAAAAGTGTGGCAGGTATACTGTCCAATACAGAGGCCCGATCCCAACAGTGAGACGGTTATGGGCTGTTATTATTATACATATGCATACAACTGAGTTCTAACATAAAATACATGATTTTCATACTCGGAAAATTTATAAGATCATAGTATACCGTACTAATATAATGTGGGTCGTAACTTTATACATATATACACATATACACACACATATATATATATATACATAAAGAAAAGAAAAAAACAATGATTCCGTTTTTACAACACATAGCAGGCCACATTGAAAAAGTAATAATAAATAACATGTGTAACTTAGATCTCGCTTACGAGGTTACCGCTATATGGAATCTGGAATCAACGATCTTTGTGCCAATAGTTGTCATCATCAACAGTCTTATAGTGAAGAGCTTCGACCGTCACCTAGAAGGCTCTCGCTGGGAAGCTGGGTGAAGGACCAGATACAGAAGGCAGCACTCTTGGATACGGCACGAATCGTGAAGAGGTTCCCGTCTCCGGAGCCCTTGCCACAGGTAGTTTGGACCCCAGGCCCCGCTGCTAGCGGACTACAAGATTTTATATTTATTGTATTGTTACGACCTAGTCAAATAGACACCTAGTAAAGACAAATTCGCACCTGCGTACCCGTAGAAACACATTTTATTACCTTTTGGCATTTGGACTTCTTTTGTTTACTTTGTGTTTGAAATTTGTGATTAGAAAACAGCCCATTGTGTATTGTAATCTTTTATGGCAGTCATTAGCCAGGTGTGCGGATCACGATTTCTAGAAAATTGCGTCGACGCTCGCCGGGCAGATATATTTGCATTTGTGCAGTATAAAGCAATGGTCCGATTGAGAAAAAGGCAGTCGAGCTATAACCACGAGCAAAGCAAGACTTGTGTACATTCGGCAATCTATTTAGTGACGGACTTTACGCGTGTATTTGAATTACGATCCTCTGCATTACGTTTGGCTTATTACGTTCGGTTATATATGTATCTGTATTATACGCGTTTGTACAGTTCTAATAAACTCTATAATAATTCCAACGGCATTTTAATTCGAGTCCTGCAACTCGTAACAGTATATTATATTGTGGATGTTTTTTGTAAAAGTTTAAACGTCTCTTTTTTATTAAAAAAAAATATATATTTGTACAAAGTACGTATATATTTACAATGTTCAGCACTTTACAAATATACAACACCCCAGCCTAATGCTTAATTACAATAATTTATATTCGGTTTTTTTCGGGTAATAAAATCAGTGCCATTACAGTGCTCGTTGGGTTTGGTATTTCTTACCTTTTAATCTTCCCTCCTTTGGTTTTTCTTACATTTTAACTTTCCCTCCTTTGGTTTTTTACACTTTATCTTTCCCTCATTTCGTATTTCTTACATTTTAACCTTCCCTCCTACACTAAAACTGTATACACACTACAGCTTTTTGGTCCTTCCAAGCTACATTTAAAATAAATGTAATTTTTTTTATGTTAAGAAAATTAAAAAATAATATATGAAATATATACAATGAGAGGCATTTTCAGAAGACAGGTCTATTTTATTATTTTTCTATTGTTTTTAACGATATTTTAATTACTAAAACGAGTACTATTATTTCTAAGAACGATAACAGAGTACTATATAATTATACGTTTTGTATTAATTAAATGTGACTCAATACAGACATGGAAAGAGTTTGCTTTAAAGTCAACGGAGTTTCTTATTCAGGTAAAAGAATTGTTTTTTTTATTTAAAAACTAACAACAAAAACAGGCATTTAAAACGCTTTTAATGATTAAATTAAAATTTAAGTATATTTAAAAGTAGATCACAAGACTTCTATATAACAAATGTTTAACTCTACCTGTAGTCGTTTCTGAGATAATCATACAACAACACGACACACACAACAGACAAATAAAAAAAAATCTAACAAACAAGAACTGTCTTCAAGAGCAACTAAAAAGCAAAAAATAAAATTTTCTACATCTTGATGTCTTTTCTAGTGTAGTTAGTTTATATTTTTCCAATATAGATAGATAGATAGATAACACTTTATTATACACCAATACAAAAATGAACTTAAAGACTAAAATTATATCTAGTTGTGTACAAAGGGCGGTCTTATCGCTAAAAAGCGATCTCTTCCAGACAACCCCAGCAATATTTCGTTGTTGTAACAATGTATGAATATGGTAATGTTTATGTTTTGTTTGGCACCGACTTCAAGATGTTGTAGAAAATTTTATTTTTTGATTTTTAGTTACTCTTGAAGTCGGTTTCTTTTTTGTTACAATTTTTTTATTTACACTTTTAAATTACATATATTCTCTCCCTAATAAGGTAGTTTGTCGAATGTGTTACAAGATGTCCACCACAGTAGTCATGAGAACCATAGTGTATATTAATATGACATAGACAATCGTCACAGATAATACTTTTAGTCGATTTATCAGATGATTTGATTTATAATTAAATTACCATTTTCTACCGGTTAGTTAATTTTACAAGCCCACTGAATTATCGTCTAGATAATTTAGTGCATCAGTAACTAATTATTTTAATTGTTTTTATGATCCTGGCAACACTATGATGTAATTGCTATTTTTAGCAATGATTCAATGTTATTGTTTTGTAGGGTAGGATTTTTCGTACAAAAAGGCGTAGTGGCGTTTAGACTGTGTTCATTGCGTACTGTGCTGTGTGAATATTCACATCAAAGGCTGAACAATAAAGGGGAACCCTGCCCAAATAGTTAATATTTGGTATATTTGGTACTTTCTTACCAAAATCTCTCCTTGCATTACAAATGCGAAAACGACAGCTGATGAAACGGAAGAGTATTTAAAAAACGTTGTTGAGCGTGTCAGCTCAGCGCTCACAATAACACAATAATAATCTGAAATATTGTAATCAAAGTTTATTACACTGAATTATTATATTTACAATATTAAATACAGCAAAATAATACACAGAAATATTAGGACAACTCCAAGAGTTGCATCCACGCTTGTCAGGTGTCGAGCAGCAATTTGCCCTCGAAGAATACTGCGATTATCGGACCGTAATTATTGACCACAACATATTATGTGCTCCTTGTCCAACAAAGCTTTCACTCTCTTCAACCGACGAATGTAGAATGTCCCGTCTAGGCGATTTCACCTCCTTTTATATTATCGAACCAACAACACAGCGTTCACCCTTTAGCAATCTGGTAAACTGAAACTTATTACAAATGTTATTAAAAATCCTAAAAACATTTATAAAGTGCTCAACAATATAAACCCCACCTATATAAATACAACCCAGTTCTTATTAAATAAAACACCACTTCAATAAAATCAAGTAAATGTACTTTAAGAAAAACATAAGTACTCTCAATTTAAAGTCACAGTATGTTCTTATCACAGCACATACATAGTTTCAATCTATTAAATACCTTCATATTACCTATCAAGCGCAGCTCGAAGGTAAATTCTGTACATGCACTCAAGAATCTCCAATAAGTGAGATCAAATTAAAATTAATGAACTATCACTAGCACATGCTGCTCAGTTAATAAATGTATATTAGTTGGCTCCGGCACTCAACGGCCGCTGCCGGCGATTTTTTCGATTTCAAACTCATTTTTGTCCGTGATTTTAAATGTCCAATTGCTGTAAGTGCTTTACGAAAATTGTTTAATTAAATGATCACACCCATCGTCTGGTGTCACCAGGCACCATTTTCCTTTGAATCTCAACTCCGATTGTCCACGTTTTCTAAATACGAAGGATCTCATAACTCACTTTATGCGGTTGTGCTGTTTACAGTTATCGATTTCTATGGTACGTTTTCCTAGTCCTAGTCGAGTCTATTACAGTACAGTACGTTATTGATCTTAATTAGGTAGCTAATCGTTTTAGGGTTGTTGTAAACCTAACAATATTTTTAATACTTTTTTATTTGATTTTGAGTAAAATTCTGCTATATCTTCAGGACCCAAGATCTAATATCAATGAAATTTATATGGTACTATTCTGAAGTTCATCATCACAATCAATTCTGGGGTTTAAGAGATCCTATAACTTGATCCCAGCACCACCTACCGGTACCAAATGTGAATTTAAATTATCCGGGGTACTCAAATGACGTCCTCTGTGGACGAGCGGGCTAAGCCTTTGCCGGCTTACCTAACTGCAACGCAGAGGCTCCGGGTTCGATTCCTGGTATAGTAAATTTCGGAAACGTATTTTCTCCCTTATTTACTATGCTATGGGTGTCTGAGATCGGCCCTAGAGTGGTCCGTTGTATATTACCCATAACACAAGCGTAACTTGCTTAATTTGGGGATATACAGTGTGTGTGTTTGTCTGCCGATTTATTATTATTATTATTAAATATACAAAATATTTATCACAATCGGTGAAGTCGTTTACATTCATAATAAAAGTACGTTTTAACGGTTTTACGCGCGGTGATTTTTTTTTCGTTTTCATTCGTTCGAAAAACACTCCTTCCCATGTATAGAAAGAGAAGAGATAAATATAATTAAAAAGTATCTTGCTAAAAAAGGGATATTACACTATTGAAGATTACTTAAATGACAAAAATTCATTTACATAGCAGCTCGCTCTTTCTTCTTGATCTTATACTATATTTTGTATAACGTTATCTTGCCAAGCTTTTAAAGGATTTATGGAAATATATTGCAGCATAACATTTTAGTACGTCATGTCATTATTATAACTTTAATAATATTTTTCTTTCCTTTTATTGTGTCTTGTTCTTATTGAGTATGCACTGTTTGCTATTAATTCTTCAAAAGTAATTCTGTATATATATATATATATATAAATATATATATAGATATATATATATATATATATATATATATATATATATATATATATATATATATATATATATATATATATATTTAGCTAGACGTGTTGCTGGGGAGTTTCTTGCCGCTTCTTCTTCTTAACAGCAATAACACGTTGCGAAGCGGTGTACATAGAATAGGACGAAAAATTAAATTTTAACTTATATATATGACCTTCAAAAAGTGTTCTAAAATCTTTGAATTTGAATTTGAATGGAATTCAAATAGAAATAAAGAGAAGTTTGTCAATAATGAAAATAAGACCATAATTAAATTCTAGTGGGACGTGAGGTTAGTTCTGAAGTGATGCTGGTAGACTACCTTCGGAATTTTTTGGAGCTTCGTGGTACCAAGTATATGTGCAGAGAAGCAGGGTGTGGAGCTTGCATCGTGTCTGTCAAACGTCCAGGAGGACAAGTCATAGCTGTGAACTCGGTAAGCGAATACGCAATTTGTTAACTAGTAACCTAGGGAGTCAGTCCCCCATGTTGTAGACACTGATAACCTTTAATGAATTCCATGTCAAATTGTAAATATCTAAAGTCACAAAGAAGAAAATAGCAAATAATGAAGTATAATGAACTCAATCAAGAAGACTAAATTATTTGTTTGAAAGTTTGGTGCAATTGGGCGACGAAACGTGACATACCAAATAATAATCATTTATTATCATTTGAATAGCAGGTGGATTTTATTAACACACGATTAATGCATAAATAAAATAAATATAAAATTATGTTTTTCAAGTTACTTTATTGTTTGTATTAGGATCAAAAGCAAATCCGGCACACTATTCCTATTACTACAAAATTTATTTGTATTGTTACTAGTTACAAGACTCGAATTAAAATGCCACTGGAATTATTATAGAGTTTATTAGAACTATACAAACACATATAAAACAGGTACAAATATAACCGAACACAACAAATCTGAACATAATGCAGAAGGTCGTAATTCAATAAAACGCGCAAAGTCCGTCACTAGGTACTAGATCTTCGATTGTACCGTTATCGCTCGACTGCCCCCTCCCTCAATCAGGTCATCGTTTTATACTGCACAAATGCAATTCGCCCGTATCAAAGTCGACATAATCCGAAACACCTGGCTAATGAGTTGGCCGCAAGTGGCCATAAACGAATACAATAAACAATGGGCTGTTTTCTAGAAACGTATGTCAATAAATAAGTAAACAAAAGAAGACGATCATAAAATAATTACAATTAGTTCAAATGCCGTTCGGCAATAAAATGTTTTTACAGATATGCAGGTGGATTTTGATTTTGTCGGACTTTAAGTTGTAACAGTATTTAATTCATCAGTTACGAAGGATCAAAAGTGAATAGGTAGGTACAAATTATCTACATTAAATATAACTTTTTTGGTAATATACAAAATGCTTATTTAAAAAATAACGTTTACAGTGTATGGTGGCAATAACTTCATGCCAGTATTGGGAAATCACTACTATCGAGCACCTAGGTAGTAAGGATGATGGATTTCATGTGATACAAAAGATTCTTGCTGAGAACAATGGTAGTCAATGTGGCTATTGCTCACCATCATGGGTTATGTCTATGTATAGGTACGTATTAAAGTCATTTATTCTGCAGAAGCAGTTACAAAGAGTATAGAAAAAGACAAAACATGTGCACAATGCACATAAATAGACGTATATTAAAATTGTTATGAGTAAAAGTAAAATTTGGATTTTCAGCCTATTAAAAAGCAAGAAAAATCTCACGAAGCTGGAAATTGAAAAATCATTTGGAAGCAACGTGTGCAGATGTACAGGATATAGACCGATACTCCATGCTTTCAAATCACTTGCAATAGACGCTCTAGATTCTGAAAGAATGTGTGTAGACATAGAAGACCTGGATATTTGTGAGAAGACAGGAAAGTTTTGTAGAAAAAATTGTAACGAAGAGAAAGACTAGTGTGTTGTCACACATGATAACATTGGCGATAAAGATATTATAGAGATCAACTTGAAAGATGGTAAAAAATGGTTTAGAGTTTCTGAAGTAGACCATATTTTTAACATTCTTCAAAAAGAAGGAACGGATTCCTATATGCTTGTTATAGGGATACAGCTAAGGGTAAGTGTGTTTCTCTAAGTTTTAATACAAAATAGGAAAAATTATGCTAACCTGTAAGGCATAAAGTGGTTTAAAACAAAATCATTAGTAGATTATAATATTAAACTTAACGACTTCGTGCGTTTCCGAATAGGCAATAAATAAAACGTGTAAAACTACTTGTCTATATTTACAAACTCCATCTTTCGAAATTCAATAAAAGATAACAAACAGTTTTTTTTAATGAGAGTTATCGAAACTATAAGTATTACAGGAGGAATATTAAACACTTAACATAAAATTTACATTTTTTGTTGAAATTCCATAAATAACTACATTCATTTGGTACATTCATTCTACCAAATAGAATCAATTTGGTAGATCCGTCTAAAATCAGCATTAGCATCAATGCCATTTATAATGTACTAAACAATATGTTACTTGGATTATCTGTCTATACTAATATTACAAAGAGGTAAAGTTAGTGAGTTTGTGACGTTGTAGAGGGCAATCTCCGAAACTACTGAACCGATTTAAAAAATTCTTTCACTGTTAGCAAACTTTTTTTTAAGGCTGGGGAAATGCATTTCGCACATACCGGGTCCTTTGCTAGGGATTAGACCGTTGTTGATCATGGAGGCTTCCCACTGAGGCAATCCAAACAATAATCAACCGGCTTGTGTGGAGACTCGACTAATCAATACCCCACTAAAACCACCCTCCTCCCATGTGCCCCGCGCTTATGGCAGGAAAGGCGTGAGATACAGAACGTAGTTACGCCCACACCGATCCTAGCGCACAAGTGCTTGAGAATGCCCTGGGAGAGGCTAACTCACTTCGTCAACAGGGGTGAAGACTCCTCTGCTCCCTAGATGCTAGACGGCCCGTGCAGCGGTATATCAGGGAGGGAGGTCATGCGCATACCTGCGCCTCCGGGCTTCCAACTGACGTCGGCGCCCGCGAGACGCATCCGCACTTGTATCTCTCTCCGTATCTCGTTCCGCGGCCTCCTTTTGAGACATGACAGTCTCGCAGAAATTGGACGTGGCCACCCAATGATCATCCCTGTGCAGCATGGCTTGCACCAAACTGCCCAGCGAGTTGATTGGACCTACTTTGTCTCGAGTTCAAACCTCTGAGGTGCCCATGCTGCGCACTCGACTAGCGTGTGAAACGTCGTGTCTTGTGCGCCACACTGGCGGCATTGGGGTGAAGGCAAGCAGCCCGCAATCTGACACAGATACTTATCGAAGCAACCGTGCCCGGTAAGTACCTGTGTCATTCTGAAGGTCAGGGTCCCACGTTTCCGCGAGAGCCATCGCAACAGCTGCGGTCGAACCGCTTCCACCGTGTACTGTTGGCAAGCTACACTATCCCCGAGTTGACATAGGCTATATTATATTTTCAAAAAATTAGGGATCCTTACCAAAACTCCAATGGTGTAACCCAAGGTGTTAAAAATTACCTAAAATCGCGGGCGCTGCGAAAACTATTGACGATAGAATAAAATAATGTACCGCGACTTTGCAGAACACATATAGTTATGCCACAATAAGCGTTCTTTTATTTTAAAAAAATAATTAAAATGCCGCCGCCAGAAAAGGCTCTTTATTTGTATCTCGGTATTCATCCTTATCAAAATAAATTACTTTATATTCAAGACTGTTTCATTTAATTTTTCGAATTTTTAAATTCGGATATTCCAATCGAAAGATATCACGAGTTTAAAAATGTAAGTATTACAAAAAAGTTGCGTGGTCGCCGCGCACCGTGTATACGACTAGATAGGCTTATGCGGTGTAGTGACGCCACTGGGCTACGGGCAGTAAAGGAAGGGAAATATTTTCAATTCGCTTAGTAGGTAATTAAACTCAACAAAAAATAAAGAGGTAAAGTTTGTGAGTTTGTGACGTTGTAGGGGGGTAATCTCTGGATCTACTGAACCGATTTTGAAAATTCTTTGAACAGTAGAAAGCTACATTATTCCTGAGTAACATAGGGTATATTTGATTGTGATTAATAATAAGTATTTTTTAATTTTTTTCTGATGCCCAGCGAAGTGGGCACGGGTCAGCTTGTTTTAAATAAACAGCAATATATCTTAATATTCCAGGTACCTACCCTATCGACAAATATCCAGATACTTTAATCGACATAAGTGGAGTTCCTGAACTGAAAGGTTATAAGATAGACCAAAATCTTATTATAGGTGTGGGTTCAACACTTACAGAGCTGCTGAATATATTCGATACAGTTGTCAAAGAAGAATATTTTGGATATTTGGAACAATTGTCTGAACATTTGCAGATGGTTGCTCATATTCCTGTAAGGAATGTAAGTATATTATAAATAGCGGTGGCGAATAATAAAATGCAATACGATCCTTAAATATTTGTTAAAAATATTTCAGATAGGGTCTGTCGGTGGTAACTTGATGATCAAACATCAATATAACGAATTCCCTTCAGATGTTTTCCTATTGTTAGAAGCGGTTGGTGCTATGCTTAGTATTGGTAAGTTATACATTATATTTATCCCTATTAATATTATAAATGTGAAAATAATTCTGTCTGTCGGTTATGCTTTCCCGCAAAAACTATTGGGCCGTCATTGCTAAAATTTTGTAGTTTCAATACCGAGAATGGAAAAAAGATACGTTTGTTCTGGTAGTTTACGATTTAAGATTAAGCAAATTTTCCGGGGACGAAAGGCGTCTAGATAAAATTTGAATAATTAATTAATAAACAAAAACCATGTAACAGGGTTTGACCCGCTTGAAAAATCTAGTTATGATTCTTGTAATCTACGGAGACGAGGGTGTTTTCTTTGTCGTTGAACGTGAATTCACCGCACACTCCGATACGCATCTGACGGAACGATTATTCGCAAGCGTCAAGATCAATCGAATCCGCTTTTGGTCTCACGTATACATAGATATGGGTTCACCACAAGCAAGGCCCACACGTTTTCGAGCGTTGCAAGAACTATTTTTAATATTCATGCCAAATAAACAATTGTTAAACCTTTTTCAGTGTTTGAAAATTCGACGAAATCCAAAAAAGTCACACAAACTGTAACAATGCAAGAGTTTCTCAGAATCAAAATGACTGGCAAAGTCATTCTGAACGTGATGCTACCTCCATTGAGTAAGAGACATCGATTCGTCAGTTTTAAGGTAGTTTTACTACTTTCTTCTGATACTTTCCTTGTCCACGATTTGCCAAACAGTTGATCAATTTTTATTTGGATTTACGTAATTCACAGAAAAAAAGTGGCTGATCAAAGAGTGTTTCTATACTGTAGATGGATTTCTGAAGTAAAGTGCTTTTCGTTATTATCTACATGAGAAAGTTTAGTGATTTGTGATGATTGGTAGAATGTACTGTCCATCTACAATTGTATAATATCTGTATAAACAGCTGCGAGAAGTTTTTGCGTTTGTGGTACTATTTGTATATTTACAGGAATTCTAAAAGAAAACATTTATTTACAACCGAACGTCAATGATGAAAGTCAAATACCTAAATAATAATTATTTATATTGCTAATTGTTGCGAGGTCAGACAATTCGGTTTTAGTTTGATAATGAATTAATTGATTTTATTTGTGGTTCATTCAATCCTTCACAGTCCAAGCAGTTCTTCTTTGGGACGCGCTGCCTGTTAATATTAAGCTAGCCAAATCACTGTCTATTTTTAATTGACTTGTGAAGGATTATTATAGTTCAAATAGCTCAATTTAAGGATGCAGCAGCAGCTATTGTCATCTTTTTCTAGTTTTATATTTATTTATGTCAGTGTATTTTATAATATTTTATTTACATATATCGTATTAGTATATTTTTTATTAATATATGTATATCATTTATGTATATATTTATAAGATACCTCTGTTCTTATCAATTTTTTTGTCCATCCAAAGGTTTCTGGAAGAAATCGCTAATAGCGATAAGACCGCCTATTGTATTGTTAAATTATATTTCTGTTAACTGTATCGTTTAAAGTACAATAAAACATATTCATTCATTCATTCTAGTTATTAATTGTTCAGTTATTTGTTGCTAATTGTTGTTATTAGATATTAAATCTGATAATTAAAACTGGTTCCGATGTTGAAACGTAGTCGAGGTAAACTTTTTACTTATCGTCTAAGAGCCCGTGAACGGCTACCTGTATGTATTTGACCAGACCTGAGTTTTTGTACAATGAGGCCCCTATACCTACCATGCATTATGTGGGGAACTCACTAAGCTCAAAGTGGGGTACGCGACGAGCGCTCAAGTAAGACAAGTATCGATTTTTGACGAATTTTAAATCCATTTGACCACGTCTGCCGTTTTAAAATGTAAAAGTATATGATTATTATTATCGGAAACTAAGAATGGCAGACCATTATCGCGCAATTTACTTTGTGGCAGACAATTTTGAAAATACTAAAAAAATATTTTTGAAAGTACCTAATTGACCAGAACTGCCATTAATATATTTTATTTATTGTAGTCTTAAAAACTTATATTGATCACGGCAGACGTCTACATTGCGTACACACATCAATAAATAATAAAATCTTAGCTTAATAGCTAAGATATACATCTTATACATGTATACGTTTTCCGTTCGCTGTTTTACATCAATATAATTTACTTGCGATTTACTTTATCACTGTATTTACAGAAATTAATATTTTTTTTATTCTATGTACCAAACTTCATTAGTTGGATAATAAAGAAGAGAATAAACTAAAAAAAGTTTTGTATAACTTGTACAAGTATTTCGAAAATGAGTGCAATAGCAATCCGGGCAGTATTATGATTCTCGCTCAATTAGTTGCTAAATCAACCGGAATATCATTGACTTCCATCGGAAAGGTGTTATCAGGAAGCAAATGTCATTCTTCAGAACAGGGATCAACGATTTTGTATTGACAATTATGTTTAGTATTAATATTTATTATTTTAATATCATTTAATATTATTATTTTCATGTTAAGTACCTACCTGCCTATAAAAATATTTTATATAAAAAGTATTAGTTTATTTATTTATGTGCTGACCATACATTACTACAAACGCAAAAACGTCACAAAGCTAATTTACCTTTACATTCTTGCGAATATTGATACAAATTTTAAGTAAAATTTACAATACATGATTTGTTTTTAGATAATGCCGAGGTCGCAAAACGCACATGCCATAGTGAATGCTGGATATCTTTTCGAAATGAGTTCGAACGATTGCGATATAGTGGAGAAATGTAGAATAGTTTATGGTGGTTTGTCTTCAACTTTCATCCGAGCCTACGCCACAGAAGAATACTTATCTGGAAAGAATTTATTCACAAACAACACCTTACAGTCAACTCTAAAGATTCTAGAACACGAAGTAGTTGTGGAAGAAAATCCACCAGAACCTTCAGTAAAATTCAGGAAACAGCTTGCTTTATCTCTATTTTACAAGGCCAGTAGATGTTTTAATGATCGTAATTGTGACTTAATTTTAATAATTGCAACTTTATCGATTAAAAACAAAACACAAAATAAGAATATAATCGTCATCTATAAAAATCACAAGAAATTCTAAAAATAACTAGGTAATAGCAATCTTACAGACATGTAAAAGTCATCGTTGAATAAAGAAACTCGCATATTATATTATAGTTATATATAAGTATTGGATTAAAAAATTATGCTCCTTATTATCCGACTTCAAAAAGCATGAAGTTCTCAATTTGACAAGGTCCATAAGAATGGCTTAATGGTCTACAAGGTTAGAAACAAACAAAAAGTGAGACAATAATATAAAGGACTCATCACTATTTTTATATTATCAGGATCCTTAGTGACCACCTAACGGACGATGTATAGTTTCGAGGTCATCTACACGAATGATTAATTCATATTGTCGATGATCCCATAATAGCAGTTTAAAATTGGTTAGCCTTCGTAGAGTGTGTCTGCGTATTCTGTCGTTTATACAAGTGGTGCCTCAAGTTTACAACCGCACCGCCCGCCGTCTGACCACGATCATGATCTGGAGAGAACTTCCTGTCGACGTTTTCCATCTGCTCTACGATATAGAGTTACTTAAGAAGGGTATTATAAAATTTCTGAGGCCTGCAACACCTTGGCAGCACTTCGTATGCTCATAAGGTCCACAAGCGATGGTAACCACCTATCGGGTGGGCCTATTTGTCTGCGTATAAGGCAATAAAAATAGAATCATTTTCTTAATACTTTTCAGGCACTTTTAACTATTTGTCCAACAGACAAAATGGATCCATCATTTAGGTCTGGATCTATTAAAATTCATGAAACTAGACCGGTTTCGAAAGCATGTCAGATAATTGATACAGATCCATCACTTTGGCCTTTGAATCAACCAATACCTAAACTGGAAGCATTTGTAAGTATCTTATTAATTAATTAAGAATGTATAAGTAATCAATTACTTTCTCACGAAACAATAAAAATAATGTTAAACCAATATTGTTTGACTTCTACTATAAAGAAGCATTTAATACTTTTAGTCCTGTGGACAATATGTCGAGGTAAAAATATCATTCTAGTCGTTCATAAATTTGAATGTGACTTTGTTTGTAAATTACGCTTTCACGCCTTAATTACTCAATCGATCATCATGAAATTTTGCATGCGCCTCATCAGGGGTACAGAAAATCACATAGGGTATCTATAATCCAGAAAGAAGTACTACTTCTTAGTGATAAAAAAGTAACTTTTAGATGACCATTGTATAAATAGTTGTAGTATAGTTATATTTATTTGTTGATAATACTCATATTAACTGGAACGAAGCCGTCTAGAACTATTTGGCTCGAGCCTCTCCCCCGTCTCCCAATCTCGCGTGGTTTTTTTTAAATGTGTGTTTATATATAATGTAAATGCTCTGGATTTGTGCTAAAAAAACATATAATACTTAATATTTTTATTTGACTAGGTAAGACTTTAGTTTACGTAGAACGTAAGCTAGAACCACAATGAGGTAATTGAATAATAAAATACTTAAATGGTAACAACCTACATTCATAAAAGTGTGTATATCCAGTTCAACCCACGGACTCTAATGCACGGTCTCAAGAGTGACTATTGGACCCTACATGTCCATGTAATTTTCAGTAAAATCATCTACCTTTTTTTTTTTTTTGGCCAGGGGAAATCCGTTTGAGAACTAAGCCGCGACAGGCACAGAAGCCTGGGGGGATGTTCGCGACCCGATGTGAGAGTGTGGGATTGGCCAGATCGGGGGTGGCACTAGCGTGCCCGGTCAGAACCGGTGCCACGCTATTGCCACTCCCCAGTTAGGGATACCCACTAAAACCCCTGGGTGTACCGTCCTGCGCCTTATGCCAGGGCTACGGGTAATTGGGACTCCCGGCTCCGCATGCCCTGGCAGGCGTGGGCCTCGCTCACTAGGCCTCTTCATTGCCAGGGGTCTATGCCCCCGGCATCTTCTTGATCTATTCCGGGCGTGGGGCGGTCTGTAACGCGCCCCACGGGAAGAGAGACGAGTGCGCGCGGAACACTCGCGCTCTCATATCGACGGCATGTGCGGGTGAGTGAAACCCCTATACCCCAAGGGGCCCCACCCGCACCGCCCGCTTACGGTTGGCCGAAGGTCGAGTTCCAACCTCCGGCGTCGGCGCGTCCTCCTTTGGCGGGAGCGGAGCAAGGACGTACGCTCACGCTCCCGCTCCGCCTCCTCTTTTGCAAACATAACGTGCTCGCAGAAGGAGGAGACGGCGTCCCATCCGGTGCGGCTCCCGACCATGGTGCGAACCACGGCCGGGAGCAAAAGGTCAAGTCCGGTGTGGGCGACGAGGTCTTGGCGCTGCTCCGTCCATGCAGGGCATTCCTGCAGGGTATGCAGCGCCGTATCCTCGTCGCCTGTGTCTCAATGATGGCACCCTGACGTTGCCTCGCGGCCGAGGTGACACAGGTACCTCCCGAAGCAGCCGTGCCCCGAGAGGACCTGCGTCAGCCTGAACGTCATGGTGCCGTGTGTTCGTCCAATCCATGCCAGCAAGACGGGCCTCACCACCTCGATGGTGGCGGGGCCCGCGCTGGGGCGTCTGAGGCGGTCTTCCCAGACTCCCACGGCGACCTGGCGGAGCTCCGACCTGCACGCCTCAATTTCGCGAAGCGCGGGTTTGGTGCCCCTGGCCAGGGCCTCTTTGCGCCACACATACAGTGACGCCAGGACCCTGGCTTCCAGGTCCCATGGGAGGGATTCAGCGAGTAGTGAGGCCACTTCAAAGGACACCGTACGGTATCCCCTTATCGCTCTGACGGCCATTATACGCTGAGCTTGACGCAACAGCGGAGCGTTGCGGGCCGTCAGACGATCCGCCCATACAGGGGCCCCGTAGAGGGCCATCGACCGTACGATGCTTTCGGCATGTGGCGTTCGGCCCCCCAACATTGGAGAGCAGGCGTGAGAGCGCGCCCGCTGCCCCCTTGAGTCTGGGGACCAGCTGCCGAAAATGTGCCGAAAAATCTCACCGGCTGTCGAGGACCAATCCCAGAAATTTCATGGTCTCCCCGATGCGGATGCCTCCTACTATGATAGCGGTGTCTGGAAGTGGACGGTTCCGAGGGCCGTGAAAGAACACGGCCTCGGTATTCTGGAGCGCCACCTCCAGTCCAAGACGCCGGATCCTGCCTACAACTAAGGACACCCCAGCCATGCCTATAAGGCACGCCTGCCGGTGGGTCCTCCCTCGTGCTGCGATCAATGTGTCATCGGCGTAGCATATGATGCTGACGCCGGGGAGGACCTTACTGCGTAACGTCCAATCGTATGCGATGTTCCACAGGAGGGGACCAAGAACCGACCCCTGTGGAACACCGCACACCATGGCTCGCCGATTCCATCCCTCGTGGACCGGGTAAATGACGGCTCGATCATTTAAATAGTCCCCGACTATGCGGCGGAGGTAGGACGGCACCCCGAAGTACCGGAGTGCCTCCATGATGCAAGGCCAGGGCAAGGAATTAAAGACGTTGGCGATGTCTAGGGACACCGCCAACAGGACCTCGCCCCGGGAGACTGCTTCCTCCGCCAGGCCTCTCAGGCGCATGACAGCGTCGATTGTGGAGCGCCCTGTGCGGAAACCGAACTGGTTGTCCGCCAGGTCCGGCCCCGTCGTCGATAGGTGCTGGACGAGGCGGTCGATGATGATACGCTCAAAGCGCTTGCCAACCTCGTCCAGCAACACAATGGGCCGGTAGGCGGACGGTGAGTCCACAGGACGCCCCTCCTTACGCAGCAGGTCCAGTTTTCCGGTCTTCCACCGTTGTGGGAACTGGCCCTGCTCCAGACATGCGCCGAAAAGCCTCATCAGTCGGGGCTCCAGGGCGTCGTAGGACAGAACCCACGCACGCCCTGGTATGCCGTCAAGGCCGGGGGCGGCATTCTTGGCCTTTAGTCGTAGCATAGCCACCCCCAGCTCTACCCGGTCCACAGTGGGCACAGGGTCTCTATGCCATTGCAGGAGGCACGTGCTCGGCCCGTGAAGGGAACAGAGCGCCAACCACGTCGCGTACAACATCCCTGGGGAGAGACTCGGTGAGTGGGGGCGCCCAGCCGCGAAGCTTGTTCCGCGCCATTTTGAATGGACGCCCCCAAGGGTCTTGATTTAAACTCTCCAAGAGCTCCTCCCAGGCCGCGTTCTTCGCGTCGCGAATCGCGGAGCGTAGTGTCTCTCTGGCGTTCCTGTACCCTTCGTACAGCCGAGCCTCTACGGTCGCTGCGTCCGCTGCGCGGCGAAGCCGTCTTCTGTGTCGGGTGTACTGGCGGTGCGCGCTATTGTGTTGAGGTCTCCGAGCACGAGTACGGGGCGAGGTCGGCTGCGGGATGGGGGTCCGGATTCCGGGGAGACCACCATTGTGTCCCACTTCAGGGCTGGCGAACGAGACGTCGATCCGCCCAGTCAGAACGTACTCCGGGATCCCCAAGCCACGGACGTAGGTCTCCGAGCACGAGCACGGGGCGAGGTCGGCTGCGGGCCACCATTGCTCGGCGAATACGGCCAGCTGGATGCCCCACTGTGCCAAACTCTGCACTAACAAGTCCTGGGCAGCGGCGCAGTGGCTCAGATTACCCTGGACCACTAGGAGAGCCATTGGAACGACCTTTTATTCCTCCATCCTAGTGGCCCCGGGCGCCGGCGACGGTGACGGCTGCAGCGAGCAAGGTAGAGGCTGCGGCCTTTCCTGTTTCTTTGCGTTTTCGTTTTGGCGTCTTCCTTTGGTCGGGGGGCCGCGCTTTTGCGCGCGCTGGCAGTGACAGGGACTTGTTGTTGGCCGCGGCCTGCCTGGGACCTTTCCTGTTTCTTTTGCGTTTTCGTTTTGGCGTCTTCCTTTGGTCGCCTTTTGGTCCTTTTGTTGGCCCGCATTATCGGTGGGCCTCGCAGTATCTGATGGGGGAATTGATTCGCCCAGCGGCGACGTCCGCGCTTTTGCGCGGACCCTTGTTCGCCGAAGTTTTTGGCGTCTTCGCTTTTGGCTTAGGCTGGGGAGTCTGGCCAGAACCGCTTTGTTGGGTCGGTGGTTTCTTCTTTTTAGCTTTTCGGGCTGCCACCGACCAACCTTCTTCGATCCTAGGGGGCGGCTCTCGGGCAGACGGATCGGTCCTGGCTGACCTCTTTGGTGTAGGGGTCGCGTCTCCGTTGTTGCCTTCTCCGGCGCCCCGCTTCCTTTTAGGGGTTGGCAGGGCGGTGAAGTTTTTGGGAGGGCGGTTTGCCTCTCTTCTCCCAGGTGCAGGGGTTTGCTGCGTGCTCGCCCGCCGGGCGTCAACTGCCAGCGGCGGGCGGACTCGCTTCTCTGGAAGAAGGCGGTAGTCTAGGGCGGCTAGCTTCGCATCCATCATGGCCCCGAGAGATAGGGTCAGATGGCGCAGCAGCTCGTCTTGATCGTTAAACCGCCTCCCACGACAGGCCTCAATACGGGCAGCGGCTGGACGTCTGTGTAGTCTGGGGTGGTGCAGGCCGGGGACGGATAATCTCGGCCCGTAGGCTGGCCAACTCCTTCCTCATTTCTTTCATTTCCGCCTCGAGGCGTCGGTTGGCCGCTTTGAGTCGTCTGACTTCGTCGGATTCCGTGCGACCGCGTAACACCTCGAAGGCATCACTAATGATGCTGACGGAGTCATTCAGGGACTTCATGAACGTCCCTTTCAGCCCCTTGGGGACCTTTGCCACGTGGCGGATGACCCCCAGGGCGTTGCGGACGTTCATTTCTATGGCCTGAGCCGTACGGGCCCCTACCTCATCTGTAGTTGTGACCGACCCTGAGCGTGCTAGAAGTTCTGGGGCCCGTCGAGCGATACGCTCCTCCTCGGCGACTCTAATCAGCTCAACGGTGCTCTCCTCATGATCCAGCTCAAGGTCTGTAGTCCGGCCTGCCTTCGCGACCGCGTCTTTGGCGCGTGCCAAGCTGGCGGTCTCTTCTGAAGCTCCCGTGGAGGGTGGAGATATCCTACGGGAGATTTTCGGAGCAGCCGTGTTTTCATCGCTTGAGACTAGCAATACCCTTTGGGGGCCTCGGTAAGGTGCGGGCCTCCTCCTCTTCTTTTGGACGCGCCACTGGCTCAACGGGTTTGAGGGCCCGGCCTCCGGTTCGGTGCGTATACCGGGTCCCGATCCGGAGCGTGAGCGCGTCGGTGAGCGCGATCGCGTCGGTGAACGTGACCGCGATCGCGAGCCTGTTCTGGAGCGGGACCGAATGGAGAACATGGAGAGATTTGAGTCTGACTCATCCATGGCGCCACTCAAGGCCCCGCTCATGTTGCCGCTTCTGGCGCCACTAGCAGTGGATGTGCGGCCACTCATCCTGCTACTACTTTCTCCTTGGACAAAGTCCAGTGTTGTGAGGGCAAAGGCGTCTCCCCCCCCCCCCCCTAAGAATACGATGGGAGACTTCTGACCTTACCATAGGTATTGGCATCGGTGCAGGATTCGCCCTCCTTTTTTTTTTGGGCGGAGGATCGACCCGCCTGGGGTAGCTTCTCTTGGCTTTGTGCTTTCATGTTTATTTGAACCCCTCTCGGGGTTATTAAACCTAATATTGTCTCCACTACGGGAGACCATCTGAGTGTCTTACGGACTAATCAAACCGTGAGCGACGTGCGAGATGACTGCAAGCAGGATACCCCACACGCCGCCCACGGGGCGCTTGCAGCCGGGATGACCCGCCCGGCATGCAGCTGCATGCACGCCTACCTAGTTTCTTATATCTGCCCCAAGGGCGAGCAGACCAGACAGCCCTCCACCCAAGATCATGTGAGGGTCTTTCTTCTTCCGCGGTGCGGGTGCGGTCGGGTAAAACCGCCGCCACCACACCCAACATCGCGCGACGATGACGAAACACCACAAGGTGCGGACCGCCCTTAGGCCCACTCCGTCGTCGGCCCGGGATTGGCAAAACGCCCGGCCGCCGGGCCCGTCGCCGCCACATCGCAAGGGGCCTCTCCACTGAACGGAGAGGTGCGAGTGGCCCGTCAAACGAGGGAAGGGTGGGTATTTTTGAAGGAGGGACACACAGGAGCCTTTTAAGGATAGGAACGTAGGTGGGACACCATTGTCACGGAGAGAAAGGGGGAAATGTGACAATGGCCGCTGGGGCCCCGGGGACGCTTCTCCGTGTGCCAACCGCGGTCGGAGGGGGTGAGGACCGCGGGGGGCACCCCTGGGGGAAAAATCATCTACCTCCTTCAACCACGCTCTGATTTAGTCATTCTAAGCCGTTATCGCTTGCGCATACAACTTCGGGAGCAGAAAGGTATAAATAACTAAGCTCAGGAGCTTGTCTGGTAACAATCCGTAAATATCGCACTTTACGCAAAATGCGCGCTTTTTTTGTGCATTGTACAAGAAAGTACGTATTATTCGCCGAGACGTGTTATTCTCGCCAAAGTAAGATTAGATGTGATTCGGCTCGAACGCCTCCCCCTTAAAAGCGTAACGTAATTACGGGCATTCCCTTACTATTTCAAACTTATTGACTCATCGGGCAAAAGCTCAAGAAAAATTCTTACTAAAGTCCCATAGTATAGTACTATGAGAAAATTGAGGAAATTTCAATTAAATATGTTTAAATAAATTATTTTTTATATAATTTAGGAAGTACCGGGGGTGTTAACGTTTTATTCAGCAAAAGACATACCAGGTAAAAATTCTTTTATACCAATTAACATACAATTACAAGTTGCAAGCGAAGAGGCTCTCTGTGACGGAAAAGTTAAATATTTCAACCAACCAATCGGAATCATAGCAGCTGAGAGCAGATACTTGGCCAATTTTGCTGCAAATCTAGTCAAAGTTACATATAAAAATGTCCGTAAACCTGTTATAGATTTAAAAGAGGCTAAAAAAGATCCTAACAGAACTACTATCTATAGTACAATTGATGCTAAAGAAAAAGGAACGGATGACATCGCAAAAATTATAAGCGGTAGTCACACAATTTACGGTCAATACCATTATATGATGGAAAATATGGTTTGCGTTACGAAACCTTCTGAAGATGGCTTGGAAGTGCATTCATCAACACAGTGGATAGATGGTACACAAATCATGATTGCTGGAGCATTGAACATGGATACTAATAGGTATTGTTGCTCTTTTTTTTCCTTTATCGTAATCCATTATGGTTCTTATAATTACATCTTCAAACAAAGGGATTCATTTTAAGTTATTACCTCTAAAATTCCTGATGAAAATCTTGTACTCATTGATAATGACAACTAATTATTATGTTTTTGTTGCCTTATTATTAACACATATTTAATTCATTTTTATATTTTTTACATTTATTTATAAAAGTATATAAAAACTGATCTCCGCTAACCGTGGGGCCTAGGTTTCAGGCTACCGGTGTGGTTAAGGCTCTTATTATTGTTATTCTAAATATTGTCTTATTTTTAAATAATTTTGAAGGTCTTAATTTACTATATCACATTACCTACTCTTCTCTTGCTTAATTTTATTTTTATGTTATGCACCTGTCAAAATTAGTCATCCGTTTTTGTTCACAATCAAGGCTTTGTTATAGTTAGTTTTTACTTCCTTAACATATTTTAAATTATATATCACAAATTTTGTAAAAAACGTGTCATAAACTCGTTCGTAGTTTCATTTTCTAAAGAATATTCAACACATTTTGGTAATTCTTTTGTAGTCCACATAAAACAGCTATCATTTCCATACTTCTTCTTCATTATTTGATTTAATATTAAATTTAATTGTTATTACTACAGTTAACAATGATTTTGGGATAATTGTAAATTGTTTAATAATTGTTTTTACAGCATAGACGTCTATGTTCGTCGATTAGGTGGCTCGTACGGTATAAAAGTTTCAAGAAGCATTCAGGTAGCTGTGGCTTGCAGTCTAGTAGTTAATAAATTAAAGAAACCTTGCAGATTCATTCAACCTTTGACTACTACTACTCGAGCAGTGGGAAAAAGATTACCCTGCACTACTGATTTTAAGGTAATTTTCTTCAAATACTGACCATATTCTCAGAAATCCTCTACCAAAATTATCTTAAGAAACTCAACAAAGCAAATTTGTCTTTTTATATGTCTATGAAAGATGTTAAAAATTTCTAACTGCAATACAAATTACTAATAATATAAACTCATATCAAAGTAGGTTGTATATATCCTAGATAAAACGATGTTCACACCCACCAGATCGCTGTCACTGGGCGTGACAGCAATCAGCGTACTTCGAAAGCTGTAAACTTTTTCTCACCAAACTCAAAAGTTAATTCTTTATGGGAGGTAAACTCAAACCCTGCGGTCGCCTCTGGCCTTTTTACGATAAAAGTTGTTTTTAGGTTGCGGTCAACAAATGTGGAGAGATCCAGTTCCTCGAATACTATTTATATGAAGACAATGGCTACATAATGAGTGAAAACTTGATTTTGCTTGATGAAGATCTATATTATAATTGCTATCTACAATCCAGATGGAATTTTAAGTCTTACAACGTGTTAACAGATACTCCTAAAAATTCATGGTGTAGAGCACCAGGTATAGATAAATTTATCAATAAAAATTATCAACTATCAAACGTATAAAACTTTAAAAATAAGTTGTAGAATATTCTATAATTTCTAATATTTCTGTATTATCTAACACATAGTCCATTAGTATTTTAAGCTTATTTTTTGCCTAATGCTTATGGTCTAAGAGCCCGTGAATGGCTACCTGTATGTATTTGACCAGACCTGAGTTTTTGTACATTAAGACCCCTATACTTACCATGCATGAGGTGGGGACTCACTAAGCTCAAAGTGGTGGACACAACGAGCGCTCAGGTAAGACAGGTATCGATTTTTGTCGAATTTGAAATCCATTTGACCACGTCTGCCGTTTTAAAATTTGAAAATATATGATTATTATTATCGGAAAATAAGAATGGCAGACCATTATCGCGCATTTTACTCTGTGGCAGACAATTTGGAAAATGCTAAAAAAAGTTTGAAAGTAATTGACCAGATCTGCCATTGATTATATATTATATCTATCTATAGGTATTATCATCTAACTAATGAAGTTTAGTATATAGAATATAAAAAAATATTAATTTCTGTAAATACAGTGATAAAGTAAATCCCAAGTAAATTATATTGATGTAAAACAGTGAACGGAAAACATATAAATCTGACTGGGTAGTAGCTAAAATTTTATTATTTATTGATGTGTGTACCCAATGTAGACGTCTGCCGTGATCAATATAAGTTTTTAAGACTATAATAAATAAAATATATCAATGGCAGATCTGGTCAATTACTTTCAAACTTTTTTTTAACATTTTCAAAATTGTCTGCCACAAAGTAAAATGCGCGATAATAGGTCTGCCATTCTTATTTTCCGATAATAATAATCATATATCTTCACATTTTAAAACGGCAGACGTGGTCAAATGGATTTAAAATTCGTCAAAAATCGATACTTGTCTTACCTGAGCGCTCGTCGCGTCCCCCACTTTGAGTTTAGTGAGTCCCCACCTCATGTATGGTAGGTATAGGGGCCTCAATGTACAAAAACTCAGGTCTGGTCAAATACATACAGGTAACCGTTCACGGGCTCTTAGACCATTACCTGTAATATCAGTAAAGGGTGGCTTGTGCTCGAAAGATACAAGCAGAGGCTACGTATCATGGTTATGATTATCCTGTAATGGATGCGCAGAGTTTGTGAAAGTTTTTTTTCATATTTACGCTGGTACAGTTATGTTTTACGAAAATGTGACACCTGTGCTAGGTCGTAGTAAAAAGAGTAAGCCAAAACAATACTAGCTTTACTGGTTAAGGGTTGATATTTTATGTACGTCTATAATATCGTAGTGATAGTTGCTGAAAACTATATGAATCAAAGAAGAAAAAAAGGACAACCATCCCCGAGTTGTACGTGGTCGTGGGAAAATAAAATGAACCTATTAATGAAAAAATCATAACATTATTATTTTTTAAATATAGTCGTTTTTCTTCAGGAACATTGGAATCCATATCTATGGCTGAACTCTTGATGGAGAGAATCGCTTACGAACTATCTTTAGATCCTTTGGAAGTAAGATTAGCAAATTTAGACACAATGAAATACAAAGATTTAATTGAAATGATTTCAACTATAAAAATAAATTCCAACTATGATATACGAAGATTTAAAACCGATAAATTCAATGTGGACAATAGATGGAAGAAACGTGGGTTACGATTTTCTTTACTTAGATGGAAAACACAAGGGTATAGTTACTTCGAAATCAACGTAAGTGTATTTCACAGAGATGGCACAGTTGTAATCACCCATTCAGGGATTGAAATGGGTCAAGGAATCAATACTAAAGCAGCGCAAGTAGCAGCATATATTTTAAACATACCTGTTGAGAAAGTAAAAATTAAACCAAACATTTCTTTTATAAATAGTAATGCTTACGTTACTGCAGGTAGTTTAGGAAGCCAGTCTGTCTGTATGGGTGTTAGAAAGGCGTGCGAAACGATTAATGCAACTCTTGCTCCTATAAAAGAACAAATGAAGAACCCTACGTGGGAAGAAGTTGCAGCAAAAGCATATGAACTATCTATCGATTTACAAGCTCATGCATTTGTTGGTAAAGAGGGTGCAGTTGACTATAATATCTTTGGAGTGGCTTTAGCTGAAGTAGAAATTGATGTACTGACTGGTGAGCATGAAGTTTTAAGAGTTGATTTACTTCAGGATGTCGGACAAAGTGTCAATCCTGCCCTCGATATTGGTCAGGTTAGTAAATATTAAAAATGTTTTTTATTACTTTGTAATTCAACTCTGTAACTAAATAATATGAATTAGTTTTAACTGTCGATGTTATTATATATATGTACAATATACATGTATACGAAACATGACAGAATTAGTAAAAATGATATATAATATAACAACAGCCCACAAACATCCCACTGCTGGGCTCGGACTTCCCACTGGGGGAACGGACAGTACACCTGCCATGATTATCCATGGCGGCTTGGCAGGTTTGACACATCCGTTATCTCGAATTCATCACGATGTTTTCCTTCACCCTTGTTAGCACTTGCTAATAGTAGTAACATACATATTGGGTCAGAAAACTGCCTAAATGGTGCTTGCGTTCCGGGCAGGATTTAAATCTGCGCCATTTGAGTTTGGGACGTGTCCGCTAGCCATTACGCTACCACGACTACCTGTATAAATTATATGTCCCTTTTTAAGTAATCTTTTATACCACAGATAACGAAACGTCTCTTAATGTATTTCTAGGTAGAAGGAGCCTTCATGATGGGTCTGGGGTATTGGACTTGCGAAAAACTAGTATATACTCCACAAGGGGAATTACTTACTAATCGAACCTGGAATTACCCTATTCCCTTAGCGAGAGATATTCCACAGGACTTCAGAGTATATTTTAGGAAAAATTCTTATAGTCGAAAATCTATATTTGGAGCTAAAGGTAATGTTGATGGTAATAAGTCTGACATTCTTTAATACACTTGTATACCAGAGCTGGTTAATATATATCTAATTAAATACTAGATGCATTGTCCATATATAACGATAAGTATTATTAAATAATGAGTAATTTTGCATTTAATTGCATATATATACCTGCTATAATTTTACCTTGTCCAGAATTAGCTTACCTAAAAAATATAAGTCACGTTTAATTAAAATCAAGCAGTAACTGACTTGATTACAAAAAATATACCACTTTACTATTCAAGGAAACGGCAAATACAAAAATAAAGGGAATAAATATTTTTTTTGGTACAAAACGTAGTTTTTTGTTTTCGAAATCTTGTTTAATCTCACACATTCTATTAATATTAAATCAAATTATTGATGTATAGAATATTTCAACATGGGCAAATAATACTATTAAGAAAACTGACTTGTTAGTATGTATGAATTTGTTTTAAAATATATTCTATTTCAGCAACTGGAGAACCTCCAATTTGTTTGTCAGTGGTCATCGCTTTGGCTCTACGAGAAGCTATATCTTTAGCCAGAGAAGAGACTGGTATTCCAACTTCAGAGTGGTTTAATATCGGTAATAAATTGAGTTTATTAACAAAAACAACTATCAAAGCTATCAAAACTGGTTATCAACTAGAGTGGTTGTCGTCAGGCAATCGCAGTCCATTGCGGAACGTAGGCTTCTCCAAGGTTGCGCCACATATCCCAGTCCTCTTCTTTCTTCACCTAGAGTCTACCGGTGACCTTACTCAGGTCATTGGTCCATCGGGCCGAGAGCCATCCTACACTACTATGGGGCTATCAGAGCGCTGGTAGCTACCACGTAACAGATTGGTATGGTAATCCCGCAAGGTAACGAAGCCAGCCTCCTGAGTAAATTATCATAGGAGACGATGACCTAGCCTGTCCTTTTTATTGCCACAAGCTGGTAAACAAACAGACAGCCCACTCGATGGAAAGTGGTCAACGAATACATTTTTAACCTCCTTCTTAAAGTAATGTCGTTGCGCAGTGAAAACTTCGGCGGAAAATTCCCTCGAAGGCGTCATTATCAGTATTTTACTTCTAGTCCTAAGAGATTATAAGTAGAATACAATATAACTAAGTTTTCTATGTTGTATTAGTTTATAATATTTGTGGTGTATGGTTACCGGTTTGTGTAATGAAACAACTATTGTAGCATATTTTATATTGAAAAAGTTTACATTATATAATACAAGCATTGCGGCTAAATGTTTTCGAGCGTTACATAATAACCGCGGCAGGACTGTACTCGCGCGCTGACCGAAACAGACTGACTACAGCGTATGCCGATTAGCTACCTATGGAAGAGGGGCGCCGTAGGCACGGCGCGGGCGGCGAATAACGCGAAGGCGACTTTCTACGATTACATCGCTGAGGCAATGTGTTTGCCGCAACCTATAATAGATGAATAAATATGTGACAATTGATTAGTTAATGATAGTTAATTAAAACATATCCCTTTTTCCGGGATAAAATATATCCCATGTCCATTCTTGCTCTACCTCTTGATATTGATATTACGTAATACACCAAATTTTAGTAAAAACTGTATCGTGATCCATTCGTGAAAGCATAACAGACAGAGTTACATTCACATTTATATATATTAAGTATGAATATCATTGCTTGCAGATGGGCCCTTCACAGTGGAAGCAATAGGATTATCCGCGAACAATAGAAAAGAAGATTTTAAATTTCATGTAAATAAATAGTTAGATGGAGTTACCAATTTAACGTAGACACTCGAATTAATCACAAACCATGTGGCAATGCAAATGTCAATGTCATTATCGTTGTGGTTTTTCGTTATATTACAGTTGAACCGTTTTATTTAGACTCTGTCTCACGGTTCAAGTCCCGCAGATGCGGCGCTGCGGTCGCGCAACGCAAGGATATTCAAATTCAAAAGTTTTTATTCAAAATAAGTTCCACTGGAGAACACTTTTTGAAGGTCACACACATAGAAAGGTTAAATAAGTTTAGAAAGATTCCGATTTAGATATATTTATTGCTCACCAAAATAAACAATGACAAAAACAAAATGCATAGTTACAATACATTTTGGCAAAACAACAAGCAGCTTTATCACTGAAAGCGATCTCTTCCAAGCAACCTAACTTAAAAGAAATTCTTAATAAATCTGGTAATGTAAGTGGAGCAGAAAAAAAGATAGATAGATATTATATTGTTACATGCCGTCAAAGATAAGCCGCACAGCCTATTGTAAGCGCAGCTTATTGTCCTTCCGGATTAAGGAACTCTTTTGTCTTTTGAATTTGTAGTTAAGAAAAACATGCTATTGTCTTTTTACTTGTTTTATAACCATCATTAGCGTCGAACTAATCCCTATTGTCATTGTATTCGACTTTGTGGACTTTCACAGGTGTGCAAATTAATATTTCTTAGAAACTCAATGTGAGCCTCCAATTCCTTTGTACTGTGTAGTTATTATAAGACGATGCCCGAATTGAGGGGCGGGTGGTAGCTAAGCGACGACTACGAAACGAGTAAGACGTTCTCTAGTACTCTCGATTAGCGATAAAGACGACGGACTTTGCGTGTTCGGATTGTATTGAATCGTGCAGTGTGAACTGGTTGCATCCAGTTTTATTTGTATTTGTTTTTATACGTGTTTGTACAGTTCTAATAAATTCTATAGTAGTTCCAACGGCATTTTTAATTCTAGTCCTGTAGCTCGTAACAACATATTACAATAAATAGATACGTAAATACTTATTTTATTAGATGCATTAATTTAAATACAGATTGTAATTTAATAGTATTAGTACAAAATAAGAGTATAATGTAATATTTACATTAAAACACTTGATAGAAACAACATAACGTCGCTGGGCTGATCTGTATGGTTAGTTGCATTTTTTGCCGCGGTACTTAAACCACGAGACAGAATCCAAAACCACATTTGGCATCTATCAAACTGATTTTAGTAGTTCCGTGAACTCTCGATGATGATAATAATTAAAATTTGGATTCGATATAGGAAGTCACACATTACCTGATCGCATGAAATAAAATGATTTACTATTCAATAAAATATTGTTATGCTTCGTTGCCTTTTTATCTTTAAATTTTAGAAAATATGCAACCGTGTTTACGGGTTATATGAAACCTTTTCGATTATAAATCTATGCTATGCACGTCACTAATATTTAAGAAAAAAAGTGCTGACAAACATAACGTTGTCATGTGTTGCGTTTCTAAATAAATAAGCTAATTTTGATGTTTTAATTTGATATTAAATTTTTGATACTATTATAGTTAGTTCATCAGACTTATATGAAACTTTAAATAGTTGCTGTTTTGCATAGTATATAAGGTAAATTTATAGATGTTTAATGCGCGAATTTTAAGTAGCAGGGTGGTGGAATGATGATTAGGGGAGACATACTTACCCCTACTACAACCCTATGGTCCGGAGATCATCACTTTTTTTTTATAAACATTACCTCATTTATTTTTTCACTAATAATGCACTTAAAGTTGAACAATCCTTTTAAAGTCAAGAATAAAGCAAGTAATCAACAGAAAAAGAACCAAAAAATAGCGTATGTCGTCAAAAAATGAAGAAAAAACTCAACAGAGCACATTCATAAATACTGCAAGAGTAACCATGAAAATATTCAAAATGGCGGCCAATAGAGACGATATTATAAATCGTATGCATAAAATAAATAGTAAATGGTTTACAGTCAGTTCTGGCACTCGTCGGCCGCTGCCGCTCGCTTCGCTCACTCAACTCGTTCACTCAACGCTTTGGTCTAAACCCAACCCAACCTAAATCCCTGTTCTAGTCACTGGTCGCGACTTTTCACCACCCATCACAATAATGTTAATTTTTTTTTCATAAATATTGTATTGATATTTATCAATAATTACCACATTAATATTACAATCTAATCTATAAAGACTAATAAGTAATTCAAATATAATCTAAATTAACTAAAAGTATAAATTAACTAAGAAAGTGTCCATTAGCACTTTTCTTATTGTCTCTATAAAGGGCAGGGAGGACACTTTGTTCATGTGTTCTTCAATAAGTTAGCACAGTACACTACACTTTGGTTGTGTTTATAGTACTAGTTCAAACTGTTTTGTCCTTTTGAGCCTTCTCATTATATCCATGTTGTCGAGGAGCTGCATCGCCTGGACATTCATATGGTGGTGAAGCCGATGCCCGTGAGCCTACATGTACTTTCTGATAATGCTAGTAACAAATTCCACTTCAGGTCCCGTAGGAGGTCGCTCGATCTAATGCACCATGGCGCGTTTACAATGCCTTTCAATACTTTGTTTTGGAATCGTTGTATTATTTCTATGTTGCTTGGTTTGGTACAGCCCCACAACTGTACCCCATAGGTCCATACCGGCATCAGGACTTGTTTATAGAGGAGCAGTTTGTTAGGTACTGACAACTTGGAATATTTTTCAAGTAGCCAGTACATAGTTCTGTAACGCACTTCCAGTTCATCGCGTTTCTTCTTAACGTGAGCCTTCCAACGTAGTATAGTGTCTAGTGTCATACCTAGGTAATTTGCGGTATTTTCATACGGTACTACAGTGTTGTTTATGTATACCAGATGATAATTAGGCATTTTGTTAGTGAAAAAATAGGTGAGGTTATGTTTACCAAAAATAGATATTTCAAGAACTCTGGGCCCTAGGGGCTTCAGAAAGGGCAAGTATACCTTCCCAAACCCACTATTAAATAGAATTTGTGCACCGGATATCTGAGTAGCAGCCTTATCTAAATTCAAGGAAAACGCGAATTCAAATAAAAGCAGGATTGATTACACTCTGTACAAGTACTCTATGATAATTTGGGGTTGCCATAAGTATTTTTTTAAATTTGCTGCGCTTTTTCAGTCTCCTCTTTCATTAGCCAGACTATATTAAAGAAAATAATTTTAGTAAATCTATAGACATCCGATACATGAATTTTAAGTAGTGAGGGTGGAGTGGGGAAAGAGAGGGGGTACTTACCCCTTCTGCAATACCACTATGGTTCGGAGTTCTGAAATATGATTTTTTTTTTTTAAATGCAACCTCACAATTTTTTTTACTAATATTTCACTTATAAGTCCAAAGTTGAGTCCACGTAAAAAGAATCATGAAAACAGCGTGAATACATTGTGCTTCGTTGCTTTTCTTATATTTAACATGTAGACAATATACAAAGTTAATTACGAGTATGTACCTAAATTTCCATTATAAGTACATCAATCTCAAGGGCACGTCAATATTGAAGAAAAAAAATGTGTACAAACATAACGTTGTCGTGTGTTACGTGTATCAACAACTCATCTACACAAATAAATCTCGCGACAAGCTTTTGTATCATTAAACTATGTAATGAAATACATTGATGGGTTTGATTTAAAATAAAGTTTATTTTATTATTTTTAGAGCTAAATAAAAGAATGTAAAAAAAAATGTTTTTTACTATTAATTTATTTTATACTAAGATATGCCCGGACTTTGTCCACGCTTGACTTGAAATTCCAGCGAGATTTCCGAGACACAAAGTATCGCAGCATTTAAAAAAAGGATGTAAGCTATCGTTCTAGTGGAAACTATGTCGGGGTCGGAATAAGCCAACTTTCCCACCCCAGCAACTTCAAACCGCCCACGGGAATATTCCCGCGGGATTCCCGGGATAAAAATCACACATTTTATTACATTAAATTTGCTATCTATCAGTAGAAAATCACATTAGAATTCGGTTGTTTTTTAATCTGGCCATTTTAAATCGTTCCCAGAAAAATTCCCGCGGGGTTTCCAGGATTGTAGCGCAGATTTTAAGGATAAGAATTTGCTGTCGATCAGCGAAATTTGCATCGAAATCGACTCGGTAGTTTTTACGTGAATCCCGAACAAACAGACAAGAAGTTTAAAAAAATGCAACGTGTTCTCCATCGTTTTTTTTATTGCTGGAATACAGCAGACAGGCTAACCGGCCCAACTGCAATGGAAAGTGATTACTGTCGCCTAGAAACATTTGCAACATTAAAGGTGCTACCAATGCGCTACCGGACTCGTAGATGGGGCTGGAACCTGGCCACTAATGACGGAACACAACTCAAGGTTGTTATGGCGGCATACTCTAGACCAGGGTGGTAGCCATCCAGTCGGGCAAATGCCCTACCACCTGGCTGTGGGTTGTTTTGTCGCCTCTTACGACAGGTCGCCCCAACGCAGGAAATTGTATTCTTTCTCCGTTCCTGCACGGATTTATATTATAATAGTGTATTCCAGTTCCTTTTTTTAAATAGCTTCAACGTACGGACATGGCAGTTTTAGAATTATATAATGTTATAGAAGTTACGATAAATATTTTAATGTTTAAAACAACAGGCACTGTTTTGAATAGTGATAAGCCTTTGCTATGCGTTTATTGTTACTTGACACATAACAAGATACAGTCATGGGACGAATTACTTTTAAAGTTAATGGGATTTCACAGTCAGGTGAGACAAATTATAAGTTTTATATATAGAAAGAAAGAAGGAAAAAACGTTTATTTGGTCATCACACAACGAGACACGTGGCAATTAATTGTACGGTGATATATAACAAAAAGTCTCGCAATGGTACCAAATAGGTGCAGTTCAGCATGTGCCAGGCAACAGGTGCCTGACGCTGGTATTCAACTGCACCCTAGGACGGACGGATGTTGTACTGTTATATATGTATGTGTGTGTGTGTAGTGTGAATAACAATAAATTACATACATAAATATACATACAATATGTATTTTACGCGTTAGTAGATTGAAATCATCTATATTTAATTGGAAAGCACCTATTGTGTACCCTTACCACAATAATACCTTATCCGGTAGAGCCATGCTGGAATAGGGGAGCAGACACAATGACATGAATAGATTCTTAAATACATAAAAGAAGAGGCGTTAAAATAACATCTTAATATTTTTTAGAAACGTTGTATAGGAAATTAATGTTGTAATTAATTTCAACATTATATATGCTTATATAACTATTTGATACTAAAGCATATAGTACTAGAGTAACAATATTTTATTTAACTTTATCCGTGCAGGAACGGAGAAGGAATACAATTTCCTGCAGCCGGGTGGCCTGTCATAAGAGGCTACAAAACAACCACAGCTAGGTGGTAGGGCATTTGCCCGACTGGATGGCTACCACCCCTGGTCTAAAGTATGTCGCCATAACAACCTTGAATTGTGTCCCGGCATTAGTGACTAGGTCTCCTTTAAGAGAGCGCATTTGTAGCATCTTTTTTTGTGTTGCAAATGTCCATAGGCGATGGTAACCGCTTTCCATCAAGTGGGTCGTCTGCCTATCTGCTGAACGCCTACAATAAAAAAATAGCTGATATACAGACAGACAGACGCGGAAGGCGACTTTGTTTTATACTATGCACATGTGTAAATGTATGTAGTTAGGGTTTATAAATGAATGCGTGTTCTAGTAAACCAAGATTATTTATTTACTCATATGTACATCAATATTATAATGAGTATGGATGATGGAAGACAATTGCCAGTCGGGGCGCGTTGCATCACATTCGATGCAAAGCGCTAATTAAGCAGTGTCCCCACAATACTATGTAGAGAATATAAGAGTTTCTTTGATTTTTATAACATATAATACAATTTAACATAGAGGGAGACCTAAAAATAATAAAGAGAAGAATGTTAATCTCGGTGAGGTACATTAGAAGTAGTGCAACTTTTTCTCTTCAAAGCACAAGATGTTGCGAAGCGTTGGTAAATTAGATTAGACTCCCATCTTCTTCTTCTTCTGCGAGCGGTTTCCGCAACTTGACGACAAAGCGCCTATTTTGCGTGCGAGGGTGGATGAGGGTTTACTCCATCCAGCCCAGCTCCTCCAGGAAGTCCACCAGCTTCTTAACGTTGCTGAAGACCTCTCGGAGGCTACCTGGGGCATCCAGATACTTCGCCCTGTATTGGGACACCTCTCTGCATTAAGCTCCCATAAAGTAGATGATAAGGATAAACAAAAAATTGATAAACAGGTTGTGGGTACTCTAAACAATGACATTAACTTTATAAATTGGCTGAAATGGCAAATTAAAACAAATACCAGATTTTAAACTTTTAAGCGTAGTTTTAATTATGTATACTGATCGCGAAATCTTAAAAGAAAGTGCTACAGAATTGTGCTTGAATTCTAGTTGGCTGCGAAGTTAGTTCTGACGTGACGCTGGTTGACTACCTTCGGAATTGTCTCGAGCTTCGTGGTACTAAGTACATGTGCAGGGAGGCAGGGTGTGGAGCTTGCATTGTATCTGTCAAACGTCCTTGTGAACAAGTCATAGCTGTAAACGCGGTAAGAGTATTCTATGTCGATCAGGAAGCGTAGAATTGCTTCGCGTACCCACTTTGATTCTGCAGTTAAAGGAACTTTTGATACCTGTACCAAATTCCACGAAAGTTTGTTCAATCAGAAACCTATACAACGGGGAGTGCTCTGATGAACTATTTGATTTGGTACCTACGTTGCCGTTCTATCATCGCACCACTCGCCGGCGATTGGGAGTTCACCCACACTTCCTACACTATTTCGTATATTATCTATGTCCTAGACACTCGGAAGTCCTCCACTGTACTTGGCGCACGCTCTTTCATGCATGCATGCAAGCCATATGTGTGCAAGTTAAGGAATGAACTCTCCCGCGGTTTTCCCAGAACCCTACAATATCTCTTCTCTTCAAAAAGGGGCATAAACAGATACTTAGTCTCAACGAGATAGGCAAAGTATCGGCTCCCTTAGTGTTGCAGACGGTAGCCAGCTACCACTAGGTGGTCCAGTTTCCAGTTTACCTACAATCAAACATAAAAAACTGTAGTTTTGATACAGGTAAGAATGCTGATTTTTATTCTACACAACTCATATTCAAAACTAAAAGAGAAGAAATAAGTAATGAATAGTCCAATACAAGAATAGTTGGTAATTTGTTTGGTATACTGATGAATTTAGATAACATCTTATACTGTATTTTGTATAAAGTTATCTTGCCAAGCTTGTAAGGGATTTATGGAGATATATTGCAGCATAACATTTTGGTATGTCATGTCATTATTATAACTTTCATAATATTTTTCTTTCCGTTTATTGTTTGCTACAACTCCATTAATTCTCCAAAAAGTAATTCTGTAACATACTTCTGTATAAAACTTATTAAAAAAAGACAACTTGAGATATACATAGAATAAGAAACTTAAAGAAAAACAATATTTAGGTAGACGTGTTGCTGGGGAGTTTCTTGCCGCTTCTTCTCCTTAACAGCAATATCACGTTGCGAAGCAGTGTACATAGAATAGGAACAAAAATTAAATTTTAACTTATATATAACACCTTCAAAAAGTGTTCTCCGGTGGAGCTTATTTTGAATAAAAACTTTGAATTTGAATTGAATTTGAATTAGATGGTGAAACATAAAATGAAAAAGCAACAGTCATCCACGTTGTAAATACAATAGACTAAGTTTAATAACACTAAATTAGTGCTGAAAGCAAATATCTAGAAAATTTTTAATTACTTATTTTGCATACCTACCTAGTCATTAATTTAATTCTACTATGCAATTAATATTATCTATGCTTCTGAATACGTTTAGGCACAACTAGTAACAAATAAGTGTAAATTAAAGAAACTATTTAGAAACATACATAAGGCTTATAGTAAAATTACAGTGTATGGTGATAATAACTTCATGCCAGGACTGGGAAATCACTACTATCGAGCACCTAGGCAGTAAAGACGGTGGATTTCATGTCTTACAGAAGGTTCTTGCTGAGAACAACGGCAGTCAATGTGGCTATTGCTCACCATCATGGGTTATGGCTATGTATAGGTACGTATTAAAATTGTCTTTTAATAATTCACATGTCCTTTGTGGATGGATTGTATGAAGGATGATATGATGATTTGTGGTGTGATAGAGGATTTATGTCAGAATAGAGAAGTGTTGATGAAAAAGATATATTCTGCCGATCCTAAATAATTGGGAGAAGGTGAAAGAAAAGAGAATGAATGTCCTTTGTGAAAATTGCAGCAATGGCATTAAAGACTCTTACTCAGCTATGAACTAACGATAAGGTGCTTACACTCTCGCTTTTGTTATAAGACTGTTATGACAGTGTGATTGAATTGAATAAATAAATATATTCTGCAGAAGTAGTTACAAGAGTATACAAAAAGACAAAACATGTGCACGTAAAGACATAATAAAACTATAATGAGTATATTGGATTTTCAGTCTATTAAAAAGTAAGAAAAATCTCACGAAGCTGGAAATTGAAAAATCATTTGGAAGCAACGTGTGTAGATGTACAGGATATAGACCGATACTCCATGGATTCAAAAAACTCGCAACAGATGCTCTTGAAGCTGAAAGAATATGTGTAGACATAGAAGACCTTGATATATGTGAGAAGAGAGGAAAGCTTTGCAAAAAAAATTGTAATGAAGAGGAAGACTGGTGCGTTGTTTCACCTGATGATATTAAAGATAAAGATATTATAGAGATCACATTGAAAGATGGCAAAAAATGGTTCAGAGTTTCAGAACTGGATGATATTTTCAAAATTCTCCAAAGACAAGGAACTGATTCATATATGCTTATTATAGGGAATACAGCTAAAGGTATGTAATTTTCTAAGTTTTTAAAAGTATCACCTATAAGTTAAAGCTCTACAGAGAATATAAAGACCTCTGACTGTAGGGCCTAATATATAGCTAAGCATATAGATTTATTGTCTTTGATGTCTTTAGTACCTGTACAACGTACTTAAATTATACAAACGATAGTATTATCAATATGTTTTGGAAAGTAGTTTTTCTTGAATCATCATCATAAAACGAGTGATAAAATGCTATGAAATTAGTGTTTACTTAATTTTATACTAATAAATAAATGTAAAAGTAACTTTATGTTTTTTTAAAAGAGATTATATTCTCACGAAATAAATTAAACAACTGACATTGAATATTATAAGCATTTAATAATAATCAAGCATGCAAGCAACTTTACTCATATAGATTACTAATTCATTTCCAATGGATATATCAATATCCAAGATAACAAAGTTTCGTATATTCACAACTGTTATCGAAATTTAAAAACTTCATTATAATCTGTTATAAATGTTAATTGTTAAAACTATTTTATTACTTGTCTGTGGTCATTTTGTATTTTGTCTATTGTTTGTCTGTACTCTTTGTCTTTGTCAAAATGTAAAACCACTTCAACTTATGGATCTTTGGACTACGAATTTTGAAATACAATCTTACATTTAATTTTCATTAATATAGAATTCAGAACGATGTAATATAATCAATTAATTTTCAAGGCAGCGAGTATGAAACAATCAAAGATACGTACATCCAATCAGTATCACGTATTTTTTTTATTGGAACAACAAACAGCTACGTTACTAAAAATATATATAGAACTAGCTGATACCCGCCCGCTTCGCGTGCCGTAAAATCCGTTCTTAGCTGACCTCTACTTGGCAAAAGGAAGGTTCATGCCAAATTTCAAGTCTATAAGTATTATATTTCATCAGGTATCGTGATGAGTCACTATATACGTGGCTTTCAATTATATATACATACAATAATGCAGCTCACAGCGCTGTCCACAGGTTAAAATAGAAATATATTTTTAAAAGGCTTTTGTGACTACGTGAGATCGCTAAGCTTAATATATACATACAAATAATTAAAATTGAAGTGTCTGTTTGTAATGCCAAAATTAAAGCTTTTAATAAATGCATATGGAAGTATATCCAGTAAGCATAAACTGTATAACTACGAGTACTAGCACTGCATAACTAGGTATATTAGTATAGTTTACACAGATTTAGACCCTAGTCATTCTTACTCAATTTTCCACTACCAAGTACCAAGGAGTCCCGATGTTCTTATAAGCACCTCTTAAGTAAGCTTGCTCTATTGATCTCATCGTTAGTTAAGAGCAGATGAAATAGTAGTTAAACGTGAACCAGGATAAACAAACAGCTATGTGCGAGCAGGACTTAGCATAGAATATACTTTATTATACAATAAAATTTATAATAATAATAATCGGCAGACAAACACACATATTGTATATCCCCAAATTAAGTAAGTTACTCTTGTGTTATGGGTAATATACAATGTACCACTTCTGAGGCCGATCCCAGACACCTAGAACATAGTAAATAACGGAGCAAATACGTTTCCGAAATTTACTATACCAGGAATCGAACCCGGAGCCTCTGCGTTGCAAAGAGGTAGGTCGGCAACGGCTTAGCCCGCTCAACCACAGAGGCCGTCATGAAACAATACATAAACACAACTTAGAATTAAGTACAAATGGCGGCCTGATTGCTGGCAGCGAGCTCTTCCAGACAGTCTTGGGATGGAGGATGAATGCCACAAAAGCTAGGGTAAGGTTTAAAAAAAAAAAAAAAAATTTATCTATCTATACATATAATAATACAATTGTAGAGGTCACATTTCTGTAGAATGAAAAAAAATTGCTAAAAACCGAGTCAGGGGGATGTAAGAAGTGAAATAGAACTAATTTCGATTTTTTTCGTTTCTCTGTTTCTACCGGCTAATCTCCGAAACTACTGGACCGATTTAAATGAAATTTTGTATGGTGGTAGCTTATATCCCTGGTCAACATATAGAATACTTTTGATCCCGAAAAATTAAAGTCCCCGTGGGATAGTTAAAAAAAACTTTAATTAATTAAACAGCTTGTTATACAATTATTATGCACTTAATTAAGTATTGATATTGCCGGTATCATCATCATACAATAAAACAATTTATACATCAAAAAGCAATTAGGCTATATATCATCACGCTAAGACCAGTAGGAGCGGAGCACCAATGAAGAATGTTTTAAAATTGGGAGGGATTTTTAACTTACTTTTTTTTAAACTATTCCACGCGGACGAAGTCGCGGGTAGAAGCTAGTTATACATAAAGCATAGTTATATATATGTATATATATACCGCCAGATCGGGGTGGCACTAGCACCCCACTTCGGTGTGAGATGCTATTGCCACACCGCGGTTAGGGATACCCACTAAAATCCATCGGATCCCGAGCGTCCTTGGTCCGGGCTGTGGGCTCGCTCGCGCATTCACCATCAGCCCGGACGGACGACGCCATTTAATACCCGGAGATCTGGGTCTCAAATTACCTTCAACAAATCCCAACCCAAACCAACTTTCCAAAACCAACATATCCTGATACGCATAACACACACATTTACAAACACACAGTATTAACCTAGCTAGTAGGTTAGAAATATTTTAAATATAAGTAAATTGTACTGAAACTCGGGCATATCTCGTTCGCCTGGGCCAAAAGGAGCTAAAACAACAAACAACCGTCTTGAAACTGTTTTTAATATTCCAGGAGCATACCCAATAAATGAATATCCAGACACTTTAATTGACATAAGTGGAGTTTCTGAACTGAAAGGTTATAAGATAGACCAAAATCTTATAATTGGTGTGGGTACAACATTGACAGAACTACTGGATATATTCGACACTGTAGTAGAAAAAGAAGACTTTGGATATTTGGAAAAACTTTCTGAACACTTAAATAAAGTTGCTCATATTCCCGTAAGGAATGTAAGTTATTTAAAACATTAATTTCTAGGTGATAATATTAATTAAGATTACTTAATTACGACGGTGATTTCTACGCATTGAATACTTAATTTAAGATACCACATTACATAGAAAAAATAATTTTTATCTTACTTATTTTTATCTTATAACTGGTCCTTACAATCGGCATGATAAAAATACACTCAGTTTTTTCCACATTTCGTTGGTTCGATTCCCAGATGAGGTAAGTAAGATACTTTAAAAAAATCTTTGAATGCAGTTTCACTTTTTAACCTACTTCCAAAAGGAGGAGGTTCTCAACTTGATTGGTATTTTTTTTATGTATGTACACCTATTACTCTGAGATTTATGATCCGATTTACGTGATTCTTTTTAGTTCGATACAGAATAGTTCCCATTTGGTCCCCTAAAAATTTAACATAGTTTGGCCCAGTAGTTTTAATTTTATGAACATTTTTATCTACAATATTTAAGGTACTTCCCCTCCACGTGGCGTAGCTTTAGGACACTCGGTGTAAGCTATTATATACAGCTTTACAGGTTTTATAAAGGTAGCAGCAGCCTATATTTACAATTTTAATATTTCAGATAGGGTCTGTAGGTGGTAACTTGATGATCAAATATTTTCACAGTGAATTCCCTTCAGATATTTTCTTATTGTTTGAAACAGTTGGTGCCATGCTTACTATTGGTAAGTCATATATTATACTTATTAAAGAACTGTTGTAAGTTATTATTTCGTGTGTTATTAATTAATTATAATATTTTTACATTATAATAAAATGTGTTAGTTAAATAATAGTTAAAATTGAACTTTTTTAATTTAACCATTATTTTAAATTTATGAAGACGTTTAGCTACGTTGGAGATGCAATCAGGCAGTCTCCGCGGGGAGGGGGTTCTGTGCTCAATATATGCCTCATTCCCCAATTGAGAATTGATACCCGGAGAATATTGAATCTTGTACTTACCTCGCAGTCAGCCACCAGCCTACTACAGCGCTGGTTCAGGGAGTCTGCCGCTGCTTATCACGTGGCGATACAGGTGGCAAAGTCCTTCAACATGAGCCCTGAGCCGCAAGGGACGCAGATACACTGACCACTTAAGTTTTTAAATTGGTTGAGGCGGTTGTCCTAGTTACTAAGTAACTGGATGTGGAAATCTTCGATAGCTAAACTAACTTGTAGTTATACGGGTGCGATACTAGTTCACGTGCGTCGCGGTAGCGTGGCGTTTGGCAACGTACTGACTCACGCGCAGCGCGGGCGGCGACAACATTCGGGGGTTGCAAGGCGCTATAAACCCAAGGCACAATTACCAACTGGGAAATAGGTGGCGCCAACATACGTATTGTTAAAAGTTGTTTATTGGTACATCAGTAGAATTACCGTCTATTTAAATGTGCTCAAATATTATGTTCATTTAAGGCTCTTACTTACTTTCTTCTGTATTATGTATTACAATATAATAGGTATAGATTATTATTTACATTAGTAATACTATAAATAAAACTATAGTTACAAAAATACATAAATTTATAAATAACAAGACGTTTTAGAAATAGCCGAAATATCTAAATAGGAAAAAGATAGCCATAATCCAAAGGTATACATAGTAAAAATTCATTTTGCGGGTAGAAATCGGAATTCTAATATAAAATTTAAAAAATACTGTGCAGAAACGGAGAAAGAATACAATTTCCTGCGGCCGGGCGACCTGTTGTAAGAGATGACAAAATAACCCACAGCCAGTTGGTAGGGTATTGCCCGTCTGAATGCCTACCACTCCTGGGTTAGATTATGCCGCCAAGAGTTGTGTTCCGGTATTAGTTGCTAGTTTCCTGGATGACTCACATTAAAGGTACTGTGGGTGAATAAAAGAGCATTTACTAATGATCCTTTTTTTTTTTTTTTTATTGACTTGTTTATGTTGTTGGTCCGAAGACCTCACAACTTTACTGGGGTTTTCACCTTTGGCGAAGCGAAGGCGCTCGAGCAAAAAGATCGTAATTGGCGGCGTCGACGCCGCCGTCTGTGTCTGTCTGTCGGTGCCTGCCAGCCTGCCGTCCTAACCGTGGGCGGGCTGATCCGAGCCAGCCGTTTTGTGATATCGTCGACCTACATAAATTTATAAATCCACAGAGGTCCTAGTTTCAGATGTCTGGTCCGTCTGTTGTCCTAATTTGAGGATAACCGGGCGATGGTCCGAGTCTATATCGTCCATCGTTTCGATCGAATGGAACTGAAGAGTTACGCCCCTCAGTAATGCTAGGTCGAGAGTGTTTGGGGTCCCCAGTCGCGGTTGGGGGTATCGTGTGGGTCATGGAGTTATTATATCAAACAAAAGATTGTCTGATATATTTATTAGGCTCTGCCATTGGGGTTAGTGGTATTGCAATTCCACTGTTCGTGTTTACAATTCAGATCTCCGGCTATTATAACAGCTGGGCCTAAGTTGAATAGGGCTTCTAGGTCTTTCTTAATAAGGGTTTTCTGGCACGCGAGGTATGCTGAGACTATGACTAGAGGTTGGTGGCCAGTCATTGCTAGTCTGCAGGCGGATACCTCCATACCTACTAGTGGTGGGGTGACTAGAGGCATGCAGTGTAGAGATCTTCTGAAATAGATCAGGGTGGTGCCGCCACCACGGCCTATCCTGTCATGTCTAGTGACCTGATAGTTAGAGATCTTTGGATCTCTTTCACTCGGTTTCAGGAAGGTCTCCTGCACTAACAAGACGTTTTAGAAATAGCCGAAATATCTAAATAGGAAAAAGATAGCCATAATCCAAAGGTATACAGTTTCACAAAATGATAAAAATTCATTTTTGCGGGTAGAAATCGGAATTCTAATATAAAAATTTAAAAAAAACTGTGCAGAAACGGAGAAAGAATACAATTTCCTGCGGCCGGGCGACCTGTTGTAAGAGATGACAAAATAACCCACAGCCAGTTGGTAGGGTATTGCCCGTCTGAATGCCTACCACTCCTGGGTTAGATTATGCCGCCATAACAACCTTGAGTTGTGTTCCGGTATTAGTTGCTAGTTTCCCTGGATGACTCCCAGGTCACATTAAAGGTACTGTGGGTGAATAAAAGAGCATTTACTAATGATCCGCACATTGGAGTCTTCATTTTATACGAAATTTTGGTACAATACATAAAACAATACAATTAAAAGATTATCGCCTTTCATTAAAGAACAGCGACATCTAGTGAGCGATCAAACGAAACAATTGAGAGCAGCAGCACATTGGTTAGCACCTTTGGTGTTAGAAATGTCCATAGGCGATGGTAATCGCTTTTCATCAGGTGGGCCGTCTGCCTGTCTGCTGAACTCATGCGATAAAAAATAAATATTTAAAAAAAATGGCTGAGGTAGAGAGAAAAATTAAAAGACATCTTTATAACTTTTAACAGGTTTTTTAATGACATAGTAACGCCATAGTAAATTTTCTTCTTCAGCGTGTGCCAATACGACAAAATCCAAAAAAGTCACACAAACTGTAACAATGCAAGAGTTTCTCAAAATCAGAATGGCTGGAAAAGTAATTCTGAACGTGTTGCTACCTCCATTATGCAAGAGAAATCGATTCATCAGTTTTAAGGTAACCCACTTTTCTGTTTTCTGACTGTATAAGACAACTTTGATTCTATTCTTCTTTTTAATGTGGGCGTGGTTGTTAAAAATGGCTCGTTTGAATTAAAACAAATCTTCGAATAAACACTTTAATTTACACACATTAGAAAGCACTTTTAAAAACCACTTATTCTTAACACACGCACTCAACCACCCTCTTACGCTCTTAACTCACGACAGCCAGCTCACCGTTCATTCAGTGTTGCCAGACGACCATGTCAATTTACCCTCAAACTTTTTTAGAAAACCCCAAAATAAGCATTTTGAAAAAACCCCAAAACAGTTTTTACTTATTATAAAGGAGAAACAAAAAAGGAGAGCCACCGCGAAAATGTCACTAATGACGTCATCATATTTGCTCACGGAGCGCTCACAACGACCCGTGTCAATAGGTGGGTTGAATAACCGTTCCACTAGAGTTTACGATTGTGACGCCGGCAAACAAGTGGAACGGGAAAAATCGCGGTAGTGAACGCGGTTGTTGTGAGTCTCTAACGGAACGCATACGAATAGAGACGGCATAATCTTCAAAATTTGCGATATCTTCTGAGTCCCGTTAGAGACTCAGAAGATATCGCAACGTATACATATACGACGAACGGATACGACGTATACGAATAGAGACGGCATAATAAATAAATAACATAAATAACGAACGAGCGAATCAATTGACTTATTAAAATGAACGATTGAATTGAAGTATGATTCACTAGTAGAATATAATTCTAAGATAAAGTAGTAGTACTATGTTATATCTTAGGTATAATAAATTGTAGTGATGAGAATTGTGTTTGTGGGTGAATTATTGGTACTTAAAAAGTCTCCAAAATTTCTCTCAACTTAATTTTTCCCCGTGCCTCTTCCACCAAAGTCGAAAAAAGCCCCGAATTTCAGGGAATTCCCCCATCTGGTAACGCTGCGTTCATTCAAATTCAAATCAAATCTCATCATTCGTCTCATTTAATCTAAACTTGCGTTCCGATACACACCCAATCCACGCTGTATAGCAATGCTGATTCGTTGTTGTAAAATTATAAGTTCATTTACAATTTGATTCGTAATTAAAAGTTTAAACTTATGTTTTGAATTCAGATAATGCCAAGGTCGCAAAACGCACATGCCATAGTGAATGCTGGATATCTTTTCGAAATGAGTTCGAACGATTGCGATATAGTGGAGAAATGTAGAATAGTTTATGGTGGTTTGTCTTCAACTTTCATCCGAGCCTACGCGACAGAAGAATACTTATCTGGAAAGAATTTATTCACAAACAACACCTTACAGACAGCTCTAAAGGTTTTAGAAGACGAGGTAGTTGTGGAAGAAAATCCACCAGAACCTTCAGCGAAATTCAGGAAACAACTTGCTATATCCCTGTTTTACAAGGTAAGTTTTAATTATAATTTAAGTTATTTAATTCAATAATCATGTTTTTCCAATAATTATTTTACTGTACTGGCTTTTCGACTCTGGAATGCGCTGCCTGTTACTGTAAGACTAGCTAAATCACTAACAATATTTAAGAATATGACAAAAAAGCACTATTTTATTCTAGTTATATTGCAAAACCCACGTGTTACACAATTTTTCTCTAATCCATCCTAAGGTTGTCTGGAAGAAATTGCTTTTAGTGATAAGACCGCCTATTGTCTTCTGTACTTAAACTTCTTGAATTGTATCTTAATGTTATGCAATAAAGTATATTCTATTCTATTCTATTCTACCTGCAACATAGTGATGTTTGATATTTTTACGTATAATATAATATAATTTATGTATATATTTATGCATGTAATATCAGTAGGTGTATCTATATAAATCTGTTAAGTATAATTCTTACTTACATAATATTTTACATACTTATATGTTTATTATTGAATAAAATATAATGTAAGTAAATGCATATCGTATAATATTTATGTATACCATCATTAAGAAATTGAATCTGTTTTATTCCTGCTACGAGTTGTCTGGAAGAGATCGCTTTTTAGCGATAAGACCGCCCATTGTGCACTTTTAGAATATTTTTAGGCTATAAGTTTTTCTGTGTTTTCTGTAATGATGTACAATAAAGTGTTATCTCTCTCTCTCTCTCTAATATACCTACTAAAAAAAGGATTATGTAGAAATCTATCTAGCTATAATACAAAGCGTTTAAAAATATGAAAAAATGGGGAGGGGGGGATACTATATGTATTATAATATTTCTATGTATTAATTAATTTGTATATAAATCTATATGTATATTTATATAATAATATTAGTACATAAAATATTTAACTTTTTTTAAATATTGTGCAACAAACCCTGCCCTAGCTTTTGTGCCATATTTCTCTCTCCATCCCAAGGTTGCCTGGAAGAGATCGCTGTGAGCGATAAGACCGCCATGTATACCTAATTCTAAGCTGTTTTTATGTATTAGTTCATTAATTTTATTGTACAATAAAGTATATTCTATTCTATTCTATAATTGGAACCAGGAGAATCTAAAAGTGCAATTTTTAGAATTTTTGTCTGTCTGTTTGTCTGTTAGAGCATAACGTGAAAACTACTAAACGGATTTAAATGAAACTCGAAACGGAGCTCGCTTATATCCCGGGTTGTAACTTAGGATACCCTTTATCCCGATAAATGACACGATTTCAGTGGGATAGACGAAAATAGCGAAGTAGATGGCAACTTTTTGGAAACTACTGAACGTATATGAATGAAACTCCCCATAATGCTGGCTTATAACCCGAGTTAACACTTAGGATACCTTTTATCCCGTTAGATGACGTCATTTGCTTAGACGGATAATCAAAATAGATGGCGGTGTCATCGCGTTTTTGATTTCATAAACAAATACCTATGTTGTAAGAAACAACATGTCATTCGTTGTATTGCTTCAAATCAGTTTGGCTTCGACTCACCTCTATGTTTTGATGGGTAGTTGTGTAGACTATACAGGCTTAGTTTCTTTGTTATTGTTGTGAATTTAACAAGAAACAGTAAAGTTATAAGTCTAAAAATTACAGAATGTAATCTCCTTTAACGAGATGTGTTATTTAGAATAATAATATCCCATCAGAAATGGTTTTTTTTTTGTTTAACATTATTTATATATTCTTTAAAAAATAAAAATGGCAGTTTAGTTCACGAGCTTTTACCTTAAGCCACTTTTTCTTCTGAGATAATGTTATAGTTATTGACTGTTTCACGCAGATATAGCTATGAGTTTAATGCGTTATTTGTGATGTGATATTGGACGCGATACTTTAGTATCTCATAACACCCAAAATGCTCCGTCTACCATTCCACAAGGCGACCGCGGTCGTTATGGTCGTGGCGAAAACGTCACTAATGACGTCATTTTCGATCACACAGCGCTCACAACGACCCATGTCAACAGGTGGGTCGAAGTGGGCATTGACCACAGAGCATTAATTCTCTCTATCTCTTGATGGAGGCGCGATTTTCAAATCAACCAATGACATTTGCGTATTTCGTCATTTATGACATCAACGCCCCATAATCCGTTCCTCTAGAGCTTATAATTGTAACGTTCGCAAGCAAGTGGAACGGGAAAAATCGCGTTCGTGAACGCGGTCGTTGTCTTTGTCTTGAGTCTTCTAGAACGTAGCCATTGTTATCATAACTATAAGTTTTTGTTTCAGTAGAGTCTAACCTAACTAAAAATGAACATCTTAAAACAAAATAAATGTTTAAAATACCTTTTACAACAAAACATATACTTAGGTCCAAATGTCGCTTACGATAAAATGGCGGTGAGGGCTGCTAGACATTAAAAGCGTGTCAACTATAGCGCCATCTCTATAGTCATTACTGTAACACATCAATTTATAACTTAATCAATTAAATATCACGCTAGAGGTCGCTACAGTATGTACAAACAATATTATTCGCTAAATAAAAAAAGTAATTTTCTTAATTCTTTTCAGGCACTTTTAACTATTTGCCCGACAGACAAAATCGATCCATCATTTAGGTCTGGATCTATTAAAATTCATGAAACTAGACCAGTTTCGAAAGCATGTCAGATAATTGATACAGACCCATCACTTTGGCCTTTGAATCAACCCATACCTAAACTGGAAGCATTTGTAAGTAATTTACTGCTTGAAGCAAACTAATGATACAGACATTTCATAACATGGAATAAGGATATTAAGGAACTTCAAAAGTCCTATGAATGAATGAAAGAATATTTATTTGCAGAGAGTATATATATATATATAGTATGTCGACAACAGTTGGTAAAACAGTGTGACTAGTATCACCGTATCTGACCTATGGTCATACAAATATTTAAATATATGTTAATTATAACTTTTACATTTTAAATTATATGAATACTAAAACATTAAGATTTAAGTTATGCGAGCGATTAAAGTCAAATAAATTTAACATAAATAGACTCTAATTAATAGCTAATTAGCGTTTTCTCAATTGTTGACGTTTGTGCTGGCGTTCTACCATTGTCTCATAATAATAATAAATAAATAACAGCCCATAAATGTCCCACTGCTGGGCTCGGGCCTCCCTCTATAGGGCGGAACGGACAGTATACCCGTCACGCTGGTCCAAGACGGCTTGGCAGGTTACTGTCTCACCTGGGGCCTAATTATGTCTCCTCATTACTATCTCGTCAAAATCGTTGGACACAATCGACTCAATCGTAGGTTTGCCTGATTGAGACACTCGCGAAATAAATGCTTAAAATTTCGGTAGCTCTTCAGTATTCATTTCGGCTGAGACCACTTCTGCTGATGGTGTTATAATTGTTTCAACTATTATTCCGTGGCGACGATATCGAGAAGATATTGTGAATTTGATAGAATACGGAAATATCTGACACTATCGCAATAGTATCATACTATAAATATTGCAAAATCAAGATATTGAAATAGTAGAATTCGGTCCCTGGTATTGAGTGATGACGCGGTTTAAGATGGAGAACGAATACCTAGAAGATACCTATTTAGTCGTGATTTGAAGACTCTTAGATTTTATTTGTCAGGAAAAACAGACTCCAGCGAATTATCGCTTTAGAATGTGTAACTTTTGTATTTTGTACTTTGTTTTTCTTAAATTAATAAATATCGCACAACTTTAGTGATGTAGACAGAACGCCTTTATCTTACGAACCTCAAATGTTTCAACAAAATAGTAGTGAAATTGAACCTAGACTTATACTACACTAGTATAAATTCGGTCAAGCGAAAACGGGCTCAAGAACTTTTTAGAAAGACAGAAACTTAGTAACTACTTAACACTTTTATCTGTGCAGGAACTGAGAACGAATACAATTTCCTGCGGCCGGGCGGCCTGTCGTAAGAGTCGACTAAACAACCCACAGCCAGGTAGGGCATTTGCCCGACTACCACCCCTGGTCTAAAGTATGTCGCCATAACAACCTTTAGTTGTGTTCCGGCATGAGTGACCAGGTTCCAGTCTCCCTTAAGAGAGCTGCAGCGCATTTGTAGCATCTTTGGTGTTGCAAATGTCCATAGGCGATGGTAACCGCATTCCATCAAGTGGGCCGTCTGCCTGTCTGCTGAACTCATGCAATAAAAAATAAATAAAATAAAAATTGTATTATATTCTTCGATAGAATGCATCAACAAGGAAATAAACGATTTCGTAAAGTTCATGACATTGAAAATAAGAAAGAAATTAACACTTAAGAAATATTTTCTTGATAATAAGACATCGATTGAAACTTATAATAGACTAACTGACCCGGCGAACTTCGTACCGCCATATTTTCTGAATTCCTAAAAGACTTTGTTTCATGACACAAAAACAATATCACCAAAATCGCTCCAGGTGATTAGGAGGATTCTAGAAGCCGATCTCAGTGCCACCTACCGGTTCTAATTGTGAATATAAACCACCCGGGGACCCATTCAAACACACAAAACAAATATCATCAAAATCGATCCAGCCGTTTAGGAGGAGTTCACTGTCAACACACGTACAGAAGAATTATATAGATAGATATTTTCTATACAAATAAGAACGGGTTGATGGCCCTAACTATGATTGAAGCGCTATTACGAATCGTAATACAATCTTTAATAGACGATTGACAATGTTATAGTATTATTTTTACATTGTTCTACTTGTGCATCTCTACCTTTAGTGGCTCCTGAAGTAATGAGGTGACAAAGACAGACAGACCGACAACGATTAGAGTGAGAACGTAGGGGTACATTTTTAGTTTTAGATAGTGAAACTCTAACAGAACTGTAGTATCGATTGAATTTAATTATACTCTGATTTTAATTGCCTGTATTAAGTGATAGCTGGGATTGAACTTTTCTTTGTTACAAGCTTGGAGTATAGTGTTGTAGTATGGCTAATTTATAAGTGAGTTGTGTCAATTTGTTGATTCAACTCACACAAATCATTTATGAATTAACCGTAATACAACAATGTGAACAACAAATCAAAGTAGACGTATATTTAGTAAGTTTGATTCTATGAGCAAGATGGTCTAAACTTTAAAAATAGGTATTCATAGTTAAAATCGTAGTCTAGTCATTATCTACATATGAAAATCTAGATGTAGCATGTACTTTGACAGATCCAGTGTTCTGGTGAAGCTGAGTATGTTGATGATATGCCAGAACTGCATGATGAAGTGTTTGCTGCTTATGTCTTGAGTACTGTACCCCAAGGTGAAATAGACAATATCGACCCTAAACCGGCTTTGGTAAGAAGATATTCACAATCATGTCCAGCTTATTTAATACCAAATATGCCATGGTTTTAATCAGTTAGAATTAGAATTTTGATAAAAGTTGAAAACATATAAAGAATTTTTCAGTGCTACCACTGAAGAAAAACTCAAATCATAATAAATCCATAAGTCAGTCAAACTCAACCTATGTTGTTGCAAATGTCATCTGGTTCGTCGTCTATCCTATGTTCAGTCGCGGAATGAAAATGTTCGCCATCTTAAAGTCGATTAAATGTTACGTTTATAAAATATAGAAACGTGAAAAAATAAAATTGGAATGATGACAATGACCGACGCTGAGATTAAGAATAAAAAACAAAGTGGATATAATCGCAACGCTTAACATAAATATTAAAATCAATAAAAAGGTTTTAGATGTTTAAAAAATCTTCTTAGACAAGAAAGAAAATCAAACACCTTTTATCTTAGTAATTTTAAACTTTATTCTCAAATAGTCAAACATAATTTCTGACTGTTCTGTGACTTAATTTAAAAAGGTAACATGTGCTCGAGGAACGTTAAATAAATCAATTTCAAAACTGGCGAAAATTCTAATACCACGACTGTAGGTACTTAGGCTATGAAGTTATTTGTAATATTGCAATGTCTTATTCCTATTTAGTGACATGCAGAAGTCAAATTTAACCGCCGTTATATGTTTTGAGATTTATTATTAATTTTTTTTTGGGATTACAAATTACAAATTCAGTGAGCCTTTGATACCTCTACAGACTCAACAGGTTTTCAAATTATAAACCTAAACAGCTTGCACATGATCATTCAGTTCATTCAGATGTTCTCATTACGAAATTTAATCAAAACCGGGTCATTAGTTTACTATGAAAGTATTTGTCAGATACTTTTACAATTAATATAGATGGAACATTATAAATTACTAGTGAGTCCGGCAGATGTTATTCCTGTACTGAAAAAATAAAAATCTAGAACCCGATTGCAACGCCACCTACCGACTACAATAGTGAATTTAAACCATCACACACCACAACATTTCAACAAAATCGCTCGAGTCGTTTTTGAGTTTTAGCCAGACTTATGAACACTAATTGATTTTTATATATAATTAGTTAGATTATATAAATTCAATTTATCATAAAATTTACATGATATAATAAATCTCAAATTTACGTTTTGTCTTGACCAACAACTTATGCATTCATAAAAAATATATACATATTTTCTTGTAAACATACATACAGATCGTCCACATTTTATAAATAATCATCGTTGTTTATGGACTACAACACTTACGATCTTATTCATAGAGTAAGTTTTAACGCTTCTTTGTGGCTCTTAAAGAAGCATTCAAACTTACACTAGCTCTCTATTTATAAGATCATAACAGCGTAGATCGTAACAGCGTAGATTGTTAACTCTTTAGATAATATATATTGGAATACCGTTTCAAAAATCGTTTTGGAGTAGTCTTTGGAAACTTTTAAAATTCTAATTGAATATGCTAACATAGGTAATAATATAGTACTTTTAATTATTTTAGCAAATACCTGGAGTATTAAAATTTTATTCAGCAAAAGATATACCAGGAAAAAATGCCTTTACATCAAATAATTTACTACTATATGTAGGCAGTGAAGAGGCTCTCTGTGATGGAACAGTCAAATATTTTAACCAACCAATCGGAATCATAGTGGCCGTTACTAGATACTTGGCCAATTTTGCTGTAAATCTAGTCAAAGTTACATATAAAAATGTCCGAAAACCTGTTCTTGATATAAAAGAGGCTAAGAAAGATCCTAATAGAACTACTATCTATAGTTCAATTAATGCTACAGAAAAAGGAACTGATGATATAGCGAAGATTATAAGTGGCAGTCACACGATTTATGGTCAATACCATTATATGATGGAGAATATGGTTTGTATAACGAAACCTTCTGAAGATGGCCTCGATGTATATTCCTCAACGCACTGGATGGATGCCACGCAGGTTATGATTGCTGAAGCGTTGAATATTGATGCTAATAGGTATATTTTAAAGTTTTTGTTCCTTGGTGTAATATATGCATCCTAAACTGGTATATTAAAATATCTAAGCAAACGATGAATAATGATACTGTGCTCACTGCTAACGAATGATGAAATATGGGTTCAATCGCCTTAAACTGTATACCTTACCCTGCTAATCGTATTTTTTATTGGAACAAGAAATCCTTCATTCAAGGCGTATATCAAAATTTGCAGAAGTTTTGTTTTATTGTGTTCAAAAGGCCGTTATCAGCTTTAGTTGCTGGGCATATCTGGGTGATGTCGTAGGTGGGTCGTAGGCAATTACTAGTCTGATGAATTTAATTAACTTATGAATTTTATTACTATCTATTTAATTACGGTTTTTACAGCATAAATATCTAAGATATAAATTCGTTAGTAGTTTTATTATAAACTTGATTTTTTGTAAAGAATAGTTGGTGTATTTAATCATTATTTCGAGTCCAAATTAAAACAAGAATCGTTTTTCAGCGTTTCCTTTATTATTTGATCAAATTAGTATTTAGTATTTTGCAATATAATATAATGAGAATTATTGTCTGTTATTTAACATTTATTTTTGCAGCATAGACGTCTACGTTCGTCGTTTAGGTGGGTCATATGGTATAAAGCTTTCGAGAAGTATTCAGATAGCAGTTGCTTGCAGCCTAGTAACTCATAAACTAAAGAGACCCTGCAGATTTATCCAGCCTTTGACGACTACAACTAGGGCAGTAGGGAAAAGATGGCCGGCTACCACTGATTTTAAGGTAAATAGCAGACAATTTGCAAGGGAGTCGCTTACAATAAAAAGATGAAAACTTCAGTGTAGTGTCTGTTTTATAGGTTGCTCTCAATAAATATGGCGAGATACAATCATTAGACTACTATTTATATGAAGACGATGGCTATGTGATTAGTGAACCATTTATTTCGTTTGATGAGGATATATACTATAACTGCTATCTACAGTCCAGGTGGAATTTCAAGTCCTACGATGTATTAACAGATAATCCTAAAAATTCATGGTTTAGAGCACCAGGTACATTAAAAAAAAGTATATTATTGTATATTTATTCACAAAAAATCACTGTTATTTAATTATTATTAATTCAGACTACATTAAACAATAACGCATATACGCAATTATTTGGTATGCACCAAATAGAAATTAAGAAACCAACATAATGAAAGCATACATTTTGCCACAATTTTCTAAAAAGTCATATAATTTTTATGCAGGAACATTCGAAAGCATAGCTATGGCTGAACTGTTGATGGAAAGAATAGCTTACGAACTATCCTTAGATCCTTTGGAAGTAAGATTAGCAAATTTAGATAAAACAAAATACAAAGATTTAATTGAAATGATTTCAACCATAAAATTAAATTCAAACTATGATACACGAAGATTTGAAACAGTCAAATTCAATTTGGAAAATCGATGGAAGAAACGTGGATTAAGGTTCTCTTTACTTAGGTGGAAGACACCAATCTATGGCTACTTCGACATTATCGTGAGTGTATTTCATAAAGATGGTACAGTTGCAATTACTCATTCGGGAATAGAAATGGGACAAGGAATCAATACTAAAGCAGCACAAGTAGCAGCACATACTTTAAAAATACCTGTCGAGAAAGTAAAAATTAAACCCAACGTTTCGTATATAAATTGTAATGCTATTGCTACTGGAGGTAGTTCAGCATCTCAATACGTCTGCTTGGGAGTAAGCAGGGCATGTGAAACGATTAATGCTAGACTCGCACCTATTAAAGAAATGATGGAGAATCCTACATGGGAAGAACTTGTAGCTAAAGCGTATGTGCTATCTATCGATTTACAAGCTCATGGATTTGTCGGTAAAGAAGATACAGTAGACTACAATATATATGGAGTGGCGTTGGCCGAAGTAGAAATTGACGTACTGACTGGCGAACATGAAGTTTTACGAGTTGATTTGCTTCAGGATGTTGGACAAAGTGTTAATCCTGCTATTGATATTGGTCAGGTTAGTAACTATCATCTGAAATCAAATGTTTTTATTAATACGAAAATCGTAGAGCAGTCCGCCTTACTTGTTATAACGTACGGCACGGACACGTGGGCAATAATGTTGAGACTGGTTAGCAAATTTAAAGTTGCTGAGAATCAATGAAGCTGGTAATGATAATTATGAACTTGTCTTACGGATTCGATCTGAATATAGTTCGTAAAACTAGTAAGCTGAAGTGGCAGTGGGCTGGTCACGTCTGTCACAGGACAAATCGTGATGGAGCAAACTAGTCTTGAATCTGGGACCGTGTCTTGGCAACCGTAGTGTTACTCCAGTCCGGTGACTAACGACCTGCATGAGATTACCGATAGACATTTAGCGTTTTGAATGCTTCTACGTCCAACAGGTGACGAATGGCTGATGGAATAGCATAAAAAGCGATATACACCCGAGTTGATATTGTTACGAGTTATGCGGGCCTCGAATTAAAATGCCGTTGCAATTATTATAGAGTTTATTAGAACTATACAAACACGTATAACACAGGTACAAATATAACCGAACACAACAAATCCAAACGTAATGCAGAAGATCGTAATTCAATAAAACGCGCAAAGTCCGTCACTATTAGATTCTCGAATGTACACACATCACGCTTAGATCCTAATTATCGCTCGACTGCCCGCCCCCTCTCCGCATCAGGCCGTCGTTTTATATCTCACAAATACAAATGTGCCTGTATCGTAGTCGACGTAATCCGTAACACCTGGCTAATGATTTAGTCGCAAGCGGCCATAAACTAGTACAATAAAACAATGGGCTGTTCTCTAGAAACGAATGTCAATATATAAGTAAACAAAAGAAGACAATCATAAAAGAATTACAATTAGTTCAAATGCCGACAGGTAATAAAATGTGTTTTTACAGATATGCAGGTGGCATTTTTTTTTGTCGGTACCTAAATTATAACAATATAATAATAAATCTGTAATAATATTTTAAAATTCTGAAAATTCCGTGTCTGTACATTTAAGCTATTTAAAAAAAAACAACTGGAATACACTATATAAAGTATAAACGATGCAATTTTTTCAAGATTTCTTGTCTGTTTGTTCGGGACTCACGTAAAAACTACCGGGCCGATTTCGATGCGGTTTTCACTGATCGTCGGCAAATTCTTAGATTGAAAATCTGTGCTTTTTATCCTGGGAATACCGTGGGATTTTTCCTGGCAAAGATTTAAAATGGCCAGATTACAAAAAACGAATTCCAATGAGATTTTTCCACTGACCGATAGCAAATTTTATGTAATAAAATGTGTAATTTTTTTATCCCAGAAAACCTGCGGGAATTTTTCCACGGAGCGGTTTGGGTGCATTTTAATTTAGCTTATTCCTACACAATTTTTACTAAAACGATAGCTTACTTAGCTTAGCTTTCTTTTTTAAATGTTGCGGTACTTTCTGTCCCGGTAATGCCGCGGGAATTTCAAGTCAAGCGTTTACGAATTTGCGGGCCATATCCTAGTCTTTTATACTATATATATAGAATACGTGTATATAATATGTTTTTTTGTAGGTAGAAGGGGCTTTCATGATGGGTGTGGGAGCTTGGACTTGCGAAAGACTACAGTATTCGCCACAAGGGGAATTACTTAGTGACCGAACCTGGAATTACCCTATTCCCTTAGCGAGAGATATTCCACAGGACTTCAGAGTATATTTCAGAAAAAATTCGTACAGTACAAAATCTATATTCGGAGCTAAAGGTAACTGTGGTAATATTAAGTGTACAAAATATTTATTCTATTTATTTGAGAGGCTTAACGTACGTAATACTTTTATATTTATTTATTTTCTTACTAACATCTTTACGGACTCGAGTTCCGTACCCCTTTTTACAACTTAATTTCTATGAAAGTTTTTAAAGTTCATACACGCTTATTGTTTATTTTGTTATTGTGTGTGACATTAATTTAGTGATTTTTATGTTGTAGTGTACCTTAAGAATAACTTATAATATTATTTTTTTGCAATTTTAATACTAAACTTATACTAATGTAGAGTGTATCTGTTACATGCTGGTGTTGTGAGGAAGTGCATGTGCAGAGTGTGCCTTATTTCTATACCTATATACTTATATATCTTAACTAGTGCCATGTGTGTTGTGTTTCCTTTCTGTGCTTAGGTTATTAATTTTTAGGCTCTGTGTGTCTCGGTTTGTTTGTGAAGTGTGCGTGTAATGCAATGCGGTGGTAGTGCGCGTTATTATAAAAAATACAACTAAAAAATTAACTAAAATAAAATTATATTAAAATCAACAATACATACATCGATACGTTTCATACTAAAGGTCAAACTGCAAACTGTCTTTTAAATTTTTTCCTGAATATTTATTAAATATTAAATATATTTAGCTCAATATTACTTTCTCAAAATCAGTGAACAATGTAAAAAACTATCATACATACCTAGTGGATCACAAAAATTCTGAGAATATACCTCTGTTTCTGTTCACGTTACTACCAGACATTTCCACCTCAACAAATATATGAAAAATCCAATGATCTGATGATAGATTTTAGCTAAAAGACACGAGCAAACTTGTCTCTGAACCCGACCAATGCTCAACTCATCGCACGCCACAGATTCACCTGGCCTAAGGAACTGCTGCATCTCAGCTCTCAAGATCATTTTGAAGCAGGCAACAGCCTTTGTGAAACTTCCTTACCATTTTTAATATTTTTTTTCTTAATTCTTCAGCCTTAGTTCTTCTTTTTTTTTAAAGAGAATTATAATTTAGGAATTAATTGCTTTACACTTTCTGTCTATATTAAGTTTAGCAGCATGTTTTATAGATTATTTGTAAGTTCTGTTATTCTTTAATTTAATTGTATTGCATTTTATGACACAGCCCCAACCTGATGTGGCGTCGTTGGAGAACCTAGTTCAGTGTCCTAAATGCTCACAGGCTCGTTTTTTTAAAGGTAATAAGAGGCTTGAAAATTCATCTCGGCAAAGCCCACAGGGAACAAGATGCATTTTCAACCTCAACCACGCCCCAACAACCCCTTTCTAGCGATATTAATCTTTTAACTCTTTCGGAAAAACTAAGTAGACTAAAACATTCGATTCGAAACTTATTCGAAATACTGTAACTTTAAACTCTTTACGAGCCTGGGAGGATGTATTACAGATCCCTTATAAAATTTTAAACATTAAGCGCAATGAATCTGGAAATCTTACAACTGAAATTAAAAAACGCTACCAAAATCTCCCAGAATTAGATGATCTTCATACAAATAGAAATATTAGAAAAACTGACAAGGAGTCTACATACCGACTCAATAGATTTGTGGAATCAAAACTTTTTGATAGAGATATCAAGGGGGCATCGGGCGGCTAGAATTCTTTTTTCCAACGACACCATTGCTCCCAATAACGAGACCACTTTGCGGGCTTTAGAAGAAAAACATCCACATTCAGATGCAGCTCTAGCCTCCAGCTTAGTGTGTCCTGAAGAAAGTCTAGTTGCAGCACCAAAATCGGTTTTTACATCTGTTATGTCTTTCAGAAGTGGTTCAGCCAGTGAGCTTGATGGCTTGCCCCCAAACACCTAAAGGTTTTGTTGGGAGGAGGTACGGGCACAGCTGGTGAGACTCTTCTGAAAGACATAACAGACTTAATTAACCTAATGCTTCCAGGTGCGACGACGACGACGTTATTCCAAATGTATACGGTGCAAATCTATGTTCTCTGAATACAAAATATGGTGGCATACGCCCTATAGCAGTCAATACTGCATACCGCTGTCTTGCCGCCAAGGTATACTATCAGGAGATAACGGATTTAAGCTCTTCCTATTTTGTAACACACCAATTAGGTTTTGGCATAAAGGGCAGCTGCGAGGCGGCGGTACATTCACTCCAAACCTTTGCGTCCTGTTTGAGACTGTTGCGAAGCTCTTCGGAAGGTGGATGTAAAGAACGCTTTTAACTCGGTCAACAGGAACACTTTGCTGGCTCAAGTTCGTAATAAGTCCCCGAGAATTTTCAATTTTATCCACCAATGCTACTGTGATAAATCAATTCTAATGTACCAAATTCATAAAGTTTTATCAGAAACCGGTTGCCAGCAGGGGCATCCCCTTGGGCCGGCCATATTTTCCCTCGCCATTCATCTCATTATAGAAAAATTAAATTCTAAATTCAACGTGTGTTACGTCGACGATGGTACCCTTGGATGAGACATTGATACTCTTAAAAAAGATATACAATATTTAATTTATGAGTTTGATAAAATTAGTTTAGAGCTAAATTATTCAAAATTTAATATATATTTCAGTGAAGAGGTGCCAAATATTCATAATATTATACCAGATTTTCATAGTTCATAGGCACTAGATTTTAAAATTGTTGACAAAAATAGCCTCAGCCTCCTTGGGTGCCCCGTTTTTGAGGAATTGTTTTTCTACTTTCGTTAGTAAAAAAATTCAAAAATTTCCAGAGATAGAAAACCTAAAAAGTATAAGTTTACATAGCTCATATTATATTATTCGGTATTATGTTATACGCTAAATTTTATATATATTTTGAGATGCTGTCCTTTATGACAAAACCAAAATATTTTAAAAACTTTGGATAATGTTATTCGGTACTCGCTCTCATCAATTTTCAACATTCCTTTTGATGACCCTAGCCTCCCTACCAATAAGGTATGGAGGTTTGGGTATAAGCAAAATTTGTAGTTTCTTTACCCGCCTTTCTGTCCTCGGTGTATAGTACAAAAGACCTCATTGGTGAAATCTTAAATTCGCCACTTGGTGACTTTGAGGTCCTGTATTTGACTGAGGCCAGAAATGCTTGGTCTGCGGCCTGCCCACATCAAAATTTACCCATAAATCTAAAGTCACAGAAGCTATGGGACGGCCCGCTTTGCTCATTGGTGCATAAAAATCTTTTGGATAATTGTGCCAATGAGAGGGAGCGTGCTCATCTCCTAGCTGTCTCGTGTTGAGAGTCTGGCTTGTGGCTACAGGCACCGCGACGATGGCAAGAGACCCGATGGTATGTCATTGGTGCCCTGGAAGATGGCTCGCCCCTTAGTATGGGATGCGTCTTGCGTCGATACTTTGGCAGCGTCCCACCTTCCAGCCACTAGCATGTCTGCCGGTACAGCTTCTGCACAACAGGAGGCCCTAAAACCCCGCAAATACTCAGCCACCGGAAATGGCTACATATTTGCGACTTTTGGGGTCGAGACCCTGGGACCGTGGGGGCCTGAGGAGTACAAGCTTTATCGAGACATAGCCAAATGACTGGTGGATGTCTCACCTTACCAAAAGACTGGTTTATACCTCGGGAAACGCGTCAGCGTTGCCATTCAGCGAGGCAATGTGACCAGTCTTTTGGGCACGTTTCCGACTGACGGCGGTCTGGTACTAGATTTCATAGTTTGTATATATTGTTTATTTTTAGTTTAATTTATTGTATAGTTTAATTTAGTTTATTTTTAATTCGGTGTTTAATTAGTTTAATTATTATCAGACTTTTATTATTGTAAATTATAAATTAATCTTTTTCTTAATCAAATGAATTTTATCACCAAGTCGTCTTAATTTATTCAAGTTGTCAAAATCAACAATATAAATTATTTTAAATTAAAATCAACTAATAATTAAATTTATTAGGAACAAAACAAAATGTTTATTATTTACCAATTTAATTCAATAAAAAGTAATAGTTCTCAGCAAAACAATTTTAGAATGGTCTTCAACCCGTACATCTTAATTATCATTTACTACTTTTATGCTAAATGACTAATGGAAAAATACAAAATAAACAAACAGGGACAGATGATAGTTATTTTAGAGAATAATTGAAAACTTGTATTTATTACTAGCCCGAAAAGACGTTATACAACCTTGAAAAAATCTTAATTATATATTGTATATATATATATATATATACATATGTGTGTGCATGTGTGTGTGCTCGAGTATATATAATAGATGGCGCTGTACAATAATTGAGGTCGCAAATGATTCCCGAAACGTACAAAGAATATATACAAATTTCCGAGCGCAATAGATGGGTCTAGGCCTGCGGGACATATGGCATAACAATATCTTCGCTGGAAGATATTCCTTTGAGACAGAGGATCATTCCATCTCGCTCCTCCACCCTATACGGGTCATCCTAAACAAAGAAAAATCGGTCCAGCCAATTTGACCTGTTCCGCTTATGAATGTGCATTGTTCCATTTATATTTTTTTGATTTTTAAACGTCATTTCTTTTTTCCAGCAACTGGAGAACCTCCCATTTGTCTTTCAGTAGTCATCGCTTTGGCTCTTCGAGAAGCTATATCTTCAGCCAGAGAAGACACTGGTATTCTAACTACAGAATGGTTTAACATTGGTAATAGAATTATTGACTTTACTAATTGTTAAATTACTAATGGGCCGTCTGCCTGCTGTTGGCAATAAAAAATATATACGATAACATATATACGATGCCAGTTAACATATATAAAATGTTAACTGGCAAACATATTAATTACTTCTCTGACTTTTAGCATAATGGTTATAAAGTAAGTAGGTATTAAGGTAATTTTGATTTCATTCATTTTTAACGGCCACAAGGCATGACGGATATAGAGTACAAACGAAGGACACGAGTTGCAGATTAAATTTCAACTTCTATGAGAGAGATTATTAAATCCACGACGACGCAAGGTACAAAACAAAAAGCAATCCCAACAAATATGTAATATTTAAATCAAGTCTACAGTATTGTTACGAATTTGTGGGTTTCGAAATTAAATTTCGAATGAATATACACAAAGTTTATTAGAAGTACACACATCATTCACAGTTCTTATAAATACAACAAGTCGAAACTGTAAGGCATAAGATCGTAATAATATAAAAAAATGCACACAGTCCAACAATGTGAGATTCTGATCCTGAAAGTATACTTAGTAATGCCTCGTTCGCAGTTGAAACTCAACGAACTATATCTTAACGAGCCGGCTTTATACATTCGCAAAATAGACATGGGTCCCCTTAGCAATATACATACCGTTCATTGAAATTCTCGATTAGCGATTAAATTTTAATACTTAAAAGGTTAACGCAAACCTGCGATAGTAAACAATTAAGATAATCATGAAAAGAATTACAGATAATTTAAATTCCAAAGGAGTAATTAAACATGTGTTCGCGAAGGATTGTTATCGCTGCACAACAATATAACAATAAAACTGTAGAAGGGTCGAGTTAGAACAAAGAATTTAAAAATGAAACAAAAATGAGGGGAGTAGAGCAGCAGATTCCGAAAATGCAATGTTTACAATTTTTGTCTGTCTGTTAGAGAATCACGTGAAAACTACTGAACGGATTTAAATGAAATTCGACATAGAGCTAGCTTATATCTCGGGGCGTAAATTAGGAAACATTTTATTTCGATAAACGACGTCGTTTCCTTAGAATAGACGGAACAACCAAATAGATGGCGCTGCAATTGCGTTTTTCGAATTCACTGACAAATACCTACGTTGTCATAAACAATATGTCATTTATTGTATTACTTCAAATCAGGTTGGCATCGACTTGCCTCTATGTTTGGCTGGGCAGTTGTGTAGACTATATAGAATTACTTTCTTTGTTATTACTATATTGTATAAAACAATTAAGTTTTCATGTAAGTAAAATAAAGATATTGTCTAGGGTTTGACACGTGGTGTAGCCGCGGGGAAAACTAGTTATTAATTATATATACTCTAATATTTACAGATGGGCCGTTCACCGTGGAAGCAATTGGATTATCTGCGAATAATAAAAAAGAAGATTTCAAATTTCACATTCATAAATAGTTTGAAATGTACACGTACTTACTTACATGTTTTCTTTGTCATAGAGTGTTTGTTACTTTGTGTTTAATATTAATTGTCTAAATCAATATTTTTTGAATTGTAAGTCTATGATTTCAAAATAAATGCATGAATTTATGTCAACCTGTTTTTGAGAAAGAGAGAGAGAGAGATAACACTTTATTGCACACCAAAATATACAATGACAAATACAGACCATATTTAAAATATTTTCTAGGCAATACAATAGGCGGCCTTATCGCTCAAAGCGATCTTCTAGGCGACCTAAACAAAAAAATTGAATCAAGTGATATAGGTAGTGCAGGAAAAGGGCTATAGATACATAAATACTCAAACTAATTTAAGAAATAAATACATACATATATACATAATACAATAATATATTTCAAAATACATAAGTTATTATAATAAATGTATTAGCATGATTATATTGGGTTAATCAGACATAGTTATATTTGGACAAAAGTGTTATCTGTTTTTGACTGTGTTTTAAATTTTCTTTTTACCTATAATCATCTACCTACGGAAGAGACAAAATTTATCAGAATAAAAAGTATCCCTAAAGTTAATCTGAGTCTGAAATCCGCTAAAAATGTCTAAATACGTCTGTAACAATACCAAGTTTCACGTGAGCGGTGATTTTTAATATTTACCAAAGAACAGCCCACGTGATAGGTTTGTAATTGTTATTTTAGCTTCTTTTAATCAAATAATTGTTCTGTTAACTATCATAAGGTGTTAAAGCTCTAACTTACAAAATTATAGTCGATGTTGAGATAATGTGTACGTCGTAACTAAAGCGACTTGATACTTACACGATATTTGATGTCGTACCAAAAATCACTAGTAAGTATCGAAATTACTCTTGACCTAATATTGGAGTTGCTAGAATTTAGACAAAGTGCAAGTGGCGCCCTTATTATTTTCTACTTTATTTTGCCACTCTTTATGTTCGGAGTGTATAGATAAAATCAGAAACACTGAATAGCTCACAAAATCAGCAAGCTTAAGCAATAAATAATAATAAGAATATAATTATTTGTTATTAAATACATTATGAAACTTAAAACTAGTAAGAACATCGAATAATAGGCAGGTGCCTGAATTAGATTAAAAATAAACTTGTAGTATAGGTCACCAGGATCAACCCGTTGGCCATGATATTTGGGTTATTAAGAAAAAACGAGGCCCCGTTTGTCGCTGGACTGATGGCCGATGGAGCAGACGAGTCCTGGAGTAAAAAGAGAGAGTGGAGTGTCTCTGCTAACGTAGTGTATAAACGGTGAACCGTAGGTCTACGCAAGGTCAACGGTGGGAGCTGGATAAGGACGGCGGAGGACCGGAGTAAGTGGCGCAAACTCGGAGAAGTGAACAACGGTCGGCTGACGACAAAGGCCTATGACATTGATATAAATATGTAACAAATATAAAACTACTTTATGTATTCCTTTTGGAAAATATACGATACAAAAAAACAAAATATAATACAGTGGAAATGTATGTATCCTTTTTATTACTTTATTGTTTAAGTGATTAATAATATTTTATCATAATATACTTACGAAAATAATTATAAATTAATTTCATTTTTGTTGAAGTTTTTCTATCTATTGAACATACAGTACACGCGTTGTGTTCGAAAACGCTTATTAGGAGACAGAAAATATTTAGAAATAGAAATGGCAAAGTTAATAAGTCTCTCCAATTAGAAGGTATTTCGGAAATACTTCTATTTCAAAAACTACTTCATAATCCGTTTTTACCAAAATGGCTACTGGCCCATTTAAGATTTATCAATCAAAACATCAACCTTCCCTTTTCTACATCCTTTATATTATGCCCAATTCTACGGTAATATGCAGAAAAGTGAGCAACACGAGTATATACGTAAACCCAATATAATTATGTAGAACATGGAAAGAAAGAAAGAAAAAAATTATTTGCTTCTTAGCAAATAAATTCAGGCGACAATACAAGGATGTAGAAATAAATTGTATTTCTTTTATAATCGAATAACTAGTTGTATATATACCTACATTTTTCCACGGGGAGCGAGAGGCTGGTGATCAGTCACACAGGATTTTTCCTTTTACTGACACCAGGCTCTCACCAATTTTTAGTAATTTAAAACCTTTTTTAGCAATTACTTATGTCATGTTATATTGTGAGAGCAAATAAATAATAATAATAATTATTATTATTATTATAATTTATACATACATTACTATGGTTAAATTCAATATGTTGTACGCCGCATATTTTAGAAATGAGGTCGGCAACTCGGCATAAAGCTGTGTTGGAATTTCCTCCAGCACAGTGCTGGTATTTTCAGTGCCTAACCCGCCTCATTGATAAATATTTCACCCATCACCCATAGAAAGTAACACAGTATATGAAACATAAAACAGATATGACAAACAGTTACAAGATAAAATTGAAAAGGTTTGAAAACGCACTCCTGCGCATAGTTCAAATTTCTACAACAATTGTTTTATCGTCAAGGCTATAAAGCTTTGAAACTCACTACCAATTGCTATTAGACAACAAAATCGCTACCAATATTTAAAACGATGATCAGAAAATATTACCTGTCCTGCGAAGATTATGATATTTAAAATGTATTTATCTATAAACATTTATATATTTTTGTAGATATGTATTTGTATGTTATGTATATTAAGTATATATCTATTTAATATATAGAACATCCGTATATTCTGCATTTATATATTTATTACTAGAATGTAAGAAATTGTACTATGTATTATGTATACCACCATCATCATTATATTCTCAATTCATTCCTGGGGTTGTCCGGAAGAGATCGCTTTTTAGCGACAAGACCGCCCTTTGTGCATAATGAGACATAGTTTTGGTCTGTATGTTCTTTTTTGTATTGGTGCACAATAAAGAGTTATTGATTGATTGATTGATTCGAGCACACAGAAAACAAAAAGAAAGAATCATTCATTATCTTATATAATAAAATAAGAGAAAATATAAAAGTAAACAGAACTATAAAAACTACAATATCAATACAGTAATCAATTATCTTATTACTATTAACTGAATTAAGTAAATAAAATAGAAATTTAAAAAAAATCAATCAATTCAATGGAAAAGCGTACAAATCCCTGGCAAGATTGAGTTGCACATCATTCAGGCGAATTTCATATAAAAGTATGCACATTCTTTTTAAGGAAGTCAAGACACAATATCTAAAAATGGTAAACAACATGGCATACTCGAGCAGATCATTTCCCTCACCAACCTCTTGTTCGACGCCGCAGTAGTAGGCATAAGGCTGCTCGCGAACGGGCTACCGATCACAGCCACACGTGTGTGGCAAATCCCTACAATACCTATGAAAAAGTGTGTGAACCGCTTGTCCACTACCGGTGGCTGTAGTCGATGGCCCGTTTACGCCCAGCCTATAGTTTTCAAATTCAAAATTTATTACTAACCGACTTCAATAAATGGAGGAGGTTCTCAATTCATCATGTAAATATAGCTTTATGTTAAGCTATAACTTTTATTGTACTAAACCGATTTTGATGATTCTTTTGAGCTTGGATTCAGTATAACTTTAGTATAGTTTCATATAAACATTGTTATTCGATACCATATTGTACGTATGTTAAATTAAATAAAAAAACTAACAAAAAAGAAACCAACTTCAAGGGTAATTAAAAAGTAAAAAGATATATTTCTATAATATTTTGGAGTCGGTGCGAAGTTAAACATAAAAATTACAATTTTTGGCGAAGGTATTGATTTTATATCTTACTTAGCACTGACTTCAAGATTTTGTTGAAAATATTTATTTTTTGCCTTTTAGTTACGCTTGAAGCCGTTTTCAGTTTAGCCATATTTTTTTTATTTAAAATAACTCCCACTGGCGTACAATTATTTTTGTAGATCATACACAATTATATAGCTGTTTAAGGAGACGACGCGTCAAGAAACTTTCTAGTCACACGTCTAGGTAAACATTCTTTTAATTAATATAGACGACGACAACATTTGTGATTTTCTTTATTTATTATAGTATAGACTAATTAATATATTATCTTATAAATATGTTTGTATGTATTTAATTTATAAACTAATTTAAGTATTAAGTATGTTTGTTTAAGATCTATATAAGATATATACACATATATATATATATATATATATATATATATATATATATATATATATATTTGTATGGGATGTTGGGCTGGCAAGTAAAACCACACTACGAGTTTCCGTACTGGCGATATGCGCGTGCGTTTATTTTATATTTTAAAATATAACAGAGAGCGTCTTGTTTCGTGCGTACGTCGTCCATTCGTCGTCTTCAATTCTCTCTTTCACACTATGGACTCGTTCAGTAATATCGTCTTACATTCATTCATCACATCATGCGTTCGAGATACATCATTCCCACATATATATATATATATATATATATATATATATATATATATATATATATATATATATATATATATATATATGTGGAACGATGTATCAATTTTTTAAATTATTCTATTTATAATTAAAAAATAACTAAAATAATATTGAAATTATAAATTCAATAAAAAAAATTGACAAATTAAAAAAAGTACTGACATTTTAAAATATTATTGTATGACATGTTCATTATGGACCAAATAAAATGGTTTTTTATTTTTATATATTTTATTTATCTATCTATCTATTTCTGTCCATAGATAACCTCCAATAGATATAACGTAGAAGGCCACGGTCGCTCATCAAAAATGTGTCTAGATTGGCAAAATCCGCTGCCGCCAGAAAGCACGCGTTTGGTGTTAGTAGAGCTCAGACCTATCGTATCTGCACATTTACGTAAAAAGTCTACCACTACCTAAGATGTCCCTGCAATCCCTACCTTCCTCGCTATTTGGTGATTTTAGTTTCAATCAAAATTGTAGTTATACGGTCGCTATTGGAGGTGATCCGTGTTCCTGTTCCATTTTAAACGAGCGGTTTTAGTACAAATTATAACGACATATGTTTTCATTATATATTTTTTTATAAGGTAAACCGTATATATTTTGGTTCAACTCAGATCTTTAATTTAAAGCAGATACAAGTTCGTTCAGTGCGTTGTTTTTTTTGTTAATTATTAAACTTTATTATTTATTATATTTTACTGTAAGATTAAAATTATTTTATTTTAAAGCAATGAACAGAATCACGTTCAAAATTAATTGTGAAGAATATTCTGGTATGTTTTTTTTTCTTAAGTTTTCGCGACTAGTATACATAATAAAACTACGTTTTAACGATTTTAAGCGCGGTAATTTATTTGATTTTGACTTTTCCGACGTTTCGGCCACTTTTCAGTAGTGATCACGGAAGACAAGATGTCAAGTGTCAATGAGTATTGTTAAAGTTTTTTTAGCCTACCACCAACTTGTTCATTTTAAATAAGTATTTAGTTTTAATTTTGTTTATGGTTATTATTTATTCTATGGCAGCCTAATCTAGTTTACCACCGCTTCGCGACATGTTATGACTTGAAAAGAAGAAGTGGCGTAAGAAATTAAGAAGATTAGGTCGCGAAAACTTAAGATAATATTATTAATTGAAAAGCTAATTGACACGTTAAAGTTTGACTTCATAATTTGCTAGAAAATCTGGGAGGTGGCGGCATTTTCTAAGATAGCAGTACTACACTATGTGTTTTGTGTGTTTAAGTTGGCGAGGAAATCAGCTCTGATGTGATGCTGGTGGATTACCTGAGGAACCACTTAGAGCTCCGCGGGACAAAATATATGTGCAGACAAGCAGGCTGCGGAGCTTGTATTGTTACTGTCGTGAAGACCCCTGGCTCACCTCCTATTGCAGTTAACTCGGTAAATATTTTTTTATCTTACAGTACGCACCAAAATTCTAGTGAAGTTAGGTGTATATAAAAGTCTTGGTAACGTAATGGCTAGAGCACGAGTCCCTAACTGAAAGGGCGCGGATTTGAATCCTAGCCGGAACGCATGCACCACTTAATCAGTTTTATGACCTAATGTTAATTTTGTTACAATTACCATGTACTAACAACGGTGAAGGAAAAGATCACGATGAAACCTGCACATTGAGATAACCGATATATCAAATCCTACCAAGCTACCTTGTACAAGCGTGGCGGATATACTGTCCGTCCCCTATAGGGGGAGGCCCGAGCCCAACAGTGGGACGTTTATGGATGGACCCGATGGTATGTCATTGGTGCCCTGGAAGATGGGTCGCCCCTTAGTATGGGATGCGTCTTGCGTCGATACTTTGGCAGCGTCCCACCTTCCAGCCACTAGCATGTCTGCCGGTACAGCTTCTGCACAACAGGAGGCCCCAAAATGTCGTACATATTCCGCCATCGGAAATGGCTACATATTTGCGGCTTTTGGGGTCGAGACCCTGGGACCATGGGGGCCTGAGGCGCAAAAACTTTCTGGAGACAAAGCGAAACGCCTGGTAGACGTCTCACGTGACCAAAAGACTGGTCTATACCTCGGACAACGTATTAGCGTTGCCATTTAGCGAGGTAATGTAGCCAGTCTTTTAGGCACGTTACTAACTGACAGCGGTCTGGCACTATATTTTATAGTTTAATTTTATTTTTTATATATAGTTTTATTGTATAATTAAATTTCTAATCATGTGACGACTAGGTAGCTGCTTATTATAAAATATAAAATAATATTCATCATACAAAAAAATTCATCCGTGCAGGAACGGAGAAAGGAAAGAATACAATTACCTGCAGCTGGGCGCCCTGTCGTAAGAGGCGACAAAACAACCCATAGCCAGGTGGTAGGGCATTTGCCCACTGGATGGCTACCACCCCTGGTCTAGAGTATGCCACCATAACAACCTTGAGTTGTGTTCCGGCATTAGTGACCAGGTTCCAGTCTCCTTTAAGAGAGCAGCAGCGCATTTGTAGCACCTTTGGTATTGCGAATGTCTATAGGCGATGGTAACCGCATTCCATCAGGTGGGCCGTTTGCCTGTCTGCTGATCTCAAGCAATAAAAAAAATCATTTGTTGTACCGTTTGCTGTTGAAACGCTTGGATCGTGGGGTTCTGAGGCCATGAGCCTCTGCAAATTCTATCAAAACGCCTACTTCATTGACTGTTCGGGTGATCAGAGGACGGGTTCCTACGTCGGACAACGGATCAGAATGGTGATCCAGCGAGGTAACGTAGCCAGCCTTCTGGGAACCGTACCCTTGACTTCGATGACCTAGGCTCAGTATTCTACTTACAGTCTTAAGGAGTACAGGTAGAATTCAATATAAATTAGTTCTCCTTCGTCGCACTAATTTATATTTTACTAGCTGCGCCCCGCAGTTTTACCCGCGTGGTGATGGAAATTCGTTATATTTTGGATAATTCGCACTATATCTTTATAAATTATATGTGTTATTCTGATGTGTAAGCTATATTATTGTAAAGTGTTATCAAAATGCATGCAGTAGTTTTTGCTTGAAAGAGTAACAAACACACATCCATACATTCTTACAAACTTTCACGTTTATAATATTAGTAGGATAGTTTTATTGTAATGTATTGTATATATTCGCATAACAGTCATTACTCATATATTTTAAGTTGCTAAGTGATGACATTTAGACGTATTTAAAATTTAAATTTCTTAATTGGAAATAATTAAATTCAATAGGCAAAATAAATTAAAATAACAATACATATAATCAAAAGTTAAATATCTTAAAAATAAACAATTAAAATTTACAAGTCAAGTATTATAATAATTAACATAATATTTTTATGTTAAAAAGTTTTTTAATATTTATTTTCAATAGATTAATGTCAAACGCTATATTACGTAAAGGTAATTTAAATTCAAATTCAGTTTTTTTATTCAAAGTAAATTCTATTGAAGAACATTATTTGAAGGTCATCATACATATAAGTTAATCTTTCTATTCTATGTACGCTTCTCATCTTATTATCGCTAAGAAGGAGCGGAAAGAAACTCCCCAGCAACACATCTAGCTAAAAGTCCTTTTACTTAACTCTTTATCTATCTCAGGTTCTTTTTTTTAATAAATACAGAAGTATGTTACACAATTACTTTTCCAATAATTAATGGAGTTGTAGCAAACAGTACAGAATAAGAGAAATAGTTAAGCAAGTTACGCTTGTGTTATGGGTGATGTAAAACGGACCATTCTGGGGCCGATCCCAGACACCCAGACCATAGTAAACAACGGAGAAAATACGTTTCTGAAATTTACTATACCAGGAATCGAACCCGGAGCCTCTACGTTGCAGTGAGGTAAGCCGGCAAAGGCTTAGCCCGCTCAACCACAGAGGCCGTCTAGTTGTTTTGTCCGAGCAGGAAGGAAGAAAGCATACAATTTCCTGCGGCCGGGCGGCCTGTCGTAAGAGGCGACAAAACACTTCACAACTAGGTGGTAGGGCATTTGCCCGACTGGGTGGCTACCACCCCTGGTCTAAAGATGTCACCATAACAACCTTGACTTGTGTCCCGGCATTAGTGATCAGGTTCCAGTCTCCCTTAAGAGAACAGCAGCGCATTTGTAGCACCTTTGGTGTTGCAAATGTCCATAGGCGATGGTAACCGCTTTCCATCAGGTGGGCCGTCTGCATGTCCGCGCTGAGCTCCTGAAATAAAAAAAAATGTTGGTTCTTACAAACGAGTAGACGATTGTAATGCTTAACATAGCCCCGAGCTTGTAAAAACCAACAACCACACGTGTATCATACAACGTTTTTCAACACATATGCGAGAAAACACTACAACAGATAACGAAACAACCATTTAGTCGAAAAGTCGCAATAATCTTTGACGTCTCTAATATGAAAGTGGCGTGCGTTTGCAAATGGCGCCGCGTGCACGTGATGAAAATTAAAACTACATCTTCCATGTCTTTTTCTCTGCAGTGTTAAAATGAGACAAATGTATTGATCAAAGGCGCTTCCAAGGAGGTTCGAATGTTCAGCTTATTTATTCTTATATTTTTTCCCTAAGTATTTAAGTTTAAGTATGTTTGTTTATGATATATCTAATAATCTGCAATACTTACATCTCCCAGATTAGGTTAAACTATTCCTTATGTACGGTTGACTGGAAAAGATTGCTTTAAGAGATAAGGCCGTCTATTGTTTCTACCATTACAATATTGTAATTGTGAGTTTTTGAAATTGTATATTTGGTGAGCAATAAAGTGTTATCTATCTATCTATTTATTTTACAACACGGCCTGCGGTAAAATAGGTACTTAGATGAGAGTACCTATTTTACTGCACGTTCCGTTATATGGTGCGTAATTTTAACTTTCGAACAATGTATACAGGCTTTGTAACAGCATTTTTTGAACAAAAGTCTTGAAATAATAATTACCGTTAGCAATGCCTTAACTTAGCTCCTGCTGTTGCAAATTTTCTAGGCTACGGTAATAACTTTCCATCAGGAGAGGTCATCAAAAATACAATGACTATTTGCAGTGCATGGTGTCCATCACATCATGTCAAAATTGGGATATAATAACCATTGAAGAGGTGGGCAACAAGAATATAGGATACCACCCTATACAGAAGGCCCTCGCGAAGTATAATGGAAGCCAGTGTGGATATTGTTCTCCTGGGTGGGTGATGGCTATGTATAGGTATGGTTTTGTAATGAACTTATCGCATGTTACTCGGTGGATGGAAGCTAGACGAAAAAATTGTTAACCGAAATGAAAAATGCTGACCGCTTTATATTATTATACAATTTCGAACTTTAATGCAATAAAATAAGATCTAAAATAATATTCATTAATGTAATATACGCTGTTTAGAAAGTAGAAGTTCTTCTAACCACCGTTACTATTCGGCCGCATTTGAGCGCTGTCGTTGCTCACGTGCACACGTTTTCATATAATTAACTTACTATTTTTTAACCGACTTCCATAAAGAGGAAGTTCTGAATACGACTGTATGGTTTTTTTATTTTGATACAATTTGTTTGTTTATATATATATATATATATATATATATATATATATATATATATATATATATATATATATATATATATATATATATATATATATATAGTTTTTGATACCTTTTGATGGTCTCCTAGAACTTCTAACCATGTGTCCCATCAGTTTTTTTTTATACTACACAACACCTCTTTAGGGGTCCAGAGGTGGCCCGAAATTTTGATTTCTACCCGTCTCTATATTCTGTATTTATTATTAGTAAGTATTTACGTGTGTCATACTTTCTAATATATATTCTTTATTTCTTCTACATATTTTATTCGTGCAGAGAGAAAGAATGCAATTTCCTGCCGCAGAGCGACCTGTCGTAAGAGGCGACAAAACAACCCACAGCCAAGTGGTATGGTATTTACCGGACTGAATAGCTACCACCCCTGACCTAGAGTATGCCGCCATAACAACCTTGAGTTGTATTCGGACATTAGTTAGCGGTAGCACATTGGTAGCATGCATGTTTGGTGTTACAAATGTCTATAGGCGATGATAACGGTTTTCCATCAGGCGGGCTGTCTGCTTCTCTGCTAAGCTCATGCAATAAAAAAATAAATATTACATATATAAATGGCAGAATATTTCCTTATGCAAGGTCACTTTAAATATTTCTAGCAAGTACCCATTCAGAATCCTAACTTCCTAATTGATATTATGAAGGGAATGTGAGTTTGCATGATTGTGACGTTATCATGCTTTAACTATGGTACAGATTGTCACGAAATTTTGCACACACGTTGTCCAAGGTATTAAATAGGACATAAGACATACCTACTCACCATTTATAAATTAGTATAAGTATGTATATTTAAATTGAACAGTCCTGTCTTTTTTCTACTCCTCCTACATCACCAGACTAGTTAAAAATTTATTTTAAGCTCGGTTGCCTGGAAGTGAACGCTGTTAGCGATAAGGCCGCCTGTTGTTTTGCCAAGAAGTATTGTTATTGTGCATTTTGTTTTTGTATTTGTTTATTTTGGTGAGCAATAAAATGTTATCTAATCTAATCTACACAATCTGATCTATCAACAACGTCTATATGTTGTGCAACACATTTATGCAACCCATTTTACTTCAAATATATAGACGCAATTGATAAAGTCCAGCAAAGATTCCTGCGAGCCATGCATTTTAAATGCTTCGGAAAATATTTGACCTATGAACAATTGCTAAGCAAATATAACCTGGCACTAAAGAGTACACGCAAAAATTTAGAAGCTGTCACATTGTACAATATCGTAAATAATGTTTTTGACTGTATAGAGCTAAGTAACAGTCTGTGCTATGCTGTTCAAACAACTGTCCAGAGAAGAGAGGCACGCACGGGTAGACTGTTTGCTGTAAGTGCCTGCCGCACAAACTCTGGCCTTCGTTCTCCTCTCACACGTATGGTCGACACCCATAATAAACTCTTTGAACACATACACATATTTGCCAACTCACCTTCTAAATTCAAATTCTTGGTTCACAAAACACTAACACAACAGTAATTCCATTTCTATTTCCTCCTTGCTCTTCTTCTTTTACTACCTTTATTTCCTTCCTTACATAAATAAGTAAATATTTAATATTAGGCCTAGCGATTACCAAAATCCTTTTAATAATATATTTATATTTTAACTTGTGGACAGCATTATTGATTAATATTTAATTTAAGATGTAATTTTGTATTTAATTTTAATAATGTAGCTGTTTGTTGTTCCTATAAAATAAAATAAAATAAAACCTAATCTAGTTGTAAAATAACAGCCCATAAACGTCTCCTTTTCTGAGCTCGAGTCTCCCATTTTAGGAGAACGGACAGTATACCAGCCACACTTGTCCAAAGCGGATTAGTGAGCTTGACGCATTGGTTATCTCGATGTGCAGGTTTCATCACGATGTTTTCCTTCGCGTTAGTACGTGGTAATTGTAATAACATTCAACAATTCCCAGTCAATACATTGTCACAACAATTAAACAATAAATTATAACACCACACAAAGTCACAAACACACAACCAACAGCAACACTACACACGTTTACACTTATTTCACACGTTTGAAACCAGTCTAGATACCCGACACCTTTTGATAATTCTCCAGAACGGTAGTCCGTTGGTTTCAGAGCAGATGACCAGGGATTAAGACCTGGCAGTCTTCCCTGTCTTAGTCTTACATTTATAATTAATTAACTATCCCTATGGTATTTATTATGCACGTTACCTGACTCCCTGAAAAGGAGAATTAAAGAGAAGAAGTCTCGGCTTAATCGACGGTCTATTCCCGGCCGCCGATTCCCACCCCGCTAGCTGTGGTTGATAAACACGTGACTTCCTTCAGGAAGGTCACGTGTCGCCAGATTTTCCATGTAACAGAGGGGAATCCCAAGTATAACAGTCGTCCCTTAAATCAGTATCGGGATCAACATCTTTTATGTAACAACTCTCACCAACGCACACTACCACTGCATTGCATTACTATTACGCACACTTCACAAACAAACCTAGACACACAAAGAGCCTAAAAATTAATAAACCAGACACAGAAGGGAAAAAACAACATACATGGCACTAGTTAGGATAATATACATAGGTATAGACATAAGGCACACACTGCACATGCACTTCCTCACAACACCAGCATGTAACAGATACACTCTACATTAGTATTAAAATTAAATAAATTAATATAATAATAATAAGTTATTCGTAAGGTACATCACGAGACAAACATCATTTAATAAATGTCACACACAATAACAAAAATAAACAACAAGCGTGTATACATTTTAAAAGCTTTCTTAAAAATTAAGTTGTAAAAGGGTACGAAATTCGAGTCCGTAGTGTTGTTAAAGAAATAATAATAATAGCACATTAGGTCAGTAAACTGCCTAAGTGGTGCATGCTTTCTGGCCAGGATTCGAACCTGCGCCCTTTGAGTTTGGGACGCATGTGCCAGCCCCTAAGCCATCACTGCATAGTGGTAGAGTGTAATTACCCAAGTGTCACTGAAACATTTTTGTATTGCGTCCAATATGCTCATAAGCAAATCTTTTTCGTTCTTTTCAGTCTATTAAAAATCAAAAAGAACCTCACTATGCTGGAGATTGAAAAGTCATTCGCAAGCAACGTCTGCAGATGTACCGGCTATCGTTCAATCTTGGAAGCTTTCAAGCAGTTTGCAAAAGATGCCCCAAAAAATGATATACTTGATATTGAAGAATTGAGCGTATGTAATAAAGCTAATAAAATTTGTACAAATACTTGCGACAGTGATTGGTGTATTGTTGATAAAACTGATATTATTGAACCAGCGACGATTGAAATACATCTAAGCGATGGAAAGAAATGGTTTAGACCTAAAGTGTTGGATGATATTTTAAGAATATTGAAAAAAGCACCAAATGACAATTATCAACTTGTAGCTGGCAATACTGCAAAAGGTATGTATCTAAATAAGCCTGCAAATAATCGCACAAAAACAATTTCATAAACATATTCTATTTTTGTGTAAAATATGTTTTTATAGGTACAATGTGGACTGAATGAAGAAACTAAAGGCAATTCAAACCATTATAGTCTCTATTCGTCCGCGTGGTATTTATTATTCCTTCAAAGCTGTCTAAGTAATTAAAGTTTTTTAATTATCCCACAGGAACTCTTTAATTTTTCGGGATCAAAAGTACCTTATATGTTGACCAGGGATAGAAGCTACCACCGTACAAAATTTAATTTAAATCGGTCCAGTCGTTTTGAAGATTAGCCGGTACAAACAGACAGACAAACAGAGAAACAAAAATTTGAAATAATCTAAATTAGTTCTATTTCACTTCTTACACCCCCCTGACTCGGTTTTTAACATTTTTTTCATTGTACAGAAATTTGTCCTCTACAGTTTTATTATTATGTATAGATAAGTTAATAATTAATTATTAAGATTTTAATTTGAATCATCAAATTAAAATCTTGTTATTTAACAATACGTTTTTATTTAAGAGTAACTTAAAAATAGTAATCAGATACCAAAAGTAATTGAACTAAATATTAATTATACTCAATTGTGCAAAAATAGATCAATTTTTATATAGATATTTCAAAGTGACACATATTTACAATACCTACATATAAATTTTGTCTGGTATTTATGTTTTTGATGTCTAGTAGATGTGTCACGTGACCAAAGGGCTGGTCTGCAGGTACCTCGAGCAACGCATTAGCGTTACCATCCAATGAGACAAAGCAGCCAGTCTTTGAGGAATGTTCCCAATTTCTTTTTTTTTGTATTATAGTTTATTTTTCATCGTCACTTACTAAAAATGTAAATACATTGTTACGTGCGAGCGGGGGGGTACGCACTTAGGATTGGAAGAAAACACCAGTATTTAACTAAACACTTTTATTAACTTACACAGCCGTTCGTGATACCTCTTCACAGGGTCGCCCCTACACGCACAACTAACGACGCACTGTCCCGACCACAGATCATAGAAACATAGTGTGGTCCCGACGATAAGTTGTCTCAGTCACAATACCGTCACCGATATTGCATAGACCACCTCCTGCCACTGCAATGCTCTCCTCCGAATTTACCGCGAGTAGCTCGCTTCTGGATCTTCTCTCAAACTACGATACATTTCTTCTTCACTAAACTTTTCACTAAATTCACCACTAATCTCGTCACTGTCTCCTATTAAACTTCTCTTCCAACTCTTTCGTATCGCACTTATCGCTTCGTTATCTTGAGCTGAACTCAACTCTAAAACTGCCCGGTAGGCGCGCCTTACGCTGCTTATATACCCGCGAAGAATTTTCTGGAACCCATAATTTCGTTATTATTTTATTTACTATCTGTCCCTTTCTAAGCATCTATCTATCTCTGTCTTTCCTTCCCAAACCTTCTATTCGAGAACTTTCGTTTATACATCTATTCCTTTCTAACATCTCTCTATCTCTGTCTTTCCCTTCCCGAACTTTCTATTGTAGAACGTTCGTTCATCGTCTATCCCTTTCTAAAATATATCCGTCCTTGTCTTTTCCTTCTAGAATTTTCTAGCTTTTTCTAAAACTTCTTAAACTAACTAGATGGTTCCACCATCATTCGCCCCAATATTTATTTAGGTAAACAAGTCGTGAAGATAAATTAAGATAACAAAGAAATCTAATTTATGAATGAATGAAAACTCTTTATTGTTCAACATAACTTAAAGCTAGACAATTTAATATTAATACATTTCCATTAGAACAATGGGCGGCCTTATCGCTTATAGCGATCTCTTCCAGGCAACGCGGTATCCAAGGAGACATTAAAAAGAAAATTAAATAATATTTGGTGGTTTAACTAAATTAAAACTAATTCAATCGTAATTAAATATTGTTACATGCCGTCAAAGATAAACGCACAGCTGCCTGTCGTAAGCGCAGTTAATTGTCTTCCCGTATTTAGGAATTCTTTTGTGTTTTGAATTGTAATTAAGAAAAACATGCTATTGTTGTTCTACTTGTTTTATGACCATCATTAGCGTCGAACTAATCCTTATTGTTATTGTTTTTGACTTTGTTTGCCGTTCGTAGGTGAGCAAATTACTATTTCTCGGAAACTCAGTGCGAGCAGCCAATTTTTTTGTGCTGTGTAGTTAGTATAAGACAATGCCCGAATGTCTGTTGGGCAGTCAAGCGACGGTTACGAGACGAGTAAGACGTTTGTAGTACTCTCGATTAGCGATATAGACGACGGACTTTGCGCGTGTCGAATTGAATTAAATCGTGCAGTGTGAACTTGTTGCATCCAGTTTTATCTGTATTTGTATTATACGTGTTTGTACAGTTCTAATAAAATCTATAGTAGGTCCAATGGCATTTTTAATTCGACTCCTGTAGCTCGTAACAATATAATTAATTTAAAAAAAAAAACAAAATAATAATAATAAACTACTATAGACATAATCTATTTAGTTAGATTATAATAATATAAATTATATATACCTACATGCGAACAATAATATAATTAATTCTATTTACTGCAACAAAGTTTATTTAATGGACAAATAAGGTCAGTAATCAAGGTGTTTGAATGTAAAAATGCATGTAGCTTCTCTGATTTTCAAGGGGAGGGAGTTCCACAGGCGAACAGCCTATACGGCAAAAGAATTTCCTATGAGGGACGAAGTGTGTTTAGGTACTGTTAGCAGAAGATTTTCATTTGAGCGCAAATTATAGGATTGAGATTGATAGAGGAAACTAAAAAGTTCCTTTAAATATGGAGGAGTACAGGGATTGAAAAGGATATTGTGCAGAAGTGAGAGTAAGTGAACATTCCGGAGAATGCGAATAGGCAACCATTTAAGCTTATTACGAAATTCGAAAATATGGTCATATTTACGCAACCCAAATATGAACCGGATACAAACATTTTCAAGGCGTTCAAGCTTATCCAGTTGTTCTTGGGTTAGGTTTTAATTGTGTCTTAATTTATGTATAAGCCAATCGAACAATTAAAATTACAATTAGATATAAACTAGCAAAAAGTGGTGCTTTAGGTTACTCGTGAAGTTTCTACCTAGTAATAATTAATTAAATTAATTATTTGTTTATGCTTAACCAAAAAAATTCGGCATACTTTTAACTAAGCAAATATTCTGTTTACTACATGTTGACATCGATATTAGTTCCTTGTTTTCGAACAGATGGCGTTAGTAGTAAGAGTCAATTTGATATTACGCATGTCTTATTGGTTTTATAATTTGTATAAGATAATATTTTTTATGATAGATCTAGAAATAAATTGAAATTCTTATGTCAAAGTCCAAATATGAAAATGTAATAGTTTATCAGCAAAATGTATCACATAAATGCATAGATTGCGTGTGTAGCGAACGATGGTGTAACGATCTAGTTGGTTTAAGGAGTTTCAGAAAAATGTAGAAGATTCCAGAAGTTTCGGAGGCCAAGACCCACTTTTGGTCACTGAGCCAACGGAGTAAGTAAGTGGAGTATTCCAGAAGAAAAATACAAGGACAGATACATTTTAGAAAAGAATAGATGATGAACAAAAGAATAACGCAGTGAAGATCGAAATTCTAGAATAGAAGGTTCAGGAAAGAAAAAACATAGATAGATAAATGTTTAGAAAGGGACAGACAGTAAATAAAACAACGAAAAACAGATCGAAAGTATGGGTTCCAGAAGATTCTTCCGGGTATACTTATATAAACAGCCTAAGGTACGCCTATAGAGAGGTTCAGTTGAGGACAGCAAACCGACAAATGCGATACGAGAGAGTTGGAAGAGAATTAAATAGAAGATAGTGACGAGTTTAGTGGAAAGCTTAGGTGTGAGTTTAGTGGGGTGTTCAGTGAAGAAGGAGTTTTGCGTAATTCAAGAGTAGTTCCAGAAGCGAGCTACGTGCGGCAAATTCGGTGGTCAGCACCGCAGCAGCAGCATGTTATCTATGCAATATCGGCGACGGTATTGTGACTGAGACATCGTATAGACCGGACAGTGCGTCGTTAATTGTGCGTGTAGGTAGGGACAAAGGGCTCTGTAAGTTAATAAAAGCATTTAGTTAAAAAACTGGTGTTTCCTCCAAATCCCGAGTGCGTACCTCCGCTCGCACGCAACAATATGCAAAGAAGAAAACTTAATTAATTCCTGTTTAATATATTTTTGTCAATTATTATCAATATCAATGTACAAACTAACTCTGCGACCTATTTTTTTGTTTCAGGTGTATATCCAATAGAGGAATATCCTCCTATCATGATAGATGTAAGCGGACTTACAGAATTAAAAGGCTTTTTCATAGACCAGAATTTAGTCATCAGAGCTGGAACTACACTGTCAGAGTTGCAAGATATTTTCAATATTATCGCACAGCAGGATGTATTCAGTTATTTAAATATACTAAACAAACATTTGGAGTTAGTAGCCCATATAGCTGTCAGAAATGTAAGTTATTTTACTATTTTTAACTATATTATTAACCTTAAAAAAAGTACATTTTATTTATTTAGAACAAAAGAAATAGTAGATCTTTATATCTAACCAGCTGACCCATGCCCTGGATTTCACTGGGCATCAAAGAAATAAAATATTAATCGCAATGAAACGTAGCCTATGTTACTCAGAAATAATGTAGCTTTCTAGTGGTGAAAGAATTTTCAAAATCAGTTCAGTACTTTAAGAAATTACTTCCTACAAACGAGCTCACAAACCTGTAACCTCTTTATAATACTATAGTCGACGCATTTTAAACTGAGTCGTCGGGCAATAAATGTCACTGACAGTAGGAATGTACACGTAATACAACCCGTTATCGATACTTAGCTACCTGCGCACGCGGGGTCGATGCGTCATCGTGACCTTCATTAGCACTCTAACTCCTGATTGGTCGTTACGAGTAAGGGTTGTTGTTTTCCATAAATATAATATTTTTTGTTATGACACTCATTACATTACTTACGCTTCGTTACGCAATACGCACAATGGAGAATTTATTTTCTAATATGGTTTTGAAGATATTAAATGGTGACATTTAATACTATTTTAAGAGATCAAGCACCACCTCTGATAATTAACTTACAGGAAGATGACACAGATGGGGAGGATGCAGATGAGGATTTTTGAAGAACTAATAAATATCCCTAGAAAAGATAAAAAAGGCCAGGGCCACATTGCTATCTATACAGTTTCTCTATGATTACGTCGAAACAAACATTTTATCTTACAAATTAAAAACTTTTATTTTCGCGAAAAATTATTCCTATTAATACTTAACATAATTTAGCATATCGATCGTACCTATCCCGTTATCGTTATGCACCTCTACAATTCTTACGCACATCACTACACCTCTCCATAAGACCTGTAAGTGCGAGCGAGACAGACAGATAAAGATGATTTATGACCCGAAGCCTCAGTTCATAATGCGTCGACTACAGAGTATAGATTATAAAATAATTTCTTTTTTTTCAGATAGGCACTATCGCTGGTAATTTGATGATAAAACACCAGTACAATGAATTTCCTTCGGACATCTACTTAATGTTGGAAACTGTTGGCGCCGAAATCACTATTCGTGAGTACCTTTTTTTTATTTACCGTATGGCATTAAATCTACGTTATTAGCAGTATAACCTAATTTAAATAAATATATAATTCTTTCATTACTATTTAATGGTTTTGAAAAAAAAAAAGTGACTTTCATTAGACCTTCAATATCGGAATTATTTTACACGCTTGTCAGATATTTGTTTTAATATAATAAAAATTAACCATATTAACTAACATTATCCCAGATGGAGTAGGGACACCTAAAATATTGTTACGAGCTACAGTACTCGAATTAAAAATGCCGTTGGAACTACTACAGAAATTATTAGAACTGTACAAACACGTATAAAACAAATACAAATAATACTGAATGCAACCAGTTCACACTGCAGGATTCAAAGCAATTCGACACGCGTAAAGTCCGTCGTCTATATCGCTAATCGAGAGTACTACAAACATCTTACTCGTCTCGTAGTCGTCGCTTGACTGCCCACCCCTCCATTCGGGCATTGTCTTATACTAACTACACAGTATAAAAAAAATTGCCCGCGCGCACTGAGTTTCCGAGAAATAATAATTTGCACACCTGGTTATCTATTCCTGCGAACGGCCAACAAGTCGAAAACAATAACAATAGGGATTAGTTCGACGCTAATGATGGTCATAAAACAAGTAGGAAAACAATAGCATGTTTTTCTTAATTACAAAACATAAAAGAATTCCTAAATCCGGGAAGAAAAATAAACTGCGCTTACGACAGGCAGCTGTGCGTTTATCTTTGATGGCATGTAACAATATTAATAAATAATTTAAGACAGTATTCGACGTTTCATTTCTGTATTTCATTTTGGATGAAAGATATTGTGGAAACGTTTTAACTCGTGTCAATTTCTCACAGGAACTCTGTATGATTGGACAGTTTTGTTTGACAAATTAATTGACGTCAAAAACGTGACGTTTTTACGCTGGAATGCTCAAGAATGACTGCGGACGCAGTGAACGACGTATGGACGTTGCGCACAGCATACATACTCCGTATTAGGCGTCTGACTGAGACCATTTCTAGTTCATTTTCATAATAAGCATTCTTTTAGCATCCCATATAGCGTCAGGCCGAACGCAGCCTACGGCGTTTGTAACGGGCCACTGCCTTTTTTTGTTAGGGGATTTATTTGCGCATACCTTCGGGTCCCGGAGCAGGATACCAAGAGGTATGTGGGACGCCCGACGGCTTCTGATGATAGGAGTTGCAAGCATCTAAACCTTCCAACCTCCCTCCGCATCATAATGAGGTACCACGAGACCTTAATCATAGGTATGACTGCCGTGATGCCTCAATGCAAACCAGGACACCCCATGACATTGGATATAGCACGTCGAGAGAGTTCCCTGATTCCTCCAATCCCACTACGTTATTGGGAGGAGATGGCAAAGCGGCGCGTGTAACCCGAGGGGGTTCGCTATCAGCGAAAGAGGTTTGCCTGCTCATCTTCCTCCCTTATTCTTTCTCCTTCTGGGACATAACGTCATTGCAGAAGAAGGCCACCGCTAGCCAATTCGACTCGCTATGCAGCATCTATCTATATCTACTGTTCTTATTGTTTCTAATAAGGCGAAGACACTTCGTAATTATGTTCTTTATCTAACGTAAACATTGTCCTTGATGACCTAAGTTGCACTAACACTAAATAAAACACTTACTTGACTTGTTGTACTGGTTTATTGTACTGAACTAAATTATGAGAAAAGTACAAAGAGGTTAACAAAATACATTTTACAAACCATACTGTGTTCGATTATTAGAGAGTGCGATCTAGTTATAACGCTTACAACTAATGCCCTCTGCGACAAACATCAATATCTACTTATTTTTTTGACAAACGGATTTTAACGATGATGAAAGACAAAGTACCAAGCGGTTCTAAGAAAAATTGTTATGTTATGATAATAAGTGTTTAAATTTAAAATTATGATTAGAGTAAAAGTCAAAGAAGAATTAAAACACTTTGCAGTTACATCATCTGGAAAGCAACAAGAAATGACTATGCAACAGTTTCTGATCACAGACATGAAGCATTGTATTATTCTAAATGTGATATTGCCACCATTGAGCCCAAAATATAGGATTTTTACTATGAAGGTAATATTAGAAGTTCATATATTATGTGTTAGTCTACGTATAGTGAACTTTTCATTGTATGTAGACAGACACACCGTCCACTGCTTTTATATTTGGGTACGGGATTATAAAAAAAGCACTCAAAGAAAAATACTTCATATCTTAATACTCTATATATTAATAATACGTGAAGCAAAAACACAGCAAAAACTTTGTACCCCTTTTTACGAAAATTGTGTGGACGGAGAAGTATGAAATTTCGCACACTTATAGTTTATAGAGAAGGAGTGCAGAATGCTAATTTTTTTAAAAATTATGCACAAACGAACTTCGGTCGAACATTCGGTTAAAATAAGAGATTCGGCCGAACTTCGGTTTGATTTGGCCACGCTTTAACAAGAGCAACACGTCCGTGACCTGTTGACGCCGTGACTTGATAACGCCGTATATTTTAAGTATAAGTAGGTGGATAAAAGAATAGATTTTTAGACATTTGATTGAAAAAAATCACCATTTCATAATTATAAATTCATAATGTTTAATTCGTAAAAAGTGATTTTATGATGTCCCTTAGAAGTGTTTTTTTTTAATTCAAGTTACGCATTATAATTAAGCAGTTGCACTAATTACTGATGTTTCTTAGAGGAATAATAAGTTTATTTTATTTTTGTTTTAATTTGATGTCTAATTGGGCAAAGACTCAATCTAGAACTAATTTTATTTGTTTTTATCATATTGCACGTTAAGGTTTACATGTTCCTAACTAAAATAAATGACCATGAGTATATAGATGCCAATTTTTATATTACGATTATGATAGATATGATTTCTATTAACTTCAGTCAAAATAGTGCAAGTAGGTATTTTACTTTTTTCTTGCACCGAATGTTCGGCATTTAAACCGAATTTCGGCCGAATGTCGAAGTTCGGCTCAAGCTGCCGAAATTCGGTCAAACCGAATGTAAAACGAATTTCGGCCCATCCCTAATAAAAATACATTATGTTAATCAATAAAAAAAACATTACACACGCATATATACTCTTTTGTTTATTGTTAAAGTCAAATTAATCTGTGATTATAGAAATACAGTCTTTGACAACAAAACCTGTTCGGAATACAGATATCGAACGCCGGTTTTCGACTGTTACGCGATTCACACGAGGGCACTTTTTATCGCGTCGAAAAGCGGGTATGCGCGAATTAGATTGGAATTTACATATTTGCAAGTGTGTGGAACATACTTAAAGTTAATATACTCAGTGAGCAAGTGGTTGTGACGAAATATGACGAGGCGCGGGTGTATTTGGACAGACATTTCATCCATCCCCCGTAGTGTTTCCCTTGTTATAGTAGTTTAGTAGGGTATTTTATATATTTCCTCTCAAGGGGCGCCCCTCCCTAAAATACTGACAGATTAGTGTTCCCCTTGTTCCTGTTCCCACCACCGCCGGCTGGAGTACCAGGTAAGTGCCTAACACCTAAGTACTAAAAATTACCTTGTGGGTTTGTGCCGTCGAGTTACCTATCCCGCCGTGTACGGTACAGAACCTTAGTAATGTTCAAACTTATAATTTAAATTAATTATTATGGTCGGATTTCGACCAAGAGCGACCACTAGTTTGAAAAATTACTTAAGAGGTCCTATTTAAAAATTCTTGAAAGCATTTTTAAGTTAGAGCACATTTTTTTTTAATTTTTCCATCACTGAAAATCTCGTCAGAGGGCACACCCTTTTCAATCTATCTATCATTTAAGAGCTATGCTCTTGTCGGTGTAGCCTCCTCCAATCTTCTCTGTTATTTGTTTTACTTCTATGTATGACACGAAACCCACTTGTTCTTTTATTTGATCCATGAATGCTCGCCTTGGTCTTCCCTTCCCTCTCCTTGCTTCCACTTTGCCTTCGATTAACGTACATAAGAAGGTGTCGTATCGTAGCGGATGGCCAAACATCTTCCCCTTCTTTCCTCCAGAGTTTTTAAAATTGTGCGTTTCTATCTAAGGCAAAATAAATTGTTTAACGATTTTACAAAATCATTGTGGAGCACCTAATGGACACATATTTTTCTAAGATTTCATATATTTATTGCACCTAGTGGTTTCAGAGAAAAATGATCTAAGTAAATGTAACTAATTATTAGAGATAATTAAAAATTAATGAGGTGTCTCTGGGACACCTGCTTGAAACGAATTTTCGAAGACCATCGAAGGCCATCGATCAAATTGTATATCGTAATAAGGGCCTCCTATTTATAACAACACTGGTGTTTTTTTAATTTAGTTATGATTTCATTGCATTAAAGTTCAAAATTGTATAATAATATACAGAGCATTTTTTCTTGCGCTTACATTTTATTTCGTTTAACACCCATCCGCCGAGTAAAGTGCGATAAGGAACTGTTCCAAAAACTACTTTTTACCAGTTCTAAGCGCAACATTTTATTATTGTAAGAAAATACTAATTATTAAGGGCCTTCTTCTATCTACTGGCGTCATCTTGTGCGTATTTTTTATGTAGGGAGAGCCACTGTGATGGTATAGACTTCTTCTTCTTCTTCTTCTTTTACGAGCGGGCGGTTTCCACAACTCGACTACATAGCGCCTATTTTGCGTGCGAGGGTGGACGAGGGTTTATTTCATCCAGCCCAGCTCCTCCAGGAAGTCCACCAGTTTCTTGACGTTGCTGAAGAATTCTTGGAGGCTACCTGGGGCGTCCAGATACTTAGCCCTGTATTGGGCCACCTCTCCGCTTTCAAGCAGGACATGGGCGGCTGATTCTTCTGCCTCCAGGCATGCTCTGCACAGGGGGCTATCGGTGACACCTATATTAAAAAGATGTGTGTTAAGATTGCCATGCTCAGTGGTTGCACTAATAACTAGTCTCAATCGGGACCGACTGAGCTTTGAGATATTCTTGGGGGTTTACTCGAGGAATTGCCAGCTTAGCTTGCCTGTAATCCTCCAGGTTGTCCCAAAGTTGTTGACCTAGTGCCCTTGTCCTTTGATTTATGTAAATGGTATAGATAGACACTCCTTGATACCTGAGTATTTTATATATATTTTTTACTACTCCTTAGTTCTAATAACACTTATGTTTAGGTTACTCCACGAGCACAAAATGCACATGCAACTGTCAACGCAGGATTCTTATACAAACTAACCGACCATGGCATAGTCGAAAGCGCACGAATAGTGTATGGAAATCTATCGCCGAGTTTCACTAGAGCAGAAAAGACAGAATCGTATTTGGTAGGACAAAAACTCTTCACAAATGAGGTGCTGCAAAGCGTACTAAAGATTTTGAACACTGAGTTAGTTGTTGTAGAGATACCGCCAGAGCCTTCTGTTGCGTATAGAAGAAAGCTGGCTTTGGGATTGTTTTACAAGGTTAGTATTTGAATATTAATATGAGCCAGCCTTCTGATCACGGGTAGTATCAAAGAGTTTCTTACATATGTCTTTAAAGAAACTCTTTGCCGACTGATCCCACCGGCCTAATATTTCAATATGTCTTTAAAGAAACTCTTTGCCGAACGGCACAAATATGTAACCTTTTCCTAAGGCCCCATATTTGCGCCGTTTGACGTCTTCAGCTGAAGTGGCGGCGTTGCCAGCCCCTGACTCGGTCATTGGAAGATGTGATGGGGCCAGTGTGTCAACACAGGTCGCATCCCACACTAGCGGCCGCCCCATCTTCCAAGGGACGAGTGACATTCCGTCCGGTCTCTTGCCATCGTCACGTACCAGGCCATTCGGTTCTAGAATGGCCGGTACGCCGACGCTGACAAGAGCTCGGCGGATGATGTCGTTGAGGCTGGCATGACGAGATCTTCTTCCCGCGCTTTTTAAACATGAAAACCCATGGTGTCCAAATTGGTCTACAATAACTCCACATCGACAGTGATGTGGTACGCAACATAGTGCCTCCAGGCGTAAACACGCGGCTAAGCGAAATGTAGTACCTATTGTCCAGAAGTGTGTTCTTATAAAATGATGGGTGTGCTTGTAACCACTGTCCAGACTCCCAATTAGCGGCGGCTAAGAGGCGGGCGCGCTCTGCTGAACTGGTACACGTTTGTAGAAGATTGTCCCGCGTAAGTTCGCAAAGCGGCCCATCCCAAGCATGCTGTGAAGTAAGGACAGTGGGTATGTTGACGTTAGGGCAAGCCATTGACCAAACTTTTCTGGCATCGATTAAATAGGGAATTTCGAACTGCAAATTTGTCTTTTGTAAAATTTTGATTACTAAATCACTCGTACTGTAAGCCGATGACAGAAAAGCTGGCAGAGCGACACTGAAGATTTTGCGGACACCGAGGCCACCCAGTTTCACTGGGAGAGAATACTGTGACCATGCTCAGTCGTCTATTTCTAAATTTATGATGGATATGGGGGTATCCCTCACGATGTTGTCCAACGTTTGTAAAAGAGAGGTTTGTTTCCAGAGTTGGCAACATCGGAGGGTGTATGTAAATTTGGGAACGAAAAGGCAGTATCGGATGATAGTGTAGGCCATATGTGTATTAATTTGGAGTAAACGATCTGAACTTTCACGGAAATTTTTGATATTTTCTTCGACGAAGTTAGGTATTGACTCGTCGAAGATTGGGGCACCTAGAAGGTGAAGTGAGGACTTGTTTACTAATTCAATTCCAGGTGCTATTGTATTTAGTCTAGAAATTATTTCCGTTTTACGATCTGTGTTGCTGATATAACACTCGCATTTGTTTAAATTTATTTCAATTCCTATGGTTTTAAGTTCTTTCTTTAAAGTGGTTAAGTCTTCCAAAACGTCATCTACTTCACCTCCTAGAGTGCCATCATCTAGATACCATACATTAAATTTGGATTTCAAACGTGTAATGATGCGATGAATTGCTAAACTAAAAATGGCCGGCTCTAACGGATCGCCCTGCTGGCATCCAGTTTCTGAATAAAGTACGTTGTCTTGAAATATTAATTTTGAATTTTGACTGTAGCATTGCCAAAGAAAATGGTAACAATCGGGAATTTGGTCTTTAATTTGTGAGAGCAAGGCAGATCGGTCAACTGAATTGAAGGCGTTCTTAACATCCACCTTCAGTACTAAATCTCTGCCATTATATTGGAGGAATGTGCGTAAAGCGTGTACAGCCACCTCGCAGCCTCCATGTGAACCAAAACCCAACTGGTTATGCTGAAAGTATAATTTTAAATCCTCAGCTTTTTTCCTACAACAACACTTAGCTGCGAGGTGGCGGTAGACCGTTCCTACTGCGATCGGTCTTATTCCTCCGTCCTTTTTCTTCAGAGCGCACAGGTGGGCACCATAAAGGATGTCAGTGATTTCATTTACAACCTTCCCTAAGAGCATAAAATTAACCAATGCCGTCAGATTCCTCAAAAGTGACTCACCAGCCTCGCCGCATCCTACTCCTATTAAATCCTTAAGGGGGTTGGGGCGTCAGGCCGTCAAAGCCCCCCAGCAGAGCCACTTTGGAAGGATCCAACGGCATTCCTGACATCCTCTATAGTAACAACCAGTGTGCTCTCTGAGTCCGGTGGAGCCGGCAATACGGTTTCCGGCGATGAAGGTTTTAAGGCGATGTTTGTCGCGCAGTGCGGTGAGCGTATCTGCAGAGTTTGGTGCTACTGCTTCAGTAGAAAATAGTAAGCGAACTGCTCCTCTAATGTCCCCGTCAATAAGTTTATTTTCTACAATATGGAATATAGCCAAATTGTTACGGAGACGATTTGAGGAGCAGCTTTGAGGGTTATTTACACAGAAAATTTGGGAGTTATTATCCAAAATAGAACAATTATTTTTAATTTTTTGTTTTAGTGATATTTTTTATCTTGATCTTTATTTATGTGGAATATAAGATAAGGAAATGTTAAAAGTTGCTCCCAGCTTACTACGAAATTTTGGGCCAAAACGGTTTGAATTAATTTTGATATGGTATGGCATGCCGAGATTCTTGCACCACGAGCAATTCGTTTTAATACTGGATTATTTTTCTTTAATTTTGATAGTAGTTTCCAAAGAGGTTCTTTATTAGCTTGAGAATTTGGTGGAGTACTTGTGTTCGGTTGTACAGCCACGGGAGCAGAGTTAGTATATACTATATATATTACTATATATATATATATATATATATATATATATATATATATATATATATTATGTTTTTACTACAGTGAATTTTGAGGCCACGATGTCCTTTAAAAAGCGTGGTTGGGAGCAATTTGGACATTGGACGTCGTCCTGTGATGCAGTAGACCAATTCCCTGCAGACGGTGAACTCATTTGAATTACCTGAGGGTACCAGTCCTTTACTTAAACCAAGATTTTTTTTATAAAAATACATTCGTTTAAAAAGACATATAAAAACTAATAATATAACTTATGGACCTACAAAATTAACTACACAAATCTATCTTATTAAAATATAATTTCACAATTCACTATTATAATATGTACTTATAAATATTATGATCTAAAAAAAACTACATTTAAAATAAACATTAATAATATAACTTATGGACTTACAAAATTGACTAAACAGATCTAAATCTAATCAAATATTCAATTTCACAATTAACTATATATAATAAGTACTTATAAATATAACAATCTAAAAATAATTAAAAATCTTGTTTATAATAATTTTGATATTATGTTCTAAAGTAGTAAGCATATTTAAAATCTATTTTGATATTGATTTCAATTTCGTGCCAACAGAGTCGTTAATAGTCAAAAGTTACTTGAAAAGGGTTTTAATCCAGATATACTCGTAAAGGTATTGTAGAATCCAGAGATGTGGCAAGGAACACTTATTACTTTTGTTGCCAAAATCTTCTAATAATTATATAATTGTGCCGGTAGATGAGTATTTCTTACAAATCATTGTCTAGTAATTGGTTTCAATTCCGGAATTCAGGTGGCAGATCAGGGTTTTGTACACAAATCCAACGGCATCCAATGTACAGCTCTATCTTGTCGGATAGTTACTGTCAAAAATGGAGATGTTGGCCAGGCCGCGTTTGCTAATTTATTCTGTTATATGTTTAATTAGATTTAAAATGGAATATAATGGAAATTATTTCGAGCTTTTATTTGACACGTATTCACCTTGACAACGTCAATTCAATATTATTTGCCTGTTATTAACAAGGGAATCTGATATATATCGGTTTCAACTGGTCACGAAATTTAAATATCGGGGCCCTTGTGGTTTAGAAGCTTTTATCGGTCTGGCTTACTGAAACGCAGAGGTCCAGGATTAAATTCGTGGCATGTTAAAAGTATAGGAACTTCCCGTAAATTACTATGGTCTGGATATTTGGGATCGGCCCTAAAATGGTCCGTTCGTGCATGACATACTCGCACTGCCCACTTCCTTTGTCAGTTTCCTGCCTGATGCTGTGTTACTGGCCACATTGTAAGCAAGGGCTTAGATTTAAAAAAATACTTACATAATTGCTTTTATTTCAAAAAAGGTTTGTTATATATTCTCCATACTATAATCGAAATGCTCCTTGGATCCGAAGAGGGGTTAAATTTTTGATTCTGATATTACCGAAACTGTCCTGTAATTTCTTTTTCTTCAAACAATGCAATTTAAAATATTGGTGATGGCTACGTTTTGCTAAGGGTTGCAGTGAGTAAAACGTTTTATAATACTTTAAATTGTGTATAAAAATTAAATGTCGCTTTACGGACAGCAGCGAAAGTTAATTTAGATACCTCGGACAACGTATCAATACTTATGGCAATCCAGCGAGGAAATGGAGCCAGCCTTCTGGGCACCTTAGAAATAAATCTATATTTTTTTACCTTACCCATAGAAAAAAAAATACCTAGGCTCAGTATTCTACTTATAGTCTCAAGGGATTGTAGAGAGAATAGAATATTATAACTAACTTAAATTTGATTTCATTGTATTAATTTATTGTCTCATTTTAATAAATTATGTACATTATTATATAATTTCGTTTAGTTATAATTTAAATAATAAAAAGAGAAAAATTGCTTGTAATCCGTTTAAACCCATAAATTCACACTAATAACTTGAGAGTACAAATTTTATTTTTCCCAGGGCTTACTTTCAATTTGCCCAGCAAATTCAATTAGTCACGAATATCAATCTGGCGGTATGAAGATTCGTGAAAATCGACCAATGTCTCAAGGAAAACAGTCTGTTGACACAAATCCAGCACTTTGGCCTATAAATCAACCAGTCCAAAAACTGGAAGCTTTGGTAAGTTCACTACAATTGCATAAAATAATTAAGAGCTTTATTTTCATATTAATGTAAAAAAATTCAGATCCAATGTGCCGGAGAAGCAAAGTATACAGAGGACCTTCCTTCATACCCGCACGAAGTTTTTGGAGCCTTTGTTCTAAGTACAGTACCTAAAGGGTTTATAGTTGAGATTGACCCAAGTAAAGCTTTAGTAAGTAATAAGAAACATTTTACATGAGCTATTTATTTCTCTATCGTATTTATTCCCTAGTAATTTCCATCAACAAATCGTGGTAGCTCAGTGGCTAAAACACTACTTATCCTCATTCAATTCAATTTAGTGGTTTCAAATTCTATTACAAGATATGCATGCACTGCTTAGCTTAAGATAAATATTCTTGCACATTAACATGAATGAATGAATGAATCTTTATTTGTAAAAATACAGGTAATATTTGTACAAAAGATGGTAAACAAAGTCAATTTGTCGTAATGTATTTGACCTAAACATGGTCCTACAAATATTTGGGTACAAGTCAATTTAAAAAATTATAACAATTCTAAATTTATAAACATAGTTTGAGTAATTATATATTAAATATAGACATAAAAAAGACAAAAATATAGAATAAATCAGATGTCAGAGCTAAAATATAAATAAAATCATTTACCTAACAAAATCCCTAATGTCACGAAAACACTTTTTCATCAGTTCCATGAATGTAATTTTAATTTTAATTTTATTTTTGGCATTTGTCTTATTGATATGGGTATCGAATTAAAAACTTTTATGATCATCACTTGGCAGTTTTTTGTCTTAACCTGTACCCTGACAAAGGGAAACATATCATGGAAAGACCAGTATGTTCATGTATCAAACTCACAATTTTTCCTTGTTTAAGCCCAATTTGTATTTCTTGTATAATTTATATCAGAAAAACTTCTAAGCACAAAGGAATATACAATAAAACTTATTTTTTATTTGAATCAACAGCAACTTCATGGTGTAATAGCGTTTTATACAGCGAAAGATATACCGGGCCTGAATTCATTTATGCCTGCTGAAGATATGATAAACCGAGTTAACGAAGAAGTAATTAGCAATGGAGAAATTTGCTATTACAATCAACCAATAGCAATCTTAGTTGCAAAAACTAGGCATCTAGCATATTTTGCCACTAAATTAGTGGATGTTAAATATAGTAATGTCGAAAAACCTGTAATAAATGTTCAAATAGCTAAAAAAGATCCTGAAAGGGTAAAATTACTTTACGAATCAAATGCTAAAATAATTGGAAACGATATTCACAAACTCATAAAAGGTAACAATACAATGTATGGACAGTACCATTATACTATGGAGTCGATAGCCTGCGTTACAATACCTAGTGAAGAAGGATTAGAAGTACATGCTACGAGTCAGTGGATGGATGCTATGCAATTAATGATTTCGAGAGCTTTAAATATTGATTGTAACAGGTATAAAATCTTTTGTTTCTTATTTTGCTATAACCTTATATTCATAGTGTACGCACCATTCATTCCATTCGTTCGCTCCTTCCTGTTCCGTATTCAAAATCTCCCCCCTTTACCCGCTCCTGTCCAAAAAAAGAGACGTTGCAAAACCCGCTCGCTACACACGCATACGAACTAAGTTTCTACTCAAAATATTTAAATAATAGCTCAAAATCAATCCATCCGCGCCGCGACGTGTGTAAAGCTTTAAAATAATCAAATTAGAAGATGTAAGAGTGATACTGGTGCCAACTCATTTACGTTATCGAAGGACACTGCAAATTGTGCAAGGTGCGTACCCTTTTATCTCACAAATAGTTTTGTTATGAATTGCAGGATTCGAATTAAAATGCCGTTGGAATTATTATAGAGTTCATTAGAACCATACAAACGTATAACACAGATACAAATATAACCGAACGCAATAAGTCCAAACGTAATGCAGGAGATCGTAATTCAAATACACGCGCAAAGTCCGTCACTAAATAGATTGCTGAATGTACACAAGACTTGTTTCACTTGTGGTTATCGCTCGACTGCCTCATCTCTCAATTAGGGCATTGCTTTATACTGTACAAATACAATATGTCTACTCAGCGGCGTGGACTGAATTTCCTAGAATCACACCTGGCTAATTACTATCATAAAAGATTGCAACACACAATGGGCTGTTTTTCTAATCACAAATTTTAGAACACAAAGTAAACAAAAGAAGTCCAAATGCCGAAAAGTTAATAAAATGTCTACAGTGCAGGTGTGAATTTGTCTTTTGTCGGCGTTCAGGTTGTAACAGTATTAAACTAATTTGCATTTAAGGGCCTATAATAGCAGTAAGGGTTACATTTCATTACACTTTTTCGTATTTAAGTTTTCTTAAATATTAAATCTATGTTTTAACTGTTTTAAGCGCAGCATTTTATTTTGATGTTTCAGTTAATTTTCAGTAGCCGTGATCACGGCAGACAACTGTTTTTTACTTAAATTTCCGTCAACGAATTCATCACATTTTGATATCGCTCTGGCAGCGATTTCTTACATATTCTATATTAATTTATTTATTTAGAGGATTTAATTGTATTTTTTTATAGTTTTGTTTAAAAATATGATCTTTTTATGTATTTATAAATATTTCAGCATTGATATTCACGTACGTCGCCTTGGAGGATCATATGGTATAAAGATATCCCGAAGCATTCAAGTCGCCGTTGCATGCAGCCTAGTTGCACACAAACTAAATAGACCATGCCGATTTCTTCAGTCCATGACAACTACTACAAAGTCTGTTGGAAAAAGATTTCCGTGTGCGAGCGATTATGAGGTATTTTTTTGTTGGAATTATCACTTTACAAAATTTTATCACAATAAATCGAATACTGTTTAGTCTTATATTGTATATTCTTATGTTGCTTTTACTGTATTGGAAATATTTCTGTTCTAAGAGGCAGATTAAAAATGTATAATGTTGTTTGAAATAATGAGTTATCATTATTTCAAAGACCATCTGACTTCTAGGACTGTAGACAATACTTTCTGTTGGTCTAATGTATTCCAATATATGATCTTATAGATAGGAGTAAATACATCGGGAATCATACAATATTGCAACTACAATTTATACGAAGACAACGGCTTTGTTAGAAACGAAAAGCTTTCGTCATTTATTGTTAGTGTTTACAATAATGTGTACAATAGCAGTTCTTGGAATTTCAAAATATTTGATGTTACTACTGATACTGCAAGTAATACTTTCTTTAGAGCACCAGGTGAGAAGTGAATAGATTTTTAAACTTTATTACATTTGCATAAATAAGGATTGATGACTTGCGTAACAATTCGCTAATAGGCACTGAATGAATAAAAAGGAGAACTAGGATATGTGGTGGGAAAAACGACAGAAATAAGAATCAAAAAATATATTAGGTTTATATAATAACTAGAAGCTTAGTTTATAACTAGTGATGATTTAAACTATTAAAACATAATTAAGTACCTGTAGTAATAAATATCGTTCATAATTAATTTCAGGCACTTTAGAGGCAGTATCACTTGCCGAACACTTCATGGAACAAATATCTTATGAACTATCACTGGACCCAATTCAAGTTAGAATAGCGAATTTAGACTCGGCTTTCTTAGAAGTAAAAGAAATGATTGAAAGGATTAAAAAAGAAGGAGAATACAGAAAAAGGCAAGATTTTACTGATGAATTCAATTCAAAAAACCGTTGGAGAAAACGTGGTTTGAGATTTTCTATTTCAAGATTTAACCACGAGTATGCGCGATATTTTGATGTTAACATGTCCGTATACCATGGAGATGGGTCAGTTTCTATCACCCACGGTGGTATAGAAATAGGACAAGGTATTAATACTAAAGCTGCTCAAGTAGCAGCATATTTACTAAATATACCTATAGACAAAATTAAAATAAAAGCCACAAATACCATAATTGCTCCAAATGCAGCTGTAACTGGTGGAAGTTTAACTTGCCAAAACATAATTATTGGAGTAACCAAATGTTGTAAAGAGTTCTTGAAAACATTAGAGCCGCTAAGAAGCAGAGTAGAAAGTCCTACTTGGGAAAACCTAATTAAAGAAGCTTTTAACTCTAATATAGATCTCCAATCTCATGGGTTCGTAAATAAAGACGACATGCAATTTTATGAGGTTTATGGTGTAGCATTAGCTGAGGTGGAAATCGACGTATTAACTGGTGAATATGAAATATTGAGAGTAGATATATTGCAAGATGTGGGGATGAGTATCAGCCCAGAAATTGATATTGGGCAGGTAAGCGTAAAGTAAATTTATCAAGAAGAACTTCCAAGGGTAATGTGCTAGTTGTACCATTTTTTATAAATTTTGGTGTTTTACATGTTATAGTTAGCAAGTAGGTTTTAGTTCTTTCTAATGTAGCGTAATGTATTAATTCAGGACAATAGGTGCTTTTTAGGGTTCCTTAGCTATTTTGGCAAAACCAGTACTCCTATATAATCGTCATGTCAGCTGTCCGTCTATCTGTCTATTTCACAGTCATGTGTTTCAGAATTTTTTGGGTCTACGTGATTGAATTTGATACAAAAGGTGTAACCTACTTTTTTAGCTACTTAACAATCTAAAGCTATTTAATGAAATCATGACAAAAAATAAAGACTAGTGGTCACCCTACATGTAAACAATCAATATTTTTTTTAGTCCACACTCGTGTGGTTTATCGTTAGTCAGTCATTAAAAAAACTTAACGATGTGTCTTAACGACTTTTTAGCGTGAACATGAGAATCGTGTTTCTTTCTTTTTCCCCTCTAACTTTTAATAATATGGTAAATTTTGAAACAAATGAGGGTAGTAGTAGAGCTTCAGAATTACTTACAATGAGAATTGGTTTTTAAAATATCTGTTGATTAGTTTCTGCGATATGGGGTACTTTAGGATTTAGGATTTGGTACTACAACTCCATTAATTCTTCGACAAGCAATTCTGTAACATACTTCTGTATAAAACTTATAAAAAAAGAGCTTGAGATATAAATTGAATAAGAAATATAAAGATAAACAAGTATTAGCTACACGTGTTGCTGGAGAGTTTCTTGCCGCTTCTTCTCCTTAACAGCAATAACACGTTGCGAAGCAGTGTACATAAAATAGGAAGTAAATTTAAATTTTAAAGTGTATGTGTGACCTTCAAAAGTGATTTACAGTGGGACTTATTTTGAATATAAACTTTTGAATTGAAATTTGGATTAAAAGTTTTTAGTGATTCCATGGACAAATTATTAAAATAACAGACGATTCTCATCTATAGCGTACCCTTCATTATGTAGAGACTGTCTAGTATTTACTCAATTTATTTCTTTTTGGTCCTTATAGTATCCCGCACGTTCTAACGGTTAAGATGGTTATAAATATATAATTATGGTCACATTCAATTGAATTTGGATTATATCTGATTTATAGGTTGAAGGTGCTTTTGTCATGGGTTTAGGATACTGGACATGTGAACAACTAGTTTATAATAATGATACTGGGGAACTACTAACCGATAGTTCTTGGAATTACTACATCCCACTTGCAAGAGATATCCCGCAGGATTTACGAGTTTATTTCAGAAAGAACTCTTATACCAGTAAAGCTATTTTTGGATCTAAAAGTGAGAACTTCTTCTTCATAAATAAATAGACTTTAAAATATAAGTTTGCTTACAACTTACTGTATTGTTGCGTTGACGCCGTCCTCGTTGGCCGGTAGTGGAGCAAGCTGGTGCACTCATGCTTTTGTGCCACTTCCTTTTTGATGAGCATCACGCGCTCCCAAATGAAAGAGGCAATGTACCATTCATTAATCATTCATTTACTCCCGACAATAGAACGAAACATCGCCGGAAGCGAGAGGAAACGTTTCGGTAACAACGACGAATTTACGACGCTGCTCTGCCCAAGAGGTGTACACTTGAAGGGTATGCAGCACCGTGTTTTCGTCGCCTATGTTTGCTAAAAATCTGACGACACAATCTACCCAATCTAAGGGATGATTTCACGAACATTAAAGATGAACTATAACGCTGAGGTGCGATGCCGCAAAATCTACGACGTCGCGCAACGCGTCACAGAATTTTTGGACTTGTTGAAAAATTAATTGACACGCGTCAACATATGTTCCAGGTATTGGTGAACCACCTATTTGTCTGACAGTTGTAGTACCGTTTGCAATTAGGGCGGCTATAGTCGCAGCTAGAGCTGAATCAGGACTACCATCCACCACTTGGTTTTCGATTGGTACGTCTATTTTATTTACAACTGTATTTACATCCATCATTTCATTCACGAAAGTATTGGGCTTCGTATTCAAAACTACTAAATCTTGCAGAATATGGAAATGAAATATACTTACACGAAAATTTAAGATAAAATTCCTGTTGATATCCAAATTTTCATTGAATTCTGTTGATCTATTTTGAAGCTTATTCGAGGCAACCTTTTAGACATACTAATATTCATGAAACATGAAAGTTTGCGTTTGAATTTATTTAAATTTTTAAGGTTTCGTAAGTATTTTGGCAAAAACGAACCCCGAGTAAAATCGCCATGTTTGACATCCAATACCCACTATAATTTTTAACAAGTATTGAGAATTTTGAAAGTCTTTCTAGCAATAGAGCTTGATAATACTTTCAAAGACTATCGCTTTGAAGGTGCTAAAATAGTGAAAGTTAAATATTTCACCATTAAACACTCTATTCTGCGTATCACAACACGCATTTGATTGCTTTTTTTACTTACAGATGGTCCTTACACTATAGAAGAAGTCGGCTTAGCATGTGAAACACGAATTGAAGATTTTAAGTTTAATTAAGTTGTTAAAACATCTGATTGACTATTCCAGTTATCAGAAGGCTGGTGTCTAATGTATCAGCATAACTATCCAGCGAGGTAGCGTAGCCAGCCTTCGTGGCACTTTGCTTATAGAAGACGGTAATCTAGGGTCAGTATTCTGCTTATATATAATCTTAAAAGATTATTTGTAGAATACAATATAACTTGTAGTTCTTGAAATCTATGAAGGCAAACAGGCTTTACTCGTGGTTGAACGTGTACATGCACATTGCAATGATCTACGTTTCTGACGGAGCCATCAGTTACGTAATAGCTGTCCAGTCATATCTGCTTTTGATCTCACACACGCTTTGTGAGTTGTGTTTACCTATAATAATTTTTAATATTGTAAAAGATTGTCTAATCGTCCAGTTAGCTAAGGATTATTATTCATCCGGTTAGCGAACGACTCGACACTTTGTTTATTTTACTATAATTTTTACTAACTTTAAATTAAGTTTTAAAAATTAAATATTTTATGTTCAATCTTAGCTTTGTTTAAGTATTCACAGTCATGAAGCTCAGAAAGTAAAAACTACAGTTTTTATTTTTAATGACGAAAACCTAAGATGTTATAGAACGTTTTAGGTGCTTGTTCACGTACAGCTTACGGGGGCGAGAGCAACCACGTACTCGGTACATTAGCGAGCCACATTATTATTAACTCAAGAAAGCAACATTTTTAGACGAGAGATTTGAAATTTTCAAAAGAATATTTTTTACTATTACTAAATTAACTGTCCAACTTCATCTACATATTGTACAAGACTATTTTGTTATAATATTATAAGACCATTTTAATTAGTCAGCAAGTTTTTAATACTACTATGTTAAAATCGTATTTTTGTAGATAACACCATTTTTATCTAATAATGACGACCTCTGTTGCATAGTTTTTTAAACTTTGACAACTTATTTCACACAACGGTGGTTCCTGTGTCGATTCCCAGCAGGGTATATTTCTTAAACGAACTTTCCGGACGTTTACTCTGATCTGGATATCTGGAATTGGTCTTATAGTTGTCCTTTTTTTTTATTGTCTATTACCCAAAAGTAATTTGTTAAATGTGTGTTTATATTCTGATACAAAAAATAGCCTGCTCGTCCAAACGAACAATAAAGCCTTTGCTTGATGTTTCGTAACCACGCTCGCCATCGCTGCCGGGTGATAACATGTACAAGCACCAAGTCGCGGAGCAGCATCTACATCTACCCCTTTTAACAATATAGCTCTATAAATGTGCAAACCCATTACTCCGGCAATACCTTCTCGATGCAAATGAGGCCAGCATCCCCGTACATCCGACATAGTGATTTACAACCACCATATATTTGAACTTGGGACATCGCGGCCCATTTCTCATTTTTAACGCTTTCCACTTGGTAAACTTTTGTTCCAACATTTATATATTATGAAAGCGTATTTGAGATATCATAAATTAAAATGTTTTATTACGAAATGCCTTATGATTGACGTGAAACAAATACGACTTTTTACTTTAAGCTTAAGGCAATATCTGTCGGTTAATTTCTTTCTATTGAACCAATTGCTGTCAACGAGTAGCGTTGATGCGTTATGGCTTTTCAGATCTGTGCCTTTCAACCAAATAGATTCAATACCGTTGAGCTGTTTAATATCAGCATTATTGTCTGTTTATACGCTATGATTATTGTACTGAATATGATGCGACTTTGTTTCTACAGCTAATTAGGTTATGGTGCTTAAGTAAAAATTTGAAGAAATAAAACGTATAGATATTATTCTTTTAATTGCATATTATATTATTAACTAGGATGTTTCTGCGACTTCGTTCACGCTTGACTTGAAATTCCCGCGGGATTCCCGGGACACAAAGTAGCGCATCATTTAAAAAAGGATCTAAGCTATCGTTTTAGTGAAAACTGTGTCGGAATAAGTTAATTTCTATGCACTCGAATACGAACAACTACAAACTGCTCCGGGGAAAATTCCCGCGGGATTCGAGGGATAAAAAATGTCACACATTTTATTACATAAAATTTGTAATAGAACAGTGAATTTGTTTTTTTTTTAACTTTTTTAAATCATCCCCAGAAAAATTCTTGCTGGATTCCCAGAATAAAAAGTAGAACAGATTTAAGTCGAAGAATTTGCGGTCCATCAGCGAAAACTGCATCGAAATCGGCTCAGTAGATTTTACGCGACTCCCCAACAAACATACAAGAAATGTAAAAAAAATGTATCGTATTCTCCGTCCAGTATTCCAGTTGTTCTTTTTTAACTGCTTCAATGTACAGACACGGCACATTTAGATTTTTACTATATTATATATATAATATCACCACTATTTTTAAATGGGAAGAATTCTAAGATAAAACATGTTTCAGGTAGATGTTACTATTAATTTAAGAACATTCCAGAACGATCCACTACAAATAGATGAGTCATGAGAAATAGTATCTATATTCATACAATTTTGAAATATTTAGAATTGTGGTGAGTGAATCTATATATATAGATTCACTCACCACAATGCTATCAACGAAACGAATAGCCCTTTGCTCTGCTTTTAATGGTAAAAAATTGGCTCGACCATGATAAAAATCATCTGAAGTAAATAATTTAATTCTAAAATAAATTACAACAAAATTAAACAACACTTAAAATAATCAAAATTAATTTGCTTCATAAGGCATTTTTGGATAAGACGCCACATGGATTTCAACATTATCAACCTTCCTTTGAATTTCATCTAGAAGTTTCAATCTTCTATCGTTATCTTCTTCACTTCTTTTCTCTCTGACTTCTACGGGTGATTCACTGAAGCCTTCCTGCAGATCCTCTTCAGAAGGAGCACTTACGAAAAAATGATCTGTATCTACCTCTTCCTTATTTTTGTTCCCTGGTACATTAATCTTAATGTCTGCATGTTCAAAATTATGTGTTTTCTGTTTATAGTACTCTCTACTATTATGTATTTCCTGATTTGGGATTTGTCTTTTCTCTGCTAATCTAGTGCTACCAGGCCGTTCTTTATTAGATCTTTTGAGGTTGTTCTTCTCTGCTACTGAATAAAAGTTAATTAAATGACTATAGTTTTGTTTACATTTATCTTATAATATAGGTCCAATGAATGTCGTCTTGATCTCATTAAAGATTAGATATTTGCTACCAACGTTACCAGTAGAAAGATGATGCATAAATTATCTAATTATCTAGGTGGTAGGGTATTTGCCCATCTGGATGGCTGCCACCTCTGTTCTAGAGTATGCCACCATAACAACCTTGAATTATGTTCCGACATTAGTAGCCAGGTTCCAGTCTCCTTTTAGAGAAAAGCAGCACATTGATAGCACCTTTGGTGTTACAAATGTCCATAGGCGACAGTAACCGCTTTCCATCAGGTAGGCCGTCTACTTGTCTTGTTAACTCACGCAATTAAAAAAGTTTAAAAGTAGCATGGTAAATTACGTATGTTTACTAATTACTTCATACTTTATGAACTTGAATATGGATTAGGAAGTAAGATTTATGAAATAATCATTGTATTATTTACAAACTGAGAGAACAACAACAACATTTCATTTTGTAGATATGTATATTAAAGAATTATCTTGGAATCAAAATCTACCATTAAGATATTTGTAACATATCAAAGTTGTTATATTTTATTTAGGAATAAATGATATAAGCAGTCCTATGAATAGAAATCACATAAAGGAAAACAATAAAATTGCATTTTAAAGCAAACTAACAAACAATATTGTAGCTCTCGAAATAATAAAAGGTACTTGCGTGGACGTACGGATTGCGGCAGCACTCTTCCCCACTCCAGTAGATGTGGTTATCTCAAGGCCCTCGTCTTTCTTGGAACAGTTGAAGCAGAACAATTTTCTTTTCTTCTCCTTTTTATCGTTCTGCGATTTACGGGAAAAAAAAGGAAACTTCATGTTTTTGAAGGAGCTGTTGAAGAAATGTTATGCTTAGTCTATAGAGATAAATAAATTTTTGTTTTTTAATTTTTGTCTGTCTGGATGTTCCGGCTAATATCTGAAATAGCTGGATCAACTTTGACGGGACTGTCACTGGCAGCTGATGTTATAAGAAGTAATTTTAGCTCGTAGTAGTAGGGTATATTTTTATAGGGTTCCGCGAAAAAAATCCCCGCGGGCAAAGTCGCAGGCATGTCTAGTATATTATATAAATTAGAAAGTGACTTTATTTTGATATTATTTAAATACTAACAGTGCCATCGAAACTTCGTTTGCGTTGCCATGACGACGTGTTTGTTAGTCAACTGTAAAAAAAACGCGACTCCAGTGCCATATTATTGGCCATATTCGTCTATCTTATGGAAACGAGGTTATTTATTTATTATTATTAATATGTATCCTACAGTAATTCCATGTATTTAAAAGTAAAAATTATACAGAAAAGTAAATCTAAACCAAAAAAATGGACAAAGTGCAGAATTCATTACAAGTTAAATACATCAAAATTATTATCCATAAGTCGTGCGCAGAAGGTTTACCGATGATAACCCCTGCCGCTGCCTACAACCGTGACCCGCGGTCGTCTAGTTCTTAGAACAACTTAGACAAGGCTCGGTCCCAGTCGTAGGAATCGGGAGGGGCGATCATCGGCAAACCTTCTATGCACAACTTATAATCTATCATAGCACCGTGACACTTATGATAGGAAAACAACAAATAAGTAAATTAATCCTATATTAAAATTAAAAATTATATAAAGAAATGGCAGCACATTTATCTACATTGACAAAAGTATGGTTTGTTTTATAATATTTATCGGGATAAAAATTTGTCAGGTGTTAACCCGGGGGTATAAGCTAGCTCTATGTTGTGTTTCATTCATCTAAACCCGTCTCGATGGCTACCACACCTGGTCTAGAGTATGCCGCCATAACAACCTTGAGTTGTATTCCGGCATTAGTGACCAGGTTCCAGTTCCCCTTAAGAGAGCAGCAGCGCATTTGTAGCCTTTGGTGTTGCAAATGTCCATAGGCGATGATAACCGCTTTCCATCAAGTGGGCCGTCTACCTAGTTACTGAACTCATGAAATAAAAGGTTAGAAAACTGCCTGAGCCCCTGATGCGTTCCGGTCAGGATTCGGACCCGCGCCTTTTGAGTTTGGGACGCGTGCGCTAGCCATTACGCCATTGCAACTTATTAATTAATACTTTGACCATAATAAATACTTACTACAAGCAGACAGACAACAGCTCTGAAAATTTTATTTTCGAAATATGTTGGTCGGAATACGACCCGTGATTTTTCCTTTTTTTTTTAATTTGATTTAACAAACTCAACACCCTCCACAGATGTTTAATATGTAGTAAGTATAGAAAATAGATTATAAGCTATATTAGTGCAGTTTAATCAAAATAAATTCAGTAGTTTTTGCGTAAAACTTTCTCGATTATAATATTAATAGTAGATCAATTTGTTTGCACATTTATAGAAACGCACAAACGTTTTTTACCATTTCTTTTCCAAATTATGAGAGAAACTATTATCCAACAATTCCTGACGATTTCTCTCATTCTGCTGGTATTTCAGAAGCTGATCATCGAACCCGGCTAATTTAAGTTGCTTGCCGTTAATTATGTCTTTTGGTAAAGCATTATCATTTAATTCGGGAATACTATTCATATCAAAGTTAGTTAAATCTTCACTCTCTTCACGTCTCATTTTGTGTGCGCCAGAACTTCCATCACTCCCGTCATCGTAGTCCTTCGATGTCTTTCGGCTAGAATTGAAGTAATTTTTATGACTTTTAAATTAAATCATATTAAACATTCTAAAGAAAGAAAAAGTTTAATTCCACATACGACACACACAAAACAATAAAAAGTCATATTTAAAAAGATTATATGTTGCCATTTGTGAAATAAGGCTGGTTGGCACTTAGTACTTTGCTATGCTGAAATGTAGTCCAACATAGCACTAATTTTTAATGCCAACCTCCAAAAATCCGAAAATTTAATTATAATATAATTTTTATTTTATTATATCTTAATTTTTAATTCACTTTGTACACCACTATGTGGTAGAATATACTGTTCACCTACAATTGTATAACACCTGTATAAACTACATTCTTGCAAATAAAGATATTGATTGATTGAAAAGTCGAGTTTGAGGTGATGAACCTTTCTTTTCATACCGTGACTGTACAAGCATGGAATAAATATAACACCCAGAAACAGAAAAAAAATCCGTATCGCCATAGAACAAGAACACTAGCATTGACAATCATCCAGTAAAAAACTAACTTTAAAAAAACCAAAAACTTGTATCATCAGAAACCTCTTAAGTAATTTTTATTACTTATTACAGTATATAAAATGTTATGTAATAAATAATAATCTTGGTGGAGGTAGCTCAAAATATATTAGTTGTTGTCTCGCGCTCGTTGTTTTAATCATAACATAACATGGTGGCAGCGGTGGGATGGCACTGTATGATGCTTCTCAGCCTATAGTCATGTCAGTAGATGCATCCCGTGATGCTCTCGGCGCGGTGCACATGCAGGCGGGTCACCCGGTCGAATATGCGTCTCGAACCCTTACGGATACTCAAAAACGATACGCGCAAATTGAGAAAGAAATGTTGGCAATAGTGTTCGCTTGTGAACATTTCCATCAATATATTTATGGTCAAAAGGCGGTAACAGTAGAATCCGATCATAAACCGTTGGAAAGCATTTTCAAAAAGCCTCTAATGTCTGTCCCGGCACGCTTGCAGCAGATGTTATTAAAAATTCAAGCATATGATTTAGTAGTTACATATGTACCTGGTAAGCATATGTATATTGCTGACATGCTGTCTCGAGCGCCGCTTCCCGATTTATACAGTGAAGAAGTACATACAAATATTGTTTACCAAATTAAGATGATCGTAGAAAATATTCCAATATCACACGATAAGTTGTCTATGGTAAAGAAAGAAACCAAATGTGATCCGCAGTTTAATATTTTAATTGATTATTTAAATAAGGGGTGGCCTGATCATAAGTGTCAGGTATCAAATGAAATTAAATCTTATTGGTCAGTTAAAGATGATTTATTTGTAGTTGATGAAGTACTCTTCAAGGATAATTTAGTTCTAATTCTTAAGAAAATGCGAAATGAAATGTTAAAGCTTGTACATGAAGGTCACCTGGGTATATATAGATCGGTGCAAGCGACGCGCAAAACAGGTGATATTTTGACCTGGAATGACACGTGACATAGAAATATATGTAAAACGATGCGTTACCTGTAAGGAATATTCTAACTCACCTAGTAAAGAACCCCTTATTCATATCCCCGAATTGCCCTGGCATAAAGTTGGTTCAGACATTTTTGAACTTAAAAATAAACATTTTCTTATACTTGTCGACTACTATTCTAATTTTGTTGAAGTATGCAAATTAAACGATTTAACATCAAATACAGTTATACAGAGTATGAAAGAAATATTTTCCCGTTACGGTATTCCTGGTGAACTCATGACTGATAATGGCACGCAATTTTCTAGTAGGGAGTTTAAAAATTTTGCCAAAATTTAACCATATAACGTCTTCGCCAAATTATGCTCAGTCTAATGGCAAAAGTGAGTGTGCTGTACAGACCGTCAAAAAATTACTGAAAAAATCAATACAGAGTAATAGTGATTTTAATTTAGCACTTCTTAATTATAGAAATACTCCCAGAGATGGTTTAAGCTCGCCAGCACAATTATTAATGGGTCGAACATTGCAATGTCAGTTACTAGTACATCCCAACATACTAAAGCCTAAACTAATCGACCCAGCCGAATATCAGACAATATTAAAAAGACAAATTAATAGTAAGATAAATTATGACAAACACTGTAAATCTTTGCCAATTTTAAAAGAAGGTGATAATGTTATAATTGTTAATGGAAAAAATAGAAATAAAGGCACAGTAATGGGTCATGCTATAGCTCCTAGGTCATACATTGTCCAGAGTAAATTAGGAAGGCAGTACAGGCGCAATCAGCGTCATTTAATTAAATGTGAAAACGATGTCAAATCGCCTTATGACGGCAACAGATACGAGGATACAGATTGTAATCGTATGAACTTTGAAACTCCTACACAGGAGATGCTAACTGAAAATGAGAAGACTTTAAAATCTGCATCCCCGCTGCCTCAAGTACGACAAGCTAAAAAGATTGCCAAACGGCGTATTGAATATAATTGAATTAAATATTATCAAACTTGTCAACTGAGGAAATGAATTTGTTTTTTTTTTTTGCTGTATATGTAACATTATACTATAAAGTGTGTATGTGTTTTTTTTAATTGTTTTTTTATATATATGTGTGAGGATGGGGCAGCGTATATTATTAAGGACTATTTGTACTTTTGTATTCAAACATTATTTACTTTTTATACTTTATATTTTAAGGGGGAAATGTTGTGTAATAAATAATAATCTTGGTGGAGGTAGCTCAAAATATATTAGTTGTTGTCTCGCGCTCGTTGTTTTAATCATAACATAACATAAAATTTCAATTTTAAAGATAGATTCAAACGTATTTATTCTAACTAACCATAAGTTCCAGTCTTCCTTTAGAGAGTGGCAGCACATTGGTAGCACCTTTGGTGTTATAAATGTCTATGAACGACTATAGCCACTTTCCATCAGGTGAGCGTGCCTGTCTGCTGAACTCATGCAATAAATTTAAAAAAAAAGTTGCACTGGCGAACATTTTTTTAAGGTAATACAGTTAAAAATTAAATCTGCTTCTTTATTCTATGTGGACTAACTTCACAACGTGTTATTGCTATTTTGAAGTTTAAGGCAAATACCACCCGGTATACCCAACAAGATTGTCTGAGGCGTACATGCGCGTTTCATACATCTGCAATCTCGGTGTTTATATTCGCAACGTTTAAATTATCACGAAGTAATTATGACAGTATATAAAATGCTTGAATATTTTATACTCTGATCAGATATCGAATTCACGTTCTTGAGGGATCTTATTATGACTACTTATTTGGAATTTCACGCTACCTTATAACGCCTCTTACGTTTTGAAATACTTTTTAATTTGGGTAGACTATCGAATAAATAATTAAGTGAATGGAGCGCTAAATTCTTTTATGAACAACCAGAAAGTGCCTGTAAAGGCACTCTTGGCTGTCCATAAAGGGGTGTTAGTGCCAACCCTGATATATGGCAGTGAAAGTTGGGTATGGCAGAAGAAGCATGAAAGTAAGGTAAACGCAGTTAAAATGAGAGCTTTGAGGAGTGTATGTGCAGTTAGCTTGAATGATATGATAAAGAACAGTGTCATAAAGGAACTTTGCAGATTGAAAGAAGATTTAATAACAAGAGTTGAAAAAGGAATGTTAAGGTGATTTGGACATGTAGAGAGAATGGATAAAAGTAGAATCACAAAACAGGTGTATGATAGTATTGTGAATGGTAGAGTTGTTGCTGGTAGACCGAGACGAACACACCATGGTCAAATATCAGAAGTGTTAAAGAGAGGTGAGGTAAAAAGCATTTCAAATAAACGTGTATGTATGAAGAGGTTAATGAAAGTAGATGAAGCGAAAGTTGTTTGTCAGGATCGTCGTAAGTGAAGATCCATAGTCTCTGCCTACCCCCATGGGAAATAGGCGTGATATTATGTAGACTATCATTTCAAGAGCCACTGCAAATGACTGTTATTCTACAACTTTTATAAAATAAAAAATCAAAAAACAATTTACCGCTTCTCGACTGATTTTTCAAACCCATACGGAACGGAATTTTCCACGTCATCAGGTTTTTGGATAAAACTGGCCACATCAAACTGAGCTACACGACTCCTGTCTTTTAACCTAGATTTCTTCTTAACTGATCTCATTTTTGAACCAGGCACCTCCTTGATGTCCCTTTTGGATATTTCCATCAAATTATATGAAATACATAGATCTGTGTAAATTAATAAATATATTAAATACAAATATAATCGTGACATCTCGTGACATGACAGTTCAAGTAGTTTTTTTTTTTTTTAGTTTTCTTGACATATTCTGAGTTTTTGATAGATTTGAGGAGTATGAGGTTAAGAATTATGATAAAGCTTCATGTTTATATTTGCATTAGTTAAGAAGCGAGTTAACTTGTAAAACTAGGTAAATGCGCGTATTATCGTTTGGATAGACATCTACTTAAGGCTTGTAGCATCGCTAACGTACTTGAGGATTTTTCGGGCGATAGCGGGGATTCCATAAACGCAGTGTTTTTACAGATGCAATATTATTTAATTGCGAATATAAAGTAGTATTCAAAAATGGAATAAAAGTAAATTATTTATATCCATTTTATAAGAAGCGTGTTAACTTGTAAAACTGTCAGGTAAATGCGCCTATTATCGTTTGAATGGACATCTACTTAAGGCTTGTAGCAACGACAACGTTATTGAGAATTTTTGAAACTGATTTTATCGACGATAGCGGAGTTTCTATAGACACACGCGTTGCTTTTTACAGATACAATATAATTTTATTATGAATAATATGAAGTAGTATTTAGAAATATAATAAAACTAAATTATTTATATCTCTTTTATAACATCTTTATAGATAAATAATAAGAAGAGAGATATTTTGTATCCTGTTTTGATAACAATTGAAGGCGTAAAATTTAGAATAGAAAACACTTTATTGTTCACCAAATAAATAATTACAGAATTAATAATTACAATAATTCAACGGCAAAACAAAAAGCGGCTTTATCGCTTAAAGCGATCTCTTCCAGGCAACCTGACTGAGGATACTTTTAACAACTTATGTCTAGGTATAATTAAATTAAAAAGGATGAACAGCACAATGGGGACAATAAACAGCAAAGTTAAGAAAAATAGAAAATGTGTATTTTATTATAAACTAAGGTAATGGTTTTTGATAGAGTTTTCAAATATGGCAAGTAGTTTAGCTTTTCTGAAAATTACGGGTAAAGAGTTCCAAAGGCAAACAGCCTGCACAGTAAAGAATTTGGAGTAAAATGTTGAAGAATGTGCAGTTGACTTTAACAGAAGGTAATTAGAGGAGCGCAAATCGAAGGTGTGTGATATATGAAGGAAGTTGAAACATTCCTTAATGTAAGGAGGAGTGTAGGGTATAAATAGTGTACGATATGATAAATGTAGAAGATGAGCATTCCGGCGAAGTGAGATTGGCAGCCACTTGACTTTTTTGCGATATTCAGAAATGTGGTCATATTTTTTAAATCTAAATATTGTGATAGGTTAGGGCAGCAGAATAAAAACAATATTAAAATATTTAATTATTACTAAGTACATACGGAACAAACAATCAACCATATTAGAGAGGGAGCGAGTGTTGCCACACGCATAATAGTGTTGTCAGTTAAATTACATTGCTCTCCAACAAATATGAATCTAATACAAATATTTTGATGACGCTCAAGTTTGATGAGTTGCTCTTGGGTGATAGTAAGTTAGCATCCGCATAGTCAACGATGTATTTACATATCAATAATTTGCAGGTGATTTAGTGATATTTTTTATTTTTTTTTATTGCCTGAAGCCGGCAAACAGGCGGACGGCCCACTTGATTAAAGGTGGCTACCGTCGCCTATGGACGTTTGCAACACCAGGCGCGTTGCCAACGCGTTGCCGGCCTCTAAGAAATTTTATAACGCCCTTCTTAAACGACCCCGTGTCGTAGCGCAGAGGGAAAACCTCGGCGGGAAGTTCTCTCCACATCATTGATGTACGCGGAATAAACATCCTAGATAACCGTTGTGTAGGTGAGCGTGAGAGCTCCAGGAAATGGGGGTGAACATCCCGTCAATGGCGAGCGGTGCGGTTGTAAAAATGAGGCGTTGGCACCAGATCAAACAGTTCCTCGGAAGACTCTCCGTTGTACAAGCGTTAGAATACGCAGACGGACGCAGTCTCTCCGAAGGCTAAGCGATTCTAAACCAGCTGTTAGTATAAGATCATCGACTATACAAACCGCGCGACCCTGGATGGAGTAGAGAGGGTCAGTCTGGTAAGCGGATGCTCCAGCCCCATAAGTGTGAGCAGTATTCCATATGCGGCCTAACTTATCTTAAATAACCATACAAATAGTACGAAAAAACCACATTACGTCTCATATCGTGAAGTTTTTTTTTTGTTGTAGATCTTTGATTGGTAAATATTAATAAAAAAAGCTCTTTCGTTTGCACCACACATACGACCTTTTGGGGAAACAGGAGCCTTAACTATGAAGGAATAGAACTGAAAGGTCATGACGGTATTCAAAATGTCATAATGTTTATTACTTTGGTTGATTCATCCAAATTAAAAGACAAATGAGCCGTCTAACGTCGGCTTTAATCGTACATAATGTTGAATTAGACGGATCAACCAAAACTAATGAATTTGGTTGAAAGTCCAAGAACTCAAAGGACACGAGGGTATTCAGTAATATTGAATAATTCAAATTTATGTTTATATGGAACGTTTTGGTTAATTTCGTGGTCGTGAAGTCGTGGTGCGTAATATATATCTAATCTTTATATATATAATTCTTCTGTACGTGTGTTGACAGTGAACTCCTCCTAAACAGCTAGACCGATTTGAATAAAATTTTTTGTATGTGTTCAAGTGGATTCGATTATAGTTTAGATTCATAAATAATCCCGGCAGATGGCGCTGCGATCGAGTTCCAATTTTCATTTCTTCAGGGCAGGACAACGTCTGCCGGGACAGCTAGTATTAAATAACATTCTTGTGTCACAGTGTTTGGAAACGAACTCCTCCGAAACGGCTTGACTGCTTTTTATGAAATTATTTGTGTATATTCTGTAGGTCTGAGAATAGGTCGATTTGTTATTAAAAATACATATAACTCTTATTTTTACTCTTCTACTACCAACCCCCACTTCTTAATAGCGATATTAGTATTGTAATAATCTGTACTGTAGTAATCTATCAATCGACCAGGCGTCTACCGGTGTCACTTCTCACCCAGCAAACGGCACGGAGTAGGGATGAGAACAATAAGTTAGTTATTTTTTATTTAACTACCAAAATATTCACTAGAAATACTTTATATGGCAAAACAACGTTTCCCGGGTCAGCTAGTATATATATAATAATCAAAGGGCGTGAGTTCGAATCCTGGTCGAAACATATACACCACTAAAACAGTTTTCTGGCCTAATGCGAATATTGTTATAATTACCACGTGCTAACAGCGGTGAAGGAAAACATCATGGTGAAACCTGGGCATCGAAGTAACCGATGTATCAAACCTGCCAAGCCGCCTTGGACAAGCATCGCCGGTATACTGTCCGTTCCCCAATAGTGGGAGTTCCAAGCCCAGTATTGGGACGTTTATGGGCTGCTATTATTATTTTGTTGACTTATCGAAATTAAAAGACAGAAATGAACCGTCTTAATAACCTTTTTCATTTAGACGTTTATGTTTAAATCACAGGAACGCATTTCAACTGTATTTATTGTTTAGGATTCGCCCCCGACTTCGTCTACGTTGGACGAAATAAACTAATTTTTACCTGTCCTAACAACTTGAAAGCGCTCCCAGGAAAAATCCCACGAGATTCCCGGGATGATTTTATGACAGAAAATTTGCTCTGAAAGTGGTTTTACATCGGAATCCTGATTTTTTATCAACTGTACTACTTTAATCTGCTCCCAAATAATTTCTCGTGGGATTCCGGGGATATAAAGTACCGCAAATTTTAAGTCCGGGAATTTACTACCAAACAGTGAAAACCGCATCGAAATCGGCCCAACAGTTTTTACGTGAATCTCGAACAAGCAGACAAACAGACAAACGTACAATTTTATAATATTATTAGCTGACTAAATTCCTAAAAGACTTTGTTTCATGAAACAAAAACAAAATCACCAAAATCGGTCTAGATGATTAGGAGGATTCAAGAACCCGATCTCAACGCCACCTACCGGTTCTAATTGCAAATCTAAACCATCCGGTAAGCCACTCAAACACACAAAAACAAAATCGCCAAAATCGCTCCAGGTGATTAGGAGGATTCTAGAACCCGATCTCAGCGCCACCTATCGGTTTCAAATGTGAATCTAAACCATCCGGGGACACATTCAAACACACAAAACAAATATCATCAAAATAGGTCCAGCCGTTTAGGAGGAGTTTTCACTGTCAACACACGTACAGAAGAATTATATAGATAAAGATAGATGTATATTGTTTACATACATACTGAAAGCTCAACACGATCTTGCAAGAAATTGCATGTACCCAATTTTGTTTTCAAAACCCATCGTTATAATAGCCCCATTACCATATAAGTGCAAGCCCTGTTCTGGTTTGCCCCAGTGTCCTCAACCCGTTCGGGCTACTGGATATAAATTATGGGGGCTTATGATCCCGTTATAAATTCAACTATGATTATAGTGCTGAGGTGTTCACGACGTTTTGATAAAGAGCTTGATACTCAAGGGATCTGATCTTAAAACCAATGGCTTACTAACATTTACCTTAGTGATTTTAATTATATCTGACCATAATTGAAAGTACCAGAAAATGATATCATGTGACCAGACCAGTGAAATGTCAATGACGTGCAATGTGTTTACAGACTACAGATCAATGTCACTTCTTTAAGGCGCGGCTTCATCTGCGATAGTGTTACAGATACAGGCGGTTTCACGCAGATATGATGATATGTTTAATGCTAGACTTGTTGCACTTTGGCTATAGAGGCAAAGTTAATTTTAGACTTTATTGTTAAAAGAGTAAGATGAGTAATTTTACTTGTTAGGTAAGGTTTTGTCTTTACGGACTTATATGGACGTTTGTCCAAAAGTCCTTAAAATAAATAAATAAAAAAAGGTTTAATGCGTTATTTGAGATAAATGAATAAATGACGTTAAATATTTCAAATTCAAAAGTTTTTATTCAAAATAAGTTCCTCTGGAGAACACTTTTTGAAGGTCATACATATAGGTTAAAATTTAATTTTTCTCCCTATTCTATGTACACCGCTTCGCAACGTGTTATTGCTGTTAAGGAGAAGAAGCGGCAAGAAACTCCCCAGCAACACGTCTACCTAAATATTGTTTTTCTTTAAGTTTCTTATTCTATGTATATCTCAAGTTGTCTTTTTTTAATAAGTTTTATACAGAAGTATGTTACAGAATTACTTTTTGGAGAATTAATGGAGTTGTAGCAAACATTGCATACTCATAAGACCAAGACACAATAAAAGGAAAGAAAAATATAATTATAATTATAATAATGACATGACGTACTAAAATGTTATGCCGCAATATATCTCCATAAATTCCTTACAAGCTTGGCAAGATAAAAACGTTATACAAAATTTAGTATAAGAGGTTGGAGCGAGCTGCTATGTAAATGAAGTTTTGTCATTTAGGTATTCTTCAATAGCGTAGTATCCCTTTTTTATTGACAGGTAACACATATATATGCACTAATGCATGGCCAATGTGTTAACTACATTATTTTTAAGGCTGTAAATGAAACGCATTCGGGCAACGCAGATGTAGTCACAGCATAATTCAGTAGATTAAGGACCGATTTTTCAATCATCAGATAAAAGTCTCAGTCGAATAAATTATAATCTGACTGAATTCATACATACATACATATTGTCACGTCTGCTTACCTTTGGGGTAGAGGTAGGCAGAGACGATGGATTTCCACCTGCTACGATGCTGACAAACACTTTCCGCTTCATCAACTTTCCTGAATCTCTTTATACATACACGCTTATTTAAAATGCTTTTCACATGACCTTTCTCCAAAATATATTCCATTTGATCGATGTGAGTACGTGGCGGTCGACTGGCACCAACTTTACCACTCGCATTACTGTCGTATACTTGTTTTATGATTCTGCTTTCGTTCAGTCACTCTAAATGCCCAAACCACCTGAACATTCCTTTTTGAACTCGTGTCACTACATCCTCTCTTAATCCACAGCGTTCTCTTATCACACTGTTTCTTATCTTATGAATTCAAAAGTGGATTAATGCAACTGTTATATTAATGCAAGTGTCATTTTTAATTATTTCGTGTTTTGTTTTATCCTATGAATAATGTTTAGTGCAGTTTTAGGTAAGATATATATCTTCCCCATACAATTTATTATTCTCCATTATTATCGTGGGATAATAATGGAAATATATAGCCAATCATCAATCAATCAATCATAATGGATAGCTAAGGAGTGGTCCTTGGCTATATAGTGCTTCACCTGAACTGCTATTGCTTTAAGGTGAAAATCCGCGCAATAGAAGTTGCATAGCGTTAAATTGTCTTCATTCCTATCTTAACTATTTTAAGGATAATGGGTAGTCACACAAGGAAACCCCCCTTTATTGCGTACTTAAATATGTCGTAAAGGTCCCTCCTTTCATACGAAAGGGACACCTTTTGCTAGAGTCGAGTTGGGTTGCTCTAATAATGAGGCCTCGGTACGAACAACGCAGCATATCCTTTGCTAATAGGATTTTAGCAGGCTTTTTACTTTCCGATGTGACTGGAACACGATTTCTAAGCAGATGTTTTGTAGTAAAGCTTTGCACATGGCGCCGCTCATATATCTTCTTCTTCTTCAGCCAATTTCTGTCCACTGCTGGAAGTAGCCCTCCCCAAGTACGTGCCACATAACCCGGTCTCCCGTCTTCCTCATCCAGCCCCTGCCGGCGATCTTGTGCAGGTCGTCAGTCCACCGGGCTAGGGGGCGTTCTACGCTACTTTTGCCGAGACGTGGTCGCCACTCCAGGACACGTTTGCTCCATCAGCCATCGGTCCTGCGACAGACGTGACCGGCCCATTAGCACTTCAACTTGCTCATATACCACATCATTCATTTATATTAATAAGGATTTGATTTGTATCCTGGGTAATCAGTACAATTATTCGATATAAACGTAGACGAAATTTGATACATGCTGCAAATTTCATAATACCATGGAAAAAGAATGATAATACTAAGTTGCGAAATAAGTTGCATGTATGTGTATGATCGCTCTAAGCAATAAATCCGCCTACTGTATTGCCAAGAAAGTATTGTAAATAGATAGATAGATAACACTTTATTGTACACCATTACATAGAACACAGAAAAACTTATAGCCTAAAAATATTGTAAATGTGCACAATGGGCGGTCTTGTCGCCAAGAAGCGATCTCTTCCAGACAACCCGTGACAGGAATAAAACAGATTATATTGGCCAAAGGTGATATACATAAATATTAGAGGATAAGCAGTTACTTACATATATTATATTCATTTATAAACATATAAGTATGTAAAATATTATATAAGTAAGAATAATACTTACTAGACATATATAAATACACCTATTGATATTACATACATAAATATATACATACATATACATAAATATACGTAAAAATATCAAACATCACAATAGATAGATTAATAACACTTTATTGTTCATTTTTGTAGTAATAATTGTTTATATTGTTGAGCAATAGAGCAATATATCTATCTATGGTGAGCGGTATATGAAGCCGTAACGACAGTTTGTGTAAGGAGATATAGCTGTGTTGACTTCAGAGTCTCTCTGACACAGCCAAGGCCCCAAGACGCGATACCAGGTATAATGTAATATATGGGATCCCAAAATACATGGGATTCTCAAACTTGCCCTGGCAGGCGTCCAGTACGGCCTTATACATTTAAGTTTTATTCACATTAGCCTCTGAGGACAAGAGTTCTACGATTTATCATCACCAGACTCAGCTGTAAATGAATAAGTAAAGGCTATCATCAAATTTTATAATATTACTAGCGGGCCCGGCAGACGTTGTCCTGCCCAGAAGATATAAAATTTAGAACCCGATTGCAGCGCCACCTACCGGGTCCAATTGTGAATCTAAACCATCCTGGAATCCACTTGAACACACACAAAAAATTCATTCAAATCGGACCAGCCGTTTAGGAGGAGTTCACTGTCAACACACGTACAGAAGAATTATATAAAGATCAATCAATTTTCATAATAAACGAACTTTTTTATCTCCCTATCTTGTTTTCACGTGTGTAGGTCAGAATATTTTTGGGATATTTTTGTTTCATAGATTTTATTTCTTTTTCTTCGTTCTTTCTTATTTTTATACAAACTTATGTAATATAAGTATATATATATAATATATATTACAGTGTTTTACTTGCTAATTATTTTTACTTTTAAGCGTGTTATTTTTAAACTATTACTATATTGTTTTTGACATAAAATCTATCTATTTACGTATATAGTTTAGTAACAGGAATAAATATATTTATATATAATTAAAATGTTTCTCTTTGATACCACCCGAGATGAGAAGGCTAGTTCGTATTTCGCGCAACGAATGAGCATTGCCATACAGCGTTGCAATGCAGCCAGCCTTCTGGGCTCGCTTCCCTCTGGCAGCGATTTGTTACATACTTTATATTATTAATTTATTTATAATTTAGTTTATTTTCCAGTATATTTAGTTTAATATTTTCTTTCTTTCTTTAATTTCTAGTTATCTATACATATAATAAAATTCTAGAAGTCAAATTTCTGTACAATTAAAAAAAATACTAAAAACCGAGTCAGCGGGATGTAAGAAGTGAAATAGAACTAATTTAGGTTTTTTCAGATTTTTTGTTTCTCTGTTTGTCTGTCTGTTTGTACCGGCTAATCTCCGAAACGACTGGACCGATTTAAATGAAATTTTGTATGGTGTTAGCTTATATCCCTGGTCAACATATAGGATACTATTGATCTTGAAAATTTAAAGAGTTAAAGAGAGCTTGTGGGATAGGCAAAAAACCGCACCTCGCGGACGAAGTCGCGGGCATCAGCTAGTTTATTAATAAAAATTAAAATTGACACACAAAATGTTTCTAAATTATAAATATTTATATATAATTAAAATGAAAAAACCCCTTGTATTTTCCATTATAATAAATTACAAATTGATTTTCAAATAAAAGTATACTATAAATAAATCCCTAACAAATATATATATTATGGTGAAACATCGAAGCTTCAAACCGCAGGTCTGCCATAAAGTCTCAGTTAAAGTCCAAAAAATGACGTTTTTCTGCCTTTGGCTTTTGTCTAACCTAGGAGAGACTAATTTATACAGTCATTAAACATGTAACAAGTGCAGTACGAATCGACGTTTGACCGAGTCTGCCTTAGTCGCTTCTAGGATCGACTAGGCAAAGCCCCTAACAGATTATTTTACGTTCGACGTTTGACTAAAAAGTTAGGTACTTCTAGGTTTGACTAAAAATACTTTAGTCAAAGGCCAACATTGGAATTTATTTCGGGTTTTGTCGAAAGACCTTGGTCAAACCTAAGATAAACCAGTCATTCCGAGAAGAGATTGCATTGCCTTTGACCAGAGGTTCCCAACTTTGTAAGGAATACTGCCCCCTTTACAAGAAAAATATTTCTAACGCCCTCTTTTAGATAATAATCAATTATACCAATTTTATATCTTTGTATATTATCTATTAATAATCACAAATTAAAAATTAATTATCTCTCTCTCTTTCTCTGTAATCGTGCTTCTCGTGGTCGTGGCTGAAGGTCAATAGACAATCAATAGGGGTATTTTCAAAGTATTTAATTATATTAAATTTCTAATTAGGTAAGAACGTCGCGACCGCCTCTTTGACTGTCATAACGGCCCCCCCGTTTACCTTTGGACCTACTACCGCCCCACGAAAAGCATCAGCGCCCACTAGGGGGTGGTACCGCCCCCCTTGGGAACCTATGCCTTTGACTATGATATATAAAAAGTAAAGAAAACAGTATAAACTACAATAGTTCTAGTCCGCCCAGACCGCTGTCGCTAGGCACTGCGCCATTCTAATTTTGGATACTACAAGTTCTCTACACTATTCTATTTCCAATCTCTATGCATACTTTCCTTATAATATTTTTGTTTTTACTTCTTTACAACGTAGAATTACTAGTTGAATCAATATAAATGCTGCTACTCTATTTCATATAGAGTAGGAATGTAAAGTCTTCCGACCAGATGCGCCAAGTGCTTGGTACAATATAGTTGAAAATTTACCTAAAACTAAATTCTTAGATCTGATCATCCAAGCGTGAATTCGTGGTCTTCTATGTTTCTGCTTCGCAGTGCGAAATCTGCCTATGTAATTAATTTTCTTCATAAATAGTATAGTGGTTGCTCTATGAAAAGCCTACGAGAATAGAAAAAGCATTTGGAAAATATGATAATTACAATTAGAACTCTTCTATTGTGAAAATCGTAAGGTGTAAATTTTCGAATGTATTAGTTGGAGCATACCAATTAAGATGGCAACTGTCTGAACGAAACCTTTCGTGTGTTAGCCGACGTGTAATATTGCTCTGTTTGCCATCTATATTAAAACTGTAAACAGTGTTTGTCTATGTTACCCATGATTAGCTTGATAAGTTCTGTTGTTAGGCATTTTATTTATTTATTTATTTTTCCTTTACATGAATCCAAACCAAAATATTGTTTTCTCAGTCGTTATGGTCGTATAAATGCTTTGCATCAATAAGTATGTTATTTTTTTGGTTCAGTAGGACTACCAAGTCGCGGGTTCGACTTCTTACAGTCTAAATATCGGGAACTGCACTGTTGGAACTTGCTGTTCAGATATTATTACAGACATATATTATGACAACAAACTATTACTTAACTGGAAAATTTCTGTCCAAAGGGCGATAAGAACTCAATTCGCCAGTTTCGCAAGTTAACATGACTGATGCTAAATCATGCTTAACTTGCTAAGCATGGGAATATAATGTGTGTATTAAATCGCATGCTGATTATTATGTTCTTCTAGCTTAATTATCAGGAGGAGGAGCTCATTTAAAAGATTCTTGAGAACCTCTACGGAAACTTAGTTTCATTTAAAACCAGTTAGCAGTTATCACATGCATGCGTGTTGCATTTCAAGAATATGCTAGTTCAAATTAGCCTCCCTGATGTTTTTTAACATCAAGATTTTATTTCGAGAAAGAAACATAGACTTTGATATCTTCACTGCAGAATATAGACCCTTACAACTTTTACGTATATCTTGAATAATAGCGATTCCAAGTATATTTAACTTAACGTAAAATCGTGCCAGAACAGACTCTGTAAATACCTGTGGAGGTCTGACACGAAAAGCCTTTTGAAATTAGATTTAAAACCGATACTTGGCGCAGAACAACTTCAAGATCTTGGTAAGTTTTATCGAGAGTTTTAAAAAACCAATTCAGAACTATGAGAGCACTTGGCGGTGTGGAGTTCATTCCGTTTGGAACAGTTCTTTATTTTGGAATTTGTTTTTTATGGCGACAATTTCTATTATAGGGCAATTTTTTGTTCCTAAGCGAGATTTACATTCGCATATGTTCAGTAGTTATAACTAACTATTACGAAAATTATTATAATTATAAATAATTACGCAAATTAACATTTGCAAATAAGTCCTTATCGTCGTTTGAACAGACATCTACTTATGGCTGGTTCCTATATCTTACTATCCATTCAGTTGCCTTACCTTCGGTTGAATTTTGAAAGTATTTCTACGGAGCTAACTAACTAACTATAGCTAACTATTTCGCAAATATTAGTAGTATGTAGCTCTATGTTACTTACATAAAGACTAAGTTAGGTTTTTTTACCTAAAACTTTATTGTTTCTTGTTATTAAGTTCACTACAATAAAATTGTCAATACATTAAAAATTAAGTCCATTATAGTCTATACAATTGCGCAGCGAAACATAAAGGCGAGTCGCAGCCGACCTTATTTGAAGTTTGTTAGCGAATTGAAAAAACGCGATTGCAGCGCCATCTATTTTGCTATTTTCGTCTATCCCACGGAAACAACGTCATTTATAGGGATAAAAAGTATCCTAAGTTACGCCTCGAGATATAAGCTAACTCTATGTCGAGTTATAATACTCGATACAGCTAATTTATATCCCGAATCCACACTTAGGATACTTTTATCAAAGTAAATGACGTCCTTTTAATGAAATTTTATGGGACAGACGAATCTAAGAACAATAAGGCGCTGCGATAGTGTCTTTTTGTGCCGCCCTTGAAATCAATTAATAAGCGTAGCCCTGGCAACTCGAAGAAGTTGCGCTGGCACATGCCAGTATAATTTATAATGGCGGGGCTTTATCTGGGATAATGTTAAAGGTTAATTAATTATAAGATTAATGTGTTATTTGGGATGTGAAATATTTAATGACGTTATATATTTACAGATAACGTACGTATATTGTATATGCTAATGTGTTTATGCGTTAACGGCGTTATTTTTTAACGCTTTAAATAAGACGCATTCGGCCACAGCCTAACATTCTCATTCATATTTATGGTTCTTAAAGAATACTTCAAATTTACTTTAACTCAATATGAATAAGACCTAAAATCTTTAACACAAACGCAGATGAAGCTGCTACATAGTAGGTATACAATATCGTTCAAAAATACCAGCCATAAGGATAGTCCGAACTTTTGGAAAGTTTAAAAATGCTTAACTACGATACACTGTTCTTATTATTATATAAAGCAATATAAGCCTTGGTAAAATAACCTTAACTTAGTTAGCATTACAATTTATTGTACAAGAAAAAATTATATTTAATACTAGTAAAAAGTTCTACTTTAGGAGGTATCGTGAAGTTTTCTACCTAATATTTTTTAAGATAATAAAAAAAAAACTTGTAATGTATGGATTATTAATATGGTCTTTTGTAAATAATTCATATTCTTACGCATTCAACCACACTTATAATTGGTAATTAATTACTAATTAATTTATTTGTGTTTAAAGAACAACAGAATGTTGTTAGCTACACAACATTCTGTTGTTACACACACACTCCATGTTTACATCGATATTAGTTCATTACTTTTCGAATACATGGTAGTAACAGTCCAGTTGATATTACACATGTCTTATTATAATTTTCGACAGATCGCGTTAGGAACACAATAAAATTCTAATTAATAAAAATTGTTATCTCTACTATTTTTTAATGTGTATAAAATAATATTTTTTATGATAGATGACACATCTAAAAATAAATTAAAATTACTATGTCAAAGTTCGAATCTGAAAGTGTGATAATTTCTTAGGTGCATAGATTGAGAGATAGTGCTGGTTTTTTTTTTATCACGTATAGGTTCGCGTTTGACCATTATCTCGCTCGATTTGAGCGAAGATATGGTCTAAGATCGAGCACGCTTACCTACAAGGTAACATAACCTATTCACACGAGACTTGAAGACACCCAGGTTGTAGATTGAGCATAATGAAGGTGGTCTCAAAGCGCTTCGTTCATATAGGTAGTATACCACCATATAGCGGTGCCGCCTGCCAGTGCGTCTGGTTGTCCAATGATGGAAGGGAGACGGCGGGATAAGATTAAAAAGCTCCAATGCACACTCTCCAAAATGTATCCGATAGAAAACCGACAAGCTGGCAGCCCTGCGTTGTTGTTGATTTATTTTTAGCCCGCTATAAGCTGTTTTTGTTCCAGAAAATGGAAGATTACAAGTGGGGCCAACGGCTTATATATCCCTTGAAGATATAAAGATAGTAAATAAAGCTGAATTATTTTGGGCGGAATAAAACCTGGTAACTAATGAGCTCTAGTACTCCAATTAGTTTGTAATTGTTTTAGTAATTAGCCTTAATCCTTAGACAAACAACAAAAATATGGACAAGTGTGGCGGGTTTACTCTTCGTTACCCTAGCCCTGGGAGGCCCGAGCCCAGTAGTAACGTTTATGGGCGGATTTTATTATTATTGATATAGAAACCTGACATAAAACAACACAATATAATATTCAATGTCACATTTTACTACTATCCGTAATAAGTAGTAATAAATAGATGGAACTCGTATATCTAAGTGGGATACATGATGGGTCCAAAATCGGTATACGTCCACTGGGAAATCATCTCTCAGCAACTCGTACCAATATAAATTCGCTCGGTTATCGTCTATTGGTGTTTAGCAATTGAAATTTCATTGTATATTTATGATATTTACGACGGAATTTTAAACAAAATCGACCTTATTTACCTTGCTAAGCAATGTTTAACCGCCTCTTAGCTAAGAACCTCTTAAGTTCCTAATCAATTTTTCACTTATAAACTTGAATTAACTGTGGCTTATCTAACAGGCGTACACACATAAAAAAAATATAAGAAAAATGAAACCAGCTTCAAGAGTAACTAAAAAACAAATAATGTACATTTTCTACATCATCTAAGTCGGTGACATGAACATTAAGATGTAGTAGAAAATGTGTATTTTTTAGGTTTTGTTGAAGTCATTTTTTTGTGCTACATTTTTTTTTCACTTTTATATTATTTATATGTTATGAAATAACAATGAAATTTACATGAAACTATCATGAAGCTGTGCTAAATCCATTGAAAAAAGAATCATAAAAATCGGTTTAGAAACAAAAAAAATTCGCTGAACATACTTAAAAAAAATGACACAAGGAATTGAGAACCTCCTTCTTTTTTTAAAGTTGGGTAAAACCCTTTTTCTCCTAATAGGTAAATCATTTTGTGTTCGGAATATAGAATAATAAATTAAAATTTGAAGATACGCCGGTAAATTTATAGTTGTTTTATACACGAATTTTAAGTATTGGGGTGGTGGAGTGGGTAGGGGGGGGGGGCTTACCGACTACAATCAATGGTCCGGGGATCTTGTTAATATATATATTAACTTTTTAATAAACATAACCTTATAGGTCCAAAATTGAACAATCCTTTGAAAGTCCAAAATAAAGCCATTTATCAACAGAAAAAGAACCAAATAATCAAAACACAGCGTAAGTTGTCAAAAATTAAGTAAAAACAGAACAGAGCACATTCACATACACTACAAGAGTAACCATGAAAATATTCAAAATGGCGGCCAATAGAGACGAAATTATATTTCTTTTTACATAACTACATTTATTTAAAAAAATTGATAGTTCTGCAATGTTTTTAAAAAAATGTTATCATTAATATATCGATTTTTTGACATATTAAAAAAGCATCTTGCTTGCTGTCCGTTTACTAAACTAATAAATAAAATAAATGTTTCGTAAGGCATCGCAGCTGTTCGTATATATAAAATAAATAGCAAATGGTTCTGGCACTCGTCGGCCGCTGCCACGGCACACTCAATTCGCTCGTTCGGCTCGTGCGCTTTGGTCTGAAAATAACCTTTTTTTACGAGGTGTAATCCATCATGGACACCCTATCGCTCGGGGACAATAGTAGGGTAGTGTTGGACTCCCGATGGCATGCTCAGGCCTACCAACTAAACCACCTCTTTAATCTATCTCGACACGTATGTCAGGACCTTGGGTACCAAAGACACGTCCGATGGTCCTGACAGCGACGGCTCATAGAGCCCCTCTTACATAGAGTGGAATGTTGATCCACCACCATTATCAATAAGTTGCGCGTACGAAATCAGCGCAGCGCCATCTCTAGACCAGTAGCTGAACGATAAGTATCCCCACCTTATCGATCATGGCCATTGTAAGGGCGGGAGAGATTGGTAACCAGTCGGTTCGTCGAAAGCTAACTGAACCTAACTTAAATCACTATTCTACTCACTGCTCGTGACCTTTCACCACCTATCAGTAGCGTAGCTTGCCTTAAACGGGCCCTGTATCAAAATGTGTTTTTGGGGGTCAAAGGAAATGTAAAGGATTTCTTATAAACGAAACAAAAAATGCTTGAATTGAATTAAAATAATTATATATTGACTATAAGTTATTACTTATACTTACTAAGTAAGCTAAGTGAGACAAACAATTCAAATCAAAGATACACAGTTTTCTCGCCTTTTTATCGGCAAACTTATTTATCAAGTCATATATAGTTGAAGATGATTTCAGTTTTTCTACATTTTCTGCCTCTATAGATAATAATGAGAAGTCTGATAGCCCTTTCTGTTGGCCCAGCATTAGTTCCCAAAAAATATATTAATCTATAAAAGATTGTGGATAACATTTTAAGTATTTTTGCTTACACACTTTCGGGGCCTCTAGCCTGAGGGCGTCGTATTATTGATACGGCTGATAGCGCGGTAGTTACGCCCCTGCCACCCATCATATACGTTGTTTCGTTGTGTGTGTTGCTACAATTATTAAACGTATGTATGTGTTATTTAAATTATTGCTTTATTATACATATATATATATATATATATATATATATATATATATATATATATATATATATATATATATATTATTGCAATTCATTTACATTTATTATCAAATTGCATTATGCTGTATATATAAGTATTGTTGTTGTTATGTGTGTTGTATTGTCCTCCGTGACTTCACTTTATGGTCCCAGACGGAAGAACAGCGCTAGTCCTTGTGGGCTAGCATTATGCTGAGACTGGGTCCAATTTAGGACTTATTTTGTCTCTTTTTCTATTTATTTTAACTTAGTTTTGTCCTAAATAAAATATTTTTCTTTCTTTCTTTCTTTCTTTCCATCACAATAATATTAGTGAAAAAATAGGTGAGGTTGAGTTTACTAAAAAATAATATTTCAAGAACTCCGGACGATAGGGGTTGCAGAAAGGGTAAGTATACCTCACCCGTACTCACTCCGCCCCACCCACTAATTACAATTCGTGTATAGAATATCTGAGTAGCAGCTAAATGTTCCCCTTTATCCCTTTCCCACCGCCAGCTGGAGTACCTAGTTAGTTCCTAAGTACCAAAAATTTACCTTGTAGGTTTGTGCTGTCAGGATACCGATCCCGTCGTATACGGTAGCTTTCTTTATATATATATATATACCTTAGAAAAGTATGTAAGCAATACTAAGACAGGCGAATATGCAAGCGTATGAGAACGTTATCTAATTAAGCCGCTGTGGCAAATCCTCAAGTCTCAAGCGCGAGCATAGCTCCCTACCTGGGATACCATGATTGAAATATCCCGTAACTGTCCTTATTTAAAATAAATCATATCTATAATATTATAAAATTCTAAACATGCCGTGTCTGTACATTAAAGCTATTTAAAAAAATCAATTGGAATAGACTATATAAACGATGGAAAACAAAATGCATTTATTTTTTCCATTCTTTTCAATTCAATTCATTTATTTGCTTAAACGTCGTATACAAAAGATGGTGCTTTATTATATTGAGCACATGTTCCTGCCGGGTAGGCATGCAATTTCCGCATCTTTTACATTAATTTAAAGTGCAACGTTTTCGAAGAAGCTTAATATGTAAACACGTTTTAATAGAATTAATTTGTCGTGCATTAAAATGTCTATTCTATAAATTATTAAATTAAATAATGAAGATTGCGCGGACGGAGGAGTATGAAATTCTATTCTATTAGTCTAATTATAATTAATATTGTATTTATTTATTATTATTTCGAAACTCATTCTATGTATACATAGTATTTTATTCAGTTTTCGAAAACTTTGTTAATGGTTTTAAGTGCGGTTTTTGTTTGATTTTTATTCTGACGAAAAGTAGCCGTGATCACGGAAAACAAAGATGTCAATGTCAAAAATTAAATAAAATACTGCGCTTAAAACCGTTAAAAGTATACGTTGAAATTTAGTTAAATATTCGTTAAGAAAGTATAAGTTTTATAGAATATGTTTAATACGTGACAAAAACTTTGTACCCCTTTTTATAGTTTTCGCATATAGTTTATATACAGAAGGAATGCAGAATGCTAATATATTTTTTTAATTTAGCATAAAAAATACATCAAATCAATCAAAAAAGCATTACACACACTACCATGTATTTGACACACACACGCATATATACTCTTTTGTTTATTATTAAAGTCAAATTAACAGTGTAGCCTTGGCGAAATCTGTGATTATAGAAGTAATATTACAATTAACATAATTTGACAACAGAACCTTAATGATGTTCAAACTTATAATTTAAATTAATTAGGGTCAAATTTCAAACACTGGGCGACCACTAATAATTATTATTATTCTTAATATTAGACAAAATATAAACGCAGACCAAACTCTTGCAATTGGGAAAAGTATGTTTCAATGCGAAATCACTGTAACAAGGTATGTAGGGACGCTTATCGACGCCATATTTACAATTCTGTACAAAATGGAGACCCAGCGAAGGTTTGGAAATTTCTTAAAACACTGGGAGTTGGTAAACCGCAAAACATTCCGGTTTCTTCAGATTTAGATATCAATTCTCTTAATAAACATTTTACTGTATCGTCTAATATTGATAAGACTATCAGAGACAAAACCTTAGCATATCTTGTTTCTCTTCCAACTCCTAAATATTCTCCTTTTATCTTCAGTCAACTTACCGATTGTGAGGTTAAGAAGAGTATCTTAGCAATTACATCAGAGGCAGTGGGTAGCGACAGTATTATTAGTTGACCTATGTTGC